>CATIUR010000002.1:10255000-11459523 GCA_949592205.1 Helichrysum umbraculigerum | reverse complement strand
ATACCACTGCAAGGATCATGAACATTAGAGCCCAGAATTTCGAGTCTGTTTTCATTTTATCAGGCAGCTCATGGAACGTCTTAATCATGTTGGAAATCATAGTGCCTAAAATCGGTATGGTCGCTCCACCAATAGATGCGGATATTGCACCCATTATGAGTATCGGTATCTCTGGCTTATTTAGATAGATTAGGTGACAAAGTGGGACTTTTGGATGTTCTTTTGGCAAGATAGACATTGAGTAGTGACTAATGTTTTCTATGCTTGTTGACGGCTGGTAGGGTGATGTTTGACTTTGTGGTCTGTTACAAATTTCCGTTTTACCTTGATCATGAGACTCATGTTGTCTTGAATCACTATCTACTTCTTGCAATTTTATAAGTTGAGCATATTGTCCTTCAGGATCCTCAAGTTGTGAATGTGATCCTGCTCATTCATCATTTTTTAAAAAAATCTTAGAACATTGTCACATAGGTCTGAAATATGTTATTCTGTAAGGCAATTTCCCTATGTTTTAAAGTTGGAAAATAATGACAGATGCATTAAGTTTTATAATAGCTTCTCTTTTTTGGTACCTTTGGCGATGATTTTGCCCTGATGAATGAGTGCAATGATATCGGCATTTCTGACTGTGGTAAGACGATGTGCAACAATAACAGTTGTTCTATTGACCATTATTCTATCTAAAGCCTCCTGCACAATTTTCTCGGATTCTACATCGAGTTTACTTGTTGCTTCATCCAAAAGAAGGATTCGAGGATCTTTGAGAATGGCTCTGGGAGGTAGTTTATCGATGAAATTAGCAGCATTTGAGAACTCAACAGCCACTTTAATCTCCTCCGCAGGTGCACCATCTTTTCCGTACATAATGTTATCCTTAATGCTGCCTGTAAACAGTACTGGTTCTTGGCTAACAAGACCAATTTTCTCCCTAATGAAATTCTTTGAGATTAATATTATCAATAAGAACTTGCCCTGCTTGAGGATCATAAAATCTCTCTATTAGGCTGATCACTGTTGACTTTCCACTTCCACTTTGACCTACCAAAGCTGCAGTTGTACCTTAAAGTACACATCTTTTAATTCTATATCACCACGAATATCGTTTAAAATCTTCCCGTGTGTTATACACGTCTATTTCAGGATTTCTGTTTATAGTTTCAAACATCTTGAAAGCTGCTGCCTGACCTGCAGCAAATGCTGTCAAAGATGGAGACGTACTCCCAAGACACCTGTAGCATCCCACATTTCATAAGTAGATTTATAGCTTATGATAAGAAAAAAAACGTCATGAAATGAAATGTCGGATTCAAGTTATATGCAGTTCCATATTTGCAGATCAATTTGGGTTTAAATTAGTACTATCCTGACATGTATGTATATAAGTTGAATTAGTAGTTAATCGGGTAGAGACAAAGAAATGTGCTCACGAGGATCCATTTAGCACGGAAAATATCACGTTAATCACAGTTCCCCCGGTGTACCCCTTTTCCAATATTAATCTTGCACCATACCAAACACCCAATGCATGACTAAAATTCGTGATAAATACCACTGATCCAACACCAAGACCAGAAGCGAGGCCTTGATTAACACTAAACTCGTAAGCATCTATTAGGGAATTGTTGTAATCTGCCATTGCTTTTTGTTCCCCAGTGAAAGACACAACCTGTGGGCCGAAAATAGAAAGAAAAAGGAAAAAAGGTAATTGGTGAACAATGTAAAAGTGCAAATGTTATATGATGTTAACTGCACCCAAGTTTGAATGTAGGAAGGGGTGATTATTTTTGTATAAAAAAATCTTGGGAGGACTAAATATATAACTTGTTTAAGTGAAATTTGCCTTTGCTGCACCCGACATAAGTAGTGTTGTCAACAACACCTTTCTTTGTTATATGCAAGTACTCAATCACCTACGTTGTGGCCACTAATTTATGTGCAACCAATCATGTTATCTGTCATATATGTGCGCGGAAATGTATTATAATACGATTGGTTGGATTTGTGTTTGTGACCACATGACAGTTGTGTTGGATATTGTGTCCAAATTCATAACAAATTGGTAATACTATCGTTAAAAGTGAAGTCCTTTTTAGGTCGCCCTCAACGAACGGTTAAGAGAAATAATTAAGAGAACGTGAGACGGGATTAAATCATTGTGAAACATAAGCATAAGTTGGAAACCTTATGAAATGTGGTTATCTCACATTGCTCATGGGATAAAACCCATGGTCTTTCCTTCCCCTATAAATAGAGGGGTTATGCTAAGGTTTCAAGTGCACCATTTCTCATTCTTTCTTTCTTAGTACGACTCCTTGTAAGAGTTACTCGGCTTGTATCGAGACCTTAGGAGTTGGAATTTCTCTTTGGTTCGTGGGTGTGAGCCATTAGAGGTTTCTAGTTTGGGCACTCGCCTCCAAGTAAGGAAGCTTTGCAAGATCGTCTGCGCGCGTGAGAAATTGGTTTTCTCAAAGGTTAGTAATTTCTTATTTATCTTATTTATTTTATTGCTTTTATTTATTTAAGTTAAGATCCTTAGGGTTTAGTTTCCTAATTGCCTTAGATTAATTTTGTTATATTCCGCTGTGCATATTAATTTAGTTAGGGAATAGAAAACCTAACAGTGGTATAAGAGCCTTAGCTTAATAAATATTAGCATTTAATTATCTGCAATAGTATGTAGGTAAAGATAAATTGGAAATTGACTTCCCTAAATTGGTAAAAAGAATTTACACTTTAGACCCTTATATTTTGAATTGTTTTAAAATATACCCTCAATTTTAAAATGTTTTAAAAAAGAACCGTAGACTTTAAAAGTTTAAAAAGAAACTTTACATATATTATGAGTTATAAGTATATATATCATTAAAGTTAAATACATCGTCAGTCAATTGATAAATCGGCTCACCCATAGTGAACAAACTATAAGAGAGGTATAAGGCGGGTCGCTCTGCTTCCCTAAAGAAGTAAGGTTTTTAATAGGCTTCGCGCTGACCTGCTTCTCCGCTTCTTTGTGCGTTCAATGGAGCTACCGAGGACTTTTGATAGAATGATGTCAAGATCAAAAGTATGACCTAAAAGTACTAAAACAAAATCCCGTTCTAGAGACAAAAAAATGTGAATAGTATGCTGACCCATGAAAACCGCACATCTCTCGTATGATCTGTTAATGGAGCGTGTGTGATTTACCGGCACATTGATATGAGATCATATTGAGAGGTGATGTGGAACTCGCGATTCTCGAGCGTACTCGGGCCGGGGACCACGCGGGTTTTGCATGGTTAAGTTCACCATCTTGTTCATGATCCTCGGCATACCAGTCATGAATGGTAGATGAGCATATCCGAGATTAACATGCCGTTGATAAGATTCAATGAATCTCGAAAGAACTAGGAGTTTCATGGAGAATGAAATTGACAAAGACAATTGTCTACCTAAAATAAATTCGCGATATGATTACGGCAAACCTTTTCATAAAACGAATCTAAAATACGGATCCTAGCCTTAATTTTATAATTGGGTAATTAATTAAGGAATATTCAAACTAACTAAAACTGTTTATCTTATAGATGTCTTCTACAAATGGTAATAATCCTCCCGTACCCAATCCCGCACATAACTCGAACTTCTCACTACTCTCGGTTCTTGGAAAGGAAAGACTGACTGGTCCAAACTATATGGATTGGATGCGTAACCTAAGGTTTACCTTGAGGTACGAGAACAAGGAGTATGTTCTCGATGAGCAGATTCCCGTGATTGATGAAAAATCAACCCTAGAGGAGATTGAGGCACACAGGAAACATTATGATGATGTGAATAAAGTGTCTTGTATCATGGCATCCTCCATGAGCCCCGAGTTGCAAAAGACTTTTGAGAATACTTGGGCTTATGAAATGAACCAACAGCTGAAAGAAATGTTTCAGGCCAAGGCAAGCAAAGAACGCCTTGATGTGGTTAAGTCACTCATGGCATGCAAACCTAAACCTGAAGCATCTATCTGTGCTTTCGTCTTGGAGATGAAAGGGTATTTTGATAGGTTGGAATCATTGAATATGATGTTTGACACAGAATTTTCCATTGCCATAATTTTATCTAGTCTACCAGCTGTATACAATCAGTTTGTAATATCATATCAGATGAATATGAATGAGAGAGAAAGTTCAATAATGGAACTCCATAATTTACTGCAAACCGCTGAGCAAGGAATCAAAAAGGATGATGTGTCCTCTAGCTCAGCAGCTCCCGTGTTGACAATTGGTCAAAATGCAAAGAAAAGAAAGAGGTCAAATTGGAAAGCAAAGACTGCGAATGGAAAGTCCAATCGTGGGTCCAAAGGAAAGACTGACTCTGATATTGCACCAGCAAGTGATCCAAAGGAAGCAGTGTGCTTTTACTGTAACACAAAGGGGCACTGGAAGCGTAGCTGCCCGAAATACCTGAAAGACCTTGAAGATGGCAAGGTTGAAAAGAGTGTTCACTCAGGTATATTCATGATCGAACTCCATAATACTACAACTTCTAATTCGTGGGTTCTGGATACAGGGTGTGGTACTCACATTTGCACTGTATTGTAGGGTCTAAAGGTAAGTAGGAAGTTGAAGCATGGGGAGCTTAATCTAGTCATGGGAAACAGAGGAATCACGCCTGTTACCGAGATTGGAAAGTATGAGCTCGTGTTGAACTCTGGAGTTAGGATAGATTTGAATAATTGCTGTTATTCGTCAGAAATAACTAGAAACATTATTTCATTTTATGCTTTGTTTAAGGATGGTTATCGATTTTCATTTGATAATGAGAATGGTGATATTTTGGTTTATTTAAATGGTTGTTTTATTTTTAAAGCTTCTCATTACAAAGGCATATATGAAAATGTTGAATGTGTTAGCAATTTGATTTTAAATGTTGATTCATCTAATGAGTTTGATAAATCCAAATTGTGGCATTATCGTCTTGGGCACGTAAACAAGAAACGCATCAGCCAACTCCAAAAAGATGGAGTGTTGGAATCATTCGACCTCAAATCGGATGATGTATGTGAATCTTGCTTATTGGGCAAGATGACTAAATCACCATTCACAGGGTCGTGTAAAAGAGGTGAAGGACTATTGGACTTGGTACATACTGATGTATGTGGACCATTCCGATGCACCACAAAAGATGGAAATCGTTACTATGTTACATTTACTGATGACTACAGTAGATTTGGACATGTTTATCTGATTAAGCATAAATCAGATACTTTTGAGGTGTTCAAAAGATATCAAAGCGAAGTAGAAAATCAACTGGGCAGAAAGATAAAGGTACTCCGATCCGATAGGGGAGGAGAATACCTTAGTATCGAGTTTCTCGATCATCTTAGAGATTGTGGAATAGTTTCACAATTAACTCCACCTAGAACGCCACAACTTAATGGTGTTTCTGAGAGGAGAAATAGAACCTTGTTGGACATGGTTCGGTCTATGATGAGCCGGGCTACACTTCCGATAAGTTTTTGGGGTTATGCATTAGAAACAGCTGCTCGCATCTTAAATCTTTTACCCACCAAGAAGGTTTCAAAGACACCTTATGAGATGTGGAAGGGAAAACGTCCTTCTCTTGGTCTCATCAAAATCTGGGGTTGTGAAGTTTTCGTTAGACGAGAAACTCAGGACAAACTAAACTCCAGATCTGAAAAGTGTCTTTTCGTCGGTTATCCACAAGAGTCATTTGGATATCTGTTCTACAGACCCGCGGATAATGTGGTCTTTGTAGCTCGAAGAGGAGTATTCCTTGAGAGAGAAATGATATCTAAAGAGGACAGTGGGAGTAAGATAGATCTTGAAAAAATTCAAGAGTCGACCGATGAAGAACCTACAGTAAACACTGACGTTCAACAAGAGGTGGAAACACCTGTTGAACCGGAAGACATATCCTTACCCATTCGCAGATCTACTAGAGTTAGCAATCCTCCTCAGTACTATTATGATTTACAAATAGAAGAAGAGGATAAAATTAGTGACAGTACACTAAATGACTTAGATGAACCTGCTAACTACAAGGAAGCGATGGCAGGCCCTAAGGCTGCCAAGTGGAAGGAAGCTATGAAAAGCGAAATTCAATCTATGTATGACAACCAAGTTTGGAATTTGGTTGACACTACACCCGGTCTTAAGACGGTGGGTTGTAAGTGGATCTTCAAGAAGAAGACCGACATTGGTTAGGAAAGTTGTTGGGTTTTCTATTCTCTAACTAGATTAATATGCACAGCGGAATATAACAAAATTAATCTAAGGCAATTAGGAAACTAAACCCTAAGGATCTTAACTTAAATAAATAAATGCAATAAAATAAATAAGATAAATAAGAAATTACTAACCTTTGAGAAAACCAATTTCTCACGCGCACAAACGATCTTGCAGAGCTTCCTTAATTGGAGGCGAGTGCCCAAACTAGAACACCTCTAATGGCTCACACCCACGAACCAAAGAGAAATTCCAACTCCTAAGGTCTCGATACAAGCCGAGTAACTCTTACAAGGAGTCGTACTAAGAAAGAAAGAATGAGAAATGGTGCACTTGAAACCTTAGCATAACCCCTCTATTTATAGGGGAAGGAAAGGCCATGGGTTTTATCCCATGAGCAATGTGGGATAACCACATTTCATAAGGTTTCCAACTTATGCTTATTTTTCACAATGATTTAATCCCGTCTCACGTTCTCTTAATTATTTCTCTTAACCGTTCGTTGAGGGCGACCCAAAAAGGACTCCACTTTTAACGATAGTATTACCAATTAGTTATGAATTTGGACACAAAATCCAACAGTCTCCCACTTGGACAATTCATCAACTACTATTGGTCTAAGCCTATTCCATTAAATAAGTAGAGAGTGCCATCCAACGCAACTGCCGAACTCTGAATCATATCTTAGAGTTAGCCCTTAGATAAGTGATCAAATATTCCTTTCTTCCACTGATATCGTATGAATCGAGACATGGATTTTAATCAATCTCAAGATTCATAATTAGTTTTCTGATTTCTGATTATATTGTCTTTATGAGACTATTGAACCATCAACTTAGTCTCGGCCAGGCCTAGCACTTTAGAGTCAATCTTTAATCATCAGAGGGCCCAAGATATCGCTTTTCCCATTTAGGCGAAAAGGAACAAATAAATTTTGACTACATAGTACTAGTCAACTCATCATGTCATACCTAGCATACCCTTTATGACTAGCAGTTACGCACAACGTTTGAATAGACTAAAGTATAACAGACTTGAAAAACTAGGAACTCAATGTATCTCCATTTTAAGAATAGGGGATATTATCATCTCAGAGTTACTCGTGATTTCAATCCATGAAGTAACTTCCATGAGTGCGGGTCTCTCCTATACTTAAATCCCCATTAAGTACCAATGAGTGTTGCAGCAATCTCCATGCAATGTCTAATCTCCATAGACAATCTACTAACACTCCATGACAGTCTTGATTCACCACTTACTTCCAGGAGTGTGAACGACTGAGGAGGTTTGAGTAAAAACGGTTTTACTCGGGAAGTGGTGTCTAAACATGCAAAACTGAAACACAACGATAAACAATAGTAAATGGTAGAACTCCTTCCAATAAATAAATCTCCATTGTTTAATCACCAAGTCTATAGCAATTTATCATTGTTTACAACGTTTCAAAAATCAAACTAACAACTAAAACTTTACATTATCTCTTAAACCTATACTCCTAGCATGTTCATCATGTTTGGACTTTCCAAGTGGCTTTGTGAACGGATCAGCTGGATTATCCTCTGATCTTATGCTCTTCACAATTACATGTCCTTCTTCGACTTTCTTTCGAACAAAATGGTATTTTATTTCAATGTGCTTTGACTTTCCGTGATCCTTGGGTTCTTTACTCAAGGCGACCGCACTTTCGTTATCACAGAATATTTCAATGGGATCTTGAACCGTTGGGACAACTCCAAGATCTCCAATGAAATTCTTAATCCAAATAGCTTCCTTTGAAGCTTCGCAAGCCGCAATGTACTCAGACTCGCACGTGGAGTCTGCCACCGTATCTTGCTTGGAACTTTTCCATGTCACTGCTCCCCCATTTAGTAAGAATACCCAACCAGACTGTGAACGGCTATCATCTCTATCTGTTTGGAAACTTGCATCACTATAACCTGTTACTCTGAGTTCTTCTTCTCCACCATAAACCAAGAACATGTCTTTAGTATTCCTCATATACTTAAGAATATTCTTTACAGCTGTCCAATGACCTTCACCAGGATTCTGCTGATGTCGACTCACTAAGCTCAAGGAAAATGAGATATCTGGCCTCGTACACGTCATGGCATACATGATCGATCCTATAGCAGAAGCATATGGGACTCGACTCATTCTATCCGATTCTTCCTTAGATTTCGGACAAAGATCCTTACTGATCTTAATGCCATGATGTAAGGGTAGATTTCCTTTCTTAGAGTTCTCCATTTTGAATCTTTTCAAAATATTCTCTAAGTATGTGTCCTGGCTAAGTCCTATGAGACGTCTCGACCTATCTCTATAAATCTTTATACCAAGAATATATGTTGCATCTCCCAAGTCTTTCATAGCGAAACATTTTCCCAACCAATCCTTTACACCTTGTAAAGTTGGGATATCGTTTCCTATGAGTAGTATATCATCCACATATAATCCTAGGAAGACTACAACACTCCCACTGAACTTGACATATATACAGGACTCATCTTCACTTCTAGAAAATCCAAACTCTGTGACTTTCTCATGGAAGCAGAGATTCCAACTACGAGAGGCTTGTTTAAGTCCATAAATAGCCTTCTGAAGCTTACACACTCTATTAGGATACTTTTCATCTTCAAAACCTTCCGGTTGTGCCATGAACACATCCTCTGTCAGTTTCCCGTTAAGGAAAACGGTTTTGACATCCATCTGCCAAATTTCATAATCATGAAACGCAGCTATGGCTAGCATAATCCTAATTGACTTTATCTTAGCTACTGGTGAGAAGGTTTCCTCATAATCAATCCCGTGGGTTTGAGTATAGCCATTCGCTACCAACCTAGGTTTATAAGTGTGTACTTTTGTTGGATATTGTGTCCAAATTCATAACTAATTGGTAATACTATCGTTAAAAGTGGAGTCCTTTTTGGGTCGCCCTCAACGAACGGTTAAGAGAAATAATTAAGAGAACGTGAGACGGGATTAAATCATTGTGAAACATAAGCATAAGTTGGAAACCTTATGAAATGTGGTTATCCCACATTGCTCATGGGATAAAACCCATGGCCTTTCCTTCCCCTATAAATAGAGGGGTTATGCTAAGGTTTCAAGTGCACCATTTCTCATTCTTTCTTTCTTAGTACGACTCCTTGTAAGAGTTACTCGGCTTGTATCGAGACCTTAGGAGTTGGAATTTCTCTTTGGTTCGTGGGTGTGAGCCATTAGAGGTGTTCTAGTTTGGGCACTCGCCTCCAAGTAAGGAAGCTCTGCAAGATCGTCTGCGCGCGTGAGAAATTGGTTTTCTCAAAGGTTAGTAATTTCTTGTTTATCTTATTTATTTTATTGCTTTTATTTATTTAAGTTAAGATCCTTAGGGTTTAGTTTCCTAATTGCCTTAGATTAATTTTGTTATATTCCGCTGTGCATATTAATCTAGTTAGGGAATAGAAAACCCAACAGTGGTATCAGAGCCTTAGCTTAATAAATATTAGCATTTAATTATCTGCAATAGTATGTAGGTAAAGATAAATTGGAAATTGACTTGTCTAAATTGGTAAAAAGAATTTACACTTTAGACCCTTATATTTTGAATTGTTTTAAAATATACCCTCAATTTTAAAATGTTTTAAAATAGAACCGTAGACTTTAAAAGTTTAAAAAGAAACTTTACATATATTATGAGTTATAAGTATATATATCATTAAAGTTAAATACATCGTCAGTCAATTGATAAATCGGCTCACCCATAGTGAACAAACTATAAGAGAGGTATAAGGCGGGTCGCTCTGCTTCCCTAAAGAAGTCAGGTTTTTAATAGGCTTCGCGCTGACCTGCTTCTCCGCTTCTTTGTGCGTTCAATGGAGCTACCGAGGACTTTTGATAGAATGATGTCAAGATCAAAATTATGACCTAAAAGTACTAAAACAAAATCCCGTTCTAGAGACAAAAAAATGTGAATAGTATGCTGACCCATGAAAACCGCACATCTCTCGTATGATCTGTTAATGGAGCGTGTGTGATTTACCAGCACATTGATATGAGATCATATTGAGAGGTGATGTGGAACTCGCGATTCTCGAGCGTACTCGGGCCGGGGACCACGCGGGTTTTGCATGGTTAAGTTCACCATCTTGTTCATGATCCTCGTCATACCAGTCATGAATGGTAGATGAGCATATCCGAGATTAACATGCCGTTGATAAGATTCAATGAATCTCGAAAGAACTAGGAGTTTCATGGAGAATGAAATTGACAAAGACAATTGTCTACCTAAAATAAATTCGCGATATGATTACGGCAAACCTTTTCATAAAACGAATCTAAAATACGGATCCTAGCCTTAATTTTATAATTGGGTAATTAATTAAGGAATATTCAAACTAACTAAAACTGTTTATCTTATAGATGTCTTCTACAAATGGTAATAATCCTCCCGTACCCAATCCCGCACATAACTCGAACTTCTCACTACTCTCGGTTCTTGGAAGGGAAAGACTGACTGGTCCAAACTATATGGATTGGATGCGTAACCTAAGGTTTACCTTGAGGTACGAGAACAAGGAGTATGTTCTCGATGAGCAGATTCCCGTGATTGATGAAAAATCAACCCAAGAGGAGATTGAGGCACACAGGAAACATTATGATGATGTGAATAAAGTGTCTTGTATCATGGCATCCTCCATGAGCCCCGAGTTGCAAAAGACTTTTGAGAATACTTGGGCTTATGAAATGAACCAACAGCTGAAAGAAATGTTTCAGGCCAAGGCAAGCAAAGAACGCCTTGATGTGGTTAAGTCACTCATGGCATGCAAACCTAAACCTGAAGCATCTATCTGTGCTTTCCTCTTGGAGATGAAAGGGTATTTTGATAGGTTGGAATCATTGAATATGATGTTTGACACAGAATTTTCCATTGCCATAATTTTATCTAGTCTACCAGCTGTATACAATCAGTTTGTAATATCATATCAGATGAATATGAATGAGAGAGATAGCTCAATAATGGAACTCTATAATTTACTACAAACCGCTGAGCAAGGAATCAAAAAGGATGATGTGTCCTCTAGCTCAGCAGCTCCCGTGTTGACAATTGGTCAAAATGCAAAGAAAAGAAAGAGGTCAAATTGGAAAGCAAAGACTGCGAATGGAAAGTCCAATCGTGGGTCCAAAGGAAAGACTGACTCTGATATTGCACCAGCAAGTGATCCAAAGGAAGCAGTGTGCTTTTACTGTAACACAAAGGGGCACTGGAAGCGTAGCTGCCCGAAATACCTGAAAGACCTTGAAGATGGCAAGGTTGAAAAGAGTGTTCACTCAGGTATATTCATGATCGAACTCCATAATACTACAACTTCTAATTCGTGGGTTCTGGATACAGGGTGTGGTACTCACATTTGCACTGTATTGCAGGGTCTAAAGGAAAGTAGGAAGTTGAAGCATGGGGAGCTTAATCTAGTCATGGGAAACAGAGGAATCACGCCTGTTACCGAGATTGGAAAGTATGAGCTCGTGTTGAACTCTGGAGTTAGGATAGATTTGAATAATTGCTGTTATTCGTCAGAAATAACTAGAAACATTATTTCATTTTATGCTTTGTTTAAGGATGGTTATCGATTTTCATTTGATAATGAGAATGGTGATATTTTGGTTTATTTAAATGGTTGTTTTATTTTTAAAGCTTCTCATTACAAAGGCATATATGAAAATGTTGAATGTGTTAGCAATTTGATTTTAAATGTTGATTCATCTAATGAGTTTGATAAATCCAAATTGTCGCATTATCGTCTTGGGCACGTAAACAAGAAACTCATCAGCCAACTCCAAAAAGATGGAGTGTTGGAATCATTCGACCTCAAATCGGATGATGTATGTGAATCTTGCTTATTGGGCAAGATGACTAAATCATCATTCACAGGGTCGTGTGAAAGAGGTGAAGGACTATTGGCCTTGGTACATACAGATGTATGTGGACCATTCCGATGCACCACAAAAGAGGGAAAATTACTATGTTACATTTACTGATGACTACAGTAGATTTGGACATGTTTATCTGATTAAGCATAAATCAGATACTTTTGAGGTGTTCAAAAGATATCAAAGCGAAGTAGAAAATCAACTGGGCAAAAAGATAAAGGTACTCCGATCCGATAGGGGAGGAGAATACCTTAGTATCGAGTTTCTCGATCATCTTAGAGATTGTGGAATAGTTTCACAATTAACTCCACCTAGAACGCCACAACTTAATGGTGTTTCTGAGAGGAGAAATAGAACCTTGTTGGACATGGTTCGGTCTATGATGAGCCGGGCTACACTTCCGATAAGTTTTTGGGGTTATGCATTAGAAACAGCTGCTCGCATCTTAAATCTTTTACCCACCAAGAAGGTTTCAAAGACACCTTATGAGATGTGGAAGGGAAAACGTCCTTCTCTTGGTCACATCAAAATCTGGGGTTGTGAAGTTTTCGTTAGACGAGAAACTCCGGACAAACTAGACTCCAGATCTGAAAAGTGTCTTTTCGTCGGTTATCCACAAGAGTCATTTGGATATCTGTTCTACAGACCCGCGGATAATGTGGTCTTTGTAGCTCGAAGAGGAGTATTCCTTGAGAGAGAAATGATATCTAAAGAGGACAGTGGGAGTAAGATAGATCTTGAAGAAATTCAAGAGTCGACCGATGAAGAACCTACAGTAAACACTGACGTTCAACAAGAGGTGGAAACACCTGTTGAACCGGAAGACATATCCTTACCCGTTCGCAGATCTAGTAGAGTTAGCAATCCTCCTCAGTACTATTATGATTTACAAATAGAAGAAGAGGATAAAATTAGTGACAGTACACTAAATGACTTAGATGAACCTGCTAACTACAAGGAAGCGATGGCAGGCCCTGAGGCTGCCAAGTGGAAGGAAGCTATGAAAAGCGAAATTCAGTCTATGTATGAAAACCAAGTTTGGAATTTGGTTGACACTACAGTCGGTCTTAAGACGGTGGGTTGTAAGTGGATCTTCAAGAAGAAGACCGACATGGATGGGAAAGTACACACTTATAAAGCTAGGTTGGTAGCGAATGGCTATACTCAAACCCACGGGATTGATTATGAGGAAACCTTCTCACCAGTAGCTAAGATAAAGTCAATTAGGATTATGCTAGCCATAGCTGCGTTTCATGATTATGAAATTTGGCAGATGGATGTCAAAACCGTTTTCCTTAACGGGAAACTGACAGAGGATGTATTCATGGCACAACCGGAAGGTTTTGAAGATGAAAAGTATCCTAATAGAGTGTGTAAGCTTCAGAAGGCTATTTATGGACTTAAACAAGCCTCTCGTAGTTGGAATCTCTGCTTCCATGAGAAAGTCACAGAGTTTGGATTTTCTAGAAGTGAAGATGAGTCCTGTATATATGTCAAGTTCAGTGGGAGTGTTGTAGTCTTCCTAGGATTATATGTGGATGATATACTACTCATAGGAAACGATATCCCAACTTTACAAGGTGTAAAGGATTGGTTGGGAAAATGTTTCGCTATGAAAGACTTGGGAGATGCAACATATATTCTTGGTATAAAGATTTATAGAGATAGGTCGAGACGTCTCATAGGACTTAGCCAGGACACATACTTAGAGAATATTTTGAAAAGATTCAAAATGGAGAACTCTAAGAAAGGAAATCTACCCTTACATCATGGCATTAAGATCAGTAAGGATCTTTGTCCGAAATCTAAGGAAGAATCGGATAGAATGAGTCGAGTCACATATGCTTCTGCTATAGGATCGATCATGTATGCCATGACGTGTACGAGGCCAGATATCTCATTTTCCTTGAGCTTAGTGAGTCGACATCAGCAGAATCCTGGTGAAGGTCATTGGACAGCTGTAAAGAATATTCTTAAGTATTTGAGGAATACTAAAGACATGTTCTTGGTTTATGGTGGAGAAGAAGAACTCAGAGTAACAGGTTATAGTGATGCAAGTTTCCAAACAGATAGAGATGATAGCCGTTCACAGTCTGGTTGGGTATTCTTACTAAATGGGGGAGCAGTGACATGGAAAAGTTTCAAGCAAGATACGGTGGCAGACTCCACGTGCGAGTCTGAGTACATTGCGGCTTGCGAAGCTTCAAAGGAAGCTATTTGGATTAAGAATTTCATTGGAGATCTTGGAGTTGTCCCAACGGTTCAAGATCCCATTGAAATATTCTGTGATAACGAAAGTGCGGTCGCCTTGAGTAAAGAACCCAAGGATCACGGAAAGTCAAAGCACATTGAAATAAAATACCATTTTGTTCGAAAGAAAGTCGAAGAAGGACATGTAATTGTGAAGAGCATAAGATCAGAGGATAATCCAGCTGATCCGTTCACAAAGCCACTTGGAAAGTCCAAACATGATGAACATGCTAGGAGCATAGGTTTAAGAGATAATGTAAAGTTTTAGTTGTTAGTTTGATTTTTGAAACGTTGTAAACAATGATAAATTGCTATAGACTTGGTGATTAAATAATGGAGATTTATTTATTGGAAGGAGTTCTACCATTTACTATTGTTTATCGTTGTGTTTCAGTTTTGCATGTTTAGACACCACTTCCCGAGTAAAACCGTTTTTACTCAAACCTCCTCAGTCGTTCACACTCCTGGAAGTAAGTGGTGAATCAAGACTGTCATGGAGTGTTAGTAGATTGTCTATGGAGATTAGACATTGCATGGAGATTGCTGCAACATTCATTGGTACTTAATGGGGATTTAAGTATAGGAGAGACCCGCACTCATGGAAGTTACTTCATGGATTGAAATCACGAGTAACTCTGAGATGATAATATCCCCTATTCTTAAAATGGAGATACATTGAGTTCCTAGTTTTTCAAGTCTGTTATACTTTAGTCTATTCAAACGCTGAGCGTAACTGCTAGTCATAAAGGGTATGCTAGGTATGACATGATGAGTTGACTAGTACTATGTAGTCAAAATTTATTTGTTCCTTTTCGCCTAAATGGGAAAAGCGATATCTTGGGCCCTCTGATGATTAAAGATTGACTCTAAAGTGCTAGGCCTGGCCGAGACTAAGTTGATGGTTCAATAGTCTCATAAAGACAATATAATCGGAAATCAGAAAACTAATTATGAATCTTGAGATTGATTAAAATCCATATCTCGATTCATACGATATCAGTGGAAGAAAGGAATATTTGATCACTTATCTAAGGGCTAACTCTAAGATATGATTCAGAGTTCGACAGTTGCGTTGGATGGCACTCTCTACTTATTTAATGGAATAGGCTTAGACCAATAGTAGTTGATGAATTGTCCAAGTGGGAGACTGTTGGATATTGTGTCCAAATTCATAACTAATTGGTAATACTATCGTTAAAAGTGGAGTCCTTTTTGGGTCGCCCTCAACGAACGGTTAAGAGAAATAATTAAGAGAATGTGAGACGGGATTAAATCATTGTGAAACATAAGCATAAGTTGGAAACCTTATGAAATGTGGTTATCCCACATTGCTCATGGGATAAAACCCATGGCCTTTCCTTCCCCTATAAATAGAGGGGTTATGCTAAGGTTTCAAGTGCACCATTTCTCATTCTTTCTTTCTTAGTACGACTCCTTGTAAGAGTTACTCGGCTTGTATCGAGACCTTAGGAGTTGGAATTTCTCTTTGGTTCGTGGGTGTGAGCCATTAGAGGTGTTCTAGTTTGGGCACTCGCCTCCAAGTAAGGAAGCTCTGCAAGATCGTCTGCGCGCGTGAGAAATTGGTTTTCTCAAAGGTTAGTAATTTCTTATTTATCTTATTTATTTTATTGCTTTTATTTATTTAAGTTAAGATCCTTAGGGTTTAGTTTCCTAATTGCCTTAGATTAATTTTGTTATATTCCGCTGTACATATTAATCTAGTTAGGGAATAGAAAACCCAACAAGTTGATGTTTAAGTCCCTGCGCCTATATACATGCATATAAGTTTATTTGAAACTTTTTTTTAGTACCGTCCTTATTGAGCCAATTGTTCGCTGAACTACATTGGCCGCTTTAGAATAAGCATTTTGACTCCGTAACGCCATCTTTGACATACTTCTTGACATAAGTCCGCCGAAAATCATCATAAAAGGAACCGTGGTTAACATGACAAGCTTAAGAAGCCATCCTTTGATAAATGCTATCACAAAACCTCCCACAAATGTTGCCACTAGGTGTATGAATTTTCCAACCTTTGAAACGATCATATTATTTCATCATTAGTCAACATACGTGCAAAGTTAATTTGTACAATATTTCAAATTAGTACACAAAGTAAATTTATTAACTTTCTCGCCCATGGCATCTTGTAAAAGGACCATATCACCAGTCATTCTGCCAACAACTTCTCATGTATTTGCTTCCTTGTCGAAGAAGGCGATATCTTGTCTCAATATGGTTTTTAGATAAAGATTCCTAATTCTTGCAGCCTGTCGTTCTTCGGTTACCATCCACATTGTAACCTCTACAAAAATACACCAGAAATCATTTTTAGAACATGAAAATGTGATAACTTTTTCTAATGGCTTAATTAGTCTGGTGGGTAACATATGTACTTACCAAGGAAAGACGAAATGCCAGCCCCAATAGCCAGGTAAACAAATTTTAGCGATACCTATGGCCGACTCATTTATCAATAATATGTAGTTGTTGGGAAAATTATGTGACATGAACTTTTATGTCACATAATAGATTTGATGAGACAAAATGTAACTGATTAAGCCAAGCCAAGCTTCAACGTTTCTAATGCTCATTCATAGTCACACTGCTCGTACATAACTTGTGGAATATAATTTATATTCAATGTTGGACACTATTTGATATTATAGAGTCCGGTTACAACTAGTCCATATAAAACTAATAGAGTCCGTTCAAATATCAAATAGAGTCCAGTTAAACAACCGACCCAAAAGATTCAAATAGAGTCCGGTTAAACAACCGGACCCAAAAGATTCAAATAGAGTCCGGTTAAATAACCGGACCCAAAGGTTTAAATAGAGTCCAGGTCACAAGTTTCCAGCTTTCCATTTCCACTGCTAGGCTATTTTCACCATGGTTTCCACTGATAAGCCAAATTACAAGGTTTCCACTGCTGGTGTCATTTTGGGCATTACCACTGCTTAGTGGGTCTGTGAGTTTACTTTTTGCTTTAATAGTACATGTACAGTAACTGCAGACCATACTTTTAAGTTTCAGACCATGCTTGGATAGATTTGTTTCCATACATTTATTAGGAAAACTTGTAATAGGACAACTCTATATTTTATAAATAGATTTGTGTCCTTAGAAGTATGGATAATATTATTGTGTCTGACTTTGTAATATTATTTTGTGTTTCCAACTGTAAAGTTTTGTGGGTTTCTATAAATAAAGAAACCCATAGACATTTTAGAGTGTGTGTGTTTTTCTTGATAGTATTTTTTCGGGCACACAACGATCTCATAATTTGAGATCGTTCCCCATGTATACGCGTATAATATTTTAGTTAGCTCCCTAAGGTTGTGCACAACCCCGATACAAGTGAAGTGTATCCGTCTTGTTAATGTTTTTAATAAGATTAGGGAGTTGGTATCAAAAATCTTCTTTGTGTTCTTCATATTTTGTTTATTGGGACAAGTCCCTCGAAATGCAACGAACTTTGCCTAAAAGTCTATTGTATGCGACCAACTTTCGACGAGGCAAAAGAATGCAACCTACTTGAAAAAGTGGGGTTTTTGATGTAATTTGCTGATGTGTCGTTCGTTGAAGGTGACACGTGGCGTACGGATGTGCCACGTGGCTTACAGAGAGTTTGACAACTCATCGACACATCAGCAAGTTACATCAAAAACCCCACTTTTTCAAGTAGGTTGCATTCTTATGCCTCGTCGAAAGTTGGTCGCATACAATAGACTTTTGGGCAAAGTTCGTTGCATTTCGAGGGACTTAGCCCTTGTTTATTTTTATTCTACTTCTTTTGCTTGGTTTCTAAACGGGACTACTTAGTAGTGTTATTCAGATATTAAGAATAAGCTAGTATATATTTGTAAATTCTATACGTACCTTGGAAACAAGATGGACTAGATCCTTGTTATTTTTATTCTCACCGAAAGAATCGATAAGGTCACCCAAAAGAACATTCATGAGGGGCATGAATAATCCATTACCGATTGCACCAATGGTTCCAGCGTTCATTAACATGTAATCAGTGGAATCTGCAAAAGCAAAGAGCTTATAAAATGGGACACTTCCAGTGCTGATCACTTTCTAGTTATCTTTGCCTAACCGGGAGTCTTGACTCTTGAACACCACCATCGGCATTCGTCATATATACTGTCTTATGCATTAATGATTGTTGACGAATCCGTCGACTTGCAGCCAAAAGGTTAGCAACTTTAATTTAGTATAGCTCCTGTACTAAGATGTTTATTATTTTTGAAGGTGGTAGTGAAATGGTTGAATTGTTTTGGGTTTTGGGACTTGGGAGTCGACTTTAGCTGATGTAAAACGAGGCATATGTCTATATAGATCAACTCTGGGGAATAGGGATTGTAGGTGGGTTGCCTATATAATATAATGACTGTGTTACTTTTTCCTACTTGCTATTTAAATAGATACACACATATACACACTTAAACACTCACATATATAAAAAGCTAAATGTAAATGATATATAAAACATGAAATAATTTAATTGTTATATAAACTTGTTAGTACAATAGAAAAAGGTAAAAAAAAAAACTTTGAATAGGTTTTCAAACACGTACCGATTCATAATCTGGATTAAGAGAAAATAATATTGTTTGCATGCAGATTCATTATTCATTATAGATGTAATTCTTTTCTTCTTTTGAGTACTTTACTTCAATTGAAATTTTTTATAAAAAGGAAGACTTTCAATAAATAATCTTGATGTTTTTTATAAAAGTTTCTCTTATTGCTTCATTTTCAAGAATCTTCAAAGTACTTTTATTTTAGCAATCTTCCAATCCAACTTCATCAACATAATGTGTTCACTTTGTTTCATTGTAGACTATGCACTAGTTTAATTTCTTCCTTCTTTTAAGACTTGAAATATATTATCATTGTGATATCTAAAGCTTTTAAGATGAATTTTTTCAGGAATTAATAGAAAGATCAAATGGGACTTCACCTAATAATCATTGATATTTTCATCATCACTTCCCAAGTTTCAAGTGGATGCCATTATATATTATTATTATTATTATTATTATTATTATTATTATTATTTTCCTCTCTATATAAAGTTTACATAGTTTATATGCTTTGTTTGAAGCATTGATATATTATCCCATTATTGGGAGGGTTATTGAACTTTGGACAAGAAAAAGACACCTTAATTATCAAGCCATGAACATTTACTGTGTTGACCTGAATTTGTCTGGCATAGCTAATTGGAAGAGGTCATGTGAAGTGCTACTAAAGATGCATAGAATCCATCCTTAATATTGATCAGATCTTCATGCTTTCCTTTCTCAACGATTTCTCCGTTCTTGACCACTGCAATCACATCTGCTCCTTTAATGGTTGACAGTCGATGAGCCACCACCACTGTGGTCCGGTTAACCCTCACCCTATCCAATGCATCCTGAACAACTCTTTCTGACTCGGCATCGAGTGCGCTTGTAGCCTCATCAAGCAGTAAAATTTTGGGACTTTTGACAATGGCTCTAGCAATGGCTAGTCTCTGCTTCTGTCCACCCGACATTTGCACCCCTCTTTCCCCTACAACCGTATCATAACCCTGCAAGTCACACATCATTTATCACTACTGATGTCTGGCTATATATTAAAGGTGGAAATATGGGCGAGTTTGGTAATACGGGTTTTATTTTCTGGTGTAGGTCAAACTGGTCTGAGACTGGTTCTGTTGACCCACAAATGTTCTTTTACCCGTATTTAAAATTGATAAACATTTTATTTACAAAGACGTACTGCTACTATATTCATATAACAAAATTTTGAATAAATTTGATTTGAACCTATTGAGACAAAACACAACCCAAATAGGCCCATTCATAAGTAAACGGGTCAGAAGTGTCATCTCTACTATTTGCAGGTAATGTGAAAGATATAGGTCTGTCTTGCTGACCTGGTGTAGGCTACTAATGAAGTTGTGTGCATTGGCCAACTCAGAAGCAGCTTGTATCTCAGCACTAGTTGTGTCTCCATCTTTTCCGTAAGCAATGTTGGCTCGGATGGTATCGTTAAATAACATTGGTTCTTGGCTCACTAGACCCATTTGCAGCCTGAGCCATTTGAGTTGAAAATTTTGTATCTCTAGTCCATCCAACGTAATAGAACCTGAATTTGGATTGTAAAATCTTTGAAGGAGTGAGATAACAGTTGATTTCCCACTTCCACTCTCTCCAACCAATGCCACTGTCTAAAAGAAAATGCAAGTAACTAATAATAAATAACATGATTAGCAAATACCTTGATTGTTGCAAAAAGAAGATTTCAATGTTACCTTGCCACTATGGATGGTTAAGCATAGATCATGTAGTATCTCAACACCAGGTCTGGTGGGATACTTAAAGCTAATGTGCCGAAGCTCAATTTCCCCCTTCACAGTGTCTAATGTCATCCCAGATTCGTCACTTGGGTCTATCTCTGACTTGCTATCTAGAATGGAAAATACCGACACGACAGAACTTGTGGCTTTGCCTGTATCTGGGGCAAATGAGCTTGATCTAGAGACTGCTACAACTGCCATAGACAGAGCATAGAATACCTAGCACAAAACATATATAATTATTACAACTTTGATAAACCCGATGATTATTTATTCGGTGATACAAAGGCCTGATGATTCAAAGGTTTTATTCTGGATAAAAATGAGCGTTTCATATATGAACTCTTTGAGGCCAATCGATCACAATAACCATTTCAACCCATCCTAACCTTGTACGTGTATGTTGTTACTCACCCGAAAAACATCCGAGAATGTAGTCTTTCTGGCCGCAACAAGCCTAGCTCCAGCATAAAAAATGGCTGCATACGCACAAAAGAAGAAGAGCAATGAAACTCCAAACCCAATTCCACTGACCAAACCTTGGTGGATCCCCTTTCTCTTGGGAAGCTCACATTTATTTCCATAAAGTTGCAGCACTTTTTCTTGTGCACAAAAGGAGGCCACCGTCCTTATGCTCCCAACTGCATCACTCGATATCTGACTTGCTTCCTCATACTTCATTTTAGCATCAGAACTAAACCCGCTAATGAATTTCACCTGAAAGAATTCATTAGCTAACAGTAACGGAATGAGAGCAAGAAATATAAAGGCCAACTGCCAGCACGCTGCAAAAGCTATGGCTAAACCAACAACAACAGAAAATGAGTCTTGAACGAGCTGAGCAAGTGCATCCCCAACCAAACCACGAACACTGGCTGCATCTGTTGACAGCCGTGCTCCAATGGTTCCACTCGAGTTCTCTTGTTTATCAAACCAACCTACCTCCATGTTAACCACCTTCTCAAAACATAATGATCTCATCCTTCTTATAAGATTACACCCAGCAACAGAAAAAAAGTATGATCTCCCAGTAAACGAAAAAAATGATACTACTGCCAGGATTATGAACATTAGAGAATAGAATTTTGAGTCTGTTTTCATTTTATGAGGCGGTTCATAGAACATCTTAATCATATTGGAAATAACTATGCCTAAAATCGGTAGGACTGTTCCATTAATAGTAGCAGATACTGCACCCATTATGAGTGCTGGTATATCGGGCTTGCTTAGATGGACTAGGCGGCGAAGTGGGACTTTTGGTGGTTCTGTCAGAGGTGTAGACATTGAGTGGCAACTGTTGTTGTCTATGCTTTTTGATTGCTGGTATGATGTCGTTTGACTTTGTGGTTCAGTACAAATTTCTAATTTATCTTGCTCATCTGATCCATGCTGTCTTGAATCACCATCAACCTCTTGCATTCTTATAAGTTGAGCATATGGTCCTTCAGGATCCTGGAGTAGTTGTGAATGCGATCCTGATCATTTATCAATCACTAATTGTAAACTTTCAAGCTTTTCAAAAGGTAAATCGTTTCCTATAGGCAGATTTTTGTTATGGGTAAATGAACTTTTAAACTGTTTTTAACCTTTTATTTAAAGTAATCCTGTAAGATTATATGGTTCATATATATCTACTCGACCTCAACATTGTCAATACTAAAACAAGCCCCTTATTTTATTTTATTATTTGTACCTTTGGCAACAATCTTGCCTTGATGAAGAAGTGCAATCATATCGGAAGTTCTGATTGTGCTTAGACGATGTGCAACAATTACGGTTGTTCTATTCACCATTATCCTGTCCAAAGCCTGTTGCACAATTCTCTCAGATTCTGCATCAAGTGCACTTGTTGCTTCATCCAAAAGAAGGATTCGAGGATCTTTAAGTATGGCTCTGGCTATAGCGATTCTTTGTTTTTGTCCACCAGATAGTTGTGTTCCATGCTCACCGACCATGGTGTCGAGTCCCTGACTAACCAAAAGTTTAAAGTTCTAAAAAGAAAATTTGTATAATGCTATTGAGAAATCTATATTGTAGGTATAGAAAATTGTTTTCACCCATAGAAAGCTACACAATCTTTACTTTTATTTAAGGTATGTGACCTTTCTAGCCAGTCAAAATGATGGCATGATGCCAATGTGTTGGTAATTTTGACCTCAAGTTAACTAGCAAGATTGTTTTAACAAGACATTTGTTACAAGCATGTTACTTTTTATGCAGGGGAAATCATGTGTACGTGTAACCAAGTGTTTGAGGCGTAAGTGTGTTTAAATAAGAAATACAGAGGGTAAATTATGTAAATATTATGCATCTATTCTGCCTTACCATCACCTAGCATACCTGCTACTAGTGGTATACATGTTATCTTGCTTAATCATACAGGTAATATATAAACCGAAAGAAAAAAGAAGTTGTAAGTTGGAGACCTGAGGTAACTTATCAATAAATATAGTAGCATTTGCGAGCTCGACTGCAACTCTGATCTCTTCCATGGATGCACCAGCTTTTCCATACAAAATATTATCCTTAATGCTTGTTGTGAATAGTACTGGTTCTTGGCTAACGAGACTAATTTTCTCCCTGATCCATTTTAGTTGAAATTCTTTGAGATTAATATTATCAATTAGAACTTTCCCTGCTTGAGGATCATAAAATCTCTCTAATAGGCTGATTACTGTTGACTTTCCACTTCCACTTTGTCCAACCAAAGCTGTAGTAGTACCACCGGAGATGAAAAGAGAGAACCCACTAAATATACTCTCATTTGGTCTTGCCGGATAACTAAAATAAACATCTTTTAGTTCTATATCACCACGAACTTTGCTTAATACTATCCCCCTTGTGTCATATGCGTCTATATCAGGCTTTCTGCTTATAGTTTCAAGCATCTTGAAAGCAGCTGCTTGACCGTCAGCAAATGCAGTCAAACATGGAGACGTCTCCCCAAGAGACCTGCAGAAACCCGCCACATTCTAGGATTACACCGAAAGCTCAAAATAAATAAATATATGAAAATTATGCAAGTCATGTTGGATTTCAGTACTAGCATGACGTGCCCATATCGGCATACATATAAGTTGAATCATTATTTAATTGGGTAATTAAACTCTAGGAAATGTACTCACAAGGATCCAGCCAACACGGATAATATTATGTTAACCACCCTCCCTCCAGTGTATCCCCTTTCCAGTATCATCTTTGCACCATACCAAACACCCAATGCATAAGTAAATATAATGATGAATAGCATCGACCCACGTCCAAGGCCAGCAGCTAGGCCTTGACTGACACCAGATTTGTAAGTATTAATAAGGGAATTATTGTAATCGGCAATGGCTTTTTTCTCCCCAGTGAAAGAAGCAACCTATGAGTTGAAAAGAAACAAATAAAAGGGTGAAAATAATTCAGGTAAAAAAGAAGAAAAAAATGATTACTAATCAATGTAAAATTATCAAGATTTAAGTTAATCTACATGTCCATATGTGCAGGTCATGCTATATTGTCCGGGTGATGATATCTACAACACACAAATTAATGCACACATCAAAACTGTGCTATGATATACTTGTACTGTATGTTTGAATACTTGTACTGTGTGGTGTAAACATCAATTTTTGTGTTGTATATATCAACTCCCATATTGTCCAATCATACCGTTAACTTAAATCTAGCCAATCATGTTGTCTGCCATATATGTGTCCGGAAATATATTAGAATAATGGGACGACATGATTGGCTGGATTTAAGTTCGTGGCCACATGGCAGGTGATATTTGGGTACCCGGCTACCCGCACATATATATTGAACATAAAATTTTAATTAGTTATATTACCGTCCTTATTGAACCAATTGTCTGTTGGACTACAATAGCTGCTTGAGCATAAGCATTTTGGCTCTGTGATGCCATCTTAGATATCGTTCTTGACATAACGCCAGAAGAAATCACCAATACAGGGAGTAAGGTTAACAATACAAGCGTAAGAAGCCATCCTTTGATGAATGCTATCACAAAACCTCCCACAAATAATGCCACTAGCTGTATGAATTTTCCTACCTGAAAAATTACAAAAATTCAGAACAACTAAGAAGTAATATCACAATCATTGAATTCATCTCTAAGCAAAAAATTTGCAAACCTTCTCCCCCATGGCATCTTGTATTAGGACTGTATCGCCAGACATCCTGCCAACAATTTCTCCTGTATTTGCTTCCTTGTCAAAGAAGGAGACATCTTGTCTTAATATGGTTTTCAGATAAAGTTTCCTAATTCTTGCAGATTGTCGTTCTCCGGTTACCATCCACATTGTGACCTCTACCAAGAAAAGGAAAAAAAAAAAAAAAACAGTGAAACATTTTTACGAAATGGGCATGTGACAAATAGTAGGTATAGCTAGGTAAATAACGTTTGTACTTACGAAGGAATGATGCAATACCAGCCCCAATAGCCAAGTAAACAAATTTCAGCGATACCTATTGCCCAATCCCAATGGTTCATTGATCAATAAGACATAGAAGTACTACTCAAATATTGAGAACAAATTAAATATCTGAATATTATGTTAACGTACCTTGGAAACAAGATTGACTAGATCCTTGTTACCTTGGTTCTTACCAAAATAATCAATAACGTCGCCCATAAGAACATTCATGAGGGGCATGCTTATTCCGTTACCAATAGCACCAATGGTACCAGTAATCATCAACATGTAATCAATGGAATCTGCAAAAGCAAATAGCTTATATAACGGAACACTTTCGGTGCTCTCTTTTTTCTTTTTTTTGGCTAATTGCGTGTCTTGAACACCATCACCGGCATTCATTCCATTCACCATGTTGGCTTATGCGACGTTTATTGAAGAATTTGTTGGCTTGCAGTCAAAAAGGTGTCAACTTTAGTATATCACCTGTACTAGGAAAATCAGGAAATGAAATCCAAAGTTTGTCCCATGATGTTTTTGTTGTAATGCTTCATGATCTTAGGTTGACTTAGAGATGAAAACAAAAAAAAATGTTGTCTTTTAGGATATATACCTACAAGGAAAAAGAGTCTGAATCAAGAAAATGGAATTACTGAAAACAGAACATTGGTATGCGGGCTTATCGGGGCCTAAATCTTACAAATGAAAAAGGATCCAGATCCAAACCCAATCTGAACTAGACTCTCATGGGGAAGTTGGTTTATATATATATATATAGGGAACAGGGATATGAGGGTAAGTGGTTCGTATATAATAAAATGAATGTGCATGTGCTTTTGTTTTCAACTTGCTATATAATATAAAAGTAATTTTTAACCCGCGCGTTGCGGTGGAACATAAATTCTTATAATATTTTATGTAATAATTTGATATATATGTAACTTAAAATGCATTGTTTTATATGTAGTCAAATTCAGATATTTGAATGGTTAAAGGAGCTTTGTGTGGATGTAAAATTGATATTCATTGGTCAATTATTTTATCTGCCAAAACAATAAAAGTACCTAAAATGTTTACCGTCATTACCTTATAATTAGAGGTATATAGGTTTTATTTATTGATCACAAAATTACATTAAAATTGTTCAATATATAAGTAGTTTAATCTATATGACTTTTATACCATATCCATATAAAAAATAAAAATAATTTTAGCAGTTTTTACCAATACTCATATCTCTCTATTCTTCCTTGACACCCACACACACCAATATACTCATAATCAACTCATTTTACGCAACATCTTACTAATTATGAATAATTTCTTACTATCCTTTTATAAATACCATACTATAAGCTATCAGATTACTCGTATTTTAGAGTAAGGTATATTAAAGCAAACAAAAGAAATGAAGTGAAGAGAAATAGATGAGAGGTGATATTATGTTAAAAACCTAAGATTAAGAAAATAAAAAGAGAAATCAACGTGTCAAAAATTGATTGAACATGTACTATTTATTCATTATGAACATTTTAGCTAATTCTTCAAATATGAAGCTAAATATATATAAAAATCTTATGATCCATACCGTGTATCTCATGATCAACATGGTTGTCATTCTATTAAAAAACTATAAATAATTATAAACATTAATGACACGGTTAGCGTTAAATAAAATAAATCTAAACTGTATTTTTTTGTTATTTCGGTTTTAATCACTTAATTAAAAGATATCAATTTGATTAGTCGGGTGTTTGAAAGTTTATGTAAGATATAATATATGCAATTAGAATACATACAATTTGAAATTTGTAAATAAAATATAATAATCTATAATTGTATTTTAGAATTGTAAAGGAAAACATTCAAAAAGTTTTAACTAAAATAATTTTTATGTTTATTTACATGAATTATATTATAATTAAGTTATTAAATTAAGTCATCTAAAATGAATATCATATAACTTTATAAAACAATAAAATAATAATAAAATAGGAAAACAATAAATTTACTATTCATATAATAGTAATAATCACCATCCTGGTGAATATAAAAAAAAAAAGAGAGAGAGAGTAAGGTTTTTAAAAGATGAATTCATAATCTGGATTATAAAAACATATTATGAGAAAGTATTGTTTTTGTAGATTCATTATTGACACAACCACTTTAATATCTTCTTTTGACTACTTTTCTTCAATAATATGTACGTGCATCCATGTGTGTCAAATTGACTGGTGAATATCACCATCCATCTTTAAATTAAAGTTCATTAACATAATTTGTCCAGTTTTTGTCATCGTAGATCCTGCACTTCCATCCTTCTTTTGAGACATGAAATATATTATCAAATAGGATAGGATTTGACAAACCTTTTAAGAGAAATTTTTGGGAAATTATAGAAAGACCAAATGGGGGCTTACCTAATAATCATAATCATTAATTAAAATATATATATATATATATATATATATATATATATATATATATATATATATACTAGATTTAAGACCTGCGACAGCGCGGGTAGACCAAGTGAAACTTTTAAGTAATTTCAATAGTTTCAAGTATCCATGTCCAAAATCTAAGATCTTGGTGACTAAAATATTTTTCATCTTATTATTTCATGTTGTAATCAAAATTGTCATGTGTCTTAAGTGTGAGGTGTCATATATAATTGTTTTTTGTACGTCGTTAAGATTGTGGCAAATGTATGAGAATGTTTTTTTTTTGGGGGGTAACGAAATGTATGAATATGTTTGATTTCGGTAGGAGAGGAATTTACGTTTTGCAATAGATGAGTCACTGTCACAAGTCTTATTATTCTTATTGAAAATATTATAATAACCTTAAAAGTTGTAATAGTACTCGGGTGCTGAATTATACTAAACCAAGATTAAAGGTAATAAAGAAACTTTATTTGTGAAGAGTGTTATTTAAATTTATCAAATAAGAAGAGCAATTCGTGGAATTACATGAAGCCCAAACCGATAAAATTGACTTTAATAAAAATAATCATATGCTTTGTAGGACCTCTTTGTAGACCACATTCTTCGTTGTGTTTGTTACTCGGCCATCATCATCCAATATCAATGCTCGTAAGCCTGCTTTGCTTGTTACTCTAGATAATGCCACACACACCATCACTTAGAACTCGACAGTTAAATGGTATTAGGAACCTATGCCTTTTTTGTGCTGCATTGCTATTGAATGGGATCAAGACTGATGATGTATCATTACCAGTAGATGTTGAAGCTGGTTGCTTCCTTTTTTTGGTATTGCGATTTCGTTTGGGTGGGTTCATGGTTTGCGTTAATGGGATATGATGGAATGAGTTTAGTATTTTTATTTTATTGGATTTATTTATAGAGAATGCGAATCTTCTGTATCCTATGTTTCTAATATAGATAAAAAATTTGTATTGTATTTGTGTTTGATTTGGTTTGGTTATGTATTATTAATATTAATTAATAATTTGTTATTAAATATTTTAATAATAGAAAGTCATATCTTTGATGTATATGTAATTTGTAATATATGTGTTATATAAAGGCCAAGAAGTCGGTGTACATTAGGTTTCCTTTGTGCTTATTTATAACATCCATTTTTTTCTTTTTAACTTTATTTCCTCATTAATTTATTTTTGGTTGCATCCGTCAATTATTGCATACGGATAGATGATGGGTACGGATCAAATTTGTGAATTTAATAAAAAATGGTTTTTAATTATTATTTGAGGGGGGTAAATTGTAACATTATTATTTTTAATCTAATTTAATCATATACCATTTGATCAAATTGAAAAAACCCCATCGAAGGGTCCAAAAACTTCTCCATGGGATTTTGGTTTTTATATATATATATATATATATATATATATATATATATATATATATATATATATATATATATATATATATATGATTAATGTGATATAAAAGTTTAAACTTGAATAGGTTTACCATACTAGATATATATAAATAACTTGGTTTAAAAATGACAAAATAATAATACGTAGTTGTTGTAAATAATTAATTAATTCTTTTTGGGTGATAATTCGTAAACCATCAAATTTTACCCACACAACACTAAAATGCTTTATATATATATATTATTAACGTACACCATTATAAAACATATTTAATGATATACGAAGAATATTTGATAGTGCATTAACCTATCCTTAGCATAATGCAAATTTACTTTGAACAACTAAATAAATAAACCATATGGTTTTGTCACTTTGTGTGTAATTAATGTTTGAAAAAGGTTCGTTGGAACAATACTTTCACCATAAGATACTAAAATACTTGTGCAAAGACAACTTTTAAAATAAAATAAGATTAATTCCCTCAAAACTATTTGAGTAAAAAAGTTTCAAAACATCTTGTAATAAAGAAATAGTAAATAACTAATTTTGAGTCACATTATCAAATATTAATAGATATTGAACTGTCAGTTACATTATATCGATATAAATATCGTAGCAAAATTAGATATTTTTATAACCATTTTTCATCATATATGGGTGAGCATGGGACAGAATCGGTACTGAACCGGTTGATACCGGATATCTTTTTTGCCCTAATGTGAGTACCGAATATCGGACCGTTTGAAGTGGGATGGTACCGGTACGGGTACGGTAAAAGTGGTATTATACCGCTTTGGTACCAAAAATATAATAGAATAATAAGTAAACCTATCTATGTATTTTGTACTCGATAATATTCAAAAAAGATAAATATCAGTGCATCTCAAATAAAAAAATCATTATTAAGTGACGTAGATGGATAGTGACGAAGAAAAACATATATACACGATAACGTTATTGTATTGTGTTAAGTGATTTGGTAATGACACAAGTCACGATCCTTAGCTTTATATTAACAAACAATATGTTTGGAATTCGATTTAACTATAGTGCTAAAAGCGTGATTTTTTGTGTGGCAACGGGTACCAGACTTCTATAAAATTACAATTGTATTCATACGTGAGAGTCTACCTCTATCTTTATACTTCTTAATCACCCAAAAAATATCATTTTGTATTCATAGACGAATCATATGATCATAAAAATGATGTCTCTAATAAATCTTTTTAAAATATAGAAAGAACCTAACGACATATAACAAAGAAAAACATGTATATTTCAGATATGATACCAAAACGGGAAAAGTGAAAAAATACCGGTACCAAACCGGTTGGCACTGCTTATCTTTTTGACCCTAAAGTGAGTACCAAATACCAGACCGTTTAAAGCCGATTAGTACCGGTACCATACGCGATCGAGAATTCGAGTACGAATGTTCACCCCTAATCTATACATAATATACTATAGAGTTTTGCAAAAAAATTTACACCCACGCCAGAAAACTATGAGTACTTAAATTTTATTTACAACCATTATAAATACGTTATTCGACATCTAAACATTGAAAACAAATTCAAATAATTTAACTTTATATGTTACTATTATATAAAGAATTTGGTTAGTTGGTAGTCTTTGACCTTTTGTTTTATTTTCTTGTAACCAACATTTATTTACGGGAAATTAAAAAATATACCACATTTTTTAAAGATGTATATGGATATGCCCTCCGAAAAAAAAATTGACAATATGCCCCATGAATTCGCAAAAGCAAATTTGCTTTTGCGACCCAAGTTTTGCTCTTTGCTACCCGATCACATAAACGAGCTCGGTACCGAGTACACATGCCATCGCAAAGAGCAAAAAAAGATTTGCGTTTTGCGTTTTGCCACTGCACCAATCTTTTTGCGATGGCCGATTGACCGAGCATCAACGAGGCCGAGTGACCGAGACGCAAAATCCAAGCCACCGATTTGCGTTTTGCGTCCGCGTTTTTTTAGAAAAAAACGCTCTTATAAACCCTAAAAAACAACCACCACCGTCATTTGCCACCCCACACCGGACGATCGCAAAAAAACTCCTTGCCATCGCAACAAACCACTACCACCATCGCTACCAACCAACCACCATCGCCAATCCGCACCATTCTCCCTCACCATCCTCCGTCACCGGCACCATCGCACCCCCAGGCCGTCCCAAACTCACCACCATCTTCCGTAGCAACCCCGCCAAGCCTCCACGTCGGCTCACCCCCAAAGCACAAGCCCCACCACCGCGCAGCCTCCACGTTTGAGCCGGTTGTCGATCCGCAAAACGCAAAGTGAGCAAGGTTGTCGATCCGCGCAAAGTGAGATTGTTTTTGCAAATGTAGGTGATAATCAGTCCAAACGAGTAAAGTGAGCAAGGATTTAATCCGTGACGATGTCTGAGTCTCAGGTATGATAGTGCTTTTCAACTATTTAGTACGTTTAATTCGAATTTTCATTGTGGCATTTTATCGAACACGTGGTGTGCAACACAATTTGGTGATTTTGATCGGTACATTGATGATTATACATGAGTATTATTGTTTTTAAGCATGATTTGTGTGATAATACATCCATAGATTGGTTTATGTTGATTTTGTTGTATACGTTATCTTGATTTTGTTGTATATGTTGATTTGGTTTATGTAATGTTGTCTCATTATTAAGTCTTTCAAAATTCTTTCGAGTTAAACGAAAATGTAGATACAAGTGTTTATTTATTTCTCCGAGTTAGACATTTGTTGAAGGAACTATGACGCGACGATAATTGATCTTTTATATATATACACATGACTATATGCATATACATTTTAAATAGGACATCCTCACTTAATTAGTTATAAAGTGCAGATTATAGAGATATATGAATCATAGTTACTAAAAGAACTTTGTGTAACGTTTTGATGATAGATATGATCTTCCATGGTGTTGATACATGTATATATAGTTATGCATATGTATATTGATTTAGTGATATATATAGAGTTGATACCTTGGGAATATCGATGAAATTTTGATGAATTGATAAGCTAAAATAGTAGCTGGTTTATCCGTTTTACGGAAAGGACATTTCCAATTTTTTACAAAAAAATTTTTTCCGTTTCTAATTATATATCTATCTGTATATGTATAAATATATATATGTATATATATATATGTATATATATATATGTGTGTATATGTATATATATGTGTATGTATATATATATGTGTGTGTATATATATATGTATATATATATATATGTGTGTATATGTATATATATGTGTATGTATATATATGTGTGTGTATATATATATATATATATATATATATATATATATGTATATATATATATATATATATATATATATGTATATGTATATATATGTATATGTATATGTATATATATGTATACGTATATATATATATATGTATACGTATACGTATACGTATACGTATACGTATACTTATACGTATACGTATACGTATACGTATACGTATACGTATAAGTATATACGTATACGTATACGTATATGTATACGTATACGTATATGTATACGTATACGTATAAGTATATGTATATAGCTATCCGTACATGTATCTGTATATCTATATATATATCTGTATATCTATATATCTGTGTGTATATGTATACGTATATGTATAATTATAAGTTCAATTGGTTGTTATTTATCACTTTTATTAACGAAACGTGTTTGGTTGATTGATCACTTTTCAGGACATTTTTAATGCACGATTGACTTTGAAAAGCCAACTTACTGTTATTGGCCATATAAAGAAAAAATTAACAGAGAATCAAGAAAAGATTTTTAGGGCCCATTGTTTTGGCCATTGGTTGGATTTGAAGGCTCCGGACAATGACCCGGGTTTTGTACATCATACGACAAACCTATCCCACAAAAACCTGCAGAACCAGACATATTCTGGAATATGCCATCGCCTTTAGGAAACAAAGAAGAAGAAGTTCAACAAAGGCCAGTTACAATGTATGAGACATCTTGTCGAATTCGAGAGGGCCAAACATTTGAAAATAAAGAGGAATTTCTTCTTCAGTTGCATACAAAGTGTCTCGAAGAAGGATTTCAGATTAAGCTGAAAAAGTCAGACAAAAAAAGGTACTCAGCAAAATGTATCTTGCCTAATTGTGATTGGAAGATTAGCGCAGCGTGCATCCAACATTGTAACAACTTCCAAGTTAGGAAGTTACGTGATGTTCACACTTGTTCTCGTACTCAAATGTTGTCAAATAGCCGTTCTGCGAGCAAGAAAGTGCTTGGTCACATCTTAAAAGAGGCGATGAGTTTGGAAGGACGTGTATACAGAGGTAAAGAGATCAAGCTTGATATGACTGAACGGTTTAAAATAAGCCTTACGTACAACCAAGCATGGAGAGCAAAATGTTACGCTATAGAGCTGTTGAGAGGTACTCCGGCTGAATCGTTTACGAAACTTCCCATTTACCTCCACAACCTAAAGCTACATAATCCGGGGAGCATTACGAATCTCCGTACAGACAAAGAGAATAAATTTGTAATGTGTTACATGTCCATAGGTGCAGCTGTAAGTAATGATTGTTGGTTTACATCTTATGTTTGCAAAAAATCATTCATATATTAATGACATATTTTTATCTGAATTTGCAGATACGTTCTTTTGTCAACCATACACGCCCAATTATCATCGTTGACGGTGCTCATTTGAAGGGGGGTTACTTGGGTACTAACTTGATTGCCGTGGCGATGGATGGTAATAACGGCATCTTGCCACTAGCCTATGGAATCGGGGCAGGAGAGACATCCGACGTTTGGACGTGGTTCTTAGGAAACTTACGTGATGCCATTGAATCTGCCGGTGGGATTGACAACCTAACATTCATCTCTGACAGGTCTCAAGCAATTGCAGCCGGCATCTCTGCTGTGTTTCCAGAGGCATTTCATGCCCTGTGTTGTCGTCATCTGTTGATGAACTTGAGAAGCAAATCTTCAAAAGTCAAACACTTCGAATGGCATTATTGGAAAATGTGTAGGGCGTACCGTAAGTCAGATTTTGATCGCCATTATGGGGCCATTTCTAGACATTTACCGGATTCAACTAAGGTTCTTACGGATGTGGGAAAAGAAAGATGGTCAAGGCATCATTCAACAAGGACAAGATATGCTTACCTCACAACTAACAGTGCGGAGTCAATAAACGCCATGACCAAGCATGCAAGGAAACTGCCGGTCACAATGCTATTGGAGTTTTTTCGATCTTCAGTACAACAATGGTATTTCAAACATCGGAATACTGCCGCAACTGTCACAACACCTGTCACACCATACGCGGAGCACAAAATCGGTAAGAGGGTTGACAAATCGCTACGCTGGAGGGTCAATCCATCGACAAATATGATATGTGAGGTGGTGGATGGAAGGAAGAATGGGACAGTCAACTTGGAAGCGAGAACATGCACTTGCATGCAATGGCAATTGTCTGGTTTACCCTGCGGACACGTATCGGCGGTGACCCGTTACTTTAAAATTGACAGCGTGTCAGGCTTTGCAGAGAGGTATTTCACCACGGAAACGTATCGAGCGGCCTATAGTGAAGCTATAAATCCACTGCCTCATCCTTCTGAATGGGACGATCCAGGTAATCTGCAGATTTGCTTACCGCCGATACTAGTGAAGAGGCAGTCTGGTCGACCACCTGGGCGTGCACGTATTCCTTCTAAAGGAGAGGAGAAAGGTAAATACACAAAACAATGTAGCCGTTGCAAGGAAAAGGGTCATAGTCGAGTTACGTGTATGGCTCCATACGATAGAACAGATGAGCCAAGCCGATCAAGAACCACAACAAGGTCCAAGTCAAGGTCAAAATCAAGATCCAAATCAAGATCGAAAAAGGTAACTTCTCAAAAATATTCATATAAAAACTAACATATTACGTTGTATTATTATGATAATCCAGAAATATTTACTTGCAGAAAACGTCCACAAAATCAGCGAAAAGCCATATCGAGGACGAAGCTGCAACCTCGTCTCAGCCAACTCAGAGTTATCCAAGTGTTCATTTGGGTGACCCTTAAATTATTTGTAATGGAAAACCTATGTTATGTATTAGTTAACTATGTTATTTATGTTTTTATTATCGTGGTTAATTTGAGTGAATAAAATTGGTTGATGTTTACTTTTACATGTTTGAACAATACTAAAACGTCTCCATTACATAAGGCTTAAGGTTACATAACAATTAAATGGACACTAAATAAACAGCTTACATAAGGAATAATAACTTACATAATTTGGCAACCATCCAATTGATTGAAACATAAATACGAATTACAAGATTTAACTACTCACTAATCGAATAACCGTCTTTTACTAGAAGAGCCGGTAATAATCTTAGAAATTGGGAATGGCTGGGTGGTATCAGAATTGGAGAAATGTGACAGATCGTTACGCACAACATACACCTCAATCTCTCTATGTATTTTTGCGTAATCAGTGATCTGTTTCAGTTGCTCCACATCATCAGTTATCAATTGTAAACCAGTATCTAGGTCTTTATCATGCTCTTTAAAGTAACAGAACCACTTGTTTGGAGCCCAATAACCAAGCTCTTCCAAAGCGTAATCCAGAAATTTGGTTGAAAAGTCATCAACATCCACGCAGTCAATAAACGTCAACAAACCTTGCGTGTACACTCTTTTCCTGCCCTGAAAATGTCCAGCATGACGAAGAGCTATGGTAAACAACTCAGGAACTGTTGCGTATAATTCTTCGGTTATTGGTTCTTCATTTGGAGATCGGAAATGCCAAAAATGGTCTGTGTGAACCATTTTAAAAATTTTATTCGTATTTTCTAAGAAATTATGAAAAACTGGATAATGTGTTTCTGCTTAACTCACAATACTTATAAATTGAAAAAAATCTAGAAACTCACATAAAATCTTATCCAAAAAATCCCGAAAATCACGGAAAAATCTTATCCAAATATCTAAAATCGCGAAAATCACGGAAAATCTTATCCGAAAACCTAAAATCTTATCTAAAAACTGTGAAATCCCGAAAATCACGGAAAATCTTATCCAAATATCCAGTTATCCGAAAAAATATGACATAAAATGTGAAAGAAAATATATTCATTTAAATGAAGTAAAATGTGTATATATATATATATATATTTTATTCATGTATATTAACAAAATGTATATATATTCATATATATGAAATAATGATTCACCAATTCAATTTTTTTTATTACAATTGATTTTATTATATTCATATATATAATAAAAAATAGGTGTGTTATATAAAATGTATATATATATATATATATATATATATAAAAGGGAATGATGTGGTTTTGGAACCAAAAAGCAAAAAACAAAACGGAAAAAGCAAAAAGCAAAAAGCAAGACGCAAAACGCAAAAAGCAAAACTATTTTTGCGATTTGCGTTTTGCTCCGGCACTCGTCTACGATCCCGTTCTAATCAGTGAAGCAAAAGCAAAAAAGCAAGACGCAAAACGCAAAAAGCAAAACTATTTTTGCGATTTGCGTTTTGCTCCGGCACGTTATCTCGTCTACGATCCCGTTCATTAGTAGGTACGCAAAAAGCAAAAAACGAGTCGCAAAAGCAAATTTGCTTTTGCGCCTTCATGGGGCATATTGTCAAAAAAAAATTTCGGAGGGCATATCCATATACATCTTTAAAAAAAGGGGTATATTTTTTAATTTCCCTTTATTTATTACAACATGTACCACAATGATATTGTTTTATTTTCTTTTAACTTTTTTCTTGTAACCATCATTTATTTATCTATCTCAATTAATAGCTAGATTAAAAATTGAATAATTGTAATTCAAGTGAGTCAGCATATTTGAATTTGGGGATCAAAAGTTCAAGCCCAAACTCAAACTGATTTGATAAACGGGTAGACTAGGTCAACATAACTAACATGGACATGACTTGCATAGCACGTTTAGATAAACGGCTCAAACACGATGATAGTTAGGCATATTAATTCTTTATATAAATAAAGAAATTGAGTTTTTTTTGTTTTAGTTGACCGGTCAACCTATTAATCCGAGTCTTAACTCAAATCAAATCTGAATAATTATAATGGTTGGAAGGTTTAGGGTTAGTTGTCTATTTTGTTGAGAATTTAACTTTAACCAACCCATTTGATTTCGTGTCATTATTGGTCGCGTATTGGGTGGGTCGAGAATTGTGACTGTTAATTCAAATAATTCAATATATATTACACAAAATAAAGTAAGTAAATGGTAGTATATCATTATTTTTTTATTCTCGTTCAATAAAACTTATCGTTAAACGAGAATATTATCAAAACTGTTTTTTTTACAGTCACATTGCACGAGTAACATACTATCCAACAATAACGCAGCTGAACCTCAAATGCCTAGTTATCTAATAATAATAATAATAATAATAATAATAATAATAATAATAATAATAATAAAAGATTGACTTGGAATTTTTAGCCGATATATATGGTGGAGAGGAAAAAAGTAATTACCAATATGGTGTTTTTCTAGTTTTTGTAGAAGCTTGCAAATAGTTTGCCAAGTATCATGCAAACTCTGCTAGATGAGACAACAAGACATGACGAAATGCAAATTATAGGATGCCAAACACTCTTTGACTTTGTAAATTGTCAGGTTGTTTTTTGTTGATGGTTCTTAGATAATTGTCTCTGAATTTCAACGATTGCATACTTCACTTTTTTTTTTTTCTTTCTTTCAGAAAGATGGAACTTACATGTTTAACTTGAAAGGATTTATTCCGCAACTCTGTCAATTAGCTCAAGAAGTTGGTGAGGATGAAAGAGTTCAGCCACTCCGTTCAGCTGGCTTGCAAGCTCTCTCGTCAATGGTATTATCATTGTTGCCTGAAATACTGCGTTTGTTGTCTATTCGAATATTCTTTTTTGAGATTAGTGCAGGAGAATGCACTTAACTTTAATCTGATGTCTATAGTGTGTACTCAACTTCGTTTTGGTCTATTGTATGTATCAACCTTTCAATGTTGGTCTATTGTATGTATCTGACTGACGTGACACCCGTTTTTGATGATATGTCAATGACGTGTCAGATGACGTGGCACATTATACGGTTGTCACGTTATCAAATTAGTCATTGGATACACACAATAGACCAAAGTTACAAGATTGATGCACACGATAGACCAAAAAAAGTTAGGTACATACAATAAACATTAGACTAAAGTTAAGTACATTCCCCCTCCACTAAACCCTTCTTTTTTATATTCAATAAAGCTTTTGTACGTTATAGGTTTGGTTCATGGGTAGATATTCCCATATATCATTAGCATTCGACAATGTAAGCATAAACGTCTCTTGTTTCTTCGCTTGCCAGTATATCCGTACCTTCCAGGCTTTCATATGAGAAATCTATCTATTTTGAATATAATATGTACTTAACATCAATGTTATGTGGTCACATCTATATATATATATATATATATATATATATATATATATATATATATATATATATATATATATATATATATATATATATATATATATTTTTAAGTATTCACTTGGTTCTGGCGGTTATTTTGTGAGAACTAGTGCTACTTTATTAAGATATTATATATTCTAGACATTAGTATTGCTAATATATTCCTTTCATTTCGATGGCACAAATTGTTTCTGTTGTTTTAGAAAGGGTTTATTGTTTTGTTATGCGCTTAACTTTGGACCTGTTATTATTGTATGCTACCAACTTATGGACCATTTATTGTATGAGGTTAACTTTCTAAAACCTTTATTGTATGTTTTTTTTGCGTGTTTTTGTTGGCTACATAAATTGACTCATTTTCTGTAAGTTCTATACATACAATAGAACCCAAATGCATACAATAAGAGGTTTTAGAAAGTTTACATTATACGATATATGTTTTAAAAGTTGGGTGCATACTATAGTCACAAGTCTAAAGTTTAGTGCATAACGAAGCAATAAATTTGAACATCATGTCTCTTCATCTTAGAGGAGTCTTATATGTCATATAAGAATGCGACTAAACAAGTGTCATATAATCTTTTAAGAGTAATACATTTGATCTTTTTATCAGAGGATTAAGAGAAAATATAATTCTATGCATGCAGATTCTTTTCTTCTTTTGAGTACTTTACTTCAATTGAATCTAACTGTCCACTTCCATTTTTTTTAAAGAAAACTTTTGCTAAATAATCTTGAATTTTTCTGTAAAAAAGTAAACTTTTAATCAATAATCTTGAAATTTTCTATTAAAAGTTTCTCTTATTGCTTCGTTTCCAAGAATATTCAAAGTTCTTTTATTTTAGCAATCATCCAACTTCATCAACATAACGTGTTCACTTTGTTTCATTGTAGACTATGCACTAGTTTCTTCCTTCTTTTAAGACATGATATTATCATTGTGATATCTAAAGCTTTTAAGATGAATTATTTTAGGATGGGACTTCACCTAATAATCATTGATATTTTCATTATCACTTCCCAAGTTTCAAGTGGATGCCATTATTATTGTTATCACTTTCTTCTTTGTATAAAGTTTACATAGTTTATATGCTTTATTTATAGCATTGATATATTATCCCATTATTGGTATCCTTGATGAAAATGAGGGCTATTGAACTTTGGACAAGAAAAAGACACCTTAATTATCAAGCCATGAACATTTACTGTGTTGACCTGAATATGTCCAAGTAAAAGAAAGGGAGTTAGCTCATGTGACATAGCTAATTGGAAGAGGTCATGTAAAGTGCTACTAAAGATGCATAGAATCCACCCTTAATATTGATTAGATCTTCATGCTATCCTTTCTCAACGATTTCACCACTGCAATCACATCTGCTCCTTTATTGGTTGACATCACATCTGCTCCTTTATTGGTTGACAGTCGATGAGCCACCACCAATGTGGTCCGGTTAACACTCACCCTATCCAATGCGTCTTGAACAACTCTTTCTGACTCGGCATCGAGCGCGCTTGTAGCCTCATCAAGCATTAAAATTTTGTTACTTTTGACAATGGCTCTAGCAATGGCTACTCTCTGCTTTTGTCCACCCGACATTTGCACCTCTCTTTCCCCTACAACCGTATCATAACCCTGCAAGTCACACATCGTTCATCACAACCGATGTCTGGCTATATATTAAAGGTGAAAATATGGGCGAGTTGGGTAATAGGTTAATACAGGTTCGGTTTAATAATTCATTTTTTTATTTTCTGGTGTAGGTCAAAATGGTCCGAACCTTTCTGTTGACCCACATAAATAATTAACATTTTACTTACAAAGACGTAACTATTACTATATCAATATAACAAATTTTTTGAATGAATTTGATTTGAACCGTCTGATACGAAACACAACCCAAATAGGCCCATTCAAAAGTAAATGGGTCAGAATTGTCATCTCTTATCTCTACTATATGGAGGTAATGTGAAAAAGATATATGTCTGTCATTCTAACCTGGTGTAAGCCACTAATGAAGTTGTGTTGGGTCAGAATAACCACTTATGCATATTGCAAAATACTCTAAGTGTTTAGTACTGCTAGGCTACAAAGTTTTCGCTGCTGGTTGAAGTTAACACTGCTAGTACAAGTTTCAACTGTTATACCTATTAGTACTGCCAGTACATTCAGAGTTTCCACTGCCAAGCCAAAATGACAAAGTTAACACTGCTGCTATGGTTTCTACTGTTAGTGTTACACGATTAGTACTGCTAGGGTTAACTTGGGGATTAAGTCTGCTAAGTGGGTCCTGATGCAACTAATCTGTACTTTGTCAACTCTGTAAAGTAGAACATGATGTACTATTACAGACCATGTTTAGACACTTTAGTTGCCATGCATTAAATGCATTCACGTGTAAATGGTACTCTATTATTTTATAAAATAGATTTCCATACTTTTGAGACATGTCAAGTCTTGCTTTTGTGGGTACAAGTAAGATATATAGATAGGATGTTTATACACATCAGTTACTAGTCGTAACTTTTAGCTTCAAGGTTTTCTCTCAAACCCTGATACAAACTCAAGTGTATTCGTATTATCATCAATAATATTGAAGCTTTGGTTATTGAATATTACTTGTTGTTCATATTGTTTGTTCATTATTACAAGTGATATATCTTTCTAAACTTGACAAGTGTTATTCCGTAAACTTCTTGTTAAGTATTCAAAGCTTGTAGTTGTTTAATCTTGACTGTGATCAAGTCTTAGGACCTGACAAGTAGTATCAGAGCTTGTGTTAGCTTTGAACATAGGGAGATCTGGGTGGATTGGCTTTGCTGTGTTAAGGTTTTAGACTCATTTAAGTTTGATTAAAAAATGGCTTCTGAAGTGATAGATGGTGTTCAAGTGTCTAAGATACCCATACTCAAACCAGATGAGTTTGAGCTATGGAGAAACAGAATCAAGCAATACATGTTGCTTACAGACTACCAGATGTGGGATATTGTAGAGAATGGTTTAAAATATAAAACTGATGCTAATGGTGTTAGACTGCCAAGAACTCCACCAACAACTGATGCAGAAAGAAGAGAAAGAAGCATAGAGTACAAGGCTCAGAGTACTCTGTTGGTTGGATTACCAAATGAGCATCAAAAGAAGTTTAATAAGTGTGAAGATGCAAAGGTTCTCATGGAAGCTATAGCAAAAAGGTTTGGTGGAAATGAAAACACCAAGAAGAACGAGAGATCTTTACTGAAACAACAATTTGAGAATTTTGGTTCTGCAAAATCTGAAACTTAGACACAAACCTATGAAAGGTTTTCAAAGTTAGTAGGTGATCTTGAAGATCATAATGTTGAGATCGACAAAGATGATCTTAATAAGAAGTTTTTGAGGTCAGTTGGAGATGAGTGGACCATGTACACCATAGATATGTATCCACTTCATCACTCACAAATGAAGAGCTGGAACAGATCAATCCTGATGATCTTGAAGACATGGATCTTAAGTGGCAGATGGCCATGATTACCATGAGGGTAAAAAGGTACCTGCAGAGAACATGAAGAAATAATTTTGCAGTGACGAGAGAAGACAATGCAGGGTTCAATATGAGCAAGGTGGAGTGCTATAACTGCCACAAAATGGGTCATTTTGCCAGAGAATGCAGATCTAGAAAGCAAGATGGAAATATGCAGAGATCTAGAGCTTTCAATATAACTGGAGGATACAATGGAGCACCAAGAAGAAGTATTCCAGTTCAATATCAAGGTCAGAATACTGCAGAAAATGCTTTGGTATCTCAAGAAGGGTTAGGACTTGACTGGAGTGATCAGGTTGAGTATGAAGTTCTGAATCATGCACTTATGGCACAAACAGAAGCTAAAACATTAGATGAAGTTCCATATGAGGTACAAGCTAGATTGTGTTCTGCTATATGTAAGAAAACTGTTAAACATTATAGAGATCACAATGCTAACATCTGTAAAGAACTTAAAGAATAGGACATTAGGAATAAATACTACATCATAGCCATTGAAGATCTGGAAAAACAGATCAAAGCATACCAAACAAATGAAACTCAAATTGGATATGACATTGAGTATGCTAAATGGGAAAGGGATGTTTTAAAAGATAAAGTTGAGGAGTTAACCAAAATGTTAGCTCATGTCACTAGTGAAAAAGAATGTATAAAACTGAAAGTGATCGAGTGATCTTGAGAATGCTTCAAAAAGTGTTCAACACCTAATCAATTCACAAATTCATGATAAAATCAAAACTGGATTAGGTTACAACCTCATTAGTGTACCTCCAGCTTATAACAACAACTACTTTCCTCCAAAAACTGATTTAGACATAAATAAGCTTAAGGAGACAATGGTAGATGAAGCTAAAAAGGTAGATCCTATTGAAATCTTAAAAGATGATGTGAATTTTGAAAAGGTTGAGATAACAGAGTAGGATTCTGATGATGAGAATGAGTCTAAACCAAAGAGTGATAAAAATGAAACATCATGTGAGAAAAAGATTGAAACAATTACTGGACTAGTCTCTAATCTTAAGAATGAGAAGCTAGTAGAGGGTAAGAAAATGTTTCAAGTAAAGGCAAAGCTGAATCTGGAGAAGTTGAATATCACAGATAACAAATCTAAAATGGGTCTAGGATTTGTTAAGAACAAGGGTAAATCAGTTAGTAAATCTATTAACAAACCTGTGAATGATAAACCTGTTATTGTTAACTGTGCTAATGTATGTACAAAGCAAGCAGCTCATTATTCTCACCCAAATCAAAAACAAGTTCCAGGGGTAACCTAAGAAATTGGAATCAAATGATCTCACAAAAACTGGGGTCAAATTTTCAAAGGGTGAAAGTGAAAGCTTGCTATATCTGTGGTAAAATGAATCATCTTCAACTTGACTGCTATCATAATCCAAGATTTCAAAGGGTTATGAGACCATCATGGAAAACAGCAGACAGAATTAATCATCAAAATCTTAAATCTAGAATTAATTCCGTTAATACTGCTAAGAAGATGAAGGCTAAATTAGTTAATACTACTGCACCAAAATTAATTGCAGCAGCTTTAACTAAAAACAAAGCCAATAGTGGTAACAATACTTTTGCAGCAACAAAAATTAATGTTGTCAAGCATGTTAAGACTGCTAGCAATATTAATACTGTTAAACATGTTACTACTGCCTACACAGTTAAGACTGCTCAACCAGTTAATACCGGGTGGTTCAGTTAAAACTGTTAAAGCAGTTAGCACTGCTAGGGGTATTAACACTTCTACCACTTTAAATACTGCTAGGCATTTTAATACTGGTTCAGTTGTTAATACTGTTAGACTAGTTTCACCTGCTAAGTCAAATATAAGTTGGACTTGGAAACACACCAATGTTGTTCAATCAAAGGTTTCCAAAGTCAACAGTGCATCACAATCGATGACCTTAAAGAGGGTTGATTGTGTTGATGCACAAGGGATACCCAAAACCAATTTGGTTTGGGTTCCCAAAAGAAACTGATCTTCTTTTGTTTTAATATGCGTAGCAAGCCAAGGAGCTTATGGCGTGGTGATAGTGGTTGCTCTGGACACATGACAGGAGATAGAAGCAAGTTGCAGAACTTCAAAGCATTTGATGGAGGTCCTGTAGCTTTTGGTTGTAATCCTAGAGGTGGAAGGATTACTGGAAAAGGAACTGTCAACAATGATAAGATGAGTTTTAATGATGTATACTATGTTGAATAGTTGAAGTTTAATTTGCTAAGTGTGAGTCAAATTACTGAGAAAAAGAATCCAGTTCACTTCACAGACACATAATGTTTTATTCTTGCTGATAAATTTAAACTTGATCCAAGCATGATTTTGATGAAAACTCCTAGAAAGAATAATATGTACTGTTGTGACTTAGCAAATTTCAAACCTCAAGAAGAATTTAACTGTCTTATCTCAAAAGCATCTGTTGATGAATCTGATCTTTCGCATAGAAGGATGTGTCACATGAATTACATAACAATCAATAAACTTGTTAAAGGAAAACTTGTCAGAGGCTTACCTGAGAAAACATATTCATGTTATGATCACTGTGTTGCCTATTAAAAGGGTAAGCAACACAAATCCTCTTATAAGACCAAAACTGTGAACTCTAATTGCTCTCCTTTACATTTACTGCACATGGATCTGTTTGGTCTAACAAATGTGAGTAGTATAGGAAGAAAGTCATATTGCCTTGTGATCACTGATGATTATAGCAGATTTAGTTGGGTATTCTTTTTTATGACTAAGGATGAAACAGGTGAACAACTTAGATCATTCATTACTAAGATAGAATACCAAATGAATCAAAAAGTTAAGATCATTAGAAGTGATAATGGAACAGAGTTTAAAAATAATTTGATGGATGAATTTTGTGACTCTAAGGGTATTGAAAGACAATCTAGTGCTCCTAGAACTCCTCAACGGAATGGAGTAGCTGAGAGAAAGAATATGACACTAATTAAGGCTGCTAGAACAATGTTAGCAGATACTAAACTACCAATGACTTTCTGGGCAGAAGCAATCACTACTGCTTGTTATGTTCAGAACAGGGCATTAGTTGTCAAACCTCATAACAGGACACCCTATGATTTATTCTTTGATAGAAAACCATTGGTTAGTTTCTTAAAACCATTTGGATGTCCTGTCACTATCTTAAATACTAAGGATCACTTAGGCAAATTCCAGAGAAAAGTTGATGAAGGTGTGTTTGTTGGATATTCTTCTCAAAGCAAAGCATACAGAGTGTTCAATCAAAGAACCAGGATAGTGGAGGAGACCTTAAATGTGACCTTTAATGAACATACACCAAATGTTGTGGGAAAAGGTTCAGCTTATTTGTTTGATATTGATGCTCTAACTCAATCATTTAGATATATGTGTGAGTCATCAAATGCAGGTACAAGTGTAGGTGCGCAGTTTGAAGTAGACAAGCAGAAGGACAAATCACCTGAGTATGTTCTATTTCTTATCTGGACACCTGATCCTCCAGAGGTTTTTGAATCACCTTCAGCAGATCGACAATAGAGTTCAGAACAGATCACATCAACTCATGATGATGGGAATACATCATCAGATCTAGAGATGCCCCAAGAAGAAGAAGCATCTGATGTAAACAATGCTGAGAATGCAGGTGATGCTGCAGATGAAACAGAAGGTTCTTCCTATCATACAATGACTAAATCCACTGATTTGATGGATCAGAATGTAACCAATTTAGAACCTGAGATACCAGAATCATCTTCCTCACATTATCAAGCTCACAAAAGCTATCTTCCATTGGAAAATGTGATTGGTGATGTTGGATCTGGTATTTTAACCAGAAGGTAGTCAAGAAACACTCAAGAAGACATCAATACTTCTTTATTTGCATTTTCTTATCTCAGTTGGAGCCCAAGAAAGCTATTGAAGCTTTAAAAGATCCTAGTTGGGTTAAAGCAATGCAAGAGGAGCTGCTTCAGTTTAAGATCCAAGATGTGTAGATCTTAATGGATCTTCCAAAGGGTAAGAGAGCTATTGGAACCAAATGGGTATGCATGAATTGATGTGGCATAAAAAGTCATGTTTTTATGAGCCTTATTCCTCACTTTTTGGGCCAATCTTTAGTGAAAACATTCCAAAATATTAATTATTTACTAAATCTCACTAAAGTGGCTCAAAAGTAGACGTTGTGACAAAAATCACTAAAAACACTCGGATAATGCACAAAACACAGCATTTTAATCCAAGCCGATTCCTCCGCCCTCATTTTCCTGTCAAGACACACCTCCTAACTTCTACCATCTGTTGTATAGGTAAAATCGAGACGGAAAAATCAAGAATCAAGTGAAACGGCAAAAGAACGGAGAAGACACTGCACTTTCAAAGCAATTAAAAGTCATTCTGGAAATGCCTGAGCTCTACACATCCAATTTCCATGAAATTGGCATCATTAGAAGCGTAACAGAATTACAAAGCCGTGGACGAAAGAATCAGGTCAAACGGACGTATAACGAAAGAGATACGGACATTTTAAGCAACGAACGAATCAGACGGAGCCCGTATACGGCCCTAGGCACCGTATACGGCCCTATACAGACCCTATACGGCCTTGTATAGACCGTATATGGCCCTATACAAGCCGTATACGGGCCCCCTTCCCCATTTGGTGCTTCGTTTGCTTTTACGTGCTGCTTCGCGAGTTGTACGTGTGATTTTGAGCTTTGCCTATAAATAGGGGATACCCCCTCAATACACCTTACACACTTTTCTCTCCATTTCATTTCTTCCTCATCACTTTCTCTCTCACACACATCACTCTCTCTAGTTTCTCTCTCTAGAGAACTTTCTCTCTCTAGAAAAGAGCTAGTTAGAGAGATAGTTAGGTAGAGGTAGCTTTTAGCTTTTGTACGGAGTTACTCCAAGACTTTGTATTCGCGAAGATCTATCTGTAATAAATTCGTATCAGGTTCTATTTATATATCTCTTACTTTCCATATTTAAACATGTGTTGCTTTGTTTATGCTTGTTTAGGATTGTATGCTAGATATATAATGTTAGGCTAGACATTTCTTTGTGTTTACTATGATATAGTTATGTTAGAATAGTCAATATGTTTATGCCATGCTGTTACTCTGCCCGTGTTGCTTTAAACTGTGTATGAACTTATAAACTGAGTCTTAAATGTTTATCTATCCAACTTATGCTGTGGTTAGAAGCTTCCTGCTAGAACTTGGCCAATTACTAGTGGTACGTTCTCTACCTATTCTATGCCTGATGATCAATGAACTCGGTGTGGCTGTGTTCTCTAGATTGAAACATATCATAAGAGACACGGAGCGTAGGACTCGAGATAGGTTATATTCATGTTTATCTGTTAGGTATCTTTGAGAGAACTTTTAGGATATCTATGATCTGATTATTAGTTATCTGCTATGCTTAGGATTATGGTGTTCTATTGTGTGTCACCCTATTGTATGTTCTTGTTTGATTGTTGCCTTAGGAATGATGCATGCTAGAGTTATCCCCTCGGTTCATATCAGTAACTGTATGATTAGGTTTTCAGACACGGAATATTGGTTTACACGGTAGATTAACATGCATGGAATAGTTGTGATTATTTATATGTTTAATGCTGAACAATCTAACCGACCGTTAGCCCGACTATCCCAACTTGGTCCGCGGGATTATCCCCGTTCGTGTTTTTGTTCAATCAACAATTCACGCTACGATACAGACGTCTCTGATGACTGTGACTGGGGACCAGGATTTGAGGATAGTTGTCGGTTGAATTGGTCTGTACATTTGGGAGAACTTCCGGTGTATCTGACTTCTATAACTGCTATCCACGTGACATGTTATTTATCTGATTGCGAATAACTCTACATTAGATATCTAATAGGCTCGTAGTTATAGCTCATTAGGATATAGGAAATCCTGGAAAGTAATGTGGAACCCTAATTAATGTAACGGAAAAACCATAAAACGCCCTACTACTCGGTATAGTGCTGGAAACACCAGTTGGTGGAGTACAAACGTACGGAAGCCGCGGAACGGTCGTAGGTACAATACTTTGCATTAATTATGTTTCTATCCTCTCCGGATTAATCATCATACCTAGTAGCCCTACCCTTGACTATTCACCAATAACATATAACGAAATCATAGTAAACACTCGCGTATCCTCTGTCGTCTGAGTCTCCGTACAAACCTCTTTTATTTTATTTGCTTTTCCTTAGATTAATATTTAGTTATAAAAAAACCAAACCTATCGAAAGCTTTTAAAACCCTAGCTAGATTACCAAAGATAATTAAACCTCCTAGACTCCCATGCCCGTTGTAGTTTGAAGAACGACACTTGAGTCATACGTACCACTTACTGCCTGTAACACCCTGTTCTCGGGTCTGGTAATATTTTAATATTTTCTGACTTTGAATTATTATTTAATATGTCAGAAAATAGTTTTGGCATGCATTTTAGTCAAATAAATAAGTAAAAGAGTCAAATAATTTATTGTGGTTAATAAATTATTACTTGTTTTAATTTAATTCAGTTGACGGTAAAATAAAATAGTTTGTCCTCGCGAATGGTTTTAAGTTCCAGACAATAGATTTAAATGGGGATAAAACTAGTACACATATTACCAAATATATGTGTGTAATACGTATGAAACTTCATGAATGATCCAGTATAATCGATTCTTACGGGAGAAGAACTCAGGAACCAAAACTAAACCCTAAATCATCATCAATCATCAAAGTTCTTGAATTAAATCACACCTTGTTCCTCTGTTCTTGTTTGGCCGTACAAACCACACCACAGGGACGATTCTAAAACTTCAAAACAAGCTGTGAGATGAAATTGAAGCCATAGAACTTGAATTCAAGCTCCAAAAACATGAAGTAATCATCCTATAATCCTTCTAAGTATTTTGTAAGTCTTAATTCTTTGATCTTCATAAACCCTAGAAAATGGGTTTTGGGTATTTGATTGAATTAGGATGAGTAATGTTAAATTGAAGCTTGTAATGCTTGTATAATTGTTAGTTGATGTTTAATTCATGATTATAAGTGAAACCCTAAGCTAGAAATGATAAAATTAAATGATGATCATGAAGAAAGTCATGGGTTTAATTGATTATCCATGAATTATGATTTCTAAGCCTAAGCTAATGATGTGTAATTGATAAAGTGTTGTTAATAATCATATTAGGGGTGATTATTGATGATGATTAGCATGATTCAAGCTAAAAAGCTATAACTTGATTAAGTGTTCATGAGGATTATTATAATTATGGTAGTTAACAATGATTAAGATGGATTAATATGATTTTATGATCATGATAATCATAACTTGGCAAGTAAATGATAACTCAATTGAATTGTAGTCGCAAAAGTGATTAAGTGATAAGTTAAGAAATTCGATAATTGAGTTAAATATCATGTTGTATCATATGGTAGTAGCATATCACAGTTAGTGAACATGTTGTTGAAAACTATGATATGAATCCATGTAAGTATGGATTGAATAACATAATTGTGATAATTTAGTAAATTCATATGAATTGAGTATTTTGGAATTTGATGTAAACATAATTGAGGAATGTTGTATATAATTTGAGACAAGTGACTGACTTGTGTTATTCTGTTATATTCTTAGATATGGAGAAGACTCAGTGACATTAGACTACTGAGTGGACAACTGAGGTATCGGTGAGTGGATCTGTAACCCTCAGTGTGATTTAGTTGTAACAGGTTTGGTTACAACGAGTAACGTATTATTACTGTTTTTGTTTTCCATTATGATTATGGTTAGTAGTAATAATACTGTTGATAGACGGTTTAGTCTGATATGTTGATCTGATTGAGTATGTGAATATGTTATCACTTGTTATATTGCCTTTGTGCATTGAATTATTGAGGTCAGCAAAGATGTTGGGCTTGGTTACTATTGTAAGACGACAGGAATTTCCTTATACTTATCGTTAATGGGAAATTAGGTCGTATGAAATTAGTACCAAGCTATCGGTCTATTCTGTATTGGCCTTACAGATTGACGGTAAGTGTTCTTGGAGAATCCCCGGGTATTATGATATCTCCAGAGCCACCGATCCTCATTGACATGTTGTGTATTGAGATGTTATCTCATTGATATTATGTGATATTGGTTGTGTGTTCTTGGCTGAAGGTTTCCCCAAGAACCATTGATTTACTGTGATGTTTTGTTTACGATTATTTATTGTAAACAAAGTTGTTATGCTAAGTTGGCCTGTTGATTATAGTTTCACTCACTTAGCATTATGCTAACCCCACCACAGTCCTTCCTGCAGGTTATTATTGATGGGACATATTGGGCTGGGCAGGAAGTTCTTGGAAATGATGGAATGTTTAACAGGCGGATTACTCTGATGTCGTTTGATAATTAATCACATGTTTTGAATTATATAACACCTGTGTTGTATTATTTTAGTTTAAAAGAACTAAACTGTTGTATAATAGTAATGTATGTTTAAAATTGACTCTTCCGAGTCAAAATCATTATTATAATGGTTAGGTAAATGAGGGGTGTTATACTGCCCTTTAGGTTCATTAAGTAGGATACAGCTTAGGATTCCCCAGCTTTATAAATTTTAAAGCTCACTCTGCCGCGCGTCCCGGCTGGGCCAGATCAACGACCGGTGTAAAAACCGACCGACCGCTAGGAACACGACAAGCTTTTTGGCTCCGCTGCCGGGGACTACAACGACCGATTTTAGGAATTTAGTTATCTTAGTTATTTAGCGATCCTTTCGGAAGATCAATATCATCCGAAAGTTACAGTTTCTATCCCTAGGTTAGTTAGTTTTTAATTTTCCGTCCTTAGTTAAACCTTTTCTTTTCAAACCCTGCTTTCTTCTAAACAAGTTATGTCAAACCGTATCACTCTCGCCTCATCAACCCAACCACTGCTAGAGGGACGAGGAGGACCAATCGTATCACCAACCGACGAATCCCTTGAAATTAGGCCACATTTTATTAAAATGCTTAAATCTCAGTGTCAGTTTCATGGTCTTTCGGTTGAAAATACTAACGCCAATCTTAACAAATTCATCAACCTTTCCGACCCTTTCGAACAAACCAGATCCAGTATTGAAGTCACCCGACTTCACCTGTTTCCTTATTCTTCGTCTTTCCGAGCCCAAACATGGTTTTACCCAATTGGATTCATACTTTGGAGGAGATGGCTACTAAGTTCTTAGCTAAGTACTTCCCTCCTTCCCTACAAACCAAGTTCAAAAATGAAATCATTAACTTTCATCAAAGAACTACTGAATCAGTGAGCTCTGCTTGGGAACGATTTAAGAATCTGCTTGGAAGATGTCCGAATCATCAGTTGGCTGAAACGAATCTGGTCTGCACATTCTACAACATTTTGAATCCTCATCATCAACAAACCCTCGATGCTGCTTCATCCGGAAACTTCATGCTACATACTTCAGACGAAGCTTGGAAGTTGATTGAGACAATAACGATGCACCAACATGACTTAGAGTTAGATGAATCAACCTCAGAAATCAGGAATACTTCTAATCAAGCCTTAGACACTTTAAGAACTCAACTCGAATCCATCTCTAAAGTTGTCAAGGACATGCAAGACTCTTCCAAACCCAAGAAGAAACCTCAACGGCTCTTCTCAAACTCAAAGTCCAAGGAAGATGTTCTCGCCACAACCAGAACCACTGATCAAATCATTCATTCAGAACCTTTCACTCAGCGGTTATCCAAACAACCTATCCCTCAATCGTTAGTTCTCTCTACACCCTCTACTTCTTTACAATTGTCTTCTCGTCTAAACAATACGATTTTCAATAACTTCATGGTTGAGCAAAACAATACAAATAAAAAAGTTGTTGATTTTCAAAATCAAATTGATTATTTGCTTAGAATTTCAAACGATTTAATTAAGAACATGGAGGATAATGTTAAAAGGTTGTTTTTAAAAGTTGATGAGAAGCAAAAGGAAGAAGCGATCTACAATCCTGTCTTTTATGGTGACATCCTTGTGGTCACTAGAGGAGGAAAAGAGACTAAGAATGAGAGATCGGTAGATATTCCTTCAAACGAACCTTCTAGTTCTTCTCTACCCACTGATCCAGTACCTATTGACACTCCTGTCACTTCTCCTGAACCAGAACCTTCTAAAGCCCCAGAAACAACTAAACCAACACGTATACCTTTTCCTGGTAGGCTTAAGAAAGAGAAACAAGAGGCCCAGTTTGGAAAATATCTAGAAATGTTCAAAAGCCTACACTTAAAGGTCAGATTATTAGATGCTTTAGTTGAGATGCCTAGTTGTGCCAAATTCTTTAAGGAACTCATATCCAACAAAGAAAAACTTATACAAATAGTTAACTTGCCCTTAGACGCAGAATGCTCTTTAATTATGCAACAAGGACTACCCCCAAAGCTAGGAGACACTGGCCGTTTCACTATTCCTTGTTACCTTCAGGATGTTCAAATAAGTAACGCCTTAGCTGACTTAGGAGCTAGTGTAAACCTTATGCCATACCCGCTTTATAGGAAACTAGGATTAACCGAATTTTTTGTCAACCCGTATGACCATCCAATTAGCAGATAAATCAGTTAAACTCCCTCGTGGAATTGCTGAAGATATTATGGTCCGTGTTGATAAATTTGTTTTTCCTGTTGATTTTGTTGTTATGGATATTGAGGAAGATACCCATGTACCACTCATTCTTGGCAGACCTTTCCTAAACACTGCCAAGGCCGTCATTGACGTAAACGAAAAATCTTTAAAACTTAGAGTGGGAACTGAGGAAGTCACCTTCAATGTCGATAAACTAATGAAACTTCCTATGGGAGAAGACATTGGTCTTGTAGATTCTATGCAGGAAATAATTGAAGAACATTTGGAAGAAATCCTCGCAGTAAGCAGCATTAATCCCCTTCCAAATACAATCATCACTACAAGAATAATCTGTGAAGAAGGTGCGGGTCTATGCTCGGCTATCTCGGATTCTCCCACTGCATCAAGAGAAGTGCTATTTCCTTTAAAGAATTCAAGCTTGCAGCCCAACAGATCTATCATTGCTGCACCACTTGGGCATGGCACTCTAGTCACTCTCTTAAGAAGAAACCCTATTCCTGAAGTTCCTGATTCATCTCTCTCAAAAGAAGAAATTCTGAAGACTCTCAAAGAAATGGAGTCAATGCTTAAACCATCCGATTCACAACTATCAGAAAGTTGTGAAAACTTGAATCCAGAGATTACTTTTAGCACATCTTCATCGGCTCAATTCCAGAGATTCGCATTTACTGAAGACAACAAAGAAATAATCACTGAAGATAAAGCAATCTCTCAATCTTCCCAAGTAAAATACAAGCTGAGAAAAGATGAGCTTTCCAACAATACAGAATGGGTTGAAATAGCATCAGCCGACATTCCAGAATCACCTGCAGTTGAGTTAGATTGTCAGATGAAATACGACGAACTTAAAAGAGACGAGATTGCAAGGATGAAGCCTTCCACTGAAGAACCACCCGAATTGGAACTAAAGGAACTTCCCTCACACTTTGAATATGCTTTTCTTGAAGGAACTTCACATTTACCAGTTATCATATCAAAATATCTGAAGACTGAGGAGAAAGCACTACTAATTAAAGTCCTGAAGTCACACAAAAAAGCGATTGCATGAAAAATCTCTGACATACAAGGGATCAGTCCAAATTACCGCACTCACAAGATCTTAATGGAAAACAACTTCAGATCTTCTATTCAAAGGCAAAGGAGAGTTAACCCAAAGATTCAAGACATGGTTAAAAAGGAGGTTATCAAACTCCTGGATGCTGGTTTGATTTACCCTATTTCAGATTCCCTATGGGTTAGTCCAGTACAAGTCGTCCCGAAGAAAGGAGGCACGACGGTCATCGCTAACAAAGACAATGAGTTGATTCCAACACGAACTGTCACCGGATGGAGGATGTGTATCGACTATCGGAAACTCAATGAAGCTACACTTAAAGATCACTTCCCTCTACCGTTCATTGATCAGATACTTGAAAGATTGTCAGGGAACAAATTCTACTGTTTCCTTGATGGTTTCTCCGGCTATTTTAACACAATCCCTCTTATTTATTAAAAAGGGGCTTGATTAGCCTAATCAATTTTCAATTAGCTTTTATGTTTATAACTACTCCTAATTATGATTACCCAATAAATCTCTAGCCTTATTATTAAATTACCCTATTACCCATCCCTGATGCAAAATCACGCCATCTCCAACTCATGGTTAGGGCGCCATTCCATTTTATTCTGTGTAATTTGAATTTCAAAATAAAAATTTTAGATCTAAAATTGGGTGATATTGAACATTCATGGTGAGAATTAAAAAAAATTATTGGTTTCCTTTTATTAAGAACTTTCCTTGATTCAATCTCCTGTACATAGCGTGTTTATATTGCAAGAATGTTTCCTTGCTATCTCTTGTACTGGAAGAAGCGAACCTACAGAAAAAAAATCACCAATGGCCGCAGAAGTAGTTTTCTCGCCTTTAAACGAAATCACGAATGAGAAAAGTGATTGGAAGATCAGAGTAAAGGTTCTTATGTTGTGGAAACAGAGCTACAAAAATATGCCAAATCAAATCGCCTCCATGGATATGATCCTAATGGATCCGCTTGTAAGACTTTTCTATTCCGTTATTAATAATCATGTTTTTTGCCTTGTTATTTGATTAACTTTGACTGCTGCGACAATGCCCTAGCAGTCGATTTTTAGTGTTTTGTTGTGGTGTTTGTTCTTTACTTTTGTAGTAGATAATCATAATTGAAGTGGTTGGGTTTATTTTGCTTTCTGTCATGTAAATGTTTGTGGGTCTTGTATTCTTGCTGCATCGTCTGTTTGTCCCTATATGTCCTTTACATTTGTTGGTTGCATCAGAAAGATTATCATAAAAAATTTCTTTTATTGCTTACTGATTCTGTATAGTTTCAAATTCGAGAAATGTCCAATGGTGTTGTACATACTGATTGTTTAATAACTTGGCCTTATGACTTTATGGGTTTGCTATCTTTCGCTATTTTTCATATTTTCGTATTGAAACACCTGTTAAAGAGATTCAATGACATAACAAGGATAAAATACCTCCAATTCTTCCATCTTTTATGATATGTTCTATTGCTGCTTCTCATTGTTGCATTGTTACTAATCGGTTTAGTTTCATTGTGTACTGTAGTTTGGCAAATATATGTGTATTATTAGATATTAGTGCATCGTTATGCTTCTTATGGAATGTCACTACTATTGTAAATACTGCATTTGATAATAGCATAGTTTTGTAAGTCTAATTTGTGTTGATAGGATACATGTTGTACGCCAAAACGTTTAGGTATTAGAATAAAACTTGATACTTTCGGTCATTTTAATTCTCACCATGGATCGGTAAACAACTTGATAACATAACTGATCAGTAATAGATTGTCATTTACCAAGGAAAGTATCAATGATGAGGACTCTTATACGGACTCAGATTATCTTACCAGATTACTTCTTGTAATTTGGAGGCATTTTGGTTGTTGTCTTTGACTTTTGTATCCCATGTGGTTTTTCCTTGCTAATGGTTATTTGTCTATTTCTTCCAAAAAAAAAAAATATTAATGATATTCCTCATCATGAATTATGTTTCTCTGATCACGATATACATAACATTAGTCTAATCATATGATCGTTCAATTGTTTTACTAATGCTCCTTCATTACAGGATGCCTCATCATGATTTATGTTTCCATGAACACGATAGTCATTTTGTTCTGATTCACTGTTTGGTTAACTGCTATTGCTGCTTCTGATTGTTGTATTTTCACTAATCGGTTTAGTGTCATTGTGTACTGTATTTTGGCAAGTTGCGTGTATTATTAGATATTAGTGCATCGTTTTGCTTCGTAAGGATCGGTAAACAACTTGATAACATAACTGATCAGTAACAGATTGTTATTTACCAAGGAAAGTATCAATGATGAGGACTTTTATACGGACTCAGTTTATACTATCCATAATATTTAGGTCCAGATTATATCTTCTTCTAAATTTCCTACCTTATTAGAATTATATGTTGTTTACATGATGATATTCTGTATATGGATCAATACTTTTGCTTTTGTATGACCTATCAATCTTATCACTGTTATCTTCTGATATATAACCCATTTTTTTGTGGACTGTTATCACTATGGCAATATGATACAGAATACTGATACTTATATTTATTACTATGTTTTGCAACTCATGGGGGAACAAGATCCAGGCAACATTACGGAATTGGCTTTTTCCGGATTTTGAGGATACCATCAAAGAGGGCAATTACTTTGTTATTTCTAACTTTGGCGTAGATAAGTATGAAGGCAACTGGAGGCTTATTGATCACAACTGGAAGATAAACCTTCTAAGGAATTCAAAAGTTCAAAAGATAACAACCTTTTTATGTTTTACATCCATTTATATACGCTCATACTTCCATTCTTGATATGGAATAATATTTACAAATTCTTATTGATACAGGTAATCCACAAGTCTCAAATCACCTTTTTGTCTGTCGTATTCAAATGAACACGGAAGCTCAACCAATTTTGGACTTCAAAGCTGGGTATCATTTATATCAAATACCTTATGTAGTACTGTCTAAACATACATTATGTGCTCTTTGTGAATTGTTGAATTCATTTTTTTGTAGTCTTCAACAAAATTCTGAAGTGGACCCAATGGAATTCTCTCCAACCCAGTTGGCAGACAAGGTGCATCAGATTGTGGTAGACACATTGATCAAGTTGTTTGATGAGCCCATTGTCAAAACGGTTGAAGAAATCCATGACACTACTGAGGCAAGCCCCTAATTATTATGAAAGCTTTCTCATTTGGTTTCATATCTCTATATACATATCTTACAATAGCTTCCATACTTAAAAACATTAACATGCTTGATAGGTTTCTGCCTGCGTGCTCAAGGCAACTATTTTGAGGGTTATACCCGATGAGGGATGGTTTACTTATTCGTGCAACAGGTGTCATCAAAAGGCAAAACGTCGAACTACTGTTGATACTTTTGATAAAATATTCGATTGCATAGGATGTGGTGAAGTTACAGATGTTGCAGGGAAGTAAGTTATTGTTGCTTTACAAATTAACATACTTTTATTGTTTGTGGTATATTCTTATTATAAGCACTTGTCCTCTTTGACAATCAGCTTGCTAAGCTTATTAATAGGAGTACAAGTTGGCTCAAGAAAAAGATTGTTACGGTCAGTTATAACTATCTGTCACCATAACCAATAAAACTCTTCTCTGTTTGTTCATTCTAATTGTAATAGTTTTGTTATATGCTGATTTGCATCTATAATTTGGTTGTAGCAATTTGGTGATCCACATGCCATTCCTCATGAATTTGATTGTTTGGTTAACAAGGAAATTGTGTTCAAAGTCCACGTAGGAACTAAAAATGTGACTAAAGGCTATCCTGTTTATACTGTCCAACGTGGCACCAAGGACCCTGATGTGATAACATTAATAACCAATAAGCTGAACGGGGTGATCCGTAATGAACCCGTGGATGACCTTGTCGATTTAACACCCTGGTCATACGGTACATGTTTTGATTTTTTTTTTCAAACACTACTAATTGATCCACCATGATAACCATGTACAAAGCATTTATGTATTTTTATATCAGTTGGTTCATTGATTACTTGGTTCCCTTTACTTTAGGATGTTGGTTACAGAAGTGATGACGGGCTGTCACCATTAAACCTCAAAGACATTACTCCGGTCCCATTTTGTCTAAAGCGGAAGAGTGAGTCGCCTCCTGAACTTGATGCGGCTTCGTCAAGCACAAGCAACCCTATCAAGGAGATGGAACCACTAAAGTTTGCTCGATTGGAGGAGATTTGATATCACCACGGGTTCAGTAGATCTTTAAACAATCTATATTTGGTCATCGTTTGATTCTTTTTGGTTTATACTAGAATGGTTTATCATGTTTTGTTGAGTTTTGCACTGTGGATGCTATTTATTTACTTGATTGGGTTATCTACTTCAAGCTTAAAAACCTTATTTTAGCAGCTTTTCATTAATTTTCCACGTAAATTTGCTTATTCACGACTTATTCAGAAGACAAGTTGTTGGATCCACATTACTACATCTTGGTTAAGAGCTGTTGCACGAAGCTTTGGTACGGAAATATATTAGTCTAAGTGGGCGTCTTTGCCAACACACCCACATATACTTTGCATATTTGATATGATTGCCACCCATCATTAGCTGATGTAGGCTCAAATACATCACTACTGGCAGCTGAATCCGAAATGTTATGTCTTCCATAATCTTTCGTCTCGTGCACCATACTGTTAGTTTCTATATACCACTTGATTTAGGCATCTGGCAACACAAGGATCTTGAAGTATTTAATAAAATTTAGTCATACAACCTGGGTTTGCACTACTAATACAAGGAAAATAATAAACACATTATGGATTTGCACTACAGCAACATTTTTTTAATGTTAAACCAGAAAAACTTCGATGGAGCCTACAAATGTGAGAAGCTCGTCTTTAGCTATTAGTAGTGCTACTAACAATTTGCTAATATGTTGACCAATAGTTGATCATAAGTTATATACACTATGTATAGTTCACTACCAAAGTAAAAGCAAAGTGCTTTTTCTAGCTTCTAGACAATTATTTATACCTTCAATTCATTGTAACTTCCTAACTTATTCTATCCAAAAGTTTGGTTCATTCAAAAGGATTATGGTATCACAACACTTCAAAAACTCAGTGATTATGATACACTGCGCGTAAGTGCCTCCTCTTTTATCTGATCCAAATCAAGTAACACTATTTTAATTTGTACCATCCACAAACCATTTGAAATATTCATTTATGTATCGTTCTTAACTTTTGTGTTTCAATGTTGTCCTCAATAGGTTTACTGTAACAACCGAATCCACCATGTTCCACCGACAACCAGTGTTTGATACCAAGTCAATACTGTTTATATCAAGTATCCAGACCAATAAGGATTTGTAACGTGGTTTTCTCTATCAGACGTGAAATCATTAACGCATTGGAATGTTTCCCTCACCAATTGACTTTCTTACAATATATTAATAATTCAGTTTGTACTCTTAACATTGTACATATGTAGACTTACACCCTCACACATACCTATCAAGGTATTTGTGCTAAGGTATCTATATTATGCTACCTATAATTTATTATTGAGGGTAAACGTAGTCTATGTATAAATGTTAAACATTCCAATTCAATAGAGAGATCCCTACATTTAATGCTTTCCAAACTAATATTCCATTTACATTCGTATTTGGTAACATTGCAGCTAAATTCTACACCCTAAATTAGCCTTCATAAAATAAAATAAATACCTTATTAGTTGTGATAATACAATTCATCTCTCTTTTCAAAATTCAGAAAATACACCTGCCCAGGAGTTCAATCGCCTCTCACCACTACAACTATGATTGAAAACAACCCATCTTGCAAAAAAAGTAGGAAGAGGAAACCTGCATACACCGTAGATAAAGAGAATTCTCCCATCAACAAAACCCTATGCAAAAATACATAACGTAGTAATAGTCTGTCTTCAACCTGTAAGTTCTTCGAATTTTATGTTAATTTAGAGGGTATACACTTATATCATGTTGCTTTCGTTATTTTAACATTCAACTTAGTTATGAACAAATAAATGTACTTCAACCATTTTGCAGCCAAATGAAACATCTATGGAGGGAAAAATCACTGGGGAATCAAATGAAAACGAAATTATTATCCTGGATGATTCGGAAGATGAAATAGTATGGCACTTTTTTAAATATATTGTGTTCTATATTATATACAACTTTTAAAAAGATATTCTCAACTTTTTTTGTAGACTACAATGGATATCAAATCTCGCAAGCGCAAGCGTGAGAACAACACCGCAGAGTCTAACTATTTAAACCAAAAGGTGCTTGTCGATTCGCAAACTGAAATGGTACGACTTTTTCCCCTTTTGTCCCCTTTGTTTACTCAACGTGATACGCTAAACGTCATCTAATCTGTTTCTAGGACTTTGCTGAAATGGACAAAATATATGAGGAGATTTATAAAGTAGAAGATCATTGTTATCTCATGCGTGAAATGTACGAACAGCAAAAGGTAATACATTTTTGGCTCTCTTGGATTAGGATAATTTTTCATCATAAATAATACATTCATTTACAGGACTACACTGAGGATTGGTTAGCTCTTGAAGAAATACTGAAGGAAGAAGCTGAAGAAACTAACAAACTCTCATAAAAGCAAGTAAACAGTCCAATCGATTAAAACGACCATCAAGATGATCGTTACGAGAAATGTTGTCGAATTGAGTCGTTTAAAAACTCAGTGATCAATGTTTTTATATCTTTTTTTTACGAATGTTTGATCCTTATTGATTAATGATAATATGAATCCTTATGTTACTCAATTTTATCTTCTCTTATTGAAGCTATACATTATTTTACATTAATTGTTTAACAATATAAAACACCTATGCAGTGTTGATAGTTTAAACTACTTTGTTCTATTAAATCACGAATTATATGCAATCGAAAACATAACTTGCATTTTAATGATCTCGCCCGCAAAATTTGCGGGTTATGATCTAGTAACTTATTAATGCATAATAAATATTCAATAAATCAATACCAATATTAAACATAAATTCAAATTATCATTCAAGTAATATTCATCAATTCATAATTGAAAACAAATAAACAAGATCTATAATAACGTAATAGACCTTATTGAAGTTAAAAGGATAAACAAACTTAACCAATTAACGAACTAACTCTTCGTATGGTTGAAAACCTTCAAACCCTAGCTTCAATTCTTAGCGCCCTTTAAATTCATAACCCTAATCGACCCTTAACCCTTAGAATCGAATTTAGTATATTGAAATCATATATTTTAACCTCTTGTCGAGGCCTCTATTTATAGTTTTCAAAACCGACCTTCCATTGGCCGGCTGGATGTTTCAGTCGCCGGCTGGGTTAGCTTTCGGCCCAAGTATCCGGATCGTGACCCGCGAGCTCCACCACCTTACTTTTTTTATTTCCAACCGTCGGCTAGAGTATCCAACCGCCAGCTAGAGTATCCAACCGCCGGCTGAAAATTGATTCCAGAATGTTCTTAACTTCGAGCTGTCTTCACTTTTGGGCTCCATTAACTTCATAAACCGAATTTAACCTTCTTTAAGGCCCAATTACTTTAACAATACGAGTTTAGTCTTTATTTTAGGCCCAATTCTCCTTAACTCTTGGTCTTTGCTTCTTTTTCTTCATTTTTGTCTCTTTTTCGTTCATTTCTTCAACTAAAGCGTTATTTACACCCGATTTGCAAATATGACCAAAATAAGTATCTAAATCCATGTAAATGCAATAAAAGTATATAAAAATTCGGGAATATTAGTATATAAATATGACATTATTTGATGTTATCAGTAATCTATCCAGTATTGTATGTTGGATTGTTCATTATCTGTTGGGATGAAATCAGATTTGCTCAAATATTAAATTAAAAGCTAGTTGTAGGAGAAACTATATTTTAATTTATATGTAAGAGGTTTATATATAGCCTTACATACAGGGAAAGGGAGTTGATATTTCCACGGACTATTTTACTTCATCCACAGAACTTTAAGTATGAAAAGACAATTACAACCCTCACTCTTATTGCAACTCTTATTTCCACAGGCTATTGAATTTTGTATATGTTAAATGTACTTAAGAGATTGGAAAGTTTCTAAAATAAAATCGTAACTATTCTATTGAAACTATTCAGGTTACTTCTCACGTACAAATCGGGGTAATAGATGGGTTAACTGGAAATTGAGGATAATAACACCGTGTTATCGAGTTTAAAGTTAGAAGGAAAAGAAGAAAAAAGAACAAAGGATAAAAGAAGAGAAGAAAAAAAGAAGGAAGATGGATCAGTTGTGTTCTCAAGTGTGAAGGAAAAGAAAGGAAAGATCACTTCCTTCCAAATCATCCCACATTCGGGAGGAAAGTTTTGTAAGAAAAAATAGCTTATGGTCTCCCTCTTCTTCTTTTCCCTTCCGTTCCATTCCTTCTCAAAAGATAACTTAAAAACACAATTTGATTTTAGCAGTCTCCCCCATTCTTTTCTTTCTCCCCTTAACAACTCAAGAACACAGTGTAACACCATGTTCACGAGTTTAAAGTTAGAATAAAAGAAGAAGAAGGAACAAAGGATAAAAGAAGAGAAAAGAAAAAAAAAGGAAGATGGATCAGTTGTGTTCTCAAGTGTGAAGGAAAAGAAAGAAAATATCACTTCCTTCCAAATCATCCCACATTCGGGAGGAAAGTTTTGCAAGAAAAAATAGCATATGGTCTTCCTCTTCTTCTTTTCCCTTCCTTTCCATTCCTTCTCAAAAAATAACTTAAAAACACAATTTAATTTTAGCAGTCTCCCTCATTCTTTTCTTTCTCCCCTTAAAACAACTCAAGAACATAGTGTAACGTATTCTCGTGTTTAAAGTTAGAAGGAAAAGAAGAAAAAGGAACAAAGGATCAAAGAAGAGAAGAGAAAAAGACGGAAAATGTATCAGTTGTGTTCTCAAGTGTAAAGGAAAAGAAAGGAAATAGCACTTCCTTCCAAATCATCTGACATTTGGTAGGAAAGTTTTGTAAGAAAAAAATAGCTTACGGTTTCCCTCTACTTCTTTCCCTCCATTTCCATCCCTTTCCATCCCTTCTCAAAAAATAACTTAAAAACGCAATTTGATTTTAGCTTCTCCCCCATTCTTTTCTTTCTCCCCTTAAAACAACACAAGAACACTGTGTAACACCGTGTTCTCGTGTTTAAAGTTGGAAGGAAAAGAAGAAAAATGAACAAAGGATAAAAGAAGAGAAGAGAAAAAGAAGGAAGATGGATCAGATATGTTTACAAGTGTGAAGGAAAAGAAAGGAAAGAGCACTTCCTTCCAAATCATCCCACATTTGGGAGGAAACCCTTCCTTTCCATTCCTTCTCAAAAATAACTTAAAAACACAACTTTATTTTAGCTTCTCCCCCATTCTTTTCTTTCCCCCTTTAAAACAACTCAAGAACAAAGTGTAACACCGTGTCCTCGAGTTTAAAGTTAGAAGGAAAAGAAGAAAAAGGAACAAAGGATAAAAGAAGAGAAGAGAAAAAGAAGGAAGATGGATTGGTTGTGTTCTCAAGTGTGAAGGAAAAGAAAGGAAAGAGCACTTCCTTTCAAATCATCCCACATTTGGGAGGTAAGTTTTGTAAGAAAAAATAGCTTATGGTTTCTCTCTTAAATGTTGTTATCATTTTTCTACATTCCTTTAAAACACTTTCGATACATATAAATAGTATGCTCTTTGATGGTATCTTTTACTGTATCAAAGAAAAGCATAGGCATAGATTTTCTAATATTACATGTTGTCAACAATTTATTCATTTTAGATTTTTAAAAATCTATAACATTTATGAAAGGGGTAATTAGAATATGACATTTACATTTACTTCTCTTCCATTAAAGTGTAATAACTAATAAGACAATAATGATGGGCTTAGATTTTGCAAACACGATCTCAAATGTTCCATAAAATTAAAACATATAATCTTTAATGGAACTGTTTAATTGGCTTAGGTTTTATAAGTGTTTAATTTTCTATATGGGAATTGTTTATGAGTCACATGTTTGTCCATTCTCCCTGTATGTGTTGTTTGTGGTCCCACTTTGAGATCTTCCGATGTTATTTCCGTTATAGTGCTACTTCCAACTCCAGTTGTAAAAAGAAACCAAAGTAGTGAAATAAACTCGGAACCTACAAAATACCAACTTATTTTGGATACAAACTTAGTTTAAAGATCAAAAACGCACAAACACCATATATCGGATACAAAATTTCATTTAAGATGTTATTCATTAAAGTTGTTATCGGTAAACATCCGAAGAGATCATGAATAGGTTTTACCCAACTTTAGCCTTAAACAAAAGATCAGTACATAAGACTACACCGGCCCTATGTAATCCAACAATGGCCACTCTCCTATCCACCAAAAGTTTGGGTCAATGCACTGATTTCTTCTGCTTCTTCTTTGTCCATTTCAAGCTATAAATGAATAAATTAGAATGTTCACATCGATCATAAATCACAATGTAAGAACCGTAGGATAACAATCAACTAAATAAGTGTTTTGATCATGATAAAAGTGAGAAAACTACATGTACGGTACAAGTAATAAATAGGCTTATAATCGTTTACCTCGTCGGGGGTTTTATCATGTCTAAACATGGAGCCACCATATAAGAAGATGGTGATTCTTATGTTATACCCAGTTACAAAATTTGGTCAACAATTCCCTTAAAGGACGATTCCTCCTAATCCGGAAGTAGTTCTTCCTTCCAGACTAAAACAACAGCAACATGTTAGATGGTTAAATCCTTTTAAGTTGTTTTTCATTAACAAAGTATTTAAGCAATAAAATTTTACTAAAATTATGAAGTTGAAAGATGACAAATATAATAATAAAATTGTTATTACCTGATCTTTAACAAAGATTGTAATATGTCCAGTATTGTATGTTGCGTTGTTCATTATCTGTTGGGATGAAATCATATTTTCTCAAATATTAAATTGAAAGCTAGTTGTAGGAGAAAGTATATCTTAATTCATATGTAAGAGGCTTATATATAGCCTTACACATAGGGATAGGGAGTTGATATTTCCACGGACTATTTTACTTCATCCACAGTAGAACTTTAACTTTGAAAAGACAACTACAACCCTCACTCTTATTGCAACTCTTATTGCCACATGCTATTGAATTTTGTATATGTTAAATGTACTTAAGAGATTGGGAGGTTTCTAAAATAGAATCGTAACTATTCTTTTGAATATGCGCAACAATTCAGGAAACTTCTCACGTATAAATCGGGGTAATAGTAATAGATGGGCTAACTGGAGATTGAGGATAATAACACCGTGTTCACGAGTTTAAAGTTAGAAGGAAAAGAAGAAAAAGGAACAAAGGATAAAAGAAGAGAAGAGAAAAGGAGGGAAGATGGATCAGTTGTGTTCTCAAGTGTGAAGGAAAAGACAGAAAATATCACTTCCTTCCAAATCATCCCACATTCAGGAGGAAACTTTTACAAGAAAAAATAGCTTATGGTCTCCCTCTTATTCTTTTCCCTTCCTTTCCATTCCTTCTCAAAAAATAACTTAAAAACACAATTTGATCTTAGCAGTCTCCCCCATTCTTTTCTTTCTCCCCTTAAAAGAACTCAAGAACACAGTGTAACACCGTGTTCTCGTGTTTAAAGTTAGAAGGAAAAGAAGAAAAAGGAACAAAGGATAAAAGAAGAGAAGAGAAAAAGAAGGAAGATGTATCAGTTGTGTTCTCAAGTGTGAAGGAAAAGAAAGGAAAGAGCACTTCCTTCCAAATCATCCGACATTTGGTAGGAAAGTTTTGTAAGAACAAATAGCTTACGGTTTCCCTCTACTTCTTTCCCTCCCTTTCCATCCCTTCTCAAAAAATAACTTAAAAACGCAATTTGATTTTAGCTTCTCGCCCATTCTTTTCTTTCTCCCCTTAAAACAACACAAGAACACTGTGTAACACCGTGTTCTCGTGTTTAAAGTTGGAAGGAAAAGAAGAAAAAGAAACAAAGGATAAAAGAAGAGAAGAGAAAAAGAAGGAAGATGGATCAGTTATGTTCTCAAGTGTGAAGGAAAAGAAAGGAAAGAGCACTTCCTTCCAAATCATCCCACATTTGGGAGGAAACCCTTCCTTTCCTTTCCTTCTCAAAAAATAACTTAAAAACACAACTTTAATTTAGCTTCTCCCCCATTCTTTTCTTTCCCCCCTTAAAACAACTCAAGAACACAGTGTAACACCATGTCCTCGAGTTTAAAGTGAGAAGGAAAAGAAGAAAAAAGAACAAAGGATAAAAGAATAGTTGAGAAAAAGAAGGAAAATGGATCAGTTGTATTCTCAAGTGTGAAGTAAAAGAAAGGAAAGAGCACTTCCTTTCAAATCATCCCACATTTGGAAGGAAAGTTTTGTAAGAAAAAATAGCTTATGGTTTCTCTCTTAAATGTTGTTATCATTGTTCTACATTCCTTTAAAACACTTTCGATACATATAAATAGTATGCTATTTGATGGTATCTTTTTACTGTATCAAAGAAAAGCGTAGGCATAGATTTTCTAATATTACATGTTGTCAACAATCTATTCATTTTAGATTTTTGAAAATTTATAACATGTATGAAAGGGGTAATTAGAATATGACATTTACATTTACTTCTCTTCCATTAAAGTGTAATAACTAATAAGACAATAATGATGGGCTTAGGTTTTGCAAATATGATCTCGAATGTTCCATAAAATTAAAACATATAATCTTTAATGGAACTGTTTAATGGGCTTAGGTTTTATACGTGTTTAATTTTCTGTATGGGAATTGTTTATGAGTCACATGCTTGTCCATTCTCCTTGTATGTGTTGTTTGTGGTCCCACTTTGAGATCTTCAGATGTTATTTCCGTTATAGCTACTTCCAACTCCAGTTGTAAAAAGAAACCAAAGTAGTGAAATAAACTCGGAACATACAAAATACCAACTTATTTTGGATACAAACTTAGTTTAAAGATCAAAAACGCACAAACAACATATATTGGATACAAACTTTCATTTGAAATGTTATTCATTGAATTTGTTATCGGTAAACATCCGAAGAGATCATGAATAGGTATTACCCAACTTTAGCCTTAAACAAAAGATCAGTACATAAGACTACACCGACCCTATGTAATCCAACAATGGCCACTCTCCTATCCACCAAAAGTTTGGGCCAATGCACTGATTTCTTCTGTTTCTTCTTTGTCCATTTCAAGCTATAAATGAATAAATTAGAATGTTCACATCGATCATAAATCACAAAGTAAGAACCGTAGGATAACAATCAACTAAATAAGTGTTTTGATCGTGATAAAAGTGAGAAAACTACATGTACAGTACAAGTCATAAATAGGCTTATAATCGTTTACCTCGTCGGGGGTTTTTATCATGTCTAAACATGGAGCCACCATATAAGAAGATGGTGGTTCTTATGTTATACCCAGTTACAAAATTTGGTCAACAATTCCCTTAAAGGACGATTCCTCCTAATCCGGAAGTAGTTCTTCCTTCCAGACTAAAACATCAGCAACATGTTAGATGGTTAAATCCTTTTAAGTTGTTTTTCATTAACAAAGTATTTAAGCAATAAAATTTTACTAAAATTATGAAGTTGAAAGATGACAAATATAATAATAAAATTGTTATTACCTAATCTATAACAAAGATTGTAATATGTCCAGTATTGAATGTTGGGTTGTTCATTATCTGTTGCGATGAAATCATATTTGCTCAAATATTAAATTAAAAGCTAGTTGTAGGAGAAACTATATCTTAATTCATATGTAAGAGGCTTATATATAGCCTTACACATAGGGATAGGGAGTTGATATTTCCACGGACCATTTTACTTCATCCACAAAACTTTAAGTTTGAAAAGACAATTATAACCCTCATTCTTATTGCAACTCTTATTTCCACAGGCTATTGAATTTTGTATATCTTAAATGTACTTAAGAGATTGGGAGGTTTCTAAAATAGAATCGTAACTATTCTTTTGAATATGCGCAAAAATTCAGGAAACTTCTCACGTACGAATCGGGGTAATAGTAATATGCGCAACCATTCACAACAATATCCCACATTTGATAATCTATAAGCAGCATGTTCTGCTTGATTCTATTTTTCCACATATCATACTCATCTGGTTTGAGTATGGGAATCTTTGTGACCTGAATACCATCTGCTATCTCAGAAGACATCTTTAATCAAACTTAAATGAGTCTAAACCTCAATTCAACAAAGCTAAACTTCCAGATCTTCCTATATTCAAAGCTACTCAAGCTCTGATACCACTCGTCAGGATCGACTTAATCACTATCGAGATTTACAACACATACACAAGCTTTGAATGATTAACAAGAAGTTGCGGAATAACACTTGTTAACTAAGAAAGATTTATCACTTGTAAATATAAACAAGAACAAGTAATATGATAACCAAAAGCTTCAATATTATTATTGATAATAATACGGATACACTTGAATTGTATCAGGGTTACAAAAAAAACCTTGAAGCTATTACACACACTCTTAGACTCGTAAACAGACTTAGATACAATACATGTACAACTACACCATACTTCTAGGAAAGGAACTCTATTAATAAAATATAGAGTCCTTGTCCTTTACACGTTTCCTTCATTAAAGTTTGGAAACTAATCTAACAAAGATAAGCATGTGCCTGCTAAGCATGGTCTGCAAACACTGTACATTGACCAACAATAGATTTGGTAATCTATCAGACCCACTAAGCAGCACTAATAGTGTAATTGACACTAACAGTATTAACAAAGTAAACTACACAAAGCAGTACTAACTGCAGAAATTCTACTAGCAGTATTAACCTTGAAGAGCAGTAGTAAATCCTTCTAGCAGTATTAACTCTGTGACTTTGACTTGGCAGTTTAATCTAGAATAAACTGGCAGTATTAACTTCTTGAGCAGTAGAAACTTTGAACGAGCAGTAGAAACTAATACCAGCAGTATTAACTTTGAAGCTCAGCAGTACTAAACACTTAGAAGATTTTGCAATATGATCCAATCTGCAATCTAACCCAACATACTAGCCTTAACAAAAAGTTTTAATATATTCATTATTGTGAAATGTGAATCAAAATGTATGCAGTAAGGAAGTTGTTACATGTGTGAAATATTCATAGATTAGTTGAGTGATGGAAATTAGTGAACACTGAACAAGAAAAAGAAACCTAGTACGACTTCACCCCACCACCTCCACGTACATAAAAATTTAATAATATATGCTCTCACATTCATATTGTATATCGAACTATTCGGCCTTTCATTATATGTGATAAACATGTTATTCGTTGCTGTTGTATTTAACTTTTGGTACTTTTACTTGCTTGTCAGTTGTATGAGGTGACACGTGGCATCATTACAAGTTGACACATCACCAAATTACATACAATAACTATATGTTGAAAGTTATTTACATATAATGCAATCCTCAATACTTTGTTGCATACAATGAATATCATAGTATAAATAATTACATTTCCGTGCACTTAGCATAATAACAATTACTTTAAAATTTTAGCTTGTTTGCAAATTAGTAAGAGAGGAGACTTATCATTTAATGATTTGTGCATTGTTTGAAAATCGAGTCCCTCGTGATCCAGCTGTAGTTCTTAGTTATAATACATATAGTTTCATTTGATGATGCCACACAGCCACATTTTGTCTAAGAATATTAACGAGTAGCTCATCTGACATAACTAATTGGAAGAGGTCATGTGGAGTGCTACTAAAGATGCATAGAATCCATCCTTAATATTAATTAAATTTTCATGCTTTCCTTTCTCAACTTTTCTCCATTCTTGACCACTACAATCATATCTGCTCCTTTAATGGTTGACAACCGATGAGCCACCACCAATGTGGTCCGGTTAACCCTCACCCTATCCAGTGCATCCTGAACCACTTTTTCTGACTTGGCATCAAGTGCACTTGTAGCCTCATCTAGCAGTAAAATTTTGGGACTTTTGAAAATAGCTCGAGCAATGGCTACTCTTTGCCTCTGTCCACCTGACATCTGTACCCCTCTTTCCCCTACAACAGTATCATAACCCTACAAGTCACACAACATTTATTACTAGCAATCTCTGGCTATATATAAAAGGTGGCAATATGGGCGGGTTGGGTAACAGGGTCAATACAGGTTCAGTTAAACTACTCATTTTTTATTTTCTGGTGTAGGTTAAAGTGGTCCGAGTCAGATTCTGTTGACCAGCAATGTTCTTTTGCCCATCCTTTCATAAATAACTAACATGTTTATTTTGATTACGAAGACATAATTATTACTGTAACGGTGAATTTTTGAGTACGTAAAATTATTTATGAGGTGTAGGTATTAAATATGGACTGGAGGACCGTCAACCTGTCTGACCTCTTTGGCTTAAGCTGATTTTTTAAAGTGGGTGTTTGGGTTGCTTATTTAAGCGCTTATTTGCTTATTTTTACAGCACTTAATCAAATCCAAACACCAGTTCAGAAAACTGCTTATCTGCGTATTTTATAAGTAATAAACACTTAAAAATGAGCATATTGACACGTTTTCATTTTTTATGCAGATAGGCTCACTCATAAGTAAATAAGTCAAAATTGCCATCTCTAAAAAAGAAAATACTAGTAAATATAAAACAGATAAAATGACTTTTGCTGACCTGGTGTAAGCCACTAATGAAGTTGTGTGCATTGGCCAATTCGGAAGCAACTTGTATCTCAGCCTCGGCTGCGTCTCCATCTTTTCCATAAGCAATGTTGGCTCGGATGGTGTCATTAAACAACACTGGCTCTTGGCTCACCAGACCCATTTGCAGCCTAAGCCACTTGAGTTGAAATTTTTGTATGTCAAATCCATCAAGCATAATAGAACCTGAATCTGGATTGTAAAATCTTTGAAGCAGCGAGATAATAGTTGATTTCCCACTTCCACTCTCTCCAACCAATGCCACTGTCTAAATAATAAACAACGTACATGATTAGTAAATAGCATGATCTTTGCAAAAAAAAAAAAAATTCAATGTACCTTGCCGCTATGGATGGTTAAGCTTATATCATGTAGTATCTCAACATCAGGTCTAGTGGGATACTTAAAGCTTAGATGATGAAGCTCGATTTCACCCTTCACAATGTCTAATGTTATCCCAGATTCATCACTCGGGTCTATCTCTGACTTGCTATCTAGAATAGAAAATACTGATACAGCAGAACTCGTGGCTTTGCCTGTATCTGGGGCAAATGAGCTAGATCTAGAGACTGCTACAACTATCATGGTCATAGCGAAAAACACCTGCCACAAAAAAGTATATATTACAATTATAAGATTAGCACCTTTATATTTATCTAATTATGAATCAAAATCTTTTGTGTGTATTCAACTTCATTTTGTTCTATTGTGTGTATCGAACTTTTAATTATCTCTATTGTATGTATTCGACATCTTATTACTTGTAACTGCAGATGTGTCATCCAGTTTTGGCGACGTGGCACTGACATGTCAGATGACGTGGTGCCATATATGGTTGCCACATCATCACAAAATACCAGTTACCGGATGAATAAGTCGTCGGATGCATATAAAAGAGATAATTATAAGTTTGATACACACAATGGAACAAAATGAAGTTAATTGGATACTCACAATAGATTTTGAGTCATATTTAGATGAATTTACATACACTAATATTGTATGTAATTTATTGACGGGTAAAGTGTTTGTAAATGTACTTACAAGGCTTCATTCTAAAAGAATGTTTGATAAGTTATTTAAAACACAAAATTACTCGATGTTCTAGTCCTCGATGATTCAAAGGCTTCATTCTAAATGAATGTTTGATAAGTTATATAATTTAAAACACAAAATTACCATATAAAGCCATTTTAACCTTGTGTATGCTGTAACTCACCCGAAAAACATCCGAGAATGTAGTCTTTCCGGTCTCAACAAGCCAAGCTCCAGCATAAAAACTGGCTGCGTACGCACAAAAGAAAGAGAATAACGAAACTCCAAACCCTATCCCACATATCAAACCTTGCCGGATCCCCATTTTTCTGGGAAGCTTACATTTATTTTCATAAAGTTGCATCACTTTCTCTTGTGCACAAAATGAAGCCACTGTCCTTATGCTCCCAACTGCATCACTCGATACCTGACTTGCTTCTTCATACATCAACTTAGCATCAGAACTAAACCCGTTAATAAATCTCATTTGAAAGAATCCATTAGCTAATAGGAATGGAAGCAGAACAAGAATTATAAAGGCCAACTGCCAGCTCGCTAGGAAAGCTATGACTAAACCAGAAACAACAGATGACGAGTCTTGAACAAGCTGAGAAAGTGCATCACCAACTAAACCACGAACACTGGCTGCATCAGTTGACAGTCTTGCTCCTATGATTCCACTCGAGTTCTCCTGTTTATCAAACCAACCTACTTCCATGTTAACCACCTTTTCAAAGCATAATGATCTGATCCTTTTTATTAGCCTACCCCCGGCAACTGAGAAAAAATACGATCTCCCTGACAAACAAAATAATGATACCATTGCCAAGATTACGAACATTAGAGAATAGAATTTTGAGTCTGCTTTCATTTTATGAGGCGGTTCGTAGAATGTTTTGATCATGCTAGAAATAACTATGCTAGAAATCGGTATGGCTGTTCCATAAATAGTAGCAGATATTGCACCCATTATGAGTACTGGTATATCTGGCTTGCTTAAGTGGACTAGGCGGATAAGTGGGACTTTTGGAAGTTTTGATGGAGACATAGACAATGAGTGGCGACTATTGTTGTATATGCTTTTTGATCCCTGATAGGATGTTGTTTGACTTTTTGGTTCGTTACAAATTTCTAATTTATCTTGCTCATCTGACCCATGCTGTCTTGAATCACTGTCAACCTCTTGCAGTTTTATAAGTTGAGCATATGGACCTTCAGGATCTTGGAGTAGTTGTGAATGCGATCCTAATCATTCATCAATCAATCACCAGTTGTAAAATTAAGTCGTTTGAAAGGTAAATACAAATATAAAAGACCTTCAAGATCTTGGGGTGGATTTTTAGTTAAGATAATTGGTAGAGAGTTTTCTACTCGAAGGTAGAGATACTACTTCCAAAGTGTCATATATTTATATATAGAGACACACACACACACAAGTGTATCTCTGTGCCTAATAGCACGGATGGAGAACGCACTAATTAAGAGACCTAATTAGTCTAGAGGAAGCTAGCTACCTGCAACAGGCAAAGCTGGCAAACCACCTAAGCATCCTACTCATATATAAGCATAATGTGCATGAGACGTGACAGTACTAGTAGCTCGATATACATATGTATCTCTAAACCTAAATTCGGAGGGGAATATCTACTCACATAGGCAATAAGTAGCTTAGAAAGCCTAGAGGAAGCAATCTCGCAAAAGGAAAATCACCTAAGCATCCTACTCATCTGTCCTAATTCTAGTTCTCTACGTATTCCTATCACATACGACATCAACATGGTCAAATCTGCCTACAGTATTTATATGTATATTGCAAATTGTGCGTGCTTAAGTTTTGAATAATATATGATCATGAAAACATTTGATAGTAGAATAAGCTCTTTTTATATGTTGCGTACCTTTGACAACAACCTTGCCTTGATGAATAAGTGCAATAATATCGGCATTTTGTATTGTGCTTAGACGATGTGCAACAATGACAGTCGTTCTATTCACCATTATCCTATCCAATGCCTTTTGCACAATTCTCTCGGATTCGGTATCGAGCGCACTTGTTGCTTCATCCAGAAGAAGGATTCGAGGGTCTTTAAGAATAGCTCTTGCTATAGCTATTCTTTGTTTTTGTCCACCGGATAGTTGTATTCCATGCTCACCAACCATCGTGTCGAGTCCCTGACCAATCCAAAGTTAATTAATGACAAGTTGAATCACATAAGAAAAACTGCATAATAAAAAAAAATTAAATTTTCCTAATTATAAAAAAGAATGAAAAGGAAGTCTAAGTTGGAGACCTGAGGTAGTTTATCAATAAATTTATCAGCATTTGCGAGCTCGACTGCAATTTTAATCTCTTCAATAGAGGCATCCGCTTTTCCATACAAAATATTATCCTTAATGCTGGTTGTAAACAGTACCGGTTCTTGACTAACAAGACCGATTTTTTTCCTTAGCCATTTTAGTTGAAATTCTTTGAGATTAATGTTATCGATAAGAACTTGACCTGCTTGAGGATCATAAAATCTCTCTATTAGACTGATAACTGTTGACTTTCCACTTCCACTTTGTCCAACCAAAGCTGTCGTCGCACCACCGGAGATGAAAAGAGAGAACCCACGACATATTTCCTCATTTGGTCTTGCGGGATAAGTAAAATAAATGTCTTTAAGTTCAATATCACCACGAATATCGTTCAACACTATCCCCCTTGTGTCATATGCGTCAATATCAGGTTTTCTGTTTATAGTTTCAAACATCTTGAATGCAGCCGCTTGACCTGCAGCAAATGCAGTCAAACATGGAGACGTCTCCCCAAGAGACCTGGAGAATCCCACATTCTATGATTACACTTAAAGCTATATGTAAATTTCCTATGATCAAAAATGTTGGATTCAACTTATACGCATGTTGTGCAAGTCATGATGGATTTCATTTAGTTGATTTGGTACTAGTTAGCATAACGTGAACATATGGGCATATGTGTTAGTTGACTCCATAATTAATTGGGTAAACACTAAGAGAAATGAGCAGTGATATTTATACCATCATTTTTCATAGATACAAAACAGATGCGAGGCTTTAGCGACGTTCATCTAGCGACGATATATCGTCGGAATAGGGTACTAGCGATGATATCTGGGGCATTAGCGACGTTTTTTATCGTAGCTAATGGTCCCGATTCTTGTAGTGAATGTATTGATTAAATATGATGTAGTAAATATCAGTGCCCCAGAATGTGCTCACATGGATCCGGACAAGACGGATAGAATTATATTAACCACCCTTCCTCCAGTGTACCCCTTTTCTAGTATCATCTTTGCACCATACCAAACACCCAATGCATTATTACAATTTGCGGCGAATAACATCAATCCAAGACCTAGGCCAGCCGTAAGGCCTTGTTTAACACCAGATTTGTAAGTATCTTTAAGGGACTCATTGTAGTCTGCAATGGCCTTTTTCTCCCCAGTGAAAGAAGCAACCTATGAGAATAATTGAAAAAAAAGGAAAAAAACTGAAAGAACAACAATATATGAAATTAAAAAAATGGTGATTATTAATCAATGTTTAAGTATGAAGATTCAACGTATAAACATTAATATTTCTTATTACCGTCCTTATTGAGCCAATTGTTTGTTGGACTACATTGGCTGCTTGAGCATAAGCAATTTGGCTACGTGATGCCATCTTGGATATGGTTCCTGACATAACTCCACCCGAAATCACCATTAGAGGAAGTGAGGTTAAGAGGACAAGCGTAAGAAGCCATCCTTTGATGAATGCTACCACAAAACCTCCCATAACTAATGCCACTAGATGTATAAATTTTCCAACCTGAAAACCACATAACATTAATGATTCTAAACATACAAAACAACTAAGAAGTAAACATAAAATTACATGAGTAGTAATATGTTGGCAAATTGTAATACACCTTTAAGCGAAAAATTTACAAACCTTTTCGCCCATGGCATCTTGTATTAGGACAGTATCGCCAGACATCTTGCCAATAATTTCTCCTGTATTTGCTTCCTTGTCAAAGAATGAGACATCTTGTCTCAATATGGTTTTTAGATAAAGTTTCCTAATTCTTGAAGATTGTCGTTCTCCCGTTACCATCCACATTGTTACCTCTACAAAAAAAAAAGGATAAATATTTGTAAATGTATTCAACTTTACTCAAAAATATATAGTATGAATTCAACTTAGAACACTTCTATTGTATGTATCAAACTTTCAACAATCTCTATTGTAAGTATTGGATTACTTTTGATGACATGTCATTCATATATCATATATTGTGCCACGTGTCATCCATATAACCTTAGACATCATTATAAAGCACCTCCATTATTAAAAGTTCAATACATACAATACATAAGAATTCTAAGTTGGATTCGTTAGGTAGATAGTGTATTTTTGATAATTAGAAGGATTCGTTAGGTAGATAGCGTATTTACTTACGAAGGAATGATGCAATACCAGCTACAATAGCCAAGTAAACAAATTTCAGCGATACCTGTGGCTCATTCCCAGCCGGTTGATTGATCAATACTACATGGAAGTATTCATATAATTCTAAAGAGTAAATTTCATAAATGGTCCCCCATGGTTTACACCTATTTACGCAAATTGTTCCTAATTTTTTTTATGTTTTCAGTCTAATAAGTTTACAATTTACTTGAAAATTATCCTCCGTCTAACTAAAATGACTAAAATACATTTTTCTTTAATCTATGAAAACATAGAAAGATTCAAGAAATAATAAGAAAAAGGGTATCTTAGTCATTTTAGGTGTACAAGACACTTTTACGAGCAAATTGTAAGTTTATTAGACTGAAAACGTGAAAAAAAGAAGTTTAGAGACGGTTTTTGTAATGTAAACCACGTGGACCATTTATAGCATATACTCTAATTTATACTCCCTCCGACCTAGTTTTATTGTCCTCTTTTGACTTTGTAATCTTTCTTTGACCTTGAATATTTTTGTTTATGTTATATAATACTTCATGCAAATTATACCAATGAAAATACATTCAAAACTCAATCCATTCATATATTTTGCATCAAATATTATATAACACAAATAAAAATATTGAATGTTAAAGTTGAAAAAGAAAGACTTCAAAAGTAAAAAACAGGACAATAAAATTGGGACGGAGGGAGTATAAATTTAGTTATGTACCTTGGTTACAAGATGTACTAGATTCTTGTTGTTCTGGTTCACACCGAAATAATCAATAAGGTCGCCCATAAGAATATTCATGAGGGGAATGCTTATTCCGTTACCAATGGCACCAATGGTACCGGCAATCATCAACATGTAATCAATGGAATCTGCAAAAGCAAATAGCTTATAAAAAGGGACACTTTCAGTTCTCTCTTGTTTCTTATCTTTGCGGAACTGTGCGTCCTGAATTACACCATCACTAGCATTCTGTCCATTCATCATACTGGCTTATGCAACGAGTTTCGAAGAATTTGTTGGATTGCAGACAAAAAGTTGCCAACTTTAGTATAGCACCTGTACTTAGAAAATTAAGAATTGAAAACCAAAGTTTGTCCCATGATGTTTTTGTTCTTTCGCTTCATGTCTTAGGTAGACTAAGAGAAAGAAGACATATTTTTTTGCCTTTTATGATACCTACGAGGAAAAGGAATCTGAATCAAGAAATGAAATGAATAAATACTGAACATCCGGCCTTAATCTAACAAATGAGAATGGATCCAGATCTAAACCCAATCCGAAGTGTACTCCAATGATTACAGGACATAAACGAAGCGATATTACGTTACAGTGTGTATATGAATGTACTAATGCATACATCGAAAAAGGATAAAAACAATATGAACTCACAACTTGGTTCATTAGAAGTAATGGTGGTGATATGGTTGACTTTTATTGGGAGTGATCAGATACTTCTAAAACTGCATTTGACAAAATAAAACACTAAAACATAATAGTACCTTGTGAAATATGTGAAATATTTAATATATATAGATCAGCTCTAGGAAAGAGGGATGGTAGGTGGTTTGCATATACTATACTATACTATATATATATGTTTCTCGTATACTTTATATTAAGGGGTTAGTGTCTAGGAATGCATCCAACTTGTACCCGATGTCTATTATATGTACCCAACTTACATTTGGTATTTTTAATGCATCAAACTTTCAAAAAGTGTGTTTTAATGTATTTTGGTGACGTTTTGATGACGTGTCACACTCTCCAGATGCCACGTGGCACCTTATACGAGTGGCACACCAGCAAAATACATCAACACTCTTTTTGAAAGTTGGATGCATTAATAATAGCAAATGTAAGTTGAGTACACACAATAGACATCGAACACAAGTTAGATGCATTTCCAGACATTAACCCCTATTATTAATATTAATAGATACATCAACTAGCACTTTCAAGCGGATCTAGAAGGGGTAGAGGGGCATCTACCATCTCAAAAAAAATTAAATTACGTATAAAGTAAAAAATTCTAAGGATGTTAACGATGTTTTATGACTTTTATAAGTCAAAAATGAAAAAAATAAGAAAATAAAAATTGTCCCCTTAAAGATTTTATCGTGACTCCACCACTCTAGCACAACTTAAACTAGTACTAACAAACTATGGTACTAAAACACAATATTACCAATGAATTAAATATTTAACAAAATATTATAGACTTACAACCTCGAGTATACTCCCCTTTGTTTTTTGTACTAGGATCCAAATTAAGCTTAGTCTTCCAATATCACACAAGTACTAGTACAGGAAAAAAGAAATAGACGGCAGGCTAATGATGTGATTCTTCTAAACTATTAAAATTAATTTATCAATTAATAGATTTTGTAACAAGAATCTCGACCTGGATTGCATCTTATGAGAAATTAGTATGGTTTATCTATATCTGAATGAGTTCATTACCTGTTTATGCGGTATGTAATCCGTTTACAGTCTCTAAGTCAGAGTTTTGTGAGTTCAGTCTATTAACCCGATTTTTCATTTTAATCACAGTCCCTCATCCCTATGAAATGACTAAAATGCCCTTATAATTTTTTGACTTTTTAACCCTTTGAAGAATTATGAGCGAAATGAAAATTCTAGGTGAAGGGAATGAACCTGCAAAAAACTCGATCCGGGTGAGAGATAGAAGACATACCACATGGACGGCAATGTACGTAATTTACTCTATCCATATTAGGCATAATCTTTATCTTTAATCTTTAACTGCATATAATGCATCTTCAATTCACTTCTTAATCTTAATCTTTAACTATGTATAATATAATGCATCTCCATTTCACTTCTTAATCTTAAATTTCAACAACTATTTACTGTGTTCTTAAGCTCGAAAATAAGAGGAAAAGATTTTATTTTAGCATGTAAGAATCGTTTCAAGTTACAATTTAAATTTTAGCATGGTCAAGGATTTTATTTTTAAATTTTTACTGGAATTTTACCATTGCAATGCGATAAAATCATGCTCTTGGAAGGTGATAATAGTAGTGACGGTGATGTCTGTGTACAAGTTATAATATAGTAAAGAGCGTTTGGGAAGGTTTGTAGCATCAATAGATATTTTGTGTATAATGATTGTCATGATTTCTATAGGAATAAAGATAAATTGATAAATCTGGAGTTCAAAAATTCAAGTAACAAGCTTACTATTGGTATCAGTTATGTGTTAGTTTTGAAAGTGCGGATGTGCCACTACTTTTTGGAGAAATATATATGACCTATAAATAATTCATACTTTCAAAAGAAAATCAAGAAAATATACGCTTATCAACATGAACAAGAAAGAGACCAAGATGATCAAATTCGAGCAATTTCTTCAAAACATGATCAATTACGACCATTCTCCGGGCAAGAAGTAGGTTAGGTTGCCACGTATTATCCTTTTTCATGTAAGAAATCAAGATTCAAAGACTTCGTCATCATTGGGTTTCAGGGATCTATCTCTGATAATCAATGTTTCGTTTGATAATTGTCTACATAATCGAGTTATTTACAAATCTTCTGAGCAACATTCGTTTATTCTCAGTGGTCAGCCAATTGTCGAATAGCTTAATTATTCATCAAGCTTTAGAGCACCTATTTGTTTGGTTTCAATTAGTAATGTTGTAGCAGTGGAAAGGTCTATTTGTTAGGATTGAGTTGGTTCAAGAATATCATTTGTATTTGTTGTTCAATTCAACATGTGTTGAGGAGAGCTTATCAATATATTTATTTTTGTTTTTTGCCAATATATATATATATATATATATATATATATATATATATATATATATAACAATGATACAAAAGGAAGCTCTTAATTACTGTGATGGCCTTCACAATTTGCCAAATCAGCCTCAAATAGTCACATACTATTTACATTATGTTTCTTTTCTTGTGAGACCACTCCATATATGGCCTATCACCTTTATTTTTCTCATCCAAACCCACCCAATCTCATTTGGTCTCTCTTTCTATCTGTTCATGTGCAAAAGCAAGAATTCATCACCAGCATATGATGAAGCAATCCCATTCAGATAAAGACCATCAGTTTATTGTTTCACAAATTTAAGATCCATGTATCCACTTTTCAATCAGCCTTAATGACTTGTAAAAATGTTCTTCATCTTCATTTCTTAGTATGTTTATCATCTAACTTATTTGATATGTTTTTGTTTAGGTTGTAGCTAGGAAAATTTATATGTGGTTGTCATTAACGTACTGCTTTTGTCTTTAAGTATTATAGAAGAGGTGGTGATATTATATCTCTTCAATTTCTTGATTTTTTTTTCGGTTAGAATATGTTTCGCATTTTACTTTGAGCTACTATACGGGTTAGTGTTTGAATTAATAACATTACTAATCGTTTTCTTTGGGTTGATTGTTAACTCTAGAATCTAGATACGGGTTCAAACTGCTCACCACTGACTTGGTCTTATTCCGTAGTAAAAATTAGCATCATTTCTTTAATCTGTAAGTGAAGTAGAGGTAAGTTTGGGGTGAAGGATTAAAGGGGGAAGGTGGATGTTACTGCAGTACGGAGGAGTAGTGGGTATGTCTTGTATAGGAATTGAAATTGAAAGAAGAAGAAAAAGATTGTGGAAATCGAAAAGATGGGCTAGGAGTCTAGGACTATAGGAGAATGGGAGGGGTTAGTTGGGAGGAGGTACGGGCAGGCACATAGATGATAGAAGTATAAATCTACAGGAGAATGGTGCAAAAAACTATCTTTACCATTAATTAATCAATTTGAGTTGTGATACTATATATTTTCGTTTGTTTATTGCTATTTAATTTAAATACCCATTTCACCATACACTAAAAGTATATAATTTATTCATTGCTTGAAATAATCATGTTATGGTCACTAACTTGATACATACTAGATAAAGTCATACGAGTAATAAAAGTTTTATATATTAGCCGATAGGAATTTGCATCGTTATATATTCAGAAAGGAAAAAAAAAAAAAAAGCCATGCGAACATTTGCATCTATTCTTGGGAGTTGGTAGTCAATTGTGGTGCTCTGGTTATACATTACTTGAGGTATTGACGAAGCAATAACTTGATCCAAATGTAACTCAATATGACCAACGTTTTAAACAATAGATCTTTGAGATTTAGCCAAGCAAAATTGGTCGCAATGTTTTTGACCGAGTATTAATTTACGACGATACAAATCACTCTTTTCATATAAAAGCAACATACATCCATCTTAGAAATAAACGTGATCGTTCATGGGCCGTGCTATGCACGGCCAAAGAGACCACCTAGTACCTATCATACGAAAGAATGCTCTTGTTTACCGTCGTACCTCAAAAATACCTCAAAAAAATGCCACATCAGCAAGCAAATAGTTGAGTACTATTCCACATTTGTAAAAATGCAACCGTTCATGACCATCTTCTAAATCAGTAAATCATACCATGCCACTCTTCTAAATCCTCACTCCATCCCTTCAGATTTCTTCTCTCCCTCTCTCTACCAACCATCATCAAGTATGTCATCTCTCTTCATTCTACACATTTAATTAGCATAATTTATTTGTTTATATTGTTAGAAGATTTGTGTTTCACTTGTTCATATAACTAATGCTTTGTTGCTTTATAAGCTTGGATTTCTGTTCAAACTTTAAACATATATGTTAGAGTTCATGCTCATTTTGTTTACATATGTGGTTTTAGTCATTATTGTTGTTGTATCATAGTTTTCCTTGTTGTCGACTTGTCGTTGGCGGTGGTTGTGTTACTGGAGCTTTTATATACGTTGGGTCACTTAACAACGCACGCAAGGTCTTCATTATAAACCTTTTTAAAAAAACATGTTTTTAGCTTATTTAATTCTTTCTGATTAGTGAGTGATATATAAGAAAGAAATGAAGGAGTTGCCGGAGTTTCGATACATACTAATTAAAGGAGTGGATGGAATTAAAGAAATTATGTGGATGAAAGGCAAAGAACTAGGTAGTGGCATTTAACAAATACTTATTATCACTTCTTGTTATAGTTTCATACATAAAATATAAAAAAAAATGTATTCATTATTCATTATAATTTAGTACGTACAATATCAAATTACTTTTGATTTTTATGATGCTTTTTTTAAGTACACCAATGCAATAACACATCATCATTTTGAGTTGATATTTAGTGATAAGTTTATTGAGTTTATACATTATTTTAAATGAAAACATCATGTTTTATAAATAAATTAGAGTATACGTGTAAGTGTGTAACAACTAAAAGCATTTATGACCGATAGATCAAGAAGTATAGAATTGAAGTGAATGTCATGCACAGTAATACATATATTGATTTTAAAAAGTACTTTTACATCTAAAAGGGGCTAAGAGCTGTAGGTTTTTTTTTTTTTTTTTTTTTTTTTTTTGAACGACCAACAAAATCAGATACCATTATAGTGGAACCAACAAACCGTTGGACCCCGGTAAGTAACAAGTTACATGCACCAATATTTTACAATGACACCATAATAATAATTCACTCTATCTAAAACGATTGAAAATTAAATTCACACCAATTTTCCCATGACAACGTTTTGTATCTCGACCGGCTCTTTATCCACGTAAAAGACAATAATCTCACTTCTTCTATAATTGAATCCGTAGACCTCCTTTTTGACTTGAAAACCGCATCGTTCCTATTCCTCCATATACACCAAATTGAGGTGAGGATGATTAGGTGCACAGTTTTCTTCCATCTCGCATCACCTCTTAATTGTTGAGCTAATATCGGCAAGTCCCTAACTGAGAAGAAAAAGAATCGATCTATCTGACACCATTGTGAAATGTAATCCCAAATCTTAGCAGCTACTTCGCATGAGCAGAAAGAATGTTCCAACGACTCCTCCTCCACACCACATACCTTACATACCATTGATAATATATGCACATTCCTTCTAGCCAGGTTATCTTTAGTGGCCAACCTACCTAACCACACCCGCCATGCCAAAAAATTGACTTTAATCGGCACCCATTTTTGCCATACAAAGCAATTATCCACCTGCATTTCACGAATCTCCCTAATTCTAGTTCTAAGAATCTTTACTGAATACCTACCAACTTCACATACATCATTTCTCCAAACATCCTCGACCCCAGCCCATGACATAGATGCTATCAAATCTCAGCACATTTAACTCAGCATGTTCCACCCGATTAAGTTGCCTAGCCCAATGAAATTGTACTGATTGACCTCCCAAACCCACACGAATCCTATCCTTCACCATACAGCTTTTAACAACTTTCAATTGGAATAAAACGGGGAATCGGGTACACAGCGGTTCATCTAGTACCCATGAATCATACCAAAAAAACAGATTAGAGTTGGTACCTGGTTTAACATGAAAGAGCGTTTGTAGATTAAGCCCAAACTCATTGAAGTAATCAGAGATTTTTACTATGTGTTTCCATGGTCCTGACAATGACATCTTCCTTGGAATAAAATTCCAAGATCTAGATGTACCATGAAAGCACCATATAACCTTCCTCCATAAATTTTCTGGCTCAATTTTAAATATCCACCACCACTTTGATAACAATGCCATATTCATCTCGGTGAGGGAACCAAGGCCAATCCCTCCACTTTCTTTAGATGCAATAACATTTGACCATGACACCCATTTTATCTTCTTTGAATTGTCTTATGTGCCCCACATAAAGTCTCTTTTGATTCGCTCCAGTGTCTCAATGACCCCATCGGAGCTTTAAACAATGAAAAATAATATGTTGGTAGTGCATTCAAGACTGACTTTATCAGAGCGGTAGGTAATGGCACATTGGAAGGTATTGGAACTTGGGAGAAAAGTAGAGATGGCTGATGGGGTGCATGCATACCGGTACGCACACTTATATGAAATCAGTCAAATACTCACATTTCTAATTACTATGTGTTTCTTTGAGATCCATATGTCATGTTCTCCGCTGTAGTCATCTAAACAATGATTTGCTTGTTTTTAGTATATACATTGTGGGTCTCTTTTTTAAGCTAGGGTAAAGTTGTTGTATACTTTTATTTTAAGTTTATGCGTACGGTAAAAAGTTAATGAGAAACTATTTCAAATTTTTTAATTTATTTAGTGAAATTCAAGGGTTACGATTGTATTTATTGTACTAGGATATCTTCTCGGCCGTGCCAAGCACGGCCCATGTCGATTTACATAACTTCTGACAAAAGAAAAGATTAAAGAAAAATTGTGCCCCAGTGCATACATATTAACATGAAGCACATTATTGTAGAAGCAACCGTAACAAACTAATCATATTAATTTCTTAAACAGATTGCATTGTTATACCTTTATAATTTTCCCTCAAAGTTCAAAACATATTAATAAATTACATAACGAATTTGAGAAGAAATTGATAAAGAGAATTCTAAGGACAATAGTCACAATACTATTCCACCGCATCCTCCATACAGCAAGCAGTACAGCTCCAATCCTACTCACCTAAGTGGCCACACATTACCAAATAGTCAAGTCATTAGATATTTTTCCTTTCACAGGGTACAAATACCATGCCTCTGACACTCACCTTAAATACCATGCCTCTGACACTCACCTTTAGTTAACCCATTCCTACTATCAACTTTTAGTAACCCATTGCTTGTGTGACTCCCATATAGCTACTCAATGAGTCAAATAAATACAGTAACTAAAATTGTTTCACCAAAGGCTTCTAGTCTGTCATGGTTTACTCCTACTACATTCTATTAACACTTGCATATGAAGTATACTAAAGGAGCACTGACAAATATAATACATGTACATAATACGGAGTACACATGCTAAAATAATTTAGTCTCCGGCCTATCTAATCTAATAAAAATAATCAAAATATTGATGGAAGATACACGTCATCGCTATAAAGAAGTTTCTTTTATCGACTTCTTATACCTTATTCAAACATCAGCACTTCATCATCATCCCTCGATTTGCCGTATATTTAGGCTCTAGTCAATCTTTAAGTAACGAAATATTATCTAAAGAGGTTTAATGACTTGATGAAATTGTACATTCAAAATGATAGAATGAGCATATACCTCTCAATGAAGTTAGAAGAACATTGATTACTGAATTATGTGGATGATGTAAACCCACATGATAAACCATTGAATATTAGATCTTGCCGAGAAAAACAAATAAACAAGTAATAATCAATGATAAAGTCATAAAGCTATTTCAAAATAATCAATACCACCCAAGTTTAATGATCAAGGTGAAGTTGATGAAATCTTAGAAATTTAATGCTGGCCACATACCATTGTGTTGTAGGGATCATCGTCACTTGTAATTTCTGTGTAGCTATGCTTAAATCCAGCCAAACTAAAAAGGGAATTGTCAAGATTTAAAATCAAAACAAAAATGAAGAAACATAACAACACCACCTGTAGCAGCTCCACTAACACCAACAACGCAACTACCATCAACTACTACAACAACAACAATTAAAACCATAATTTTAAACAAAGTCGGTGAATATGAACTTTACCACATTAATTTTAAAGTTAGAAAAAAAAAAAATTCCAAACTTGAAAAGCAACAAAGCATTGTTGATTTGAGCTCATATGCACAAGTGAAACACAAATGTAAGTAATAGAACATTCGAGCATATAAATTATGGTAAACAAGGAAAATGAAAAGAGATGGTACACCTACTTCTTGCTTGATGAGGCTTTCAATGGATCTATTCATTTCATGTTTGATGTCGGCTACACTTGAAATGTGCCTTGGGCGTTGGCATTTTACCTTCAAAAGTTAACAATCAACTCATAAGTAAAATACCACAGTACAAGACAACATCAATAGACATAAATTTAATACTAAGAAAACGATAATAATGATATGATGATGATCATCATCAATAGCCTGTTAGACCTAGTTGAACTTCCATGAAAACAATTATTGTGGCAGATTTACAGATACATTTAGTGTAATCGAAAGTTATACAAATATTTTTTGCTAACTTCAACAGCAAAAATTAGACGATATGATTCAAATCTGATAATCGCCTGATGTAGTGTACGTAGAACAACGGGAGATGGGGAATGAAGGAACATCATGTGGGAAGATGATCACCAATAGTTATACTCGATGTAAAGATAAGAATAAAAACCAGCAAAAAACGATAAAGACGATACATATCTAAAGAACATAATGATAAATACAAAGGTAGGCATTGATTTCCAACTGGTTTATTTTCTAAAAACAAAAAGGTTGAAATGGCTTTTTAAACACAACCAAGACATTGTTGAGAACTACTATTATATCGGTCCCTCATGATATTTTCAGTCTTATGGCCTAGTTTCAAGGGGTATAATGTCGTTTCCCTACCATAATCATTTCTCAATATAACAACAACAAAAAAAGTTAATTTCTGGATTAACAGAGTAATCTAACCCAGATTACATGTTACATTTTGGATAGAACAACGATGTATTCAGTTAAGTTTATTCTGGATTTCTCATAAATTACTTTTAATTACACACAACACGTGATAAGTCTATGAAAGACGATAGCCACGCAGAGAAGAGAAAAATCCATCGTTCCATGATTACTGTTAATTAAACACAACACATTAAGTTTCAGAAAACATTAAATAAGAAGTTACCAAATCATCGTACGAAATCCGGCCAATATACCGTGCTACTCTCTCGAAAATAACCATCTCTTGGTGCATCATCATACCTTGGAACAACATCAAAATAAAATTAGATGTACTATAATATTACTGTGAAAAAAATAGTGCCTCAACAAGAACACATGAAATAAGAAATGTACCTTTAAAATTAACTTTAATCACATATGGAAACTGTATATGAAATATATATATGTAACTCTGTTAGTATATAAAAAATCGCATATAAAAAAAAGCACCACAAATCTCTAACAACATGTAAACTCTACTTACAAGGATTCTGGGTACTCTTTACTTTTTACATATTATCAATAGCTCAAAACCCTAGATCAATATCAAATCATAAAAAGTAAAAAAAATAAAATATACAGAGTAGAAAACTAATTTAGAGAGATGAGAATAACAATCACCGGAAGATGTGAGAATATGGACACTTGGCAAAAGAAGAATTGGAGCAATAGGGCATGGAATATATGAGAGAGGAACAAGATGTTATGGTGGCTTTGTGAGGAAAAGTTGGAGACTTTGAGTAGGTTGAAAGAAGAGTGGGATGTGAAAGTATGGTTTCTTTCTGCCTTCACATATTGGAATAGTCTCAGACTGTTGAATGCTGACGGGTAATTTTTTGAGAGGTCAAACAGTATTTAGTGCCTTCTTCTTATATAATTGGTAGATAATAATAATAAATATAAATATATATATATACAAATAAAAATTAAATTTTGTCAATGTTGTGCGCACCTAATTCATTCTCCGTATGACGTATAACAACTTATCCGTCATCTTTTATTTATATGTTTCTTATTATTTTCTCAAAGAAAAACAAAATCATTCACATGCCTAATACTTTGAAGACCACATTAATTTCATATAGAAATTGATACAAAATTGAGACGTAAAAGAGTGATTAAAATAGGAAAATGATTGGTAAGCCTAAAACTAGAAGACTAATCATAGACCTAAAAATGTGATTGGTATGTTTGAAAAAATTGATTGGATGAGATTAAGAGAGAGAAAAAATACAACCAATCAAAAAGTTAGGCTTGTTTTTAGGTCTACATAAGTAGGCCTATATAGCATTACTCATTAAAATATGTTTTCAAAGTGGTGTGTTACTTGTATCACCAATAATGCAAACATCAAATTTGCTTGATTCAAGTATTCTGATAGAGTGGGAAATAATGAGTAAGAAATTTTTCACTTGTTCGATGTATACACAGTATAGGTCAAAGACATACTTCAATCAGAAAACATGAAAACAACAAACTATTTTTAATTTTTAAGGAACCAAATCGATACAAATATATAGTGTATGAACAAAATACAGTAATTTCATAAGTTACATAATGGTACAATAATCATCCAATCCGAAAAGAATTAGATTAATTGATTATTTAGTTCCAACATATATTAGATATCGACTTAGGATTCATTTCAGATAATTCAATGTAGGGTTCGAAGTTCATGTCAATCAAAAACATTATAAGGTCATTTTTTATGATATACTAAATTGAATAGATTTCCACAAAAACTTTTTTTTTTTTTGAATGACAACTATTATAAAAGAAACTCTAGAATCTAGAGCACACAAATTACAAAGACATCAAACTTGGGTTTTGAATCCAACAACCCCACGAAGGTTTTTTTCTATATCTATTAGAACACCATAAATAAGATCTAGACACCAACTCATCGAACAAAAAAGAGCGTCTAGGAGTTTTAGTACCAAAAAGCATTTGGTTTCTAAAACCCCAAATGATCCACCACATAACATAACAAACACCTTCAAGCACCTCCTTTAATCCAGAAGACATCCGAATAGAAAAGAACCACTCGGACCAATCTGTAAAAGAAGCCAGCTGAACCCAACGCAAGTCCCACCATAAACATAGACTACGAAACAAGTCTGCTGCAAGATGACAACTAAAAAACAAGTGATCCACATCTTCTGTATGACTATCACAAATCGAACAGTAGCACGAAACCACCTGCACACCTCTTAGAATCAAGTTATTCTTCGTGGGCAACTTATTCATTTGCAACTTCCACACAAAAATGTTCACTTTTTAAGGCACAATCTTAACCCATCTAGTGACAAAATTCTGTCTAGGCAAGAACTTGTCATCAAGTAAATTCCGAACATCGCTAACCTTAAAAATACCTTCTCCATTAAGATTCCATGTCCAACGATCTTTACTTGGCCCCAACATACAAGTGTTTAACTCATCAGTTAAGTCATCCAGTTGCTGTCTCTCCACTCCACCCCTCACCCTTCGTCTAAACGACTGTTGCAAATCCACCATTCACTATAACAAAAAGGCTATTTGTTCACACTTTTTTTCTTCCCAATTTTAAAAAGTGTGAACTTTTTGTTAAATTTATCACACTTATAGATGTGTATAAATTTATAACATTTATAAGCGTGATATATCATCACATTTTCAAACATAAAAGTGTAAGGAAAAAAAGTTCACACTTATTAATGTGTATAAATGTAACACCCCCGAAATTCACTGTTTTGCGGAAGCATAGTTTGGGGTGTTACTAATCAAATATCACAGCACAAAGATAAAGTAAACGACATCTATATGCAACGTTTGTAAATTAGTTACATTCCATAGATATATTGTTTGAAAACTTAGTGTTTTCGTATACAAAAATGTAGTTTCCCTAGAGTCCGCGCGTGTAGCGGGAGATTCTATTACATAATCAAAATATACAAAAGATAATGCTAAGAATCTCCGTTAATGCAGTTGTGTTGAAATCATGCGACTCTAGCTAAAATCCTGGAGTAATCCTACTCCATCCGGGTACCTGAGAAAACATGCTAAAAAGTGTCAACCAAAAGGTTGGTGAATCTCACAGGTTTGTAAGTAATATCAGCTTTGAACACGAGATTTCATCAGTAATGCCCGCAGGCGTAAAATCAGCAATTTCAATCCAGAAATCGTAAACCAGTATTTGCAATCCCGCAAATGTAAGTAAGTAAGTTTATACCATTGCCATGAGGCTCATAATCGAAGCTTAACCCGTAAATAATATGTTTGCTCCCGTGACATGCTCGTAATTGAGCAAGCATCAGTAACGAATAAGTAGTCACCCGTTTCTACGTGTAAATCAGTACGTGGCAGCGCTACTGCCCCGGGTGGGGAGGGTCATTTCCCTAATGGATCCATTAACTAGTGTTCGCGCTTAAGTCCATAACTAACGATATATGATGGAGAGACTTCTGTTTGTAAGTAAACTCATGCAATTTCGTTTGGTATAGTAAACAGTTCTAGTACTTGTGTTCAAAGAAAAGCAGTTGCATGTTTCTCCCCCAATAAGATAAAACAGTAAAAGTGGGGCCGTAAGACTCACCTGAGTCTTGTAGTAATCAGTTGCAATTAGCAAGTAGTAAGTAAAGCAAGTAGGTTCTCCGAACCCGTAACCTTCAAATGCCTAATCATATGAGGTTATGTAAGTATGTGTCTCGCGAGACGTTTCGTTTAGTTGTACACAACTAGTATGCCCAATGTTTGTCCGTATGTTTGTAATCGTTTGTCTTTAGAAAGCATGTTTGGTCCGTTGGCGACGGTTGGTATTTGAAATTTCAAAGTATTATAAGTGTGTTTGAAACAGTTTGTAGTGGAACGACGGGGGTCCGGGGGCAGCGCCCCTGGTTGCGGGGTTCCAAGGGGTGGCAACCCCTTGGCGGGGTCCAAGGGGCAGAGCCCCTGGTCGGGGTCGAGCTGCCGTGTCAGCTCGGAGAAAAAAAATGCACTTTTTCTACATTGTTTTAGTGAAATCCCTTTTAAAAATTTCTAAGTTTTTCTGTTTTCTGCGACATAATTTGCGACACAAAGGTTGGTCATGCGACACAAGGATTGTGTCGCATAAAAGTGCGACACAAGAGCTCTGCGACACAGTGGTTGTGTCGCAAAAGCTTACGATGCTAATTTAATAGCGACATAAGGGTTGTGTCGCATAAAAGTGCGACACAAGAGGGAGACATAACGTACGACACAAAATACGACACAAAATACGACACTAAACGGTTTATGCGACATAGCATGCGACACAAACGTTGTGTCGCAAAGATGAACATCAGCCCAGAAACTTTCGGGTTTCGTGATTTTCCGACCAAAAACGCAAATCTAAAACCCATTTTTGAGCTATAAAATCGTGTTTTCTTCTTGTATTAGGTTATAACTATGTTGTGTACACATCAAAACATTACACCAAAATGAATAGATCTAAGATTTTAGAAAATTCTTACTTTTGCAAATCGAGATAGATGGAGGATGAGATGATGAAAACGGTCTTGATATTCTTGCTCCACTCGTGATGATGATTCCGAATATGTAATTTTCGTGGTCGAGATTTGATTCCGAAAATTTGGTAGTATTTTGAGGTTGAGAGAGTTTATGTGTGTGTGTATTTTGGAAGTAATAAAAATGAAAGAAGAAATGAGGAGTGGGAAGGGTGTTGGCTGATCCAAGAGACAAGGGAGGGGAAAACATCCCTCAAAACACGGTATTTACTCCGTGTCCTAATCGATTAATCGTTTGTTTTTAGTATTTAACCAAACAGTTATATTTTTAAAATGTAACTGGAGTATTTAAATAAAAATACCTTGAAATTAATAATAAAAACATTTGTCGAAGTATTTTAATTATTAATTCGCGTTTATTTCGTTTTGTTGCATTATTTAAAATGTCGTCGCGATAATATGTAAATAATGTTCGTTCAGTTGCGTATTTTATACAACAAAATACGTTTTCATTATTTAAGTAAATTTCTGTCACCAACATCCAAATAACTGTGTCGGACTCCGTCCGGTTAATTCGTACGATTTATCCAAATCGTGTAAGTATACACACATATATATATAATTCACCTTATATATATACAAATAGAGCCTGTAATTATTCCTATTACATACTAATTACAACTAGTTACAAACAATTAGGCATAATTAATTATCCTAATTATGCAGGTGTTACAATAAACATAAACTTGATCACACTTAAAAATGTAGAGTAAACTTGTCACACCTCATTTCCTCACACAAAAGAAGTGTGAACAAATTGGGTGTCACAAATTTAGTTTAACACTTTTATGTGTGATCAAGTTTATATTTGTACACACCAATAAGTGTGAACTTTTTTTTTCATACACTTGTATGTGTGAACATGTGATGATTTTCCACCCTTATAAATGTTAAAAATTTATACACATTTATAAGTTTGAAAAATTGGACAAAAAAGTTCACATTTTTTAAAAGTGTGTAGAAAAATGTGTGAATAAATAAATTTTTTGTTGTAGTGATTTTTCGAGCCACCGAATCATGAACATTTGTTTCTAATGCAAAAAGTCTTGGATATTCACTTTTAAGGATAGTATCCCCAACCCACAGATCATTCCAAAAGAAAGTATCAGTCCCATCGCCTACTTTCCTAGAACAATAACTTAAAAGATCAATTCCTTTATTTTGTAGAACCATAATTTCTTTAACAATGTCCACAAAAACTTTAATGGAAAAAAAAAAAAAAAAAAAAAAAGACTTTTGTTGAATGTTTCATCAAATAAATGACTTCCTTTAACTGTAGTAATAAGTAGTAACCAAATTGAAGGACTTTCTTGAGTCAAATAGTATGTATGTAAATTAAGCTAGAAGAGGCAAATAGTACTCCTGTAGCTACTCACAAGTTACAAAGTTGAGGCCATGTCCATATGAGTAAAATTAGGTACGACTGTACGAGGACTTGACAAGGTAGTGTTGTATGTGGTAGTAAAATTTGATAGGGTATGGTGATGGGGTGATTGATCTCTACCCTGTATGTCTTTCAACTTCTACCAAAATCCATATACCAACCTAGCATTAATTTATTTTTAGGAGCCCTATAATATGAATGCTACATTTTTTCACAAATATATTACATGGATGAACTTGAAAATAGACGTAAACAATAAATTTAGAACATCGTTGAATTGATGATTGTGATTACTTCAAAGGAAAGTTGTTAAGTGTGCCTGATTAAATAATGTGTTACTCCCTCTGTCCCAAAATAATTGTAATGTTTTGACTTTTTAAGTCTTTTTTTTCAACTTTAATATTAGATATTGTTGTTTATGTTATATAATACTTGATGAAAATTATACCAATGAAAACATATTTAAAACACAATCCATTTATATATTTTGCATCAAATATTATATAATACAAACAAAAATATTTCAGGTCACAGTTGAAAAAGAAAATCTTTAAAAAGTCAAAACTGGACAATTATTTTGGGACGGATGTACTATTAAATTGGTAATTTTAAGTATTCAATATTGGCAAAATATTATGAAGAACATGATATTAATAAAATAAAATTGTTATATAACATTAATTAATTTACTGATTATCTTACAATGATGCACATCTACATCTATACTACTTTTATGAATTATTAGGAGTTGGTTTTAGTTAAAAACTCCCTAGTGTGTATAAATATATATATATATATATATATATATATATATATATATATATATATATATATATATATATATATATATATATATATATATATAGACTTGGGATCCTGTGAGAACAAGGAGATTCCGTGAGAATGGTGAGAACACATCTTAGTCATCCATTTTTTGATCAAAAAACCTGATTTTGAAGGTGGCATTTTTGTAAATATTTTGAAGTTTGATTTTGAAGGGTTCACATAAGGATTGCTATGTGAAGTTTAATTTTTTTTGCTTCACAATAGTTTTAACATGGTGAAGTTTTATTTAATTTTTGTTAATCAACATATTTGAAGTAATGAATTGATATGTATAAACATTAATCTCTTCAAAAACTAATGTTAAAAAAAAAATATTTACTTAATCTCATTAAAACTATGTGAATCTATAAAAATAAAAATTCATAGCATCGTAACCTTATGTTAAAAAAAATATTAAACTTAACCTCACCAAAATGATGTGAAGTTTTAAAAAAAGAAGCTTCACGTGAGCAAAATGATGTGAAGCTAAAAACAAAGCTTCACATGAGCAAAATAATGTGAAGCTAAATAAAAAAAAAAGATTCACATGAGCAAAATGATGTGAAACTTAAAAAAAAAAAACTTCACATTAGCAAAATGATGTGAAGTTAAAAAAAAAAAAGCTTCACATGAGCAAAGGTGATGTGAACCTTCCAAAATCAAACTTCAAAGTATTTACAAAATTGCCACATCCAAAATCAGGATTTTTGATCAAAAAATGGATGGCTAAAATGTGTTCTCACCGTTCTCACGGAATCTCCTTGTTCTCACCAGAACCCAACACTATATATATATATATATATATATATATATATATATATATAGGCTTGACATGGTTTTCTGGCCGGCCAAAAAAAACGGTCAAAAGAATTTCAAAATAAATACAAAATATAATAAATATTTTAAATATAAATAAATAAAATTTAAAAAACAGCTAAATAACGTGCATACCCGATTTTGGTCCCACAAAATCATACCGTCATCACCGGTGGCATGATTATAACATAATGAAATTCAAACCCATTTTATTAAATTTTTACTTAAGAATTTAATAAAAAATTTAAAATAAAGTTTGGCAGACCGGCGAATATGTAATGTAATCACATAAAATAAAATTAAATCATATAAACAAACAAGAGCAGAAACGGCAAGAGAGAAAAAGGGGATTTTGATTTTGGAGCAAGAATTGGAGATTTGATACGCTTTGTTGAAGAATTTACAACGTGATTACAAGAACCCCAGCCTTCCAGCCTCAATGCTCTTACAAGCATCGAACTTGAAGGTAAATAAACAAAAAGATCGATTTTTTAATTGAATTTTGATTGTTTGATTGCAAATTCTGTTACCCTTTTGATTGTATCATCATAAAAATTAAACCTTTGTTGAAATTTAGGGTATAATTGAAATGAATTAATGATGGGGGTATTCATGCACACCATTTGTTTGATGAAATGTGTGAATGAAATTGAAGGCTCTGAATTAATGTAGGATTGATGTTAAGCTGTTGTGTTGTTTGTTATAGGCTGGTCGGAATTCGGTTGTTTTTCATTTCTCTGTGTTTGATCAAGATGTTGGAAATTAAGAAGGGAAGAAAGCTTAAAATACATTGTTGAAGAAAGTGAGGAGAAATTTGTTGACTTACTGTTATAAGTTGGTGTTATTTTATATATATCTGTATACGAAATGAGTGCTGTTTCCGGGGTAGTATCGAGGCAAGTCTTGCCGGCATGTGGAAGCCTTTGTTTCTTCTGTCCAGCTTTGACCACAAGGTCTAGACAGCCCGTGAAGAGGTACAAGAAGCTGATCTCAGATATATTTCCTAGAAATCCGGTTAGTATCTTATATATTTCTTCAAATTTTAGATAATGTTAGCATGGGAGTTGTTGATCTTTGTATTTTATATCTTGATTCTATTGCATAAATAATTATCTTCTTCTGTGTAAACCAAGTGTTTAGTTCTGAGAGGCTAAACTAAAGATACATGCTTGTAGGTCTTATAGAAATGACACTTATTTTAGAATGTATGAACAATTGACACATTAGTAAATGGTTACCGTCGTTGTATATGTAAAGATTGTTTTGAAAAGCACGTATATAAGATGTCACAATACAACTTGCTTTGAGAAGCATACAATTTTCTAGCAAAAAGAAAAAAATAACCTTTCACCTCTGAGTGCTTGACCTTATTTATCTTTTCGTCTTACTCACTGACATTGCTTTGTGTAACATTTTTTGTGTTTGATCTGGAAAAAGGGTGAAGAACTGAATGAAAGGAAGATTGGGAAGCTGTGTGAATATGCTGGAAGAAACCCTTTACGTGTCCCAAAGGTACATTTTGGTTTTCTGATGTAATTGATACTATTTTGTTAGATTAGCATGTTTTGTACTAATCATTCAATGTAGTCAATTTGTTTACTGTAAAAAAACATGCTTTTCACATACCCACATGCAACAGTATTGAAGTTTTACTTCTGAACAATCATAAAATAAGAAACACAGGAGTTGTGGTAAATTGAGAGGAACTGTTGTAACTTCATGGTGGGTAAGACATAAAAAATTTCCCAAAATAAAAATTTGAGAAGTCCCACTCAGAATTGATGAGATTTTCACTTAATATTGCTAAAGTTAGTAAATTCCTCATAAATAATGTGAATGAAAATTGTCATTCGATTTATCCACATTGAATGAAAATTTGTCATGAATGTATATTTAGTAGAATTTATAAGTTTCATAAAGTGATTTTGTGCTTCAAACCTCATTTGGACATAATCATAGGGCTTGGTTTGATTGATATGTATGGAACACCTAACTCTTTTGGAGTTTTTTCATATAATAAAAGACGTTACATCTATCTCTCATGCTAATCAGCGAGTGGAAGTAAATTTCATTATGTTATCCTCAATTAACATTAACAATTTTTCTTTAGATCACAAGTTCTCTTGAGCATCGTTATTACAAGGAATTAAGAAATGAGAATTTTCGGGCTGCAAAAATTGTTATGTGTATTTACAGAAAACTCTTGATTTCGTGCAAGGATCAAATGTGAGTTCATTCATACTATATTAAACTGCATTTTTCTTTTTAAGTTAATGTTATTACCACCCTTTAATAGGTGAATGCTACTCCGTATTTCTTTTTTCCTGCAACATGATGATATCATTTGTTTCTTTGGCAGGCCGCTTTTTGCAAATAGTTTGCTGAGTATTATGCAAACTCTGCTGGATGAGACAAGACATGATGAGATGCTAATTATAGGATGCCAAACACTCTTTGACTTTGTAAATTGTCAGGTTGGTATTTATTGATGGTTTCTAAATAATTGTATATGACTTTCAACGATTGTATATTTGACTTTCTTTTTTCTGCAGAAAGATGGAACTTACATGTTTAACTTGGAAGGATTTATACCGCAACTCTGTCAATTAGCTCAAGAAGTTGGTGAGGATGAAAGAGTTCAGCCACTACGTTCAGCTAGCTTGCAAGCTCTCTCTTCAATGGTATTATCATTATTGCCTGAAATACTGCGTTTGTTGTATATGCAAATATTCTTTTTTATATTTAATAAATCTTCTGTACGTTATAGGTTTGGTTCATGGGTAGATATTCCCATATATCATCAGAATTCGACAATGTAAGCATAAATATCTCCTGTTTTTTCGCTTGCCAGTATATTCGTACCTTTCATATGAGAAATCTATATATTTTTGAAAATAATATGTACTTAACATCAATGTTTATGTGGTCACATCTATCGTTAATTCGTTATATACATTTTTAAGTATTCACTTGGTGCTGGCAGTTATTTACGGAAGAACCAGTGCTACTTTATTAAGATATGATGATATTTTTCTAGAGATTAGTATTGCTAATATATTCCTTTCATTTCGATGGCATAGATTGTTTCTGTTGTTTTGGAAAATTATGGATCTTTGAGCAAGGAGTCTGACGACCCGAATCAAAATCGGTTTGTACAAGACGTGTTGAAAAACGAACATCATGTCTCTTCATCAGAGGCTTTGATGAAGATTCCACCCTGGAGTACAATTGTAAATGAGAAAGGCGAACTAAATGTGTCGGCGTAAATTCCTGTCCTAAAAAATTCATCTTAGAGGATGCTTATATGTCATATAAGTATCTGACTAATTAAGTGTCATATAACAGTTTACAGTAATTACAACAGAACTTATCTTTTAAGAGTAATACAATTTGAGAGAGTTTTACTCCCACTTCGAAAAACGTCTCTCCTTTTTCACAAAAATGGCACATTTGATCGTTTTATCTATTAGTTCTATTAAAAATCAGAATTTTTCAAACACTTAAACATCTAATTATAAGATTATTAGAACGCTAAACAGCACAAATACATTGAAACACTATTTATACAACCAGTTTAACCAAGAAGCTTTACTTTTTATCCTTTTTGTAGTGTTGATGCTAAAAACCCTAGCTTTTGGTCCCGTGTGTGTCTGCATAACATGGCTAATTTGGGCCAGGAAGCTACAACCATGCGCCGTGTTCTTGAATCTTTATTTCGTCATTTTGATTCTGAGAATTTATGGCGTGCGTCACAAGGGGTTGCCTACCCAGTTCTCATGGACATGCAGATTATCATGGATGAATCCGGTATTGAATAATTTATAATTTCAGCATATTAGTATTTTTTTTGTATGTATAGAATTAGCTCTTGGAAATTTACGGATTGTTATTTTCTTGATTAATTTTCAGGACAAAATACACATTTTCTGCTTTCCATATTAGTCAAGCATCTTGATCACAAAAATGTCCTTAATAAACCTGAAATGCAGCTCGACATTATAGAGGTAACGACCTCACTTGCACGCGAAACAAAGAAAGAAGCTTCAGTTGCAATAGTCGGAGCTATAACTGATGTCGTTAGACATCTTAGAAAAAGTGTTCACTTGGCACTAGATGATGCTGACCTGGGAGCTGATGTCACCAAATGGAACAAAAGGTTTCATGAAGTTGTCGATGAATGCCTTGTGGAGTTATCCTCTAAGGTCTTATTCATGTTTCTTGCTGTACTCAGGAAGTTTTTTGTTTTGTTTTTTTATTATCGTGTTTTGAGTAAATCTCGGTCAAACAGGTTGGTGATGCGAGTCCAATATTTGACATTATGGCTGGAATGTTGGAGAATATATCTAGTATTATAGTTATAGCAAGAACTACAGTTGCTGCTGTTTACCGCACTGCTCAAATTGTAGCGTCATTGCCTAATATGGCATACAACAATAAGGTAAAGACACGTACTTAAAACTTATGGGCTGATAACCATCAAAGTTTCAAAAAAAATAAGAAGGGTTTAAGGTAACTACTACAGATGGCTGATTTTCAGGTGCCACATCAACTCCATGTTAGACATGTCAGAAGAAAATGTCAGCATGGTCTAAAGTTAGTGAGATGTTAGCTTAAATTAAAATTTGAAACTTTGATTGTTTTTCTGGCTTAAAAGAAGTTGGGCCAAGGTTGGTCACTTGTTTTTATGGAATTAGCCCTAGTTTGTTATAGATTTTAATATTTCATATGCATGCAATTCAATTATATTGCAAACGGTTATAATATATGATTTCTGGTGTAGGCATTTCCAGAAGCGTTATTTCATCAGTTGCTCCCTGCCATGATCCATCAAGATCATGAAACCCGAGTTGGAGCTCATCGAATCTTTTCTGTTGTTCTTGTGCCTTCTTCTGTTTGCCCTCGGTCTTCAAGCCTTGTGCCAGCTGGCGGAGATCCCAACAAGGCTGCAGTTCCAAGGTCACTATCAAGAACGGTCTCAGTCTTTTCTTCTTCAGCTGCCCTTTTTGGGAAGATGAAAAAAGGTGGGCCTTTAATGACCAACAACGCTAGTCAGCAAAGATCAAACAATAGTGGGGTGTTTAACAGAATGAAGTCAAGTTATAGCCGAACGTATTCAATAAAAATAGATGCAAGTTCTGCAAATGCTTTAAACAAGGACGGGGTACGTTTTTTCTTGCTCCCTTGTTGTAAAGAGTAATGATAGGCCAGTAATTAGGCTGATCTATCATTACTCTGATCTACAATGTATTTGTTTTCTTTTCTTTTTTTCTTTCTTGGAAACAAACTAAATTCTATCCTCGAAACTCAGGAGGCAGTTACCCTTAGGCTCAGTTCTCACCAAATATCACTGCTCCTATCTTCAATTTGGGTACAGTCGATATCGCCTGAAAACTCACCCGAAAACTATGAAGCAATTGCTCATACCTACAGTCTGGTGTTGTTATTCTCTCGAGCAAAGGTAATATCAGGTTCTAGAGTTGTCAATTTCGACCCAATTGTGAACTAGTCGTTATGGGTTATGTTTTATCTAAACGGATCAATTGGATTCGAAAATTTAGGTTAAAATGAAAATGAATCAAATGGGTCGAGTGGATCAAATGTAACACACTAGTTGTCATAGTTTATGATTTGCTCATAAAATGTCTTGGTCCACCAGAGCCTTACCAATAATGACTCGTTACCCAAAGATATTACGTTTTCCATGCTTTCTTGTTATGTAATAATTGATTCTGGATATTGTGCAGAATTCAGGCCAGGAGGCTTTAGTTCGAAGTTTCCAGCTAGCATTTTCATTGCTTGATATTTCTCTTGCTGAAGGAGGTATGTTCTTAGATATATAGCTCAAGATATGCATAGTATTATCAAATTTGGGCTCTTAGAGACGTTATTTTGTTAATATCGCTATTTTTATTGCAGGACATCTACCACCATCACGTCGGAGGTCTCTTTACACGTTGGCGACTACTATGATTATCGTATCTGGGAAAGCATTTAGTATCGTTCCTCTTGTTCCCGTTGCTAAGGCTACACTTGCTAATAAGATGGTAGGTTAATTACTAGTTATGTCTACATGTTTTAAGTTGGCATTGATATTGATATGTATAATATATGTCAAAACTTATTCAGTTACATATATTTTTTGTTGTATAAGATATTAAACGATAAGTGACTGTGGTTTGCTTTATGGTACCAGGTGGATCCATACTTGTGCTTGATTGAAGATTGCAAGCTGACTGTTGGACCTGGATCGGGTAGTATTAGTTTCGGTTCTAAGGAAGACGATAGGTCTGCTCTTAAATCTCTTTCAGATATAAAATTCACAGAGGATCAATCAGTGGAATCACTGGCTGCTACGATCGTGAAGCACTTAGAGTCTGTTTCTGAGGTAAAAGAAAAATATCTTAATAAATTCAGTTCAAGTGAAACAGATGAAAAATAGAGATGTCAAAATGGGTGGGTTGGGTAATGATTCAATTGGATTCAGGTCACGTTATCATATGGGTCGTGTTGACCTGGAACAGTTTTTCCAGAATCTACCTTTTTAATTATTAGTGAATAAAAGACATTGCAGAAGTTACTTTTTTATAATGAGTCTATTGAAACATGTCTTACTCAATCTTACTAAAGAACCCTTACAGCTCTTCTATTTTGAAGTAACAGTAGAATATCTTGTGTGTGCAGTCTGAAATAACCACCATTAAGGAGCAATTGCTAAACAGATTTGTGCCTGATGACGATGTGTGTCCTAGTGGGCCCCCTTCTGCAAATATACCACAAAAGAATTTGGAAGACCATAAATTTACGGAGGAGGTAAAACTTTTGCATTTTCTCAATTTCAGTTATCATGATGTACTGCTAGTAAATATTATAAAAAATGGTGCTGATTATGTTCAGGATGCTCCACTTCTTTTTGAAGATGATGATTCTCATGGAGATCCATTTGAAAGCACCAACCGTCTTTCACTTGCAACAGCCGAGACACCTGATCTCTTGAGTGTCAATCAATTGTTAGATTCAGTAAGTCCTTTGGTGTGGTGTTATTTAATTTATCTTTCACATACATATTAAATTTGGAAATTGACTAATGTATTACTCCGGTTCAGATTGCGTGTATACAGGTAACTTTATATTAAAAAAAAAAGGAATAAAGTAAAAAAAGGGGTAAGCGCATAAAAATGCAATTAACTATGAGCTGACATTCATAGTGTGTATTCAGCTATTAGGATGTACATTGTGTGTAATAAACTCGTTATTTCTTGCCATTGTATGTATTTTGGCGACGTGTCAACTTGTAAGGATGACAAGTGGCAGCTTATATAGATGACACGTGGAAAAATACCGAAAATTACATAAAATAGCATGAAATAACTAGTTCCTTACACACAATGGAACCCCGAGTAGTTGAGTACACACTATGAATGTCATAGCATAATTAATTGCATTTTTTTGCACTTAAACCAAAAAAAAAAAAGAGAAAGAATTTTATGATAATTAAGGTTAAGTGTTGGAAAATGTATTAGTTCAGATTGTGTCTGTTGGTATACAATAAAATCCAAATGAAAAAAATTACAAATTATAAAATTTTTTTATGATAATTAAGGTTAAGAGTTTGAAAATGTATCAAGCTTTACCCAAAATTCTATTCTATGTATCCCATTTGTAAAGTATCCATTGTAAGTATCAAACTTTCAGTTATCTCTATGATATGTATTCGGTGACTTCTTCATTAGGTAACCCGTATATTTTGCTGGTGTGGCAGCCATATTGGTTGCCACATCATCAAAACCGGTGCCATCTCAGAAGCTTACAAGTTTTAAGAGGTCGGATGTCAACTTGTAAGGATGACAAGTGGCAGCTTATATAGATGACACGTGGAAAAATACCGAAAATTACATAAAATAGCATGAAATAACTAGTTCCTTACACACAATGGAACCCCGAGTAGTTGAGTACACACTATGAATGTCATAGCATAATTAATTGCATTTTTTTGCACTTAAACCAAAAAAAAAAAAGAGAAAGAATTTTATGATAATTAAGGTTAAGTGTTGGAAAATGTATTAGTTCAGATTGTGTCTGTTGGTATACAATAAAATCCAAATGAAAAAAATTACAAATTATAAAATTTTTTTATGATAATTAAGGTTAAGAGTTTGAAAATGTATCAAGCTTTACCCAAAATTCTATTCTATGTATCCCATTTGTAAAGTATCCATTGTAAGTATCAAACTTTCAGTTATCTCTATGATATGTATTCGGTGACTTCTTCATTAGGTAACCCGTATATTTTGCTGGTGTGGCAGCCATATTGGTTGCCACATCATCAAAACCGGTGCCATCTCAGAAGCTTACAAGTTTTAAGAGGTCGGATGCACACATTAGCAATAACTAAAGTTATACTATACAAATTTGGATAAAGTTCAATTAATTTTAAGACACTTAACTCTAATACTTAATACCCATATGATAAAGTTCATAACTGTTTATATGAGATTATCGATTATGTTATTGATTACCTTATTGTGCACAGGTCTTTGACTCGGCACAACAAGTGGGAAGAATGTCTATAAGTGTAACACCTGAGATCTCTTACAAAGAAATGACTAATCAATGTGAGGCTTTATTAAATGGAAAGCGGATGCAGATGTCGAATTTGATGAGTATACAAAGACCTCCCAACCATAATGATGGTGAAATAGAGAAGCATCAAAGTGACACAAACTACCAATCGGTATAGTCTTTCTCTAGCCCATCTAATTTACATATATACAATACTTAATTTTAGGACGTCCCATGAAAATTACAAAAACACGACCACAAATAAAATTCACTCGTTTCCATGTATCCATCATTACAAAAGTGTTGATGGTATTGATTTTGGTCGACAAGCTTCCTTTTTTTTTCTTTGCTTCGTTTGATATTTCCAAGTAGTAGAGTAGTAAAAAGCGTTGTTTGGACTATATGTCAAGTCAAACATTGTGATTTTCATGCGATGAAATATTATAGTATCATATTTAATTCATATTATGATTATCAATCGTCTTTTGTTTCTATCTTCAGCACGCAGGCCATCCATTCCTAGAACAAAATTCGCCTCCTGTTGTGAATGGACAAAATCGTACATCGTGTGCAACAGAATACCAAAATGTACCTCAGTCGTTCAGGCTACCTGCATCAAGTCCATACGACAACTTCTTAAAAGCTGCTAGATGTTAATCTCTTAAAACCACAATATATGCCTATCTTGTGCCCTCAAAATGCTAAAAATCGAAAAAAGTGATATGTTTTTGAAGGCGGCCCCTGAACATCGTGCTTGCATGCTGCATAACCTGAATATGATGTTTACTTATGTTTGTGATCGAATCGGGATTGCTTTTTTTGGTTACTTCTCCATACAATTCATTCAATTTATCCCCTTTTGCCATTCTTTCAGTCGTAATTATGTATAGGTGTAGTATTTCTGTCAGGAATAGTGATGGCTTAAACGTCTGATTTTTTAAGCATTTTGAGAGTTTCCTTCCATTTTAGAACAGTGAATTGTAATTTGTTGAAGGTTTAAGTATTCTTTTTCACCCTTGAAGGTGAATGTAAACATTGTATGTTGAAGGATCAAAGATCCACCATTTGTAAATAGTTAGCCTGCAAATTTGATTATTTTCGCAGTAAGGTTTTGGTTTTGATCAAACAAAAGAATAGATCAATCACGAAAAGAGTGTACTAGCACGTCTATGTTATAACCTCGCACATAAGGGTTCACAACTACCGTTGGTTTTGGGGTTCTACAATAATGGCTAATGTGTAGGTATACCAGATTTCAAATCCGTGTTTATAAACGAGGCGTTGATTGTTTAATTAAAATATGAGTTTTAATTTTTAATTTGTTTAAAATAGAGACCTAGTTGATCAATTGAATCTGATTTTAATCGATGATGTTATAATACCGTTTTCTGAATATATTTAAGATGAGGACGATTAAACATCTCATAGTAAGCCTGTCAAGGGGTAGGTCGGGTCATATCTCTTAATGATCCACCAAGACCTACGATCCAATTACTTGGGTTTGGATCCAGTCCATTAGATAATGGGTTATAGTATGACCAAGATTCAAATAATTCATGTACCAAGATCCAACTATTTTGAAATTATAGTTGTCGTCTATCTAAAATAATAATACGGAGTATAAGTTTGAGTTTCATACGTGCTATATACTATATTCTTTTGCCTCATACATCATAAAACTTTCGACTGACTTTCATTCGCTTTTTCAGCAATTTCGAGTTGCATTCTATTGAGGTAAAGTTTTCGATACCTAGCTTGTTTTGCGGATTATGTTGTTGAATCACTTACATGATTAATAATTTAATATAAACCGTTTAGAGATCCCATGTTGACCGTGAACAGGTCAGTAGCATCCGTCAGATATCGGTTTTACCTTCTAATTATTGGGATTATTATAATTATACTATCTATCTATGATAATGCTCAATTCGTATTAATATTATTATGGAGTCTCATGATCATCCGAGACTCCGAGTGATCCAAGAAAATTAGAAGAAACTATTATTTTGTACTCAAATAAGTGAGATGAATTAACAAAGTAATAGTTTAAAATCATGTAGTTTCTTCAATGTCTTGTTGCGGGATCTAAAATACCTTATGTTTAGACATGCATAATTAGGGCTATTTACATTTACAAGAAATAGATCAAACAATATTTGAAAATTTTAGGAGACTTTGTTTAACTTACCAAATTTAACTTTTCTACACGGGACATGTCGACCGATCAGCATTGATGGTTATCAACGTTGAGGGTAGAGAATACTCCATTAGAAGTGTTTGCCCAATTTAGGTGATGATGGAGTATTTATGTAGAGTTCAACTCTTTAAGGAATTGGATTTTATAATGTTCTATTTTGTTCACACAGGGAGACATGGTTATCACCAAGACCACCTACACAACCAATGTTACTTTCTATGGAGACAACATCCACACTACTGTAACCAAATGTCCTTTCTCTGTCACAGACTGGATCAATGAAACCGAAAACGATGTCAACCACCAAGTCGACAACCATTTAGTAGTCGGCCTTCATATTGAATCAAGCTCTTTCGACAAAGTTGACATTTTACAACTATGTGTTAACAAACGTTGTCTTATCTTCCAAATCGGTCATGCACCCTTCGTTCCTCATGTCCTTATCACCTTCCTTAATTACCCAAGTTACACGTTCACTGGTGTTGGCATCAATGCAAACGTCGAAAAGCTAGTTAAATGCTATAAAAAGATAGGGGTGAAAAATGCGAATAGTTTGGGTGCAAATGTGGTTGATTTAGGAGATGCTGCAAGTAAGGTTTATCGTAAATCAATGCATTCGCTCGATTTAAAGACCTTGGCTTCAGTAGTGCTCGAAAAGGATCTAACGAAGCTGTACGATGTGAGTTCGGGACTGTGGAACAATCAATGGCTGAGGAAGAAACAGGCTGATTATGCAAGTAGTATTGGTTTTTTGTGTTTTGAGATTGCAAGAGTTTTGATTACAAAGGGAGGGATACTTAATTAGAAAGTATTAATGAATTTAATGTTTAATATAGAGGCTAAAAAAATTGTTCTTTGGTTGCATCTGACACACTTTTATAAAAGTAGATGTTATTGCTTCTTTCTTAGTCACACTTTTATGGGTTACATTTATTTACTTCTTTATATGTAACAATATATATGTGTTATCTTAGATATAGTTATCTCAGAAAGAACCAGCTACATTAACCTCCTCAATACACAAAGTTGGGAAAACAAAACTTACATCCATAATACAATTGAGAGGGCTTTGTATATGTCCAATCTTTTTAGTTCATACAGCATATACAAGAACCCAAATTTCCCACAACTTTTATCATACAGAAACCTTCTAAAGATCCCATTTATCACTTTCTTTCTACAATTTCTTGAAGCATTTCCACGACTTTTTTCATTTTCGGTCTCTTTGCTGGTGTAGTGTCTGTGCAGAGTAAAGCCACCCTCAATGCTGCAAGCATTTCTTGCCTCCATCCAAATGACACTGTACTTAGTTTTGCATCAAGTATCTGCTCTGGGGTTTCACCTCTCATGGGTGCACCCTGCACCCATTTCACCAAATCTACGCCTTCCCCAAATTCTTCGTCTACTGGAACCCTCGTTGTGAGTATCTCAAGTAAAACAACTCCAAAACTGTACACGTTTCCTGGAGCTGTTACTTGCATTGTGTATGCGTATTCTGTTGAAAACAGAAACATGTTCAGCAGAGGTGCAATTTTGACCCATTTGCTTTTGAATGGGTTGATTCATGTTAATGCAAAAGCTCCTAAATCCCTTTATCTAAAATAATTATATATTACTATTATTGAAATACTATAATTTTAGTAATCATTCTTGACATAATAACAATCCATAGGAAATTTGGACAAAAATTATATTGGGCCAACCCAGCTCGTTTGGCTCTTACCCAAAAATACTCGTTTTGACCCATTTACCCTGCCTGGCCCATTTGAATCTTACTAAAATACCTGATTTGAACAGTTATCCAAGCCGACACATTTGGCTCTCACCAAAAAGACAACCCAACCAATTACCATTGACCCGTTTCGTTCTTACTCGAAATTTCCTATTTTCATTACCCAGACCTACCAGTTTGACTCTTACACACAATAACCCGTTTTGACCAGTTACCTGGCCCACCCGCTTTGCCACATCTATTCTTTGTTTACACTAAAGAAAGTAACAGATACAGGCTTATATTCTACCTGGAGGAATGTAACCAAATGAGCCAGCAACAGCACTGATACTAGCAGTGCCACGTGTTGGATCCAAAAGCTTCGAGATTTCAACTTCACCAACCAATGGCTTGAAATTGGAATCAAGAAAAATGTTACCAGAAGAGATATCGAGATGAATGATAGCAAGATGATGCAAAAAAGCTAACCCTTCTGCAACCCCAATGGCCATAGAAAGCCTAAGTGGCCAATCAGGTTTGTAGACTGGTTCTTTACTAGACTCGTGGAGAAATTGAGCCAATGAGCCATTTGGTAAAAACTGGTGCAACAAGAGGGCGACATCTTCATAAATGGCAAACCCAATTGGTCTGATCAAATTATCATGGCAAAGATTACTAAGTCTCTCAAGCTCTCGAATCATCTTGTTTTGTTGATGAAGTATTGTTTTGTCAATGGATTTAAGGCGTTTGACCGATAAAGTCAAACCCGAAGGCATTTCCGCTTTGTAAATGGTACTAAACGTCCCACTACTGATTTTATTAGAATCTTTTAACGTTGCTTTTACCACGGCATCAAAGTCAATAGCTTGTTTCAGATTTTCAACAAACACGTTTCCAAGAATTACCAACGGTTTATTATTGTCATCGATTTCTTCTTCTTCTTTTCCAACCGTTTTAGCCACTTTTTCTTGCTTCTCTCTCATCATGAACAGAAGAACAACAACGGTTACGGATATGAATACCAACAAACCCGACCCAATAACAGCCAACACAATCCTGTAAGAAACCTTATGATGAAACGTTTCAGACCCGTTTGAATTTCCGCAAAAAGAATTCAACGGGTACCCACAAAGACCTTCGTTCTTCCAAAAACTCGAATTCGGGCTCTTCTGAAAAGGTGCAAATGTTGGTATCGGGCCTGTGAGGTGATTATTTGAAAAGTTTACATCAATCAAACTTAACATACCCTTTAACGCCAAAGGAATGTTACCCGTGAGTTGATTATTCGAAAGATCCAAAGAAACCAACTTGTCGAGTTTTCCCAAATCAGGAGGTAACTGCCCATGAAGATGATTAAAGCTCAAATTCAAAGCTATCTGCAAGTTCTTGATTTTACCAATCTCGGGAGGGATTGTTCCCGTGAGATAATTACCACCGAGCTGTAATTCTAGCAACTTTACACAATTTCCTATCTCATTTGGGATTTCACCAAGTAACGAGTTCTGACCCAACAATAAGTATTGTAATCTTGATGAATTACATACACTTTGAGGTATGCTTCCATTGAATCTATTGTTACTTAAGTCAATCTTATTAAGATTCTTGTTACTAAGAACAGAAGTTGGAATCTCTCCATAAAGACTATTCCCGGAAACAATTAGCTCTTGCAGATTGATCATTTCACCAAAAACCGGTGGTATGATCCCACTAAATCCATTAGAAGCCAGATTTAACAAAGTTAAATTAGCACATTGTGCAAACTCTCCAACAATCTCACCAGAAAGATTGTTGTTATCAGCTTCAAAATAAGTGAGACCACTAAGATTACCGATTTCTTTAGGAATATTCCCAATGAGATCATTATCTCCAATTCTAATACTGGAAAGATGTTTACAGTTTCCTATAGATTCATGTAAACTACCATTGAGTTTGTTCTGAGTCAAAACTAAAAATTCTAACTTTCCCATAGCAAAAACACTCTTCGGGATCGATCCTTCAAGATAATTAGAATGAAGGTTTAACAACTGAAGTTCTGAAAATGCCCCTAACGTTTCGGGTATTTTACCACTTAATTCATTCTCATAAGCTGTAAACACTCTAAGATTGGTCAAATTTCCCACCCAAGTTGGTATGCTTCCATTCAAATGATTGGTGTATATTTGGAAATCTTGCAACTTTACAAGCCCTTGAAGCTCATTAGGTATTGATCCTATGAGTAAATTGTTTGAAAGGCTCAAAGATTTCAGTTTGTTGAGATTGCCTAATTCTATAGGGATTGAACCATCAAATTTGTTGTATGATAAATCAAGAAACTCAAGCTCGGATAAATTACCAAAAGATTGAGGAATTGATCCATGAAAGGTGTTAAAAGACAAATCTAGCCACTTTAATGACTTTAAATGAGATATTAAAGTGAGATTACCTTGAAGACTTAAATGAGAAAGAACAATTTTTTCAACAGACTGATTGGAGCTACAAGTAATGTGAGGCCATACACAGTAAGTTGAGGTATTATTGAGCTGAATTTCATCCCAATCAAGCAATTTTAGCTCCTTCCCAATGGCTACCAAAGTTGAAAGATCACCATCACCATTAACAACTTGAGAATTCACAGGATTCTGACACCGTAAAAGAAACCCAATTGTCAAAATCAACAAGAAGCACAAATTCACCATTTTTTTTTTGGTTCCAAGCTCCACCCACAAAAAAAGAAAGGATAAAAATCCAATCTTTTTCCCTTTTTCTTGAATTATGAACAAACCCCACTACTTTTTTCAGTGAATTTTCATGGAATTATGCTTCAAAACACTAAAAAGATTCTAAATTCTCACCAACCAGAAAGGCATTTTCAAGAAAAAACTAAACTTGATTTGTGGGTATGAAGTAATCAAGGGTTTATGTATATGATCAAAACCCAAAACCCCAAATGGGTACAAATCAAGATCAAAAAGGAACAAAAAATACAAACGGGGTTGTGTTTAAACTGACAGTGGTACTAATATTTTTGCAAGATTATAGATAAAAAAAACAGAAATTTGGATGCAGATGTTATCAAGTAAGTAACTTGTGCAGGTAGATATAAAGAAGTACTCCGTATAATTAATGGTTGTATACACAAGGAAAGAGATGATAGGCCACTTTGTTTTTTGCTCAGAAGGAAAAGAGATACCAGAAAATGAGCAGTGATTACTGTCACGAGTCAAATGAATGAGAGTGTATATGTATAGGTGTTGTAATGTATGTATATTTATATTATTAATTTTTCTTTTTCCGGAATTTTATATCTTTTTCCACATTTTGGTAACTGAATTTACGTTGTTTTTCCAGAAAAAAATACAAAATTAAAAAAAAAAAAAATCGTAGGAATAGAAAAAGATCAAATTTACAGAATGGATGAACCTTTTAGAAAACTTTCGGTTAATAACTTTATAGAGTAAGGTTCAAATGAGTACAGTAACTTTTGGTGAGAATAAGAGAACCAATAGGAATGAGCCACGTGTACTTTACTCTCTCTCCTCCAAATTTTTTAAAATTAAATATCTCTCAAATGGTAGGGTCAAAAAATTATAAAAATTGCACCATAAAAATCAGCGTTTTATTCTCTTCGATTAGAGATGTGACAATGTATACTTTTGACGAACTTTTTTTTCGGTTTTTTGGTGGGTTTTGAAATCGAGTAACACATGTGTTAGAATCTGGTAACACATATGTTGCTCGCTGCTAACACATGTGTTATACGTTGGTAACACATGTGTTACCAGCGTGTAACACATGTGTTAGCAGCGAGTAACACATGTGTTAGCAGCGAGTAACACAGCAACTAACACATGTGTTAACAGCTGGTAACACATGTGTTACTAATTTTGTAAAACCAAAAAAAAAAAGTTGTCTAAAGTATACCTTGTAAGATGGCAAATCGAAGAGAGAAAAAATGCTGATTTTTATGGTGCAATTCTTATGATTTTTCGACTTACCGTTTGGGAGATATTTAAGTTTAAAAAACATGGGGAGAAATGGGCTTTGTGAAACGTGACACATTTTAGTTGGTTCCTTCATTCTCACCAAAAATTTCATTCTCATTTGAACCTCACCCTAACTTTATAATCAGGTTTATCATTACATAAATTTCTTTTTTAGAAAGATAAACGCTCACATACATTTATCTACTATCATATATGTATACATTTCAATCACAAATATTTACAAATAGTTGGACTTGAAATCAAAATCACAAAGTTGATGGGCTATCTTAATAGTTGAAACCGATGAGACTAGCCGTATAATACTGAATTTTTATTTATTTGCTCATCACATTTGTTTTGAATCTATGAATTATCATTAGCTTTTCTTTAGAAGATAATTATATTGAAAGTTATAAGGATATATCGATACTTTTAGCTCGATAAATCGATATTAACATATATACAAACATAATTATTTTGACGATGTTATCTTTTAGAATAAGGGTTAACTTTCGTACACTTTAGTTTATAGTGAAAATTTTGGTCACTATCTAATGCATAAGGGTAATTTATCTAGAGTTGATAATGATTTTTTGCTTAGTGTTCATTATATGAATTTTTGTACATGTTGAAACAAACAAAACAAACATTAAGTATATATATTAATTTAGGGTAAGGTTCAAATGAGACTGTGTGAGAATAGAGAAACCAATGATATGGTGCCATGTGTACAAAGAGAATACAAAACTCATTTACCCCTTAAGTTAAATATCTCACAAACGACAAATCGAAAAATTATGAAAATTGCACCATTAGATTCAGCGTTTAATCCTCTTCGATTTGCCGTCCACTAAGGCATACTTTCGACGAGTTTTTTTTTTCATTATTTTTAGTGGGTTTCACATTACTAACACGTGTGCTACAGTGTTGCGTTTAGGGTTTAGGGTTTGGGGTTTATGGGTTAGGGTTTAGGGTTGGGAGTTTGGGGTTTCATCCCGAAACCCTAAACCCTAACCCCTAAACCTCAAACCCTAAACCCTAAACGCTTTATAAAACTCTAAACCCTAAATCATACTAAACCCTAAACCCTGCTAAACTCTAACACTAAACCCTGCTAAACCCTAACTCTAAACCCTAAATCAAATGTACAATCAATCACTAACACATGTGTTACTAATATGTAAAACCCACCAAAAAATGGAAAAAAAAAAAGTTCGTCGGAAGTATGCCTTGATGGACGGCAAATCGAAGAGGATAAAACGCTGAAAAATATGGTGCAATTTTCATGATTTTTCGACTTGTCGTTTGTGAGACATTTAATTTTTAAAAACGTGGATGAGAGAGAAAAAAGTAACACGTGGCATATTGTGGTTGGTTCCCCATTCTCACACAAAATAAATGGTCTCAATTGAACTCTTCTCTATTAATTTAATATTTAATATTTATTTGATTATGTATTTATTTTATTTATAAATCGCCCCGGCCAAAAAGAGTTTTGGGACCAAGTAGTGATGGTGCGAACTACGAAGGGTGGCAAATATCATCATCATCTTAACCAAAAATTTACCTTTTTCAAAGTCAAAAAGAGGTTTTATGCGCCTCTTTTTAAATTCCCTTTACGTATTTCTTTTCATTAAAAATACTTTAACATTTATTTTGATTTTTCTTTTTCTTCTCAAAGCAAAGTAGGGCAAATTACAACAAATATTTCTATATTATATTGATATAATTAATAATTTAAATTGGTCACTAATATTAATATAAGCTCCAGCAATATTAACATGTATTCGAATCGACAAAGTGTCTACAAATCAAAAGTTGACATGACTCGTTAGTTTTTACTTAAAATCAAAATTCGACACCGTTAATCAAACGAGACAATAAATAATTCAAATAGTTGTAGGGTTACATGTTGGTGACTTATTGAACTTGATAAGTTAAGTCGTTTTCTATAAACATCATAGTTGTTTTAGACATCTTTCAGCATATATTATGTTATGGAGTTGAATGGCTGTTGCGGAAATCTAACTTTCATATATTTTGCATTAGAGTAAATGGTTATGATCGGTAATGTACCGCTCCAAAAATATTTCATGTATGCAACCTACTTATTTTATTGTTCATGTATGTTTAAGTTTATTAATACAAATAAGAAAGAATACCATATAACAAATTAAAAAACTTATTAATTTAAACAAAACGTGTTCACTTAAGAGGACAATTATAATTTATTTATTATATTTTTAACAAACAAACCTCAACATGACTTTGGTTTTCTGCTTTTGCTTCAAAATGACCTAATCATTAACTTCAGAGAAAAGCTAACGTTGATTGTGGCGGGAATCATGGTTGATCCTTCACAATTATATAACACGTAAAACTTTTTAGTCTTGAAACATACTTATTTGGTTATTACTATTTGATTTGATAAATTGATATATGTCCTAATAGATAATGCAATACTCCGTAATAATTACAGTAATAATTAAGAGCATCAACTGTGAGTTTTGAATTACTACGTTGTCAATCGGCATTTTCTAAATTTCATCTTTGGAGTCGGAAAAATAGAACTTGAGGTGCAAAAGATGACATTTCGTTTCGTGTCTTCCCATACTCTAATGGTAACATCTTAGAACATATCGATTAACATCTCCAGGGACGGAGGTGTGTAGGGGGACGGTTGGCCATGTCCACCCCAACAAAAGTAGTCAGTAGCTTTTATATTAGACATGTATATCGTTTAATTTGGTATAGTTTATCCCTATAATATTGTGACACCCGTCAAATTAGGACTATTAATTAGGACCTAATCAATTGTAAATACATGTAATTAGTTTTGTGTTAGGCTAATTAATGTATCAAAATATATATTGATGAATATATACGATTATGCGATTTGATTAAATCGTACACAATTTAAATCGAATATAATTCGATACAACTATTACGGACGTTGGTGACCCATTTTATTAAATAATATGAAATTATTTAATAACACTATCATATTAAAAATATTATTGCTATAATATTTCGTAGTCAATTCGTATTTTACAAATAACATATACGCGATTAAAATGTCAACGCGCAAACAAACGCAACCAGTTATATTTTATAACATAATTATCAAGGGCTTGGTAAAATACTTCAACAAAAATATTGAGAAATTATTTGGATTTTAAAATGCAAATTTAAATAATCGGGAAAACGAACACCGTACGGAGCAAAATCACACGGAGTTAAAAGTGGAGACCCACACCCCGGTGGGTCCCCACGAAATCAGCCAAAGAAAAGGGGATCCCACACCTTTTTCCTCATTTCATCATCACCATCATCTATCTCAACTCTCTCTCTCTCACTTATTTCTTTCAAAATCACCATCACCATCCACCTTCAAAATTCAACAAAACTAGCATTAAACGACATCAAATCTTCAAGCTTTTTAGAGATTAACGACCACCACGCAACGATCTACACTTCCATCTTTTCAGATTTTCGTTTCGACACAGCGTAAGTTTCCGACAAAAACCCGAAACTCTCCGTTTTTGCTCATTTTTATGAATTTGTTGTTTATATAAGCTCAAAATGTCCATATGAGGGTTGGGTAAAAGAATTGGAACAAGTGGTCGCCGGAAAACACGTTTTCGGCTCAAAATCCGGCGAACAGTTTGAAGTGTCGCTAGTGTGCCAAAAACAGTGCTAGCGACACTAGCTAAGTGTCGCTATGCCTAAGTGTCGCCCCTATAGCGACACTACTTAAGTGCCGCTGAAATACTTAACCAGATTTAGATTAGCGACACTCCCTTAGTGACGCCAAAAATTCATAAGTGTCGCCGTAGCGACACTACTCAAGTGTCGCCCAACTATTGAAAATCAGAAATATAGCAACACTTACTAAGTGTCGCCTAAGCCCGTAGCGACACTATCCAAGTGTCGCCAAAAACAGAGAAGTTGAAATATTTTCCTAAGTCTTGAAACATTTTATACCAACCAAATCGGATACGATACAATTTATACACGAGACATATATACTTTGTTAAGTATACAATCACACTAATATCATAATAAAAGTCGAGATTATTATTTTAAACAATCACCAACTGGCCGTACACGTTTTCAAAACACAAGTTAATCAAACAACCAAATCGTAGTAATTTGAACATTATAGTTGAACGAACAACTACAAAGGTAGTCTTTGTAACTACCTACTCATATTAATAACCATCGCGTGTCGTGGACACCATCAGGTTATCTGTCTGAGGACATCTCACTGCTTGATTAAGCACCGTATGTTTATTGACCGAACGCTCAAGACTCAGGTGAGTCTCATAGCCCCTCTTTTTACCGCTTTTCACTCAGGGGTGTGATTCAATGCTTATTTTAACATGTGAATGCAAGTACAATCTTTCAATATACTACATGAGTTGTATTCCACTAATCATTTCAATGTCCTCCGTCAGCATAGTTTGGTAATACGTTTTAGCATGATTATTAGTATATGGTACCATATAGGATTGACCCTCCTCGTCCGGGTTAGCAAGCACTAACTGGGTAAACGGACGTACTAATAATTGTTCAGACGAGTGTGGATTAGGCACTCGTGGAGGCACCTCGCTCGGAATTCTCTATATAGGACCCGACCCTCGAGTTAAGCTCAGACTATGTGCTCATGGCCGTATACACTATTATTTATTTGCTGGATGCAAATCATTACTTAAATATTGCGGTTCATACGATATTATCTGATTTCAAACCTGTGAGCTCACAAGCTTTTAGCTGACCCATTTTAGCATGTTTCACAGGTACTCAGCAGTAGGTTGGACTGCCATCAGGGATACTATAGCTCGAGTCAGCATGCAGATATTAGAGATTTTCTTGCATTAGTATATTTTGTACAAGTACTTATGTACTGAAATCTCTCATTTTATCGAACACGAGCTATGTATAGCTTTAAATGTTGTAAACATTTCTTATTTTAAATATATTTTGTTAAAACGACGCATATAGAGTCGTTTGCTATATCTTTTTGTACTTTGATTATTGATTCCAAAGTATGCTTCCGCCAAACAGTAAATTTGGGGGTGTTACAGATTGGTATCAGAGCCTAAGGTTATAGTGAACTAGGTTGCATTTAGTGGGCCTAGACTATGACCGTTAGGCAGTATTTCCTTATTAGGCATGATTGGTTCAGAAATTACAGCATACGACTTTAATTTAACATAGTCTGATCAACTATGTACAATTAAGGAAAGATGATGTAAGGTCTGAAATGGTTATGTCGAACAGGAATACACTAGTTGACTCTGACCTCGAGAGAACCGAGACTTATACATGTCTGTGTTAGCCACCCTAGGCTACTATGTTCTATTATTATTTATATACATAGATAGGCCTCACTTTCTCTAACGCTTTGTCTCAGAAATGGCAAACATCCCACCCAATTCATCGCGCTCTCAATCCGGGTCGCGGAACCCAAGGGTAGTTAGGAGGAACGCCAGGTTGCCTCGAGCTGGCCCGTACCCCACTCACTTCACCTTACCGACCTTAGCCGCTAGGGTGAACCAACACGAGCAGCAACTTCGCACCATGGACGTCGTGTTGCAGGAAACGAACGAAAACTGGAGACTTACATCTCTCGAACGCATCGAGCAAGTCTCCGAGGATCACGAAACCACCGTTAACAATGTAGACGTTCTTTTTAACAAAGTGGTGGAGATAAGCGTAGAAACCGCCCTTTTGAAACACAGGCTAGAAGAATGTGAACAACACTCACGGGAAACGGAAGAATATACCCGTGGATTGGTACAGCGACTAGCATTGGCTGAAGACAATGCCCGACAGGCCAGCAGACTCGCATATACTGTGGATCGTCTCATTGAAATGATGGAACAGATTAATCTACATTGAGACTAGTGTAGTCGTTGTCTTGTAATCCATCTTGTAATCTAGTAACTACTTAAGCGCTACCTTATGATTCGGTCGGATGTAACAATTCCCGACACCTTTTGTAATACATCCATGGGATGTAACCTTTGAACTCGTATTATCTATCAAATATTCCTTACTGTTTCAACTCATATTAACTGTCATTTTTCATACTGATGTTATGTATTACCGCTTTTATACATAAGCATCTGTGACAAATACAAATTTCCTACAAAATCTCATGTATCTTCATTTCTTTTATTGAAGAATCATGCCGCCAAAGACAAGACCATACACCGATACTCAGCTTACATCCCTCATAACCCAGGCTGTGACTGAAGCCTTGGCTCGGAATACTCCACAGAATTCCGGGAGAAACAGCGATGCCGCTGAAACCACCACTGCTAAACCTTGTTCTTACAAGGACTTCCAGAGCTGCAAACCCTCAAGCTTCAAGGGTACTGAGGGAGCCATCGGACTAATCAGATGGTTCGAAAAGATGGAGACCGTTTTCCGCGTCAGCAAATGCGCGGAGGACGACAAGGTTAACTTCGCCACCTGCTCCCTCGAAGATGATGCCCACTCTTGGTGGAACTCATATTCCCAATCAGTGGGTGCTGACACTGCCTACCAACTCTCTTGGGAGGACTTGAAAGCAAAACTCACCGCCAAGTATTGTTCGATCGACAAACTCCAAAAGCTGGACGAGGAGTTCTGGAATCTAAAGGTTCAGGGTGGTGATATCGATGGTTATACCACCAGGTTCCAGCAGCTCGTTGCCCTCCGCCCAGCTATGGTGAGCACGGAACCCGATAAAATCAGGAAGTACATTCTTGGCCTTCCGGAACCTGTTCGGGGGAACGTGGCCTCCTCAAACCAAACCACTATTGATGGTGCTATTCGATTAGCCCACGACCTCATGGCTATGAGCGAGGGCTCAGAACCACCCACTTTGTCCTCCAACAAAAGAAAGTGGTCCGATAACCACAACAACTACCAAAACAAGAAACCCGACACCATTAAAGCCTACAACTCCACCACCGAAACCAAACGGGGTTACACCGGGAACAAACCTTACTGTACCAAGTGCAACCGTCACCACTAAGGTCCCTGCGAAACCCCCTGCAACAACTGTAAGAGGTACGGACACCTCACCAAAGACTGCAGGTCCCCCAACAACTCCAACAACAACTCCAACAACAACTCCAACCGCAATGCCAGGCCGACCAAAACCTGCTACGAATGCTGAAACCCTGGGCACTACAGGAACGAGTGTCCAAAACTGAAGAACAAGGGCAACAACAACAACAACGCCAAAGGTAGAGCCTTTGTACTCAACTCTGGGGACGCCCGTCAAGACCCGAATGTGGTCACGGGTATGTTCCTCCTCAACAACTTAACTGCATCTATTCTGTTTGATACTGGTGCCGATAGGAGCTTTATATCTGATGAGTTTTGCCTACTACTTGACATCACCCCCGTGGCCTTAGGTGTTAAGTACACTGTAGAGCTAGCAAATGGCAAACTCATAGAAACCGATAGTGTGATACCTAATTGCACTTTAAACTTAGCCGATAAGATCTTCTCAATCGACCTCATGCCTGTTAGAATTGGAAGTTTTGACATCATCGTGGGCATGGACTGGTTGTCCAAGCATCGGGCCGAAATTGTCTGTCATGATAAGATTGTTCGCATCCCTCTCGCCATCTGTAGAACCTTGGTCATACAGGGGGAGACCGGTGGGACGAGACTGAATATCATCTCTTGCTTGAAAACCCGAAAATTTCTGAGAAAGGGTTATCCAGCCATCCTCGCACACATCATGGAGAAAAAGTCGGAGGAGAAGCGACTTGAGGATATGCCAATCGTACGAGACTTTCCAGAAGTCTTTCCCGAAGAACTACCTGGCCTACCGCCACCTAGACAGGTTGAGTTCTCAATCGATCTCGTGCCAGGTGCTGCACCCGTAGCCCGAGCACCATACCGCTTAGCCCCATCCGAGCTTCAGGAGTTGTCCACCCAATTACAGGAACTCCTGGATAGAGGATTCATCAGACCGAGTTCTTCACCTTGGGGAACTCCGGTCTTATTTGTGAAAAAGAAGGACGGTTCATTCACGATGTGTATCGACTACCGAGAGTTGAACAAATTGACCGTCAAGAACCGTTATCCACTCCCTCGAATAGATGACCTGTTCGACAAACTTCAAGGGTCGAGTTTTTATTCAAAGATCGATCTTCGGTCAGGTTATCATCAGCTACGTGTTCGCGACACCGACATTCCGAAAACTGCTTTCAGAACCCGTTATGGGCATTATGAATTCCAAGTGATGCCCTTTGGATTAACCAACGCACCGGCTGTATTCATGGACCTTATGAATCGGGTGTGCAAACCCTACCTCGACAAGTTTGTCATTGTTTTTATCGATGACATCCTCATCTATTCGCGCAACGAACAAGAACATGCGCAACATCTCAAAACCATCTTAGAACTACTTAGACACGAGGAGCTTTACGCCAAATTCTTCAAGTGTGAGTTCTGGATACAAACCGTTCAATTCCTTGGACACGTGATTGACAGTCAAGGAATTAATGTAGATCCTTCAAAAATCGAAGCTATCAAGTACTGGCAAGCATCTACCACACCGACCGAAGTATGAAAGTTTCTAGGACTTGCCGGGTACTATCGGCGATTCATCGAAAATTTCTCAAAAATAGCTCAACCACTCACGACACTGACTCAGAAAGACAAAAAGTTCGATTGGACTGATAAACAAGAGTCAGCATTCCAACTTCTGAAACAAAAGCTTTGCAGTGCTCCAATTTTATCACTACCCGAAGGCACCGATGACTTCGTGGTATACTGCGATGCTTCCCATCAAGGTCTCGGTTGTGTGTTGATGCAACGAGACAAGGTCATTGCTTACGCCTCACGACAACTCAAAATCCACGAAAAGAACTACACTACGCATGACCTCGAACTTGGAGCAGTCGTTTTTGCTCTCAAAATCTGGAGACATTATCTTTACGGCACTAGGTGCACAATCTTTACCGACCACAAAAGTCTCCAACACATATTCGATCAAAAGGATCTCAACATGAGGCAACGTCGATGGGTCGAGTTGCTTACCGATTACGATTGCGAAATCAAATATCATCCGGGTAAGGCAAATGTTGTTGCCGATGCCCTCAGTAGGAAAGAACGGACAAAACCACTTCGAGTCCGAGCCCTCAGTATGACCATTCACAATGATCTAAACATCCAGATTCTCTCAGCTCAACTCGAAGCTCTCAAACCCGATATCCTCAAGAACGAAGCCTTGCGAGGCATGGACAAACAATTCGAAATCAAACCTAACGGAATTAGGTGTTTCTCTAACCGAATCTGGTTGCCTAATTTTGGGAACCTGCGAGACTTGGTGATGGATGAAGCTCACAAGTCCAAATATTCTATCCACCTGAGAGCCGATAAAATGTACCACGGCATCAAGGAGTTTTATTGGTGGCCGAACATGAAAGCCGAAATCGCCACATACGTCAGCAGGTGTCTTACTTGCTCGAAAGTCAAAGCCGAATACCAGAAACCTTCTGACTTACTTCAACAACCCGACATTCCTGAATGGAAATGGGAACAAATCGCCATGGATTTTATAACCAAACTACCAAAGTCATCGAGCGGTTGCGATACCATTTGGGTGATCATCGATCGTCTCACGAAATCTGCTCGCTTCCTGGCGATCAAAGAAACCGACAAAATGGAACGCCTTACCCGAATTTATCTGAAAGAAATCGTAACTCGACACGGTGTTCCAATCTCAATTATCTTCGATAGGGATAGTCGTTTCACATCTCGCTTTTGGCAATCACATCAGAATCCTTGGGCACTCGCCTCGACATGAGTACCGCATATCACCCTCAAACCGACGGCCAAAGTGTGAGACCCTCAAACTTTTACATTTTATAAAACACCACGTGCTACTTTTAATATGTAGACATATATATTTCATTAGGTCGGAAGCGTATGTCCCCAAAATATTCACATAAATACATACCGTATTTACATGCATCATAATTTCCTAGTGTTTACAAAAGACTTTACTTTAAGAGTTTAGTTACAAGCCATCTATTTAAAACATTTAATTACATGCCAAATATACTAAAACCGGGCGTGACTTAGTTTCCAAAACATATTTCCAATAGTGTCAAATATAAACATCAGAGTTAGCCAAGTAGTCAAACTTCCATTCCCAAAAATCGCCAACTTGCCCGTTTCTAATAACAAAAACCTGCAAAATGGAATATGGTGGGATTAGCACGAAGCTAAGTGAGAAAATCTATAACCAACAGCATAACTTAATTTAACGCATTTGCCTACAACAAATAAGCATGCCGCACACAATATCAATTACTATACAAGAGGATCGGTGGTCCTTGGGGAACCCTCAGCCGCGGTGGCCCCCAAGAACACTTGTAACCAACTGCAGGCCCCTACAGACGTTTACCGATAGCCTACATTATTGTTCCATCAACATAAAATCTCTGAACAACACATGTACCCAGATTATATGATGATCCAACAATAATCCATAAGCCCAATATTCCATTGACCTCTCATACACATATACGTCAAAGACCATATATGTTAATGCACAAATAAAGTCCTTATACGTCAGATGACCATATACGACAAATGCACAATTTACAAGGTAATATAAATGACTAGCAGTCAAATAATAATAAAACCATGATCACTTGTTGTAACCGAATCCGTTACACCAAGTTATCCTGATAGTTAGAGATTCACTCACCGAATACCAGAATTTCCACTCAGATGTCTAATGTTTCTGAGTCTTCTGATTATCTGAGAACAGAAGTAATAACAAGTCAATAACTTATTCCAATAAATCTCCAAGTTATATTCAATACAATTCTTAATTCAATATTATTAAACAAGTGTTACACAATTATTTTATTAATATACTGTACGAACTCAAAGGACACACTGTGTCATCTAGGACACACCACGTACCAAAGGACACACCATGTCCTATAAGGACACACCGTGTCCTTTACATTATTTAGCCACAGGTCAAAATATTATAATATATTCTTCTTTTTGTCCCTACAATCAATTAAAATACAATACGAGATCACATACGTAAGACTACGCAAGTTAGACATTCATTATATGTTATGGGCAAAACTGCCCGTTCTCAAAACTGCTCATTTTGGTCAAAACTGCTCTTTTTAAACACGTATAACTTTTTACTCGTTGACAGTTAGACCACCAAATTTTACAGGCACCTTTACTACAACAAAATGAACGTTTTTCATGTTTACACTTTCCCTTGAAGACTGCCTCTTTGCCCTCAAAATTGCCCTCAAAACTGCCCCGTTGCCCACAACACTACTCTCAAAACTGCCCTTTTTTTATCAAAACTACCGACATTCAAACACATATAACTTTTGACTCGAGAATCCTTTTGACCTGAAAATTTACGTACACCTTCACTTTGACCATATAAACATTTCCTTATTTCCACTTTTTCAAATTTCACATTTTATCTCATTTTGGACCGTTGACTCGATTTCGACCATTTTGGACCAAGATACTTGACATGACAACTTCTAACCCACTAGCATTATGAGTTTAAGCTTTTGACCACACTCTCAAATCACCATTTGTCACTTATTGACACCATGACCTTTGACCTTTACCATGTATAACTCCTTTAGACTCGTAAACCCCATTGATTGCCCATTTAGACACCAAAACGACCCGAATAACCCCTATACACAACAATCAGCTGCAATACAATAATTTATTCAAATTTTGACATCTTGCAACAACTATAAACATGTAATAGAAACAAACAATCATTTTCAACTAACAATTTCCAATATACATCATATAATCAACCTAATTATAATCAAATCTTAGGTTTTTAGCTAGAACATGAAGAACACCATTTCTACCTAATTGAAACTTTAAGAAACCAACAATTATAAACATATAAACAACAAGCAACCTTTCTAACATTAAATCTAAACATATATTATCATCAAACCCCTAACTTTAATCAAACTTTCTGTTTTTATATATGATTACAACATATATTCATGAATACCCTCACTTGATAAGCATGTATCATCCATAAATTTCAATTTCTCTCATAAATACAACTTAGGGTTCATAATATCAACTCAAGAATTCATCAAATAAATGAAAGATATAGAGAATTCTTACCTTATGGGTGTTTAATTCTTTGAATGCAAGCTTTAATTAACAAGATTGGAACCCTAATTGATGGATTTAAGCAACTTGAAGCTCCTCCCTCTTTTCCCTTGAAAATGTCGACACACACACACCAAAGCCAGACCAAACTCTGATTTTTAATTTAATTATTTGCTGTAAAAAGGCATTTATACTATATTTTTCACTTCCTACCCTTAGGTTTCATAGTTTACACTTTTAACCCCTAGTCTTCCCACTATTTGCTCAATACAACTTACAATTATTTTTGGGGTGTTACACAAAGCGAACGAACAATTCAAACACTTGAGGATATGCTACGAGCCTGCGTAGTTGACTTTGGTGTAAACTGGGAACAACACCTACCATTATGCGAGTTTTCGTACAACAACAGCTACCATACCAGTATTGGGGTTGCACCATTCGAGGCACTGTACGGTCGTAAGTGCCGCTCACCTATCTGTTGGACCGAAGTGGGAGACAGTCAACTCACGGGTCCAGAAATCATCCACGAAACAACCGAGAAAATTTTCGAGATTCAAAACAAACTCAAAGCCGCACGTGATCATCAGAAAAGTTACGCTGACGTGAGACGCAAACCACTCGAGTTCCGGGTTGGGAATCGAGTACTACTCAAAGTGTCACCTTGGAAAGGTGTCATCCGATTCGGCAAACGCGGGAAACTAAACCCAAGATACATTGGACCATTCGAGATCCTCGAGAGGATTGGTCCAGTGGCATATCGATTGCAGCTGCCATCCGAGCTCAGCAACGTGCACCCTACTTTTCACATTTCTAACTTGAAGAAATGTCTGTCTGATGAGACACTTATTATTCCCCTCGATGAAATTCGTGTTGACGACAAACTTCACTTCGTTGAGGAACCCGCTGAAATCATGGACCGTGAGGTCAAACAACTCAAACAAAGTCGTATTCCCATCGTTAAGGTCAGGTGGAATTCGCGGCGTGGTCCGGAGTTCACCTGGGAACGGGAAGACCAAATGCGACTCAAGTATCCTCAACTCTTCACTGACCCTGCATCAAATCCGACATCGAACTAAATTTGGGGACGAAATTCTTCTAACAGGGGGAGAATGTGACACCCGTCAAATTAGGACTATTAATTAGGACCTAATCAATTGTAAATACATTTAATTAGTTTTGTGTTAGGCTAATTAATGTATCAAAATATATATTTATGAATATATACGATTATGCGATTTGATTAAATCGTACGCAATTTAAATCGAATATAATTCGACACAACTATTACGGACGTTGGTGACCCATTTTATTAAATAATATGAAATTATTTAATAACACTATCATATTAAAAATATTATTGCTATAATATTTCGTAGTCAATTCGTATTTTACAAATAACATATACGCGATTAAAATGTCAACGCGCAAACAAACGCAACCAGTTATATTTTATAACATAATTATCAAGGGCTTGGTAAAATACTTCAACAAAAATATTGAGAAATTATTTGGATTTTAAAATGCAAATTTAAATAATCGGGAAAACGAACACCGTACGGAGCGAAATCACACGGAGTTAAAAGTGGAGACCCACACCCCGATAGGCCCCCACGAAATCAGCCAAAGAAAAGGGGATCCCACCCCTTTTCCTCATTTCATCATCACCATCATCTATCTCAACTCTCTCTCTCTCACTCATTTCTTTCAAAATCACCATCACCATCCACCTTCAAAATTCAACATAACTAGCATTAAACGACATCAAATCTTCAAGCTTTTTAGAGATTAACGACCACCACGTAACGATCTACACTTCCATCTTTTCAGATTTTCGTTTCGACACAGCGTAAGTTTCCGACAAAAACCCGAAACTCTCCGTTTTTGCTCATTTTTATGAATTTGTTGTTTATATAAGCTCAAAATGTCCATATGAGGGTTGGGTAAAAGAATTGGAACAAGTGGTCGTCGGAAAATACGTTTTCGGCTCAAAATCCGGCGAACAGTTTGAAGTGTCGCTAGTGTGCCAAAAACAGTGCTAGCGACACTAGCTAAGTGTCGCTATGCCTTAGTGTCGTCCCTATAGCGACACTACTTAAGTGCCGCTGAAATACTTAACCAGATTTAGATTAGCGACACTCCCTTAGTGACGCCAAAAATTCATAAGTGTCGCCGTAGCGACACTACTCAAGTGTCGCCCAACTATTGAAAATCAGAAATATAGCGACACTTACTAAGTGTCGCCTAAGCCCGTAGCGACACTATCCAAGTGTCGCCAAAAACAGAGAAGTTGGAATATTTTCCTAAGTCTTGAAACATTTTATACCAACCAAATCGGATACGATACAATTTATACACGAGACATATATACTTTGTTAAGTATACAATCACACTAATATCATAATAAAAGTCGAGATTATTATTTTAAACAATCACCAACGGGCCGTACACGTTTTCAAAACACAAGTTAATCAAACAACCAAATCGTAGTAAATTGGACATTATAGTTGAACGAACAACTACAAAGGTAGTATTGGAATTACCTACTCATATTAATAATCATCGCGGGTCGTGGACACCCTCAGGTTATCTGTCTGCAGACATCTCACTGCTTGATTAAGCACCGTACGTTTATTGACCGAACGCTCAAGACTCAGGTGAGTCTCATAGCCCATCTTTTTACCTCTTTTCACTCAGGGGTGTGATTCAATGCTTATTTTAACATGTGAATGCAAGTACAATCTTTCAATATACTACATGAGTTGTTTTCCACTAATCATTTCAAAGTCCTCCGTCAGCATAGTTTGGTAATACGTTGTAGCGTGATTATTAGTATATGGTACCATATAGGATTGACCCTCCTCGTCCGGGTTAGCAAGCAATAACTGGGTAAACGGACGTACTAATAATTGTTCAGACGAGTGTGGATTAGGCACTCGTGGAGGCACCTCGCTCGGAATTCTCTATATGGGACCCGACCCTCGAGTTAAGCTAAGACTATGTGCTCATGGCCGTATACACTATTATTTATTTGCTGGATGCAAATCATTACTTAAATATTGCGGTTCATACGATATTATCTGATTTCAAACCTGTGAGCTCACCAGCTTTTAGCTGACCCATTTTAGCATGTTTCACAGGTACTCAGCAGTAGGTTGGACTGCCATCAGGGATACTATAGCTCGAGTCAGCATGCAGATATTAGAGATTTTCTTGCATTAGTATATTTTGTACAAGTACTTATGTACTGAAATCTCTCATTTTATCGAACACGAGCTATGTATAGCTTTAAATGTTGTAAACATTTCTTATTTTAAATATATTTTGTTAAAACGACGCATATAGAGTCGTTTGCTATATCTTTTTGTGCTTTGATTATTGATTAGTAACACCCAAAGTATGCTTCCGCCAAACAGTAAATTTGGGGGTGTTACAAATATATTAATCAAGGTACATATATACTAACAAGACAATACATAATTTAAAACTAATGGCCCATTGGATAGTTCTTCTTGATCTTATATCAGTTATACATCCTCCTTGCATTTTTTCAGTAATTGATGAATCGTTGAATTGTATGCATCCAAAACTTCTTCAAGTACTTTGTTTGATTTCGAGCTAAGTGTTATATCAATTGAGTTAAATATTTTAGTTTTATTCAATTTTATATATAATTAAAGCCTATAATGAGTATGTCTATTATTGTAATATATTCAAATAAATTGTTGATAGAATTAATTTACCATGGTCATGTCTTTCATCTAACTCCTTCAATTAATATGTTTGATTGCAATATTTCAAAATTTGATTTTTAAGATGTTTGTTTACCGATGTAGATCGACCTGATAATCATGTTCCTTATGATGAGAAAGATATAGCTTCAACTCTAGTTTACCCTGATCTTGTAAAATGTTGTTCGTAACTGAAAGTTTCTAAATGTGCAACATTATATTGATATTCTTACACTTGATAAATAATGTTAGTACGTACCTTGGCAAATTTTTCGGCCTTACCAATCATAAAATTCTCGCTCCGTCACTGAACATCTCTATTTAAGAAGATATTATGTAATACTTAAAACGACCACACTATTTAAAATACATATTTTTCACATTTTACACTAAATTGTTACCTAGCTAGTTTATTTTGTGATCATTAGCTTCATTTGATTAGTCCCCGTTTATTTTGGAGGTTTTGGTTTGTCTATGTTGTAGTAGATTGTAGTAGAGACTTTGTACAGTTGGCTCCCGTTTGGAATTTCTCAATATTTACAAATTACAATCGAATCAATTGATTAATCAAGTTAATTTAAAGTTATCAATCTCGTGAAAGTATTAAATTAAATTAAAATATATATTATATTTTATAGTAAAAATTGAACAGTCAATGTTAATGCAAAAAAGCTGACAGGCTCTTTCCTACCTTTACTATAAGCATTACTTTTGTTAAAAATATATAAACAATTAGCAAAATAGATTATTATTAATAAAAAGTAGAAAAAAACATAGAATATTATTATATTATTATTATTAATAATTAATAAAAAGTAGAAAAACAGTAACTCAATATTCTTTTTTTCATGTGAAACCTAACCAAGTACGAAACAAACCCATTGGGGGTTGAATAGAATCATCTTTTTAGATCCTACTTGTATACTTTTGGAGAAAAATGTTTTGTTGCTTGTAAACTAAAAACCAAACCTAGGGATCAAAAAATTTATATATTTATTTCACTATTAGAAAGTTTATATTAGTAGTGTTATTAAGTAAAATCTAGTAAAACGAATTAACACTTGAAAGAATTGGTATAACGAAATTTTAGTGTTAAAAGCTAAAATAATTAAACTACTCCGTATATTAAAACCGTGTCAGTTGTTTAGTGAATATTTATTTTTGAGACGAATGAAGTATCACTCAGTTAAAAACGCCATTTACATGTCCATATAATCCGATTCTTCAAAACTAATACAATTCGCTATCCAACAACGACAAATAGCCAAACAGCATACTTCTACAACCTCTTCTACCCAAATCTATTACACAAAGAATTTCGGTTCTTATCTTTTCAAAAGGCCTAGACGATCGATTCAAAACGAAAAAAGTAGTGTGAAACTGTGAAAGAGGGCATGTGCATGAGTGATGGCATGGTGGGAACCACAAATGTGTTGATTAGATGAGATGAAATGAAGAACAAAAGGAAAGCAAAAAATTGAGGTTTGATGGAATCTCCATTGATGTAGATTGGGCACTCTCTTTACTAGACATGTATCATGACCCTTGCATCATGCATTGTCTAACCCATTTGGAAACATTTTGGGCCACCACTCCTTTTGTGTAAATTGTCTGAAGAATTTTTTTTCATTATTGTTGTTGATCTTAGTTTTATTTCGTGTTAAGTTTACGGTTTTTGTTTAATAAACACGATGGATGTGAGATTTTGATTCGTTTATGTAGGTAGATTACGAGTTAGACGTATTTTTAGACGTGTTTTTTTTTTTGGAAGGATGCTGATTTAGAACCATTTAACTCGACATATGGTTTGTTATCTATAGAGATAGAGATATAAGGTGTGTTTGGCAACTCTATTTTAGGGGATGCTAAAGGATTCTAGTAGATGGAGATTTCAATTTCAATAAACTCCATCCCTAATTATTTCACAATCTTTGTTTGACACTTCACAAAAAATATGGCTTCTAAAAAATAGAATACCCTAAAAAAGAATCTCTTGGAAGTAGCTTTTACAAGAATCCCCATCTCCTAATATTAAAATAACTATATTGCCCTTCTTTTTAACCATTTAAAAACTAAAGTTATATAATTTCATGTACATTTATGCCTTTTTATATTCATAAGATCTAGCTCCAACTAATTTACCAAACACTTATAAAAATTAAAATCTCCAACTCCATCCCCAAATATAAGCTCCAGCTCCAGTTTGAACATTCCATCTCCATCTCCAGCTCCATCTCTATCTCCATCTCCAACTAATTTAGACAAACACACCCATAATGGGGTAAGAAAAAGTTGGTTTAGTGATCCAACAAACATTTTTAATGATTAATCGAAATCTCTTGAGATTAATTAATAATATATCTTAGTTGATCCAAAGGAGATAAAGTTAATGAATAAAATGGTAAAGTAAAAGGTTGTAGGACTAGTACCCTTCATTTGGGGACCACATAGGTAGACTCTTTCAGTCTTTCCAAAAGAAAAACCGAAGCAAAAATTTAATTCCTTTAATTGATTGTTTTTTTTTTAACCCACTTCGTCCAAATCAAATGTTCACATTTTTTTTGTTTATTTTCAAATAAGTGTTCATTTTAAACTTTTAATTAATCAAAATATTTTTCAAGAGTAAATATGAAATTTTATTGGCTCAGAGTGTTATGATCCTCGCTTTTCTTAAACTGTATGCAAACTGAAAGTTCGTACTTAATTTTGAGACGTAAAGAGTAATACTCCCTCCGTCTCAGTCAAAGTGTCTACTTTGACTATGCACACAGTTTTATGATTCGTCACTAACTATATTTTTCACAAATCAAATAACATCTTCACCCACTAAAGTTACTTTTGATTGGTTTTAATATGAAAGTGGACACTTATTTGGGACAGTCTAAAATAGCAAGGGAGACAATTGGGATGGGATGAAGGGAGTAATATTACTCCTTCCGTCCCAAAATAATTGTTCAGTTTTGACTTTTAGAAGTCTTTCTTTTTCAACATTGACCTTAAATATTTTTATTTGTGTTATATAATACTTGATGAAAATTATATCAATAAAAATACATTTAAAACTCAATCCGTTAATATATTTTGCATCAAGTATTATATAACACAAACCAAAATATTTAAGGTCAAAGTTGAAAAAGAAAGAATTCAAAAGGTCAAAATTAGACAATAATCTTGGGACGGAAGTAGTATTATTTTTTGAAAGAAACAAAAAAAAGGCAAATTACCTAAAATAGAAACGAAGTATTACTGTATTTTGCATTCTAGAAACGAACTATAAAAGTTTTAATATTAGAAATGAAGTTTCAATTTAGTTTGTATTCTAGCAACCTGTTAACTTTTAACCCAACTTTCGTTAACTCAATGCTGACGTGTCACAACCTTCGTCCACGTGGCAGTTGACGTGACGATACGTGGCTGCTGATGTCAGCGAGAGAAAAAAATAATTTTTTTTAAAAAATTTTTAACTTTTTTTAAAAAAGATTTTTTTAAAAAAAAAAAGGGTATTGTTAATGACATCCCTAAGGGCTGTCAATAACGTGCATAAATTAGTTGTACTTTGATTAATATTTATGAGGGTCAACTTAAATTCAGAGGGTCAAAAGTGTTTATTACGGTATAGATACAAGTATTAATGCGTGTTGTAAATTCTTATTGACAGGCCTTAGGGCTGTCGTTATCATTTTCAAAAAATGTCTTCAAATCGACGATCTTGGATACGGGAGCTTCTTCACACCTCACTTCAGATGCAGGTAATCCAATTCTCGTTTTAATTATAGTTTTATTCAGTTTGATAATGTAGGTGATGGATCCCCAATTCCTATTATCCAAATGGGACATAGCTAAATTATAAATCCATATCGTCCACTATATCGTAAATATTTCAAACCCATACTTCACACCTGGGTTCTTTGAAGATGAAGGATACACTTTTCAAGAAAAATGATATAATAGTCAACAAAAAAATTTGGGCAAATTATTTAAAGTAGACACGAAGTATTACTTTTCCATTTAAGTAATAGGAATTGAGGATCCATCACGTACAATATCAAGCTAGAATTAAAACGAGAATTGAGATTACCTGCATCTGAAGTAAGGTGTGAAGAAGCTCCCGTATCTAAGATCCAAGATCGTCGATTTGAAGACATTTTTGTAAAAAAAAAATTTAATTTTTTTTTTTTAAAAAATTTAATCTCTTAAAAAAAAAAATTTTTTTTTCTCTCGCTGACGTCAGTAGCCACGTGGATTGCCACGTCAGCGATATCGCCACGTCAACTGCCACGTGGATGTAGATGTGACACGTTAGCGTTGAGTTAACGGAAGTTGGGTTAAAAGTTAACAGGTTGCTAGAATAGAAACTAAATTGAAACTACATTTCTAATATTAAAACTTTTGATAGTTCGTTTTTAGAATGCAAAATACAGCAATACTTCGTTTCTATTTTTGATAATTTGCCAAAAAAAAAGGCGCTATTACTGTCTTACATAGTTACATCAAGGACTCGGAATTGGGCCAAATACGAAACCTATTTGGATTTTAAGTGGGCTAGTTATTGAGACTGAATTGGGCCATATGATCATATGACAAACTACTGAATAACTGAATTACTGAAACATTAACATTGAGCCTACTAAAGAATTTAACATTTTGGAGTTTCGTGACTATTTTAATCCAACTGGATCTATTTAGTCAATGAAATAGCAATTGTGTGTTAATTTTTGGTGATAATTCTGACCTACCTAACTATAATGAATCCATTTGCATTATATATTATATATCTAGTTAAATATAAAAGAACTTTTTGATATATTATATTGATAAGAAAGATAATTATTTATGATTTCCCAAACATGCATCTTGTGGTCATTACAAGTTACAACAGCTATGTGATATATTTATTTATTTATTTCAGAAGACCAAGAATAGTATAATAAGTCCATGTTAGAGTTGGATAATGCATCAGAATAATTTTTAAGTTTGGAAATAGAAACAGTCCATGCTTAAAGCAAGAAGATCATAGATTTTCAAAAAAAAAAAAAATTGGCTTCTCCACCTAACATAAAGACCTGTACATTTCTCTCTTCGCTTGATAACAATTTGTCATGTTGTTTGAGACTTATGATAGATCATATCTTGATATTTTCAATGAATTACACTTTAAATTGCGAGGACAAGAATGACAAAGGCATAATATTATAAAACCGATAAGTGCTGTGATCCGAACTCGTTGTAGCCCAATTCCATTTTGATACGATTGCCCAAACCGACCCGTTATAAAGTTAAAAGTTGTGATCCAAATGTACATGTTATATCAATAAAGTTGATGTTTGAAGATAACAGTTCATGTGAATATGTGATTGACTGAATGATATATATGTAATGTATGGTTTATGAATACATGTTTACATTAATGTGTGTAGCAAAATTTCATAAATTGTTATGTTGATAAACTTTCTGATTGTTATGCATATAAATATAAATGGAAATGTTAGTACATGGCACTTCGATGTTTTGTCATACTCATTCACCATAACATTGAACATCCCCAATCATTTCATTGTAGAGTACACTAGTACTAAAATCATTCTAATTTAAGGGAGTTGATATATACAACACAAAAATTAATATGTACATCAAACTGTACAAGTATTACAACACGCAGAACAAATACATTATAACATAGTTTTGGTGTATGCATCAACTTGTGTGTTGTATACATGATCGCCATAATTTAATATCACTAAAAAGCCAAAATTTTATCAATTTTAAAAAGTAGACCCCACAATTACCAATCTCAATCACAATTCACAAGTCAAGTTGAATATACACAAGAAAAGAACTACTTAAAAGTTAAAAAACACACACTAGTGTGTGCTTCCAAAGACTAATGATCTTCAAAAATTAAACACAATCTAACAAGTGTATGAATGTGTAATTGATTCAATGTTGGTCCAACAAAATACCCCAAATTCCAAACCCCAAAACCCTAAATCATCATCACTTCCAACAACAATTCACCCAAATAGATTCTCCCCATCAAAATCACTTGATTTCTCTACATGGGTTTCACAAAATCTTTACAAAATTGGTATAATCGCCACCCTGATCGTCACCGTCGCCGCCGTGCTCTTCCTCCGTAACGCCGGCGACTCTGCCACCTTCCTTTGCTTCCAATCTGAAATCCCACAAATAAAAACCATTACTTTACCCAAAATTGATTATGATTCAATCACACCCATTTCAGATACCACCACCCCATATTCAAGATTCAGATCAGATCAATGGATTGTTGTTTCGGTATCGGATTACCCGTCGAATTCGGTTAAAAAGCTGTTAAAGATTAAAGGTTGGCAAGTTCTTGCAGTTGGGAATTCAAAAACTCCTAGTGATTGGAGCCTTAAAGGTACAATCTTTTTGTCATTAGAAGATCAAGCGAAATTAGGGTTTCGAGTTGTCGATTATTTGCCTTATGATTCGTATGTTAGGAAAAGTGTAGGCTATTTGTTTGCTATTCAACATGGTGCTAAAAAAATATTTGATTTTGATGATAGAGGGGAAATAATTGATGATGATATTAGTAAGCATTTCGATGTCGAGTTAGCAGGCGAAAATGCTAAAAAAGAGGTTATTTTGCAGTACAATCATGATAACACAAATCGAACTGTTGTAAATCCTTATATTCATTTTGGTCAAAGATCAGTTTGGCCTAGGGGATTACCATTAGAGAATGTAGGTGAAATCGAGCATGAAGAATACTACGATGAAGTGTTTAGTGGGAATCAATTTATTCAACAAGGGATTTCTAATGGGTTACCGGATGTTGATTCGGTTTTTTACTTTACAAGAAAACAAAATCTTGAACCGTTTGATATTAGATTCGATCAACATGCGCCAAAAGTTGCATTACCTCAAGGAATAATGGTACCTGTGAATTCTTTTAATACGATGTTCCATTATTCATCATTTTGGGGATTAATGCTTCCTGTCTCCGTTAGTTCAATGGCTTCTGATGTGTTAAGAGGTTATTGGGCACAACGGCTTTTATGGGAAATTGGTGGATATGTTGTGGTTTATCCTCCTACGGTGCATAGGTATGATACGATCGAAGCATACCCATTTGCAGAAGAGAAAGATCTTCATGTAAATGTCGGTAATTTGGTAGATTTTTTGGTTTCTTGGAAATCGGGTAAGCATAGATTGTTCGAAAAGATATTGGAATTGAGTTATGCCATGGCTAAAGAAGGATTTTGGAGTGAAAAAGATGTGAAATTTACAGCTGCGTGGATTCAAGATTTGATTTCTGTAGGTTATTTGCAGCCACGTTTAATGTCACTTGAATTGAAGAGACGAAAAAGTATAATTAATCATGGAGATCGAAAGGATTTTGTACCTCAAAAGTTACCATCTATTTTTCTTGGTGTTGAGGAAACAAATACAGTAAATTACGAAATAGGAAATTTGGTTCGGTGGAGAAAGAATTTTGGGAATGTTGTTCTTATAATGTTTTCTAATGGAGCCGTTGAACGAACTGCTTTGGAATGGAGATTGCTCTATGGAAGGATATTTAAATCTGTAATTATTTTGGCGGAAAAGAAGAATCGTGATCTTGTCGTTGAAGAAGGTCACTTTGATCATCTATACAAGTAAGTGATTCTTCACTTTTCTAAATTTTGACCACTTGATTCATGCATATCTTTAGTGTTTGTGGAATGTTGATCTTTAAGCTAGCTTAGCATAATTTTCTTTTTACAATTGTGCTGATAAACATTTATTGCATCATAAAGAGTCGGATGTTCCATATGAGTATATGACTATCGTTTTACTAAAGGGTAATTCGTACATTTAACGTAGTCAAGTCACTGGTGGTATGTCAAACACTTCTAGTTATAGGAGTGGGTGTAACCTCATTTTAGAACAATCATTCTATTTATGGCTACCTGCAAATTTGTTGAAACTTCTCTATCAGATATTTAATCATCGTACACCTATAATTTATTTTTAATTTTTTTTATTACTTTTTTTTGTCTCTATTTTCTTATTTTACTTTATTTTATTTGTGTGGCAGGCAACTTCCAAGATTGCTTGATAGATTTACAAATGCAGAAGGATTTGTATTTTTACAAGACGATACAATTCTAAATTACTGGAACCTGGTCCAAGCTAACAAGACCAAGCTGTGGATAACAGACAAGGTTTGACTTCACATGTAGTTCTTGAAAGTCTTTGACTATACGTAAATGTCTGAATATCCCTTTAGTATAACTAGAAGGGCAAATAAGCAATTTAGCCTGCATTTTTTATCAATAAGAAATGATCCTCCCACACTTTTCTCTTAGAACTTGTCCCCCAGACCAGAAATTTATTGAAAATGACCTAACTAAACACTTTTCTCCTCCATACTATCTCTATGGATTGGAATCCTCTCATGTTGAAGCCAACATGAGACATCATTGTTCTCTCACGAAACAAAATAATAAAAGGTAAATAATTTACTTTTACTTTCAGTTGTCTTATATTCGGGCAAGATTTAAAGTCATTTGACCGATGTAACAAGGTTTCAAAGATATGAAAATGCGTAGTACTTTAGGCTCTATATTCTAAATGTCCTTTCACTTTTTCCTTAAAAAGCAAAATGCAAGGATTTTATCCATTTATCGCTTAAAATTTGTTCAACTTTTTATCTTGACATCTCTCTTTGTGCAGGTATCGAGATCTTGGAGCACTGTTCCATACGATGGCAACAAAGATTGGTACGGAAAACAAGCAGAAATGGTCAAGAAAGTTGTGAGCTCAATGCCGGCTCATTTGCAGATCAGCTACAAAGACCATACAAAGAACCATGACTCGAGCCTCACAATCTGCACTTCAGAGTTGTTCTATATCCCTCAAAGGCTCGTGACTGACGTCATTGACTTGGTCAACCTTGTGGGAGATCTTGATATCCACCAGAAAGTTGCTATTCCCATGTTCTTTATAGCAATGGACTCCCCTCAGAATTTTGATTCTGTTTTTAGCAAAATGATTTATAAACGAAAACCGCCTTCGAATATTACCACGAGCTTTTATTCTCCTGAAGTACCCGCGGTTCACCCGTTGCGCATTTCAAATGAGCAAGAATTTATAAAGCTCATTAGAGTAATGGCAGCTGGTGATCCTCTTTTACTGGATTTGGTTTGAAAATAACTGTAACATTGCACTAGGTCTTACACTTGGGTACATTTTTTGTATCATTCTTTTTATAGAAACTTCTTGAATTGTTGGAGATTTATGTATTTTTATATAGTGAAAAAGATGGGAAATGGAGTAGTTTTACAGTGAAATACCCTTCACCTGTTTAATGTTAAATTATTATATATTGTCTACTAGTTTTGTTATCAACAAATCTAAATGAAAGTTTATTACCACATAATATGATAATGATAAACTAAAACTTTTGGCTTGGAGCTCTTACAGTCTTACATAAGTACAGTATATGTTTAGTACATTGATTTTCATTTTCTAGTATCATCGGTTTTAAATAATCATTTCTTAATTACTAGTACTATATTTTGAGCATCTAATTTGAACCTAGAATAAAAGGAAACATTTATTAATACACAACTTGATGGTAGTGTTGGTAAGTGCATTATCATAAGAAATCAACAATACTTGGAAATAATTCTAATCATCTTTAATTCTGAACTATTGTATCACAATTTTAATTGACTTGTTCAATTTGACTACTTGGTTGAACTCAAACCGTATGGGTCAGGCTTGGTAATTCAATGAGCTCAACTGAACCATGCAACGAGCCTCACAGACCTATACGAGCCATGAATCACTCAAGTCACAGTCTCTTTGATGACTTCTATTACTAACTTCCTGGATATAGTTAACTCAGATAGTTCCTTTTAACGTTATAATAACACATGAACCTAGCTAAGATTCAAGCATAAACAAGCACAAACATACCGAGCGTACACAAGGCACTTAGACTACTACAAACCTGTAATAACCAAGTGAAATGTTAAGTCTTATGAGAAGCGAGCCCAGCCACAAACACAAGCTTATGTGTATTCTCAATGGTCAAACAAGTTTGATCTCAAATGAAGTCAACTTAGACAACTAGAAACTATTCACAAAGAACGACAACTGATGTTAAACTGGATCATATTGCATAGCATAGTAAACTTATAAGAAGTGTATACAAAACCACATGCCAAAATTCCACTCAAAAGCCACCCTTTTATAGAGCTTAGAGAATAACCCGCATCCTTAGCGATGAACAAGCTCCATCATAAATAAAGGCTATGGAGTCAGTAATTCTAGAGAAAGGATTTACCCGTCAAAAGCTAAAAAGAAGGAACAAAAAAGATGCTATGAGAACCTTCCTTGTGAAAGCTAATCCACCTCCATATCAGAAATCGCTTCATTCAGGATTCCCTGAAGCTCTTTCACTCTTTGTCTTGACAGAGCAACACAATCCTGCAACCATAGCCCCGTATGAAATACCTTCTAAAGTTAACATAAATGACTTCATTTGAATAGGAGGTGAATAGAGGTTCACCTCGTTTACATGAAAATGGGTCAGTTCAGGTCTTTTATTGATAACGAGTCAAACAAGTTATTAATGCAGTTTTCAGCAATCATACACGATATATAACTTAGAGGTGACAACTTCGACCCATTTACTTATGAATGGGTCAATTCAAGGTATCTCTTATCTCTAGCAGGTCAAATGGGTAATACCAAAAAATGAAACTCAAATGGGTCAAACCGGTCGAAAAGTACTCACAGTGAGTATTTGACGCATAAAAACTACTACATTGCCATGGTGATAAGATAATTTACTTAATCACAATTAAAAGCACATTGTTCATAAATAAAACAAACCTTGCAGCCTCCCACCATTTCAAACCGAACCAAAAATTACCCGTTGCCCAACACACCTATTTTTCCAACTTTACATTGATTATATACCAATTAAAAAAACTGGAGAAAAAAGTGTTGGTGCGTTAACCAAAACAGATGCATTTTGGCCTGCAAGCAAAAGGACCCATTTTGACCTGAACCCATTTATTACCCGTTACCCATAATTCTATATCCCCTCCCCTTCGGCGTTCGCCGACTCTACTTTGTTTGGACCCCTTCAAAAGCTATCTTAAGTTCGTAAAATACTTTAGATAAATTTCAGAGACTCAAGTTGTACACTGACCTGGATCACGGACTCATATGCAAGACCAGGACCGCCTGGCTTGTACAGAGACACCAATTGATAAGATGAATCCAATACAATGGTTATCATTGTTTCCATGATGGATTCTTCTTCAGCAGTTGGATCAGCCAGGATGTATTTCTTGTGAAGTATGCAAGTTAACCCATATGGAATATTCCTTAATTTAAGCTTCCTCTTCTCCTCATTCACCGGCTTGTTTTTTACTTTATCCCCCTCATTTTCTTTACAAACAACCACAATTCTACCATCATCGTTCAGTGACACTACCGGAATTTGCACTGCAGCATTAATGTAAGGGAACACAATGTAAGGAGATCAATAATCAGCACAATCATTAACAAAATCCTACAAAAGATCAGGAATTGATGGCTTAAATAATGAAAAAAACTAAGTTCATGTCACGCACTCTGAATCATTCATTCTTTCCTTTGTCAATCATGATTTGGATTGCTCTATATATCTATTTTGTTTCAATAATATTTTTCATAAAATTACAGTTCTACAGAAACTGAAGTCATATAACTATGAGCAAATAACAGTAGTTTAAAGAATAGTTGGTCTACGCCGCAGTTAAATAATTACATAACAGTCCTGGGTTAATAAGTATATCTAATACAATCGTAAATTTTTTTAATTTCCTCTTGGGCCTAAGAACATGTAATGCACTTGAGTGTAGAGAAGTGGTACCAGTAAACTTACAATTGACTTTACTAGTGACATATAGCCTTCAAATATGGACTCAAAGAGTAATAAATGATAGGTCGGATTATGATAGTACTTCTCTTAATTTTTATTTTTTTAAAGTACTTCTCTGAATTCATGAAGTTGTAGAATGACCAACGTTTGATCTGAAAGTTGACTGTTCATTTTAGTTACAGTCAAATCGACTTCAACTGCAGAGTACTGCAAGCTTAATGGGATGCAGCAACCAAATACACAAAAAAATGAACTATTTATCATTTTGACCAAATATATATATTTTTTTACTATTTTGTTGTTGTTGTTGTTGTTGTTGCAAGAGTACGTAGTTATGACTCTGATTCAACATTGCTTCATTGACTGTAATATGATCAAACCCATATGGTTGAAACTGTGGAGCTGGTGGCAACTCCCTGTTGCTTCTCATGGTTCATTAGTGGACAGGATATCAGGAGCCTCGGGTCCATCGAGTAACAAGGTAGCAGCGAAGGTTTTTCATGGTTTATGTTTTGTTCTTATATGGTCTATATGGAAGCATAGGAACCAAATAGTTCATGCTTCTCAGAAGGATCGGGAGCGTCTTCTGATGTTGGATATCTTCCCGTTTATTTAGCGTCAATCTTTGTTTTGGATTTCTAATAGGTTTAAGAAGCTTGGTCTAAAATGGGAATGTTGGGTTCGCAATCCGCAGGGGGTCTTTGGTGGCTAATAGTAGGGTTTTGGTAGCTGTGTCTGCCTCTCATTTCAATTTTTTTTCCTTTAATTTTGTATCCTTTCCCCTTCTTGGGGCTTTCCAATTTTAAAAAAAATCATTTTGCCGTCCAAAAAAAAGTTATGATTCTGATCCGCACTTGAGGCGTTTATAAGATTTAAAGATAAGACAAACTATAAGGATGATACATAAGATACCTAAGAATGGCTATATTCCAAAGACAGATAATAGTATAAGAAACACAAGCACACAGCAATGTCAAACAACTTACAATGGGAGAATGCAGCCACTGCAGCAAGTAGACCAGCATCAAATAGGGCACCATCGGCATCCAAACAATATATATCCTATAAAATCAGCACACTTTATTATGTCAAAACAAATAATCTCTCTGTTGTAACATATTACTCGCGTGGGATGATAAAAAAAATCACATCACAAACAAAAATATTCAATGATCATCATAGTCACATTCTTATTCACAATGTATTAGATAATCTACCAGGTATGCCATCCAAGCAGCTTTACCACTGACCAGTGACAATTCTTTTAAATCAATCATCCCAGAACTGCAAGAAACATATTCCATTTACTGAAGGCACGTCAAACAAACAAAGCGAGCAAATATGGCCTAATATTCTGAAGCATACAATTGACCTGATTTATCACAAATACTAAACGATCCAATTAAATCTCAAAATAATGCAACATGAGACGACTTCTGATGCATGTCAAAAACAAATTAAAATAACTTTTACCTTAGGATAGTATCAGATAATTGCTTTGACACCACAGGTGCAGCCTCGGCAGGTCTGCCAGGCCTTACAATAGGAGAACAAATTGCAGGCATGTGGAACTCGATGGCTGGTAAAAGATAATATAAAGCATTATCAAATACAGGAGGGTTAGTATAATCAGAAGGAGAAGTAGACATTATGATACATATAAAAATGCATGGAACTCAGACCTATGCCACCTTCCTCAGGTGTTTCCTTTGCAGGTGTCATAACTTCCATTTTAATGGCAGCTAACATAGTCTGAAAGAACAAACACAACATCTAGTACTTCAGTAAATCTCCATAACCCCTCACGTTTTCACAAATCATGATTATATGAAGAAAAAAAATACACAACCAAAACCAATATTTATCGACTGTATGTTTTGATTTGAGCTTTGGAAACGATTAGTGTTTCAATAAATAGATTATGCTTCTGATTATCTGACTGTGTAGGGGTCAGATAATCAATCATTAATTAATTTCATACTAGCTGCAAAAAAAAAAAACAATAACCAAAAGGCTGAAAAAAATGCAAATGATATCTCATACAGCCGGTTTTATTACAGTTACTTATCAGGTTCTGACTCACTTTCATAAAGCACATCCAAACCATTTCCGTGCTTCAAATTGTAAACATAACAAGATTCACAAAGTAGTTAACAGAAAATTTACAGTGGATCCTATCTTTGCTAATGCTGATCCATCTGCAGATGCCACCGCACCTAAATTCCACAGACAAAACCAAATAGTGATGCAAGAATGTAACATCAAAATACATAGGGTTAAAGTTTCTTGAAATGTACCCAAACTTGAAATCTTTCAACTAAAAAAGTTTCTACTAAATGTATGAAACTTTCAACTATTTCTATTGTACGTATCCAATGAATTCTTCATCAACTAACCATAATTTTGTTTGCTGATGTGAAAGCCATATAAGTCGACATGTCATCAAAACAAGTTAAGAGGTCCGATACATACAATAGAATTTCGGGTGAAGTTCGATACTTTTTTATACATAAAACCCAAAAGTATATATGTCATATCAATACAAATTAAATAAAATCATAACAAGTTAAAGCAATTCAAAATAACCTAAAGCCAAGGAAGTCTCTCTAGCTCTACTAAGTGGTCTAGCATCTGGCCGTACGGCTTCGAGCAAATGTCGTTCGTGAAACCGTAAAGGGAAAAGTCTTCTGAAAGCATCAACTTCCATCTCTGATGAAAAATCAGTTGCACCATTCACAGAACCCCCCATTCTTCTCTACATTTATGATCAGAAAACAACAAACATACATAAATTTACAAAATTAAATATAAAATTAACTACAGGTAATGTAAACCCTAGAACCTTTTATAACATCATAAACAGTTTCACAATATTGATAAACAAAAAAAGGCAGGTAATTTGTGATGAAATTAAGAAAAAGAATAGTATTTTAAAAGATATACAGGATATGTATGTCAGTATGTGTATAAAAATAGTGGAAAAATCAAACCTTGATGATGGGCGTGTGGAAACAGAAGCTGTTGTTGAACAGTCGAAAGCGGTAAGGAGAAGAAAAAATAGTGTGTTTTTCTGGTTTGGTGCGTCAGCCGGTGTTTAAAATAGGTTGGGTTCGTCGGAGTGGCCCAACAAGTGATTCGGGTCGGGTTGTGCCTTTTTTTTTAGCTTTTGGATGTTAGTATATCCTTAAAGTAATTATAGAATAATTTGTAGGATTTATTACACAAGTTACCCATATAAATGTGATTTCATCTTATGGTAAGTCTTAGACTTTTTGTTTTCTTTAACTAAGAGTAATCATTTTGGAATTTGTGGCAAAAAGATCTTTTTGAAGAAAAACATCATTTGATAGAGGGATATGTAAGTACTAAAAGAATCATCGTGTTACATGTCATTCGTTAAATGGTACAAATGAATATTGCAGGTCCTATTATCCGAATTTCAACGGGATCACTATCAATATCGCCGTTTATGTTGGAACTACACTAACCATATGGTGAAAACATGTGTGTTGACGGGTCATATGGTTAATTTTCTCTTTGGACTCTTTTATTTTGTGAGAAATAATTTTATTATTATTTTATACAAGTATAAATACGTGAATTAAGATAGTAACAAACTCATATGTTCGAACTGGTGGGCATTGCTAAATTAGTAAAACATTTATTTCATTTACGGTGATTCATTTATTGGTATCGCCGTATCGGTTATATTTGCCAACGCGATATGCTTATATGAAATGTTTCAGTTTTCTCTTGCATTGTGTCTCATTTGTCACACATGTGATGATATCGAATTTGTGCTAGCTCAAGTATGAGTGTATGATATTTCAAACCCTAAAACCGTGAGTGTATGTCGGTAGTGTTATGCGAGTTCTTTTCTTCACTAGATTTTTAAGAATGTACCTAGGTTTAAAGACTTGACCTTGTCATGAGAAATCGGCATATCACCTTTGTTATCTTAAGAAAAAATAACATTTTTTTAAAGTTATATATAAGAAAATTTGAAAACCTAACAATATTTTAAAACTTGTACATGAAGACCTTGTCATTCTTGTTTCCCGCGACAAACGGAATATCAAAGATTTTAAGGAAACAAGTAACAAAACAATCAACAAATGGCAAATAAAAAACAAAGAGGAACAAAAACACGAAAAAATAGCATGGCCTTAGAATTTTCCCTTAATTTCTAACATTTTTCTCTCCAAAACTAAATACCATTCTTCACATCCTCATTTCTCCCTAAAACAGATAATAATAATTATTCACTTTTTGCTTTCAATTTATGTACAATTTTTGTATTTTTTGGACCCAACAATATATAATAGGTATGTTGCATTTTTTCATTGCATTGTGAGTAATGTTGTTGTTATTTTGATCTTGTCTAGATGTCAATATTATAATAGTAACTTGCAAAGGAACTAATATTGCAATATTGCATTGTGAGTTTGTGTTTTTAATGGTTTGTTCTTATTTAGATCTTAATGTTATAACATATTATGTTCATGGCTTAATACCATTTATTTATATGATGATGATGATGATTCTGTCTATTGTGATAATCACTTTTAAAACGCACATCCAAACACCCCCCTTATATTTTAGGCGTTACAGTGCCAAAGAAAAACTGTAAATTAAGTTGTATTTATTTGGTTTTAAGGTTTTTAATGATGTACCTTCTAACTTGTGTTTTTTCTTATAATTTTGCAGTGGCTTAGAAATAGATATTGCAAAATAAGACATTTTGGATGGTTATTTCATCTATCATAATAAAAAGAATTCAACACCATGGCTACTGCAAAAGCTCTTGAACCTGCATTCCAAGGAGTTGGTTCGAGACCGTATCCTTTCACAAATTCTCATTATAATATTTTTGTTTTGTGTACATGATCTTTCGGTTATGCACGTGCATCTCTTATAAAGATTTCTTGCAGTAACGAATAGAATAAAAAGATTTTTAGTTAGTACATTTCATGACATTGTACTTGTTATGTTGGTATATACCCCATTTGCATTTGTTGGTGGCTTTTTCCTTAATTATACTACAGAGGGCTCGAAATATGGAGAATTGAAAATTTTAAACCGGTACCTTTGCCAAAATCTGAATATGGTAAATTCTACTCCGGCGATTCATACGTTGTCTTGCAGGTGATTACGCTGTTTCACATCACTCTTTCTTGTTCCGTAAATGTGTAATACAATTTTATAATAATAGTTCTAAAGGTTCATGTATTTGCAGACTTCTCATGGCAGGGGAGGTGCAGGCGTTTTCGCTTATGACGTACACTTTTGGATGGGTAAAGATACTAGCCAGGTACTCAAATTATATTTTTGGTAGGAAAGAATTATTTATTTATGATTTTATACTAGAAACGGGTCAAACTGGTAAACATAGGAGGTTTATCCTGTTCTGGTTACCTGGGACTTGGGAGGGCGAGTATTTTTTATTCAGATGTAATATTAGGACATATCATGCATATTTATGTAAGTGGCAAAAGGGATCATTCATTCTAACTAAATGGTGTATTTCATGATATAAACTAGGATGAAGCGGGAACAGCAGCTATAAAAGCAGTTGAGCTAGATGCGATTCTTGGTGGGCGTGCAGTTCAGCATAGAGAAGTACAAAATCATGAATCTGAAAAATTCTTGTCGTATTTCAAACCATGTATTGTACCACTTGAAGGTGGTGTTAAATCTGGATTCAAGACACCTGAAGAAGGAGAGTTTGAAACAAGGTTGTATACATGCAAAGGGAAACGCGTTGTTCATTTAAAACAGGTTCACATACTTCCAAACATATGAGTACATAATGTATGATCATATGCTTATGTAAAAGATTAAATTTTTGTTTTTTTATCAGGTCCCATTTTCTCGATCCGTGCTGAATCATGATGATGTGTTTATTTTGGACACTAAAGATAAGATCTTTCAATTCAATGGTGCAAATTCAAATCTTCAAGAACGGGCCAAGGCATTGGAGGTTATTCCGGTGTTGAAGGACGAATATCATGAGGGGACATGTGATGTTGCTATTGTTGGTAAGGCGTATGCATTTACATCATGATCAGATCTGATACTGATATATATTAACAGAATTTATTTCTCATTTTTGTGTTATGTTTTTTTCTTTTTAAAAGATGATGGAAAGTTACAAGCCGAGGGGGATTCGGGTGAATTTTGGGTTATCTTTGGTGGATTTGCTCCTATTGGCAAAAAGGTCTTAACCGACGATGATATTGTTCCTGATAGGACTCCTGGAAAACTTTATAGGTATGAACATTCTTTCTTTTTTTCAGGGCAAACATGTAGAGGTGGAGTTTTAATGCATGTCCTTATGTAAGGGTTACAATATTTACTCATTTGCCTCAAAATGGACTGATTGGGTTGTACTTAATCTCCCAACACATAAATTTTTAAAATTTTAACTAAAAAAGGATATGGGTCAAATGGCTCGTAAATGACACTAAGTGTTGTCAAATGCTTAAAACCTCTAAATCACTTTATTAAATAAGTTGCATTATTATTCTAAAAATTTAGTAATTTCTAATCTAATTTTATACATTAATAAATGGAGAAAAAGGTGTCAGCAGATCACCCTGACCTGAACCATATTAACAAAGTATATCTGTTTGGAGCTATTAAATAACCCGCTCACTTAGCCACCTCTACCACTTTCCCAAGTTGAAATATACTACGTAGGAAAACTTACTTCTTATAAAATGCTCCATGATACTATTTGATTGCATATTCTGTTGCAGCATTGCTGGAGGCCAGGTTGCGGATCCAATTGATGAATATTCAAAATCGACATTTGAAACTGACAAATGCTATCTAATGGACTGCGGTGCAGAGGTGTTTGTTTGGGTTGGTCGAGCAACACAGGTGGACGATAGAAAAGCTGCCACACAAGCTGCTGAGGTATGAGATAATAATCTGTTGTTAAAAAGTTCCTCTTATTATCGGTTACTGATTTCATATTAACCATTTATAGGAGTTTATCACAAGTAATAATCGTCCAAAAGCCACCCTTGTAACCCGAATAATTCAAGGTTATGAGACACATGCATTCAAGTCTAACTTTGACTCATGGCCATCATCAATTGCACCTGCAGCTGAAAATAGAGGAAAAGTGGCCGAAAATAGAGGAAAAGTATCAGGTAATAATAGACATTGGCAATTTTGACCCGTTTACTTACGAAAAAGTCTATTTGGTTGTGTTTTATCTCAAACAGGTCGTATGGGTCAAACAATTGAAAGCTGCCTAAAGTCTATAGCTGCAAGAACATAAAATATACCATTAACTTCTCTTCATATCGGCAACACACCTTTTTTTAACCATATATTGGCATAATGCAATATACTTTCCATTTCTTATAAGAGTTAGAAATTCGCCAATTTAACCATATATTGGCATAATGGTGCTATTTTTGTATTGTAGCTCTATTGAAGCAACAACAAGGTGTTGGGCAAAAAGGAAAAGATAAAAGTGCTCCAGCAGGTGAGGAAGTTGTTCCGCCATTGCTTGAAGGAAACGGGAAACTCGAGGTTTGACCACTAACATCTATCGCTACTCGTTTGTTTTTTATCTTGCTATTCATTCTTGTAAATATTTGTGGCTTTTGGCACTAAGGTATGGTCGATTGATGGTGGTGCCAAGCACCCGGTAGCCGGTGAGGACGTTGGTAAATTCTACTGTGGAGATTGCTACATTGTTCTTTATAGCTACCATTCTAGAGAGAAAAAAGAGGACTTTTATCTTTGTTATTGGATTGGAAAAAACAGCACCGAGGTAAATATTTTGTTAAAAATTAAAAAAGATTATTGTGTCACAAAAAGATTGCATTTTTTAACCATTTTCATCAACAGGAGGACCAAAACACAGCTGCTAAGCTGACTACATCAATGTTTAACTCACTGAAGGGGAGACCTGTTCAGGTACCATGCCGTTACAGGTGGCAAGATGGGCAGTTTGGAAATGGGTCAAAACTGATTTTTGTTCATTTATTAATGTTTTAAGTATGATTGCAATAATAAACTATAATCTTTGAATAGGAACAATTTTGAAACTTGTGTGCGTTACAAATAGACTTTGGGTGACTTCTAACCCGTTTGAGATAAGCACATCCCTAAATGGACCCATTTGTAAATAACCTGATTGAAGTTGTCACCTGTACATAGCATAATCATTCTATACAGAATATGATTCTTACAGCAAGGTGTTATTTTCTTTAGGGCCGTATCTACCAAGACAAAGAACCACCACAGTTTATTGCTCTTTTTCAGCCTATGGTTCTTTTTAAGGTACTTGTATACATTTATATGTTTCTTGCTGAAAACTAACAGTAACTAACAATAACTAATACGGGTCTTGTGTTATTAGGGTGGATTGAGCTCCAGTTATAAAAGCCACATTTCTGAACAAGGATTAACTGATGAAACCTACAGTCCAGATAGTACTGCAGTTATTCGAATATTGGGAACTGCAGTGCACAATAACAAAGCAGCTCAACTAGATCCTGTATACGCTCTATGATCCTCTTGCACTACATATGTATTAAATTCTTATATATTTTTAATAAGATTTCAAACAATAAAAGCATATCTTTTACAACCCGTCATATTGCAATTCGTTATCGGGTTCTCATTATTGAAGTCACGTGGCAACTTGTAAGGATGCCACATGGCACCTTATACAGATGACACGTCCATACCTAACTTATATATCATGTACACATCCATACCTAACTTATATTTGTACACATTATGTATTTTAGGTGGCAACGTCTTTGAACTCGTATGAATGCTTCGTTATACACTCGGGTTCCCATCTATATATCTGGCAAGGAACCCATAGTACTTTTGAGCAGCATCAATGGGCCGCCAAAATTGCTGAATTTGTGAAGGTATGCTTTCAGTACTTTCGTAACAAGTTTATCGTTTTTTATACAATACTTTATGTTATATTTTTAAATGCCATATTTTCAGCCTGGGGTAACAGCGAAATATCAGAAAGAAGGAACGGAAAGCGCAACCTTTTGGCTTGGTCTTGGAGGGAAAGAAGATTTTACGAGCAACAAAGTATCACTCGAGACTATTAGAGATCCTCACTTGTTTGCATTCTCCCTCATTAAAGGTTCCACGAGTGTATTAATTTACTTTTACATTTTAATTGTCGGCTTAGCTCATCTAACTAGTTTCTTGTTACCATTTCTGCTGCCTTGTGGATCTTCAGAAAAATTTGAGGTGGGTGCAGAGTATATATTATTTATGTTTGGTTCAGTTATTTATTTGTGTCATGAGTACTAAATCAAGATTCTTTGATTTTCTAAAGATTGAAGAAGTTTACAACTTTGATCAAGATGACTTGTTGCCTGAGGATATCCTGATATTAGATACACATGCGGAGGTTTTCGTTTGGGTTGGTCATGCGGTTGACGCAAAGGAGAAGAAAAATGCTCTTGATCTTGGCCAGGTACTTCATATATATTTGATACAATGCATTTATTCAAAAGTGTCAAACTGGGCAAGGTGGACAGGTTGAGTAACGGGTCAAAACTGGTGAATATTTCTTCAGTCCAATTATTATTATATATCTTAATTTTTTTTCCAAAAGTTATTTTATTTCTATCATAATATTTCTTATTATGAATTTATTTTACTTTGGGGCAACCACCGGCCTGTTTGACCAATCTGACCCGTTTTCTTATAAGCTAAAAGTTTAAACTTTACTGTTTTTATCTTTTGTTTTGCGCACGTTGATTTCAGAAATACATTGAATGGGCTGAAAATCTCGACGGATTGTCCCCACATGTGCCATTATACAAAGTTACAGATGGAAATGAACCTACCTTCTTTACAACATATTTCTCATGGGAACCTTCAAAAACATTAGTATGTGTTCTTCTCACATATGATCCCGTTTTAATTGCTATTAAGATCATGATTTGAAATTTGTTTATTTTTTCAATGTTTTTAGATTCATGGAAACGCATTCCAAAAGAAGATTACGATACTGTTTGGGGCAGGCCAGGCCGAGGTAAATAATTCTCATAAAACTGATGTTTTATTTATATTTGTTTCTGAAATGGTATGAACCGAATTTTTGGTATTAATTCAGGGCCATGGGAATCAAGGTGGTGGAGCAACTCAACGAGCTTCAGCCATGGCAGCCTTGAACTCCGCTTTTCAATCAACTGGTGGTGGTAAAGGTAGTTCACCAAAAGGACCAAGCAGTGGGGCTTCACAGAGACGAGCTGCAGTTGCTGCTTTGTCAGGAGTTATTGCTGACCCCAAAATCGACGAACCCTCTCCTGTCGCCTCACCTGGTACTGTTAAAACTATGATTTCATATTGTATGCTATCTGAGGGTAATGGGTCAAAAGTCGTATTTTGATACCTGTCAAATTGGGCATAGTTGGATGGACGTGTTGTGTTTACCATACGCACTTTCTGACCAATAATCATATGAATTTTTCTGATAAAATCGTTTAGGAGGTAACTATGCAATAAAGTACACATTGGGCAAGTTTCAACAATTTGACCCCTTTGAGATATATACCAATACCATAACCTAAATTGACCCATTTATAAGTAAACGGGTCAATATTGCCACTGCAAAGTTTTATTATGGATCTGCTCATAATGCTCATCGAATTCTGATACATACTCTTTGCGCATTTAGAGAAACCTGAAGAAACCCCTGAAGAAGCACCTGAGGAACCATCTGAGCCAGCTCCAGAAGAAGATGATGGAGAACCAAAGGTAGCAATCGAGGAGGACGAAAATGGTATTCTATCTAGTCAATCTACCTTCAGCTATGAACAGGTCAGGGTTAAGTCAGAGAACCCCATTCCAGGAATCGACCTTAAGAGGAGAGAGGTGAGTTTTCTTGTAAACGTTTCATATTATATCTTTGATTCTGCATTTTAGTTGCTAGATGGGCAGGTTGGGTAATGGGTGCAAACGTGTAATCGTTTACTACGGGTAAAAACGGGTCAGGTTGGGTTAGCCCAAAACAAGTCCTTTTACTTTGGGTTGATTCGATGATTTTTTACATTTACAAGTAATTAGTATGTAAGATATGATTTCACACTATGGAGATTTTTGGCCCGATTGACCCGTGACCTTATAAGCTAATTTATATTTTGACCTGTTAAAGATAAGACATACCAAAAAATTGACACATTCATACATAAATGGGTCAAAATCACCACATCTACTTCTACGTAACAATGTTGATCTTTGTTCTTTCAGGCTTATCTTTCTGTTGAAGAATTTGAGTCGGTGCTTGGGATGTCAAAAGAAGAGTTCTATCAGTTGCCAAAATGGAAGCAAGATTTAACCAAGAAGAAAGTTGATCTCTTTTAAACATCAAGTTCCTTAACCAAAGCACGTAATAAACTTCAAACACCACCATTTTTCAACACACCAATAACACCGCCTTTTCAACATTCATCAATTTTTTTCCCACTTTCACCCGATCAATTTCCCTTATTACATAGCCATTTTCTTGATCGTGGTTTATAGCATATTAGTATCGGTTTTTTGTCATTTCATGCCTGAGTAACGTGTCATTATCTCGCCTACCTCAAGATTTTACAACTGCAGGTTGACCCAATTAGTCCTGCTGTCTTTTTCGTTTATGAAAGTAGTGCGATTTGTATTCACATTCTATTACATAATGGATAAAGATTCATTATTTGTCATATAATCTGTCCTAATTCAATGTTTCAATATGTTTTTAGTTGTTCTTGATGATACCATTTTACTCATTATAATGCTAGTAGTTATTGTTATACAAATATATAATATTTAATTTAATTATTAATGTATATGTATATGTAATATAATAAGTTATGGTATTTAAATATGTGACAAAAATGTCATGACTCATGTATGTATATGCTATATATATATCTGTATATACTGATATGATGCATGTGTATTTTGATAGTCTGGTTTTTAATTAATAGCAGATTAATATTCTTTTACCAGAGAATAAAATAAATGTAGAAGCATGTTTTTATCCTTAAAAGAAGGAATATTAAGAGTTAAAAAATATATAAATAAATTAAAGGTCATATGCACATGCTTTGCAATCAACTTCGGTGCTCCTACGATTACGTTATTGACTTAAAAAAATTTCTAAGGTTTTTATAAAGCTAGTACTATTTTTAATTTCTGATTAACTCTTTAATTTCTTTTGAGTAATCTTTAAGTACTACTACATTTTCCGTCTAATAAAATTGATGTTTTCTTGCATTTTAAATCGTCTTAGAGTGGACTAATGTGGCATTGTGGCACCCGGAGGTGATTGACCACATTTGGATGATCATTCTAGTCTCGAGGTGGTGGACTAATGTGGCATTGTGGCACCCGGAGGTGATCGACCACATTTGGATGATCATTCTAGTCTCGAGGTGGTGGACTAATGTGGCATTGTGGCACCCCGAGGTGATCGACCACATTTGGATGATCATTCTAGTCTCGAGGTGGTGGACTAATGTGGCATTGTGGCACCCCGAGGTGATCGACCACATTTGGATGATCATTCTAGTCAGGGGCGTCTCGTTAATTTTCAGTGCCCTGTGCCATAAATAAATTTTAGGCCCTTTAAAAATTAGTGGAGAATTTGAATAAAAGGTCTTCTTTCTCAAACCAGACTTGTAACCACACATCCTCCATTGAAACACATACAAAAAACTTGATTATTTTGTCTACATTTAATAATTATTGTATTTAGCATCATAAGACTTTGTTTAATGAGATTGAAAATTACAAAAATCAACCTATGTATAGCATAAAACTTAAAAATTTGGGCCCTACGAAAATTAAGGGCCATGTGCAATAGCTCACCCTGCACACCCTCAAATCCGCCTCTGATTCTAGTCTCGAGGTAGTGCAGACCGCAGACCACCGTGAGAAATGTAGGAATGAACAAATAAATAACTTCTCGGTAATATCATCCATTTTCTTATGAGTTATCAAAACTCATAAGCTAAAATGTTAAATGACTCACTAACTTCGTAAGAGTAAATTTGGTAATTTAAATCTTTTGTTGTTGTTTTACGAAATTGCTACTTATTGAATTCCAAATGGCAAAAGTTTTCAAAATATCAACATCTCATTATTTTACAGTACATTTAATCTTCGCTCAAATACAGGATTAGCGAATTAGGGAACATATGCTCTTCCTGTCTTTCAAGGTTCAATATGTATTAAGATACATATACGTAGAAGACTAGTAAGATATACACAATGCATTATATTGTGATGGTGGATAACATAATATTATTTACGTGTACCTTACAACTTTTTAATGTACAATTTTTGTTGATTGTAAAAAAGGAATGTGGATAATTGAATTGAATAATATCATTAACCTATTATAAATGCACAATTTTTGAACCATAATACGTTAACCTCTTCTAAACAATGTCTAAAAGTTTTATTGAACACATTTATAATGAAAACAACAAACAATTGAACATATATACGGAGTATTTAACAATGAATCCTTGTTCAAATAATTAAAGATGTGTTTGGCACATACATTTTAAAGGATTACAAGGGATTGAGCTTTTAGTTTTCATAATCTCAATCCCCTAATCCCCGTTTGGCAACAAAAGTATAGAAGAGATTATTGAAAAAAGAATTCTCAAGAATCCTCTAAAATCCCTTTTTGAGAAGCTTTTTCAAGTACCTTGAAAAAGAATCCCCAGCTTCATCTCCAGCTACAATCTCCAACCACAATCTCCAACTCCAGTTACTTGTTACCAAACACACCTTAAATAATCTATTTCCATAACCTTTTTAACTTATTAAACTTTAATGCAAGAAAAGTACACATTATTTTATACCACAACTTTTTGTATATATTAGTTAATTACATAAATTGTCACATCCAATTAAAAATGAGCTTCTCTTGACTCAAACCTATTTATTCTTATAATCTGGCATGATGGCATCCATCCAACTCGTTTAATTTAACTTGGTTGATTTTGTCACCTCTAGAAAAACATATAATAATAAACCATATACAACTAGTCACTTTATTAATATATAATTATAATGATAATGATAATCTATATTTTAAGACGTTTAATGAGCTAGGACAAATATGGTCCCGTTATGATTACCATTAACATTCTTTCTAAAATTAATTAATCATGTTCATGATTTGTCTAACATGGCCTACAATGATCGATCAATTTCCAATTTAATAATATCATCCAATGATCAATATACATACACTTTTCGTGTTCATATCTATCTATTTATTAAATCAATTTACAATTGAATTTTCTATTGACAATTTTGGTCTCATCGCTAATTCAAAGAAAAATGTCCATTTCACATGGACCAATCAATTTCAACATTTAAGTATAATTTGGAATGAAAATTGACACCCCCATTGAATTTCTTTCAAAACATATTTATAATAAATAAATAAAATCTAATAACTTGCTCTATTTAACTAGAAATATCATGGGTATGCTATTTTAGTGGTACATGATATGTGTGAAATACAAATGAAAAAAAGAGTACCTTAGATTTTATGTTTTTCTTAGTATGTTATCCATTTCATTTCTCAGAGTTATATGTTTTGCGTAGAGGTAGTAATTTTAAACTCATTCGTTATTTATGGATCAACTTGATTAATATTTATGAGAGGTTGGGTTTGTTGGGTGTCACTTAGGGGTGAGCACAAAAACCGTTTAACCGAACCATAACCATATTAACCGCTAAACCGATCCATATTAACCGCTTAACCACACAAACTGACGGTTCGGTTATGTAAAATGAAATTAACCGCCGGTGGTGGTTCGGTTACGGTTAATGTCCATAACCAATCCGCCATTAACCGCCCCACCTTAAATATTGTACTTATTTTTTTATTAATTTAAATAAATATATCAGTACATATATTATTCTTATTCTTATATGGATTAGTGCTAAAAATTAATAAATATATACAAGTTAATTTTTGTATTATTGATTTAGTACTTTTGTCATTTTGTTTTTGAATTTTGTAATGAACTAATATAATATATGGACATTACATATGGACTTTTAAACCAATATTTGAATTTTAATATCTATTCATATTTACTTTTGCTCTTTTGGATCTAAAAAGTTTAACTCGTAATTTATTTTTCATTTTTAAAACTAACATATTTGGTTAACCGCTTTAACCACCAGGATTAACTGATCCGCCAAAATTAACCGCTTAACCGATCCGCCAATTAACCGAACCCAACGGTTATTAATATCAATTAACAGCCATGTTTGGTTCGGTTACGGTTAGTGTCCATAACCGCCCCAAACCGAACCGTGCACACCCCTAGTGTCACTCCATCTTTTTGGATGGATCCAAATGGTTATTTAATATAACTCCAATTGTATAACAATCAACCAACGGGTTAGATGGGTCTAGCGGGTAAAAAAAAAATTCACCTCATTTTATTTTTTTCATTTTTCACTCAAATAAAAAAAAAGTTTGGTGGAAACCCGATGGGTCGACCCGACCCAAGACCCATTTGACCCGGACCCATTTAAATGACATATCTAGACCCGAACCCATTTAGACCCAAACTCATCTAGACCTGACCCATTAATTTTGCCACTTATAGTTTGCGGCGACCCATTAATTTTGCCACTTATAGTTTGCGGCAAAAAATCCAACTCAGAGATCGAAAGTGAAACAAATAACGTAGCACAAGGAGCCAAGAACCCGACTCAGATCAGGAATAAGCGGATAAGATATCGTAGGGATGCGAAATGTTATTGTGCGTTTAGTTGTGGAAAATTTTCCATAATTTTCCATTTTCAATTTTCTAAAGAAAATCATTTTCTAGAAAAGTGTTGAAAATCTAGAAAACGCTTTCAAATGTTGGAAAAGTGGATTTTGGAAAACTAGTTATATCTTGGAAAATTTGGAAAAGTGGGGAGGAAGTTTATAAAGGAAAATTTGGAAAAGTGATGAGAACTTGTTTTCCACCTTCAAGTTATATTTTGGAAAAGTGGATTTTCCATTTTCTTGAAAAATTTTCTTAAAAAAATTCATTTTGAACGCGTTTTCCAGTTTTCCACATTTCTTAGAAAAATTTTCTAGAAAACTCTCTCTTTTTTCCACAACTAAACGCACCCTTATTTACTCATGAAAACTCAACAATTTTGGTCCAAAAATTATACATATTTTTATTTTTATTTTATTAATATTATTTTCTCGAAATTTATGTTTTGTAACAATATAGGGATATTATTTTTATCAAATTTATGCATGTAGTCATGTACATTGAGCCCCTCGGTTCAACACATGGATTTTATTGGACTGTTTGCAATAAAAGCGACAGCCAAAATCTGACAACTAAGCAGTACAAACGACATCGTTTTTGCTGACATCAACCTTAACGTGGAAGATTACAACTGAATTTTGCACAAATAAAAAAAAAAACTAATTTAAATGAATGTATTATTTTAATTGCAAAATGTACAAGTAAATTAAGCACCATTGTACAATAGTGGAAGTAAAACTCATAAAAATAAAAATAAATAAATTTAACAAAAGTACCTTACGCTAAACAACTTGTACCCTTTTTTTTACGGTCAACAATCTGTGTAAACCGAGGCGTCTATTGAAAACGAACATATATGCTTCATAATAACTTCACCGGTATCTAAATTGCTATTTCCACGCCGTAGTACAACTGTCTGATTTGCTATTTCCACTCCACTGAGTGAACTCGGTAGTAACTCCGGTATTGACTCGTTTGACACCACAAAATGTATACTTTTTTGCAAAAAGTCATTTCCCACGAGTTGACTCATTAGACCCGACTCGGTGATTGAATTCTTTTTGTTGTGGTGCTGACGTGTCGTTGACCGGACAATCTCGTTCAATATTGCGGCGGATAACCGTCGGACACCGCGTTCACCGCCGTAAACCACCGCCGGATTGATAACTTTCCGGTGGGATTTGTCTTTTTTCCGGCTGTGATTTGAATATAAAATAATTGACTCCGGTGAGTGAGACTTGACTCGGGCGAATGGGTCACCGAGCAGTAAAACTTCTTTGACATCAGCAAGAATTATTTTTTTAAATTTCCGGCGAACCCGACCCAAAATCATCGGGTAAGAAGCCCATCTTCTTAAACTCATTGGAGCATGATCCAAAAACCCGGATAATGAATTTTCAGGGTCAAGTTCGCCAATTCCAAAACCAACTACCGACCCATAATTCGTCCGACTCAACTCAGTCAAATCACCATTACCAAAACTCGAATTATACCCTCTAGCTCTCCGACCCCAGATGGGTTCTCCTTTGTCCGGTTCCGACCCGGGTTTCATAAACCGGGTCGGGTCAAAACTAGCCGGAAAGTCCAAAACTTTACTCCCATTACCCAATTCTTGCTTATATTTTTCAACAACTTTCAAGAAAACATCATTTTCTTCACGAATTACATCATCAAACGAATCTATAGTCGTAATCGAATCAAATATAAACAAAAGATCCGATTTTGAAGCTAACCCAGATCGATGAAACGTTTTCATGAACAATTTGAGTTCTTTCTTGGTCACGTGACTCGTCACGTGACATATCACAAGCTCATTCATGAGACTAGTGCCACGTGTGTACAAAGTTCCCAACCCTTGTAAAGCTGGTAAATTTGAGTTGGGTTTTGCTTGTTTGTTAAAACCCTGGTTGTGTTTTTGCGTTAAAAATCTTCTGTGTGTTGTTATAAAATCATTGTTTGGTTCAAATGATGAAAGTGTGAATAAAAGAAGTGTGACAAATATTAAAAGTGCACAAATGGAAATTGTGGATTGTGTTCTTGTAAAAATGTGGCTTGAATTTGTACGTTTCAAAATGGAGTTTATTGTTGGTGATTTAAATGGTGATGTTGTTGTTGATGATGGTGTTGAAGTATTAGAATTAAAGTGTTTTTCTTCTGGGAAAAAGACTAAGAATATACCCATTGCCGGAGCTCCGGCACCACCGTACCACCACCACTATCCGCCGGTGTAGCTAGTTCAAGAGTAGGATGATATATGTAAAGTATGTGTGTGTTTGTAGTTGTATTATGTGTTAGTGTTTTTTAGTGGCTTGTGTGTGTTGGGTTTGTAGTGGTTTAGTTGTGGTGTAAGTTTTTATTTTTATTTTCTCTTCTTTTGTATCCGTTTTTGTCTTTGCTATTCCGTATTTATTAAAAAAAATGTGTGATTTCATTAAATTAATACGTGGGTTACTTGTGAAAGTGGGGGATATGTAAATAGGTAATGTGAAAAGACAAAGGAGGGATTATTAAAGCATTAAAGAAAAGTAGAAGGGGTGAAAAGTTGTAAACTTTATTAGTTTATAAAATGTCCATTTTTTTTAATTGAAGATGGTTCCATAATCATCAATCTATCAATTATATATGGAAAGTCACTTTATGATTATTTATAAAAATGGAAGGTTAGATGTTCATTTAATGTTTACGTGTTATTTATGATAGTCTTAAGTAGTGCCCTTAAGGTACTTGTTATCAAAATCCTTTATATATTTGTACTTTGAGAAAGATAACTGGTTTATGCAATCTATAGTGTTTATGCACATGGTTTATTTTCATATAATATAATTCGGTCACACTTTTTATCTTTCATAAATATGTTACAAAATATACCATAACATAAACGTTAATAAATAAAAAAAGCTTTTGATATTTAAATTGTTGTGTGGGTTGTTTCGAACATTATGATTCTTTGTAAAAAGAACACTATTCCAAAAGCCCAAATTATTCTATCTTTACGTGGTCCTTAACACTTTGGGATTAGCTAGCGGGGTAGGGTTCGTATAAAAACGTCACATTCATATTATCAAGTTTCCATTTTAAGTTATCGGACTAGCAAATAAGCATAACTCAAGTAAACGCCTATCGAAAAAACCTAATCACGTGATAACTTAACAAGTAACATGAAGTATATTTAACAAATGATATGATATCCTTAACTAGTCAACCTTTACATCTTTAGCTCAACTGAGAAACCCCTTTAAGTAAGATGTTAATTATAATTGATATTGTTTTAGTGCTTTTTACATTGGATGTGTAAAAAGAAAAAGGTAAAAGGATTATTAATTTGAAAAAGTAAAAGTATGAGGGTGTGAAAGGTAATAATTAGTTCATGTGGGGGGTTAAAAGGAAAATAACCAAACTAATGGTTGAAGGTTGCGTGGGTCGTGGGGTGTGTCCGGTGTCGTGTGTTTGTTTGCTGTCAAATGCGCAAGTCAATAATAGAAGGGCGGTGGTGGAGTTTAGAAGTTAAAATGTACATATAATTATGCATAGTGTACAACTTACACCTTATAAATATATTCTCCGTATTTCTTTCGCATCTTTAAATTTAGCTAATTTGGATCAAACACTTATAAGAAAATAAATTACGGTTTTCAATTTTAATATAAGTTTCAATTAACAGTTCCAGCTATAAGTTCACACATACAACTATCAGCGCTAGTTTTACCGAACTAATCTAGTTTTACTATACACACCCATGAAGTACATTAGAGGGTTAAACGGGTAAAATGTAGACGTAGTTACGAATTAAAGATTTCAAATGAGTCAAATAATCAAGATGTATTCAACTAGTTATAGTGTTTTTTTTCTTCTTTCTAAATGATACGTCTTATTATTTCAATAATTTACTTTTGTAAAATGAAACTGTTGTGAAATCTTCATGGGCTTAATCCATGAACTTGTGGATAGCCCACCACTACCAACTAGTCTATTAGGGTTTTCTATAATCCCTATATATACTTATCATTTGTATATTTATTATGTATGAATCACTCAATAACATTCCTCTCTTCCTCTCCATCTATGATTCTTGTTCTTCCATTTTATAAAACGTTATCAGCACGAACTTCTAACCTAAAAATTTCTGAGTTCGGCCGAGGATTAACTTGAGGTATGCTTTTAAATCTGTTGCTCGTCTGCTTATTATATTTAATTGCATGATCCATTTGATCTGAATACGTGGAATTCTATGACTTCGTGTATTGCATGATCTAGCTTATCTATGTTCAATTGCATATGCTATACGGACGTGTTTGATATCGCTGATTTATTTGCATAGGCTACATGTTATATTATATTATTATGTATGTGTTGTTACATACGTGTTACTTTCTTATGAGTCTTAATTTAATACGTAGTACATCTTATATATGAGAACTCACGAATTCGTACGTATATTCTAGAGTCGATATCATTAAATACTTATATTTATTGATATTTTATTCATGATAATGATATTTAATTACTCATCATCATAAATTTTAAAAGTATCTATCATAAAAACATGAGAATTTAACATAAACAAAACTAGCGTGATACATATTAAAGGCTAATCGAATGTTACTGAGTTATCATTGATCTATATAGGTACGTTTAATATTTTGCCACATAATATTTAAAGTTTAAGATATTGCAAATCTATAAAGTATTTATGAAAGGTGTACTATGAAATCTATGTGCCTAGGGATGGATTTATTTTAGTTGTTTATATTTATGTGATTCTTTGTATAATATTGATATTGATTGATTCATTAAAATATGATATGTGCTTTAGATCGGGCAATATGCCAATATAATTTTAGGTAATTTGATCTTCGAGTTCTTTGTAGTCATAATTTTAAAATTTGTACACATATTGATTGTTGGTATTAAGCGCATAGTTCTTTAATTTATTTTTCAATTTTAATTTCTTGTTGATTTTATAAACTCTTTTGTAATTTACAAGAACAATCAATGTTCTATTGTGATTACTTAAGGAAAATTGTTATTTATTATTATATTAGAAGAACAACAAATGTTCTATCATATTTGAATCTATATACAATACCTCAAGTTATTGTTATATTGATATTTATATTATGATTAATTAAAAATGAATCAAATAACATAACTTCATGTTGATGTTATTGTTAAGATCCTCAAGATCTATAATGTTTTCAATAACCTCATGTTATTGTTATATATTTATAAGATCCTCAAGATCTTATTGTTATTTCAATTCATAACCTCATGTTATGATTTAAATCATTCTACAATGATCTCTTAATGAGAATCAAAACATATAACGTCATGTTATTATCATACAACTTTTATTTATTATAGATCATCATGATCTATATATTATGATCTCTTCAAGGAGATTAAAAGTAAACATAACATCATGTTATTGTTTAAAGATCATCAAGATCTACTATTATCTTTACAAGATAATTATAAGTTAACATAACCTCAAGTTATTGTTATTGTTTTATATATTTATAAGATCATCATGTTCTTTATGATCTACCTTAATCTCCTCAAGAGAATTAGAAAAATATTATAACCTCAAGTTATCATTGATTTTTTTATTATGATTCTTTAAAAATCATCAAATCATATAACCACATGTTATTGTTACACATATACTTTTTATCACGATCCTTAAGATCTATAAGAATACAAAAATAAGGTAACCTTATGTTATTATTATAATCAAGATCTACAATGATCTCAATAATCTCATGTTATTGTAATATATTTATGAGATAAGATCCTTAAGATCTACAATAATCTCTTAAAGAAAAAAAAATGAACCTCGAGTTCTATTATATTTATTTTTCAAAATCATACGATTGTGTTATCATGTTTTATTCATTAATTTATTTTTATGTACACATGATTTCGTTATTGTGTTTCATTACATCAGACAACTCATTATTTTGCAACTATTTGAGTTTATGACCTCTCTTTAATTAATAAAGATGAGTGTTGTATAATCATTTTTATTATATTCAAATAAAATTGGTCCATCTGTTAGAATTATGTTAAATCAATTTTGCAATATATGTTTTCTCTACTTACAAATTCGGTCCACTTGATTATCGGTTTCAAAATTACAAAGTGTGCAATTAACAATGAATTAAATGATACATTTTGACAAATAATTAAAGTATTTTGTATGACCATGTCAAATCAATGATATTCCTCATCTCAATGAGGACTTTAAAGAGAATATTTAACGGTGAAAGATCCGTTATACTTATGTTAAAAACCTAGAAGAAAGGTTTTTACCATCAAAAGCAATTACTCCCTCCGTCCCACCCCAAGTGTCCTATTTTGACTTTTTAAAGTCTTTCTTTTTTAACTTTGACCTTTGATATTTTTGTTTGTGTTATATAATACTTGATGCAAAATATATGAATGGGTTGAGTTTCTAATGTATTTTCATTGCTATAATTTTCACCGGGTATTATATAACGCAAACAAAAATATTTACGGTCAAAGTTGAAAAAGAAAGACTTCAGAAAGTCAAAACATGACACTTGGGGTGGGACGGAGGTAGTAATGCTTTAACACTAGTTTTCACTAGATGCACCTCATGTTGCAATATTATGGCTTTAATTATAAGTCATATTCTATGGTTTTGATTATATAAAAAAAACATGCAATTGAAGCACATATGGTCATAAACTTCATGTTTTAATGGACCATGACTATTACATAATTGGCATGATCGGTGAGACCATCCCGGGTCAATCATGATGCGAAAAGTATAATGGAACCTCAAGTTTCCTCGACATAATAATTTTACATGCATTGCTCTCAATAAATGTTTATACGTACCGACTATAGTTGGGACTCATTCCCTTAAAATTCTGAAATCAACAAACGGGTATTTCATATATCCATATAATGGACCATTTAGAGTTTTAAATCGATGCATCGTCTAAATGGTCATGAAAATCGCAACCTAAAGTTTGAGTGACTAAGTAACTCAGTTAATGAGATTACGAGTACACATTTCAGAACATCAAATTTTATTTTGATATTGTCGGTGAACGTATATATTGTTTAAATACATCAACGTTTCCAGTTGATTATAATAAGTGTTGAACATATATTAGTTCATTCACAAATTGCTTTTGTTAAAAGGCTTAGTTGATTGCAAATCAACATCAATTATGAGAGCAACAATGATATGGGGCCATATTAATATACATGCAATAATTCGCATCGTGCCAATGGAAATAGATTTTTCCCTCCTTATAATTCATTTTTGGTCATTAAAAAGATATATCATTGATATTTATATTTGTATGTGCGATATATGCTCAACCATAACGCACAACTATTAGACCAAAAGGGGAAATCTTAAAACAACTTAAAGTGAAAATGAATTATCAATATATAATATTGATCCTCATAGTATCCAGTATGAATTTGAAGTTCAAATGATAATTCAATTTTTTTTTTTATAATTGCCAGACATATTTGTTTGAATGATAAGTTGTTATTGCTCCTATAAAAATGGCTAATAAGCCTATATCACGTGAAACGTGAGTCGATTCCAAATTATATCCTCGAAAAAAAAAGGAGCAAGTTATTTAGATGGTCTAATCGAGGAATTCAAGACCCCATTTCAATCTAACGAAACTAGATATGAAGGTTCTATCAGAACCTGTGGTACCGAAAAATGAAGAGATCTCAATAAATGATATCATGTCTAGAACATCGTGGAATCGATATAAACGATATAATAATATTATTGTTATAATATAGCACTAGCTATTGTGATTGAGGATCATGAAATTATTTTTGCAAAGAATTGCAAATATTATTTGGCCAATATAAAAATGCGCAATAAATTTATAAAATCTCTTCATACGAGATTTTTGGACTTATAGTCCATTTCATAACAATGTAAAGCCTATTGTATGGCTGGTCTTTACTCAACTTCCCAATGAGTATGAAGCTATGAGATATACGGCTAGAGTGTTGATACTAAGGCTCTTTGCTATATGATAACTCACAAGTCTAGCTCATTTCCTATTTGAATCCCTCAAGGATATAAAATGCTTAAAGATGCTTCCACTTTAAACAGCCTCATGCTTTATATAAAGGTTCTTAATTGAGAATACCATTTATTCAATTTGAATAAGATCTTATATCAAATGATTGGGAAGATCTGATAAAGGCATGTTTCACTATTTATAATGCCTCATGCTTTTCATAAAGGGCTCTCGAGGACACTGTCGAATCAAATAAGTCCTTATATCAATTTGGACATCTCTTTATTAAATGGACATTTTAGCCCATATTGAATATACATTCTTTATGAGTATTTTGCAATTCATACATCCTTTGAACTTTTTACAAGATTCTAAAGGCGAACGAATATTCATAATTGAATATGAAAGAAATATCTTGTAAAGATAAACTTTTATCGTGGATAAAGAGTCATACATCCTCATGATGTAGTGATTATTTTAATCCTTCTGACCCCCGAAGGATGACAGATATCATTAGACATTGATATTTCTCACTATTATAAAAGAGTTGAAAATCATTTACGTCACATTTTTTACGAGATAACTTATGTGAGAACACTCATTGTCTTGCATAAATATAAAACATTTTTCAACTTGATGAATACATCAACAATGATGGATCCATGATTTATCTCATAAAAGTCAGTTTTTGCTTTTTAATTTTGATGAGATGATATTAACCGTCAATAAATTCACAAGTGATGTGATTATTAGGGGGAGATAATAAATGTTGCAATTTTTTTTCCCTTGACCATGGTTTTGTCCCACTGGGTTTTTCCTGGTAAGGTTTTTAACGAGGCAACATCCCCTAACATATTAAAAGAATTATGTACTCTTTTTCCTTAACTAGACTTTTGTCCCAACGGGTTTTATCTAGTAAGGTTTTAACGAGGCATAATCATCAAAACAATTGACATCCAAGGGGGAGTAATGTACACTAATGTGAAATGGATGTCCATACCTTCAAAATATTTTACACAAAGAAAAAGCTAAATTTGGATACGCGGGTATTTGTCTGATCCACATAAGGTCAAAAACATGATATGTTTTCACCTATGGAGACACCACAATTTCTTGGAGGTCGTCAAATAATGCTAAATTTATTGAGTTTTATAAATTCAATCGAGAAGTGTCTACTCAAGATCGACGATTCAACACATCCAAGAAGAATGCGGTCTCAAGACAATCAAGGAAATCCAACATTTTATATGAAGACAATGTGAAGTGTATAGCTCAAATCAATGAAGGATATATCAAAGGAGATAAAACTAAACACATTTCATCAAAGTTTTTCTCAACTTATGATCTACAAAATGATGGAACCATTGCTGTTCGTCAAGTCCGATCAAGCGAAAATTTGGCTGACTTATGCATAAAATTATTGCCGACAAAAGTTTTTGAGCATCTAATTTGGAAGATTGGTATTCGGCGCTTGAAGAATATACATTAAACTCAGGGGGAGTATTATACGCATTGCACTCTTTTTCCCTTCATCAAGTTTTTATCTCATTGGGTTTTTCTTGATAAGGTTTTTAACGAGGCAGTCTATAATATATTATAAATGGTGACTATCCAAGGGGGAGTGTTGTGAAATCTTCATGGGCTTAATCCATGAACTTGTGGATAGCCCACCACTACCAACTAGTCTATTAGGGTTTTCTATAATCCCTATATATACTTATCATTTGTATATTTATTATGTATGAATCACTCAATAACATTCCTCTCTTCCTCTCCATCTATGATTCTTGTTCTTCCATTTTATAACAGAAACAACCTATTTTTTACTTAAACGTGAGAGGTTGTTTAAAATGATCAAAATTTACCCGACAAGTATTCATATAGTGTGACATCTTTTGATTATTTTGTTTAAAAATAGCTATTTTAGTAGTTTACGTTTGTACTCATACATACTATATTAAGTATTTATTTATTTAACCATCTAGATTGGTACGTTAGAATTAGATATTATAAAAACGGTATGGTTCTGATGTAAATCTTCATTTTAAGGAGAATGAGATATAGACGATTTCAACTATTGGTTTCTGTGATCAACGACAATTGTAATATCTTAACAACAATGCATTTTATATATTTATTCTATCTCAAATTTATTGTCTAAATACAAAGCACATTATAACATAATTATTACACTAGTTTTGTGTATTATGATATTTTTAGTCTTACTTTTTAACCATATTATTGTAACATACATATAAAAAGTAGGGATAATACAAGAAATTTAGTTAATTTAATTATTCTACTTTTAAAAGAACGTGTAGAAAAGGAAACATTGACTATAAATATAAATCATATAAGACATATGAAGTAAAATAATGCAATGTGTAAGTAAAGTGTAGTGTTTTTAAAATGCAACGAAAATAAACTAATATCACATAGGAAAATATCTGATCCACACCATAGGAAAATGGTCAAATTCATTGTAGCTATACATAACTTAAGCAGTGGCAAATCTAGCTTATTATTGACGTATATGATTTTATGATTTCTTTATGACAATTTTATCAATCTTTTTTTAAAAAAAAATAAAAAATTATACAGCCAAATATCACATAGAAGTACTCAATCCATTAATAAGATAGCAGATCCCAAAGCATCATAAATGTGATTTTAAAATTTATTGAAGGATGTTGAGTTGATGATGATATTAAGAAAGATATATAAACGAAAAGATGTATTATTAAGAATTAAGATGTCGATTAAGTATGGTACGTACGTATTAAGCTTAATTAAAGAGTGTTATATTGAATTCCATTAAACTCGACGAATTCGATCCTTGAAACGATCGTATATCCACCAAATAGTGTTCTACTCCGTCTAACTTAAATCGAAAATATCATGTCAACGAATTCGAAAATATAAAACAAAAAATGATAGTTTACGAATCAAATCGTAATCTTAACTTATTTTACACTTACATCAAGCTCTTTGATATCATCATGTAAAATACTTTTTGTAACTCTAGCATTTATCTACCGAAAAAAGCTCTATAATCAAGATTATTATTTAGAGTAAGTGACTTAATTTATCTAACGATCGAAGAGAATTTTAATACCAATTTAAAAGAAGCTAACGTTTCACCTTTCTTTGAATCACAAAAAGTTGTTTCTAGCATATTTCTACATTGTCATAGAAATCATGTTACTCCTTTTTGTCGAGCTGGTAGATGAAATTGCATCAAAAAGTATATTGTTGTAACAACCTTCTCAAAATAGAAAAAGAAGTTACACAAAAAACCATAGGCACCATGACTACATGGGACAAAGTTAGATTGCGTTTGATTCGTGCAATTCAATTTCAATAAAGGTATAATATGCATTTCTTTTCACAAGGGTGTTTGATTCATGAATAAATTGGTTCGGAAATTATCATATTTATTTACTTAAAAAAATTCACATTCCTTAGAAATCTAATTTATTTGATGAATTCAAGTTCCATCAAAAATAATTCTCAAACCAAGCCAATGGCGGACCCACGTGTTATTGATGAATCTCAGTTCCATTAAAAATAATTCTCAAACTGGACTAGAGGCGGACCCACCTGTTATAGCCAGCGATGTCACGTGCTTAAGCCGATTTTAAGAGTGCTATCAATTATATTTGGGCTTTGCACATTGCCGTATAAACGAACATAATAAACTATCAAGTTAAGTGAGCTTCGAGGTTTTTGGAACACTAACAACTATATTTTTTTGGGCCCGCCGCTGAACTAGACGGACCGTTATTGTTATTTAGTTTAGAGTAACTTGCATTAGATTATAATAATAAGTGTATCCTTTTTTTATTCGTTTTGAGTAACTTAAAATACATAGAGTAGTTAACAACATTTCATATGATTAAAAAAACTTAGGTATGGCATATAAAAATTTGAAATATTGTTGATTTGTTGTACCTTAATGGCACACGATATATATATATATATATATATATATATATATATATATACAATCGTGGTGTATAATTCATAGATGCATGGTATGTAGTATGTACTTAAAACAAAAGAAGCTAGTATAAGTAAGGGTCTGTTTACTTTCCACTTAATGGTCTGTTTCCAGACACTTCTTAATCCAGACAGATAAATTGCTGTTTCTTTTTCACTTAATCCGAAAGAAATGTCTGTTTCTGAAATAGAAGGAAAAATAAAGCCCTTACCAAAAAGAGACACTTAATGATAAATATACATTTTTTTCAACATTTTTTCTCTAATAGAATTTGAACACGTCATTTTTTATTCAAACTTTATATCATTTAAGTTCATCATTTTGGTCAAAACAAAAATTACATTTACATAAACAACACTTGTTATAAACAGACATATTTATCCAGGCAGATATCACATGTAAATAGCACTTAATAGTAAAAAAAGTGAACAGCCCTAAGAGTCTATAAGAAAGAGTGGGTTTAGAGATTCTTAAGATCTCCATTGGTAGGAGGAATTAATACCAAAAGCTTGAAAAAAACAAAAATTAAAATATAAAAAATGAAGCGAAAAAGATGACAAGACTTTTTGAATAAGTTGACCAAGTCAAACGCTATCCACTTCCAACTCATGGGATAGGTTAGCTTAATTTATGTTTTTTATTTCATGGTATTTCTGTATTACATATCGAAATTGATAATAAGAATAGGGAAATGCTATTGACAGCCTTAGGGCTGTCAATAAGACACATTCAATGCATTAATTAAAGTTGAAACTTTCCTTATTTAGTCAGGATTATATATAATTTAATTTATGTTTGCATTTAATTCACTGAAACTTTCCATTTATTTGTGATGTATTAAATGATATATTTGATTAAAAATGAAACTTTAACTTTAATTAATGCATTGGATGTATGTTATTGACAGCCCTAAGGGCTGTCAATAGCATTTCCCATAATAATGGGAAATGCTATTGACAGCCCTTAGGGCTGTCAATAAGACACATTCAATGCATTAATTGACTCTATAGTGGTTTCCACCGATCGAACCTATAGTTAACAATAGAAAGGATAAATCGTGTAACCTGTAATTAAAAGAATATTAGGAAGAAGATTGAACACGTGAGCTCCACATAAAGGTACAGATTTTTGAGTTGTATATAAGTTAACAAAAATCTAGTTCTTATTTGTAATTTTCCCTTATTTTTATTATCTTTACTTTTTTTATTTAATCCCCCACTCATATCCCATATTGTAAGAATAAGGTCATATATTGATCATTAATCTCAGTAGTTTTAGAATAACTATAATAAGCATGACAAGGAGATGATAGCTAGATCGACTTTCAAAGACAGTAGCAATGACAAGGATATACTTTTTTCGACCAATTCACCAAAATCACTCACTTATATTTTTACTAGTTATCTTTTATTTTCACTCACAAAAACACACACAACACCACAAAATGTGCTTCTTAACATCTTCCATTTTGCACAGTGATTGTCGTCGCTGTATTGTATAGACACATGATTAGCTTACTTACTTTAAATATAAATGCCGTTTTCGATAACCATTTTCACCATTGTTAACTCGGCACGATGATTTTTGACATGGAAATTTCTTATCATCAATAGAATTTTCCCTTCAAGTTTTTCAGCATTAGTACCTCAATAGTCAATATATTACTGTAATTGTATTCATAGATATACGTTCAAATGTTATTTTTTTTAAAAAAAATTTAGATAGCTCAATTCTCGACTGCTTATGAACTTCGAACCCCAAGCCCAATAGTAATAAGCCCATTTGTTTATTTCAGGCCCAATAAAAAGCATTCAAGCATTTTTTTTATTATTATTTTTATTCTACAAACATTTCGTCACTGCGATTCAGTTATCTCGCTCGCTGATCAAAATCTTTGTGATTCAGCCCTTAAATTAACCCGATAAAGGTACCATCTATAAACCTAATTGTTATAATTACATATTAATAATTTGAATTACTAATTGTTTTATTATGTGTTTAATTTTCAAAACCCTAGATTATCAGGTGTACTTTAGTGTAACATAAGAATGTTTCGTATGTTGATATGATATGAATTAGGGTTTTGATTTTTATTTATTTATTTATTTATTTAGGGTTCTAGGTTCAGATGTTTTTCCACATTGTATTGGAGCGAAACATGCAGCTCCATCCTAGAAATTTCGGTCGCGATTTACGCGAAAAGCTCGTTTCGAAGCTTATGAAAGATGTAGAAGGCACTTGCAGGTTTGTTACTTTTGGTATCGCTGTAAACATAAATTGTATCAGTGGCAGTTATAAGTTTTGCAAACTTTAAGAGTCTGATGAATTGTTTTGTAGTGGGCGGCACGGTTTTGTTGTGGCGATAACGGGTATAGAGAATGTAGGGAAAGGGATTATTCGAGACGGTACTGGTTTCGTTACATTTCCGGTTAAGTATCAATGTGTTGTTTTTTGACCGTTTAAAGGGGAGATTTTGGAAGCTGTTGTCACCATGGTGAATAAGGTTGTGTACTTTCGTCTGGTTTGAATTGTGTTAAATTTATGAAAATACGGTTTATGGTTGTCGGTTGATAAAAATTTAATTTAATCTGGTGATTAACTTTTGCAGATGGGTTTCTTTGCTGAAGCTGGGCCTGTTCAAATATTTGTGTCAAATCATGTGATTTGATTGATTATTTATTTTAGTTTTCGCATCTCGTATCTTTGTCTGCAGTAAATATTTTTTGCAAAGCGTTTATTACCATTCCTTATAGTTGATGTGATATTTATTGGTATATATCGGCATATTATGATAGTTTTCATCCTTTTTTTGATAAGTGATTTACGAATGGGAGTTTATAAGTTCTACTGTCAAGTATTTGGGATTTGGGTCAATACTTTCTGTGCTCTAATACTTTCTATTGTACCGTTTCTTTTATTTTTTAGCTAATACCTGATGACATGGAGTTCCAGTCAGGGGATATGCCTAATTACACAACTTCAGATGGATCCGTATGAATCAATATCACCATTTATTGTGCTTTGCTATATGAACTTACCAGATCGAGTGCTGCATATTCGATTTTATCCTTCCTTTGGACCTTTTCAGGTGAAGATTCAAAAGGACAGTGAGGTGAGGTTGAAAATCATTGGGACTCGAGTCGATGCCACAGAAATTGTACGTGATCAGTTCTTTGATTTACCAACATAGCTGCTTATAGTTTTGTATATGTTATTAATTTATTGTTATAACATCTTGGATTATTTTTAATCCCGCTGTTGCTTTTGCAGTTCTGCATTGGTACAATTAAAGATGATTTTTTTTGGGTGTGATTAGCGATCCTGGTACATCTTAATGTGTGGAATAACCAGGCATTCTGAACGAAAAATCATACTCGCTTGCTATTATATAAACCTTGTTGTCTTAAGTTTGTGGTTTGTATATACAATAGTAGTTTAAACTTAGCTTTCTTATGGCTATACACCAAGACTTCTGGTACTATAGTGGATTCTGATTTTAGTTCAGAAATTCATTTTGGTTCCTCCATAGTTCTTTAATTAGTACATTGTAGTATCTGTATGAAATTTATCTCTTGTTGGTGGTCATTTTATTGTCATTATTACTGACAATGAGTTTCATGACCGAAGCTTGCTGTTTGTTACTTGTATGTTAATGCAGTTTGATTGTGTATGAGTTAAATACTCTGGTGTATATATATGTCATATTGTTTTAGAAATGTTGGTTGATAGTTATATATTTTGCCTGGCCTGTTTTGGCCTGCACGAGTTTGACCCATGGCCCAACCCGATTGTATTGCCATTTCGAGTTCTTGTTAGGTCAGTGCCCCATGCAGATAAAAATAAAATCTGCATCTCCCACCGGTTCCTAATTCAAATATTTTCTTCAACAACCCATTTCAATTTTCTTGAATCGCCATTTCAGCCGTGTTAAATTCTCTAATAACTCTTGCATCAAGTACTAAGATAGTACATAAACCCTATGTAAGAAATCTACCATAGCTTTCAAAGTTTTTTTTTTTTTTTTTTTTTTTTTTTTTTTTTTTTTTTTGCGATTACGGCAACTGTTTATTTGCTGATAGTAGCGACTCAATGGGCTACAATGGGTGTGTTTGGCACGGGGTTTATGGGGGCTTTTAGAGGCTTGAGCTATCACTTTTAATAAGCCCCAGCCCACAAGTCTTGTTTGGCAGCACAAAAACAATGAGGCTTCTTAAAAAAATAAGCCCCTAGAAACCCTTAAACAAGAAGCTTTTTGAAGTGGCTTTTGAATAGAAGCTCAAGCTCAAGCGCCAGCCACAAGTTCCAGCCCGTTGTTACCAAACACACCCAATGTGTCCCTTTGCTGTAGCCTTTGCAATGTTGTGTGAACCAGTCGATGCAAAGGGAGTTCACAATTTACCTGTAGTGTAGTACTGCAATTATAACACCATGTGAAGTGTTGAGTAAGAATGAATTCCTCATTAATAAATAGTGACAATCTCGGTAAGGTTTAAGCAGTTGCGGATTCAGGATTGATGTTAACCGGTATCCTAATTTATAAAACCCTAACACTTACAAAGAATACAATTACTTATAGATATTACTATTACACTAAGCAAATCAAAATATTACACTAGATAAATTAAATTAACGGTTGCCCCTACCTATAAGGTAATTTCGCCTAAACTAAGGTAGCTATGCACTATTGATAAGCATTTAGTTATATCTTTTAACGAATCATGATCAAATTGGGAGTTGATATGTTGACATTTGGTCAAGCATGTATTATTTGAAAATCTTTCTTATCTCTAATCTTTAGTATATATTTGTTTTAGGTTTGATATGATAATCGATCTCTCATATCCAATTAATTAATTTATTTATTTCAAATAATAAAGAACACATAACTTGTCACAGTGGTAAATAAACTTTATAGTTTAATACTTTTATTTATGTTATGTATAAGGAAAAGTTAAACAAATAATAATAACAAACAGACATTATAGGGAAATGTTCAAGTAAGAACACTTGTTATGGTGGAAACGGTAGGAACAAACATTTTTATTTTTAACTTTAAGATTAAATTATTTTTTTGATAAAAATTTATATCAAAATTCATAATATTGTGTGCTCTTTAATGTGAGAAATCTTCTTAAAAAAATATGTGATACACATCATAAACAATTTAGTGTGTATCACAGTATCATACATAAAAGGTTGTGATACACAATATCATATATTTTTTTATTTTTTAATCGATCCAATATTAAAGAAGATAAAATTTCAGTAATTTTGGCATAATTTTTTTGGGTGAGGTTCCTGGGAGAAGGGGTAAAAGTAAGGGAAGGGAGAGAAGCCAATGAGGAGGTGACAAGTGTCTCCTCATTTCTCCACCTTTTTTATTCATTTCCCCTTCCTTTTTTCATTTCTCCACCTTTTTTATTCATTTCCTATTCTTTTTTTTTTATTTCTCCACCTTTTTATCCAATTCTCCCCCTTTCTTCATTTCTTTACTTTTTTTTCTATTTCATTTTTTTAATTTATTGTTTTATTATAAAAAAAAAGATTTTAAACTTAAAAAAAAAAAAATTTAACATGTAAAAACTTCTATAACACTTTTGTTAAAAAAAAATAATTAAATAAAATTTGTTAACATTTTTTTAGAAAAAAATTCCAAATCTAAAAATTAGTTTTTAACATTTTTTCCTGTTTAGTTTTTTCTTTTTCATATATCATTTTTAAATTTGTGATGCACCAGAAATTATATATGGCGATGCACATTAATATCAAAAACAAGCTGCAATAAAGCTAAATTATTATTGTGTTCACCAACATTATAAATATGATACACTGATTTTTTCTGAATATGATGCATCGAGTATTTAAATATCATGCATCAACAATCAAAATATACTATAAAACATCGTTATTGAATTAAAAAGTGGTGCATCATAGTTATAAAACATGGTTCATCATAGTCATAAAAAATGGTGCATCGATTGTTTAAAAATATCATGCATTGACATTCAAAATGTATTATAAAACATCGTTATTGAATTAAAATGGTGTTCCATCATAGTTATAAAACATGGTGCATCATAATTATAAAATATGGTGCATCATAGTTATAAATATGACGCTCCGACTTTTAGATATACGATGTTGGTGCATCATAGTTATAGAATATGGTGCATCATAATTATAAAATATGGTGCATCATAGTTATAAATATGACGCTCCGACTTTTAGATATACGATAAACATTATTTATAACACCACAAGATTTCTAGAGAACTTTTTTTTTTTTTAAACATATATCGGAAGCGATTAAATACAAATCATGCATTATAGATTGCGTATAACATAGTTTCCAAAACACAATCTATGCCTGCATGATAAGTTGATATAATACCACATCAACTACAACATTAAGTTAGGTGTTATTTAAATTCCAAAACATAAGTTTATAAATGACGACATGTCATATAGTCAGAGTATGCAGTCAAACATTCTTCAAACCAACTTCTTGCCCACCCACATCAAAAGTAATCTGCAAGAAGTGAGGAGAGGGATTAGCACGAAGCTAAGTGAATAGATCACAACTATCAATCTAAACTATCATAGCAATTGATCACCACAAAGCATCACAACAAATACATCAAAGAGGATCGTTGGTCCTTGAGGTACCCTCATGCCGCGGTGGTTCCCCAAGTAACACTTATAACCACTGAAGGCCAAACAGTGGTCTTACCGATAGTTTAGTACCATTACTACATACGACATGAATTCAATAAACAACACATGTACAAAGTCATCATGTCGTCCAAAGTAACAGTATCTAAACCCAATATCATATTGACCCCTGACAAGATACCACATTCCATAATCATCATGGCAATATGCAATTTATACAAAGTATAACAGTCGAACATGTTTACCCGTTGTAACCAGATTGTTACAACTAATTTAGACCGAAAGTCAATGATCCACTCACCCTTGACGTCACTGTCTCCACTCAAAGTTCTTATATTACTGAGTCTTCGGTGTATCTGAGAATACAACAAAATATCAATTAGCATTCTCACTTGCAAGAGTGTACTTAATTTAATATGTACATCGAATGTCAAATGAGCATTTAATAATCAAATCAAAGTTATTCTCATAGATCATAAGTACATTTGCTTGAACAAAGTTACTATAACATTTAATCACATATAGGTTGAATTCAGCTTCTCGACAAGATTTAACAATCATATAATGAGCATGTAATAAGCTAGATAATTTTTGCAGGAAAACACAAAGTACCCACCGGGTATGGTCACTACCCGCCGGGTAATCACACTACCCGCCGGGTACCCCGCGTACGCACCGGGTACTCGTTTTAGGGTCATTTCTGGTCAAAATTGTGCATTAGTACCCGCCAGCTACGAGTGTTACCCGCCGGGTACTAATCGAAAACGGGACTACCCGCCGGGTAAGGGTAGTACCCGCCGGGTACTACACCTTTTCCAGCGACCTGCATCAGCTCTAAAACCATATCCGAAAATCAACCCAAATCCAAAATCAACTATCATCACAAGTGGTAATGGGTTCAAATACATCACACAACATCATCTATCATCAAATAACACCATCAAGAATCTATTATACATACATAAACCTCAAATTAATCTAACTACACCAATTTCAACTAAACTCATATTTAAAAATGGATATGAAGAAGAAATCACTTACAATTTGCAAAGAAGAACTAGATGATGAAGAATATAAGGAAATGATGATCACATGAAACCAAATCAAAGCTCTCAATTGATTTATAGTTGTTAATCTTTGATTTCTTAGTTGTTAGGTGTGTTTGGTGGAGTTAGGATAATTTGGGGGAAAACAAAATGAGCCGATCCATCACTATGGTGGGTATAAGTTGGTTCTAAATTATATCCGCTCTAAACTTATTGTCTGGAACCTAAAAACCGTTTGCGTGAAAATATATTTTATTATACCGTCAACTAAATTCATTTAAAACAAGTAATAATTTATGTATCACAATAAATCGTTTGACCATTTACCCTATTAATTTCAGTTAGGCAAATAACACGAATTATTTTTAAACTCAATTAAATAATCAAATGAATTAAGTAATTTACCTAATTTATCCTAGGTCGGTAATGAGGATGTTACAAATCTTCCCTCCTTAAGAAGATTTCGTCCCCGAAATCTCGCCACGCTCAAAGAGATTTGGATAAAGCAATTTCATGCTTTCCTCCGTTTCCCACGTAAGATTAGCACCCAAACTATGTCGCCACTTAACCAAAACCATGGGTATCTCCTTCTTTCGAAGTTTAGTCACTTTTCTATCTACAAGCTCTATGGGTTCCTCTACAAGTTTCTGACTTAAGTCGACACGCAGGTCTTGTAACGGAAGGACTTGGGATTGGTCCTCCACCTTACACTTCCTTAAGTAGCAAACATTAAAAGTGTCATGAATACCCGCTAATTCAGGAGGAAGATCTAACGATACCGTTTGATCATTAACTGTTTGGCGAATTCTAAATGGCCCAATAAACCTAGGAGCAAGTTTACCACGTTTACCAAACCGAATAACTCCTTTCCAAGGGGAAACCTTTAGATATACTAATTCCCCAACTACAAACGAAACTGTACGGCGTCACGGATCGGCATACTGTTTTTGTCTATCCCGAGCAGCTTTCAACTTCTCACGAGCTATAGCTACCTTATCAGCAGTAATCTGAACAATATCTGGACCCGCAAATTGTTTCTCACCCGCTTCTAACCAACATGTAGGCGTTCTACAACGACGCCCATAAAGCATTTCATACGGAGGCATACCTATACTCGAGTGATAAGAATTATTATAAGCAAACTCAATCAATGGCAGGTGTGAATCCCAAGACCCACCATATTCCAACACACAAGCACGCAACATATCCTCCAAAGTTTGAATGGTGCGCTCAGATTGACCGTCCGTCTGAAGGTGATAAGCCGTACTCAAATTAATTCTGGTACCCAATTCCTTCTGCAAACTCTGCCAAAACCCGGACACGAATCGTGGATCTCTATCCGACACGATAGATAGTGGAATTCCATGTCGCGAAACAATTTCATTGACGTACAATTGGGATAATTTACTCAAGGAAGCCGTCTCACTAGTAGCAAGGAAGTGAGCACTCTTAGTCAATCGGTCCACAATTACCCAAATCATGTCATTTCCTCTAATGGTTCGCGGAAATTTTGTTACAAAATCCATCGTAATGTGTTCCCATTTCCACTCGGGGATCTCAAGTTGTTTCAACGACCCATACGGTTTCTGGTGTTCGGGTTTCACTTGCGAGCATATATGGCACGATTCCACAAAACGAGCAATATCCGTTTTCATAGTAGGCCACCAATACAAAGGTTTCAAATCGTTATACATTTTTGTGCTCCCGGGATGAACCGACAATCTGGACTTATAAGCTTCCATCAATATTACATCACGAAGCCCACCAAGCAAAGGAACCCAAACACGCGATTGGAATGTCTTTAATCCACGAGAATCGTCACATAACAGTTCTTTTCTTTTCGATAGAATCTCGGCTTTCAAATTTTGATCCCACAATGCTTCCATTTGTGCCATTCTCAATTTGTCAATCAAATCCGAGGAAACTTCCAATCGCATAAAGCAAACTTTCTCGAATTTCCCTTTTCTACTCAACGCATCGGCGACTACATTCGCCTTACCCGGATGGTAACGAATTTCACAATCGTAGTCCTTTATCAATTCCAGCCATCGCCTCTGACGCATATTCAGTTCCTTCTGAGAAAACATGTACTGGAGGCTCTTGTGATCCGTACAAATAACGCATATAGTACCATACAAATAGTGTCTCCAGATTTTCAAGGCAAAGACTACAGTTGCGAGCTCCAAGTCATGGGTAGGATAATTCTTTTCATGAGGCTTAAGCTGACGAGAAACATACGCAATTACTCGGCCACGTTGCATCAAAACACCGCCCAAACCCGCATGCGAAGCATCGCAATACACAATGAAATTATCGAATCCATCAGGCAAAGCTAAAATTGGAGCCTGACACAATAACTGTTTCAAAGTCTGGAAAGCCGACTCTTGTTGATCATTCCATTGAAACTTAACATCTTTTCGAGTCAATTTCGTCAGAGGACCCGCGAGCTTAGAGAAATCCTTGATGAACTTTCGATAGTAACCCGCTAGACCAAGAAAACTCTTAATCTCTGAAGCAGACTTAGGTGCTTGCCAATTCATAACTGCCTCAACCTTAGATGGATCAACCTTAACTCCATCCTCACAAATAATGTGCCCCAAAAATTGGACTTCACGCAACCAAAACTCGCATTTGGAGAACTTAGCATACAACTTCTCCTGTCTCTGCGTATCAAGTACTAAACGCAAGTGTACTTCATGAATGGATTCAGACTTAGAATAAATCAATATATCATCAATAAATACAATAACGAACTTATCAAGATAGGGTCGACAAACTCTATTCATCAAATCCATAAAGACCGCCGGAGCATTAGTCAACCCAAAAGGCATAACAAGAAATTCATAATGACCATATCTAGTGCGGAAAGCCGTCTTAGGAATATCCTCCCCACAAACCCGCACTTGATGATAACCCGACCTCAAGTCAATCTTAGAGAAATAGGAAGACTCTTGCAATTGATCAAACAATTCATCTATTCGGGGCAAAGGGTACGTATTCTTTATGGTTCGCTTATTCAACTCTCTATAATCAATACACATCCGAAGGGTGCCATCCTTCTTTTTAACAAACAACACAGGTGCACCCCAAGGAGACGAAATAGGCCTGACGAAGCCCTTATCTAATAGCTCATGGATTTGGGTCATCATTTCACGAATTTCGAAGGGAGCTAGTCTATAAGGAGCCTTAGCTACAGGAGTAGAACCCGGAATTAGATCAATTTGATATTCCACCTCTCTAATGGGAGGCAACCCAGGTAATTCATCAGGAAAGACGTCGGGGTAATCAGAAACCACCCGAACATTGGAAACGGTTTTCTTTTCTATTTTTGCATCAACTATATAAGCCAGGTAGGATACACACCCCTTAGCTAGAGATTTACTAGCTTTCATCATAGAAATCATAGGGATACTACCTCTTTCCCGTTCCCCTCGAGCCACAACATATGACTCATCCGAGATTGGAATCCTAATTAGTTTCTTATGGCACTCTATACTTGCCTTATTCTTACTTAACCAATCCATGCCTAAAACCGCATCAAAAATGGGGATAGGCATCAATAGAAAAGAAATTGGGAAACTATGATCCTCAATCAAAATGCTAGCTCCAGTCACCGATGTGGCAACTGGAACTATCTTGCCATTTGCTATCTCAACCTCAATAGGATTTGTAATACAAGTGGGAGTCAATTTCAGTTTATCGCAGAAAAGCATAGATATAAATGAGCAATTGGCTCCCGAATCAAACAGAACAGTAGCTGGTACAGAGTTGATTAGAAATGTACCAGTGATAACATCTTCAGTCCTGACAGCATCATCAGCTGTCATTTGGAATGCCATGCCGGTTGCTGTTGGAGGATTCTTTCTTTTATGGCCAGAAGATGAAGACCCTCCGACCACACCCATCTTTTGTTTCCCAGCCTCCGGACACAAACCCGAACGATGACCTTCCTTTTGGCAATTCCAACACACATGCCTAGGAAACGCACAATCCTTGATGTCATGACCAAGTTGTCCACATTTGATACACCTAGCGGTTAGTGGAGTGCAAGGACCCGTGTGTCTCGATTTACAATTGTGGCACCAATTGGTTCTATCCAATGATTTACTATCCGAACTGGACTTCTTAGGTTGATGAGATCCCTGCCATTTCTTCTTCCCAGGACTACCCGAAGAATCACCTTTGGGTTTAAATGGAGATTTTTCCTTAACCTCCAAGCCCTGTGCCCTAACATCTCCATCCACAGAACAGGCAAGATCAAAAGCTTGGGAAAGAGTACCCGCCAGTCTCACAGTCGTCCGATAAGTATGCGGTAACATTCCCACAAAATGGTCAATATTCATACGTTCCTCCGGTACCCATTGTTGCACGAATCTCAACTTGTCAGTGAATTGGGAAATGAGATCATCCATCGTCATCTTATCCGTTAATTGCAAATCCAAAAACTCACGTCGAATCCGAGTCATGTCAAATCCAGAACAATACTTCTTACACACCTCATTGTGGAAATCAGACCAACAAATTGATGCTCTCTGCTGTGGGGTAAAATGTGATGTAATGGAATCCCATCAAACCATTGCGGGACCCTTGAGAAGTTGCACCGCAAAAGGAACCTTGACTTCCTCTTCACATCGACAGACCTCAAACTTTCTTTCCACATCCCTCAGCCAATCCAAGGTAACGGAGGGATTTGTACTACCTGAATAATCGAATGGTCCACAAGACTTGAAAGTCTTAAAAGAGCATAGCTTAGGTTGACTCTGAGCTTGAAATACCGGAGTCTGATAACCCGTAGGCCCGGAAGAGAACGGAGCCGAAGTCTGATAGGTACCATAGTGTTGTGGATGGTGATAATAAGACTGAGATACTGGAATCTGCGAAGTCACCAAAGGTGGTGGTACAGTGCTAACAGTAGGTGCCAAAGATTGCAAGATTTGTTGAGAAGACCGGTTTTATTGTTGTTGTTGCAAAAACTGTTGTTCAATTGCCTTAAGTCTCAAATTTTCTGTCTCAAGATGAATCATATAGTCATCATGATCAAAGTCCCCTGCAGAAAAGGAAGTACCTGTTTGACCCTGGCTAACATTTTGGGTTTCAGTAAGGGATACATTAGTTCGAGAGGCATCATTGGGTGTGTCAGCTGGAGGTTCATTCTCTGCCATATCTGTACCAAAACAACATCTCATAACACGTTAGTAGTTAGTACCTATATACTAACTAACTTCACATGCTAACAAAATCCCACTCACAGGAATGTTTGACTGATACACATAGATTTGGGATTGAACACTTAACCCATGCTCAATTCACCCAAACCTAAGCTCTGATACCAATTTATAACACCACAAGATTTCTAGAGAACTTTTTTTTTTTTTTTAAACATATATCGGAAGCGATTAAATACAAATCATGCATTATAGATTGCGTATAACATAGTTCCCAAAACACAATCTATGCCTGCATGATAAGTTGATATAATACCACATCAACTACAACATTAAGTTAGGTGTTATTTAAATTCCAAAACATAAGTTTATAAATGACGACATGTCATATAGTCAGAGCAGGCAGTCAAACATTCTTCAAACCAACTTCTTGCCCACCCACATCAAAAGTAATCTGCAAGAAGTGAGGAGAGGGATTAGCACGAAGCTAAGTGAATAGATCACAACTATCAATCTAAACTATCATAGCAATTGATCACCACAAAGCATCACAACAAATACATCAAAGAGGATCGGTGGTCCTTGAGGTACCCTCATGCCGCGGTGGTTCCCCAAGTAACACTTATAACCACTGAAGGCCAAACAGTGGTCTTACCGATAGTTTAGTACCATTACTACATACGACATGAATTCAATAAACAACACATGTACAAAGTCATCATGTCGTCCAAAGTAACAGTATCTAAACCCAATATCATATTGACCCCTGATACCACATTCCAAGATACCACATTCCATAATCCATAATCATTCTAAACCCAAGATACCACATTCCATAATCATCATGGCAATATGCAATTTATAAAAAGTATAACAGTCGAACATGTTTACCCGTTGTAACCAGATTGTTACAACTAATTTAGACCGAAAGTCAATGATCCACTCACCCTTGACGTCACTGTCTCCACTCAGAGTTCTTATATTACTGAGTCTTCGGTGTATCTGAGAATACAACAAAATATCAATTAGCATTCTCACTTGCAAGAGTGTACTTAATTTAATATGTACATCGAATGTCAAATGAGCATTTAATAATCAAATCAAAGTTATTCTCATAGATCATAAGTACATTTGCTTGAACAAAATTACTATAACATTTAATCACATATAGGTTGAATTCAGCTTCTCGACAAGATTTAACAATCATATAATGAGCATGTAATAAGCTAGATAATTTTTGCAGGAAAACACAAAGTACCCGCCGGGTATGGTCACTACCCGCCGGGTAATCACACTACCCGCCGGGTACCCCGCGTACGCACCGGGTACTCGTTTTAGGGTCATTTCTGGTCAAAATTGTGCATTAGTACCCGCCGGCTACGAGTGTTACCCTCCGGGTACTAATCGAAAACGGGATTACCCGCCGGGTAAGGGTAGTACCCGCCGGGTACTACACCTTTTCCAGCGCCTGCATCAGCTCCAAAACCATATCCGAAAATCAACCCAAATCCAAAATCAACTGTCATCACAAGTGGTAATGGGTTCAAATACATCACACAACATCATCTATCATCAAATAACACCATCAAGAATCTATTATACATACATAAACCTCAAATTAATCTAACTACACCAATTTCAACTAAACTCATATTTAAAAATGGATATGAGGAAGAAATCACTTACAATTTGCAAAGAAGAACTAGATGATGAAGAATATAAGGAAATGATGATCACATGAAACCAAATCAAAGCTCTCAATTGATTTCTAGTTGTTAATCTTTGATTTCTTAGTTGTTAGGTGTGTTTGGTGGAGTTAGGATAATTTGGGGGAAAACAAAATGAGCCGATCCATCACTATGGTGGGTATAAGTTGGTTCCAAATTATATCCGCTCTAAACTTATTGTCTGGAACCTAAAAACCGTTTGCGTGAAAATATATTTTATTATACCGTCAACTAAATTCATTTAAAACAAGTAATAATTTATGTATCACAATAAATCGTTTGACCATTTACCCTATTAATTTCAGTTAGGCAAATAACACGAATTATTTTTAAACTCAATTAAATAATCAAATGAATTAAGTAATTTACCTAATTTCTCCTAGGCCGGTAATGAGGATGTTACATTATTAGTGTATAAATTTTGGTGCATCATAGTTATAATATATGGTGCATCATAATTTTAATTCTACGATGCATTGAAGTTATAATTTTGTTATATCAGAATTTATTTCATTCAAGGTATAAATATGGTGCATCACATAATTTTTTTTTTTTGTAATACTATATATAAAATTGTATTTACATATAATAATGTGAGGTAAAACAACTACAGTAAAAAGGTTGAAAACGTGAAAAAAACAAAAACAATTATAAATAAGTCGTGAAAAAAGTTAAATGATAAGGTTGAAAAACGCAAAAAAAAAAAAAAAAAAAAAAAAAAACCGATAACAAAAACTCTAAAAAATGCAAAAAAAAAAAAAAAAAATTTAAAAAAAAATACGAAAAAGTCAAGAAAAAAATTAATATAATAAATAAAACTAAAAAAATTTAAGAAAAAAAAAAGAGGAGAAATGATAATGGTGGAGAAATAAAGGAGGTGGAGAAATGGAGGAGGACACTTGTCACCTTCCTATTTGCTTCTCTCCCTTCCCTCCCTAAACCTCTTCCTTACAAGAACCAATATCAATTTTTTTTGCAAAAAATGTACCTAAGTTGAATTTAAAAGTAAAAAAAATCGTTCTTACGGTTCCTACCATAAGGAATGATTCTACAATAACCTCACCCGACATTATAATTACGTATTTATATATATTATATCTTAAAATATTTCGTATCTCTTATGTTTGGTATGTATACCACGTACTATAAATGATCAGGGAATTAAAACACCATTTAATAGAATAGTTTACTTATTTGTTACTAGTAGTTTTGTTATGATTTTTCTATATATCGCAAGTAGATCAAGGGGATATCATTTGTAATGTTCATTGCATAGAGCATTTGGTAGTTGGCCAATAAACAAGTTTATAAAGTCCTATAATTTATAATCATAACCTTTAGTTTTTTCATATATACATTCATTTAAAGCTTACGAAATTACTTGCGCAATTTTATTGCATGGATTATACTAACCCATAATAACAAAGTAGACATGAATAATAGCTAGTAAATACCAAATCAAACAATAATAATTCAAACTCAACATAGTTTGCTTTATTGATAGAAAATAAAAATCATAATTAATAGCTTCATAAACCATAATAAAAAATAATAAACCGAAGAGTAAAACAAAAACAATGCTAGTTTGATTACTTAATTAGCTCCTCACTTCATGTTTATACTCCAATCATCATCATCATCACCATTACCATCACCATCAGGTCCATCATCCAATCTTTTCTTCATGTGATTGTTCTTATGTTCCCCATTAAACATTACAGCAAGTAACAAAGCTAATTGTTCCGGTTTATACGTTAATGTTTCATAAATCTCTGTCACCATTCACTGATATTGTGGTTGTTCGGCTCCACATAAGATCATCATCATCATCATCATAATCATCATCGTCATCATCATCATCATCATCATCATCATCAACAACACTAATATTAGTCTTAGACGACGACATTAGTACTTTCGTAGGAAACTTATAATTCTTGTACATTGTAGTCACAAGACCACCATTTAGTGTAGAAAATGCATTTTTTCGTTGCAAATGCACGACCGATGAGCTCGCAGGTGCTCGGTATAACGGCAAAGTTGGGATGACATTTAGCAATGTAGGGTTTTGACTAAACATAGTGATAATGATTTGGTTAATGACTTAATGATAGATTTTTTGCAAGCTAGAATGAAATGCTTTCTTCTAATTAGTAATTACGTAGTATATACTCCGTACTATATAGTAATGGTTTTGGGCCCCCAAAATATATTCCCGGCCCAACTAGAGGAAACAATTTCATTTTTATATTTTATCATCAAATGATTACCACAAACAAACCCCACACATTTTTTTTATGGGAGTTGATATACAGTACAACACAAAAGTTGATGTTTACACCACATTGTATAAATATTTAAGCACACAGTACAAATACATCATAGCACAGTTTTGATGTATGCATCAAATTGTGTGTTGTAAATATCATCACCCTATTTTTATAATTATTATTATTACTATTATTCAAAACAATGTTTAATAATGCTATTGAGTTATGGTTCCATCTTAATTAAATGGATTATTTGTTGAATTATCTCGTTATCTCATTAAGAAATTGTATATCCTTAGAGAACACGGAGTGGATACCGTTTTTTCGCCGTTCAACCTCCAGAACGCCGTGGGACGGCGTTCCCCCACTCCGGGACGGCGTTCCCACCGCCGTTCCCGATGCCGTTCATGCCTCACCGTCCCATTTTCGACGCCACCAACCTCAACGTTTTCATGTTTTTTCTTTTCTTTTCTTTTTTCCTTTCCACGAAAGTCCCTTTTATTTGTAGTGTGTGTGTCTTGTGTGTGTGTATATATGTGTTTGGTGTGTGTGTTTTTTCGATTTGCAGGTTACAGGAGGAACAGGATAAAGGAGGAAGAAAGATAAGGTTTTAGTTTGAGGGCTATCTGGGCTAAATTATTTTAGTTAATGGGTTGGGCTATTTATCAAAGCTTTCAGTTACTTTATTATCTAATTAAATGTTTGAGGTTAAATAATTTATAAGTTAATTTTATATATAGTTTTTAATTTATTTTTTTTATATTAATTATTTTAAATGTATTAATGTATTAATATAAAATTTCAGAACACTGTTACCACTCCACAAAATCCTCACTAAAAAATTCTCACTCAGAACACTGTGTTTAGGCCGTCACCACTCCGTGTGCTGTTAGGAATCTAGGATATGTTTGAATCCTACTTATGCTTTGTATTTAAAACCAATGTTACTCTTGATGATAGTAGCAATGTTTTAAAAACCGGTTCGAACCGGCCGGTTCGACCGGTTCGACCGGATCCGGAGGAAGTTCCGAGTTAGAATGGACCGGTTTTGACCTTAAGTTGACCAGTCAACGAACCGGGGGTTCGACCGGAAACCGGACGGTTCGACCGGAAACCGAACGGTTCAACCGGTTTTTTTTTTTTTTTTAAATAATGGTGACGTGGCCGGTTTTGGGGGTGGTTGGACCGGACCGGTTGAACCGGTTCGACCGGAATCGGTGGAGTTTCCGAGTCGATAAAAAAACCGGTTTTTAAAACATTGGATAGTAGTTGGAGTTGGTAAGTTATACGTAGTATTGTACTATAGTACATTTGTGGTTGATTGATTGTCGTTTGATATAGAGAAATTGTCGTTTTGAATACTTTCAAGGGTAATATGGATGTCGTTTCATATAGAAGCAGATTGACGTTTTGCATACTTTTCATGGGCAACAGAGTAATTTTCTACTCGTATTTTATTATATACTCCGTATTATTTTTTGTAACAAAAGTCAATAATAGTGGCTGAGAGTCTGAGACAATAATAAGGAAAAATAATGTACTGTATGTTTTAAAGTGAGATGATACATGCTTTTGATCAAAAACAACAAAACAATCCTTCAACTGGAATCGTATAAGATTTTCCGTCAGCAGCAACGGCGGTCTATGGCAGTAGAGGTTTGTCGGAAAATTTTCCGGTCAAGTTCGAGATCACCCGACGGTGGATCTGGGTACGAAACACCACCAGATACAGCCACGGTGGCTGTGTCACTTCACTCGCCGGATCGGAAGTGAGCCGGAAAAGGCTAACTTTTGGTCGGACAAACCCTTTCCCGCGAGATGTGTGTGGCGGCGCTTCAGTGGTATGGTTAGACTCGTATGGTTTTGCTAGATTCTTAGCCGTTTTGGTGGGGTGTTATGTTACAAAGACGTCTTGCTGGTTGTTGGCGGTGACGTTTTGCTTTTCCGGTGGGTTGTAAACTTCACATCTTTGAGATAGAGAGAGACAATGCGATTGCTTTTAACAGTTAACATTTTTTGTTATTTATGTATGAGAAGATGAGAGGATGGAAATGGAAGCATAGTTGTTGTGATGAGGAGTGTTAAGAGTTTAACTGCCAGATTTTTGAGAAAAGAGAGACATATGATTAGTGTTTTATTTTAAAGGTAAATAAATATGTATAAGAGGAAACCACCTCCACCGTTTCTTGAACCAATGGGTGTTATCGGTGGTTATGATTTTGCAGTAATATAATAGAGTACAGGTGTACATCATGTTGTATTTTCAATTTAATAAATGGATACTAAGGTAATTAATTAATGGATTTTGCTAAAATAAGGGCTATGGATAAGAACTTGCTTTTCATGGATGGTTAGTAGATTATAGTTAAAAAACTAACAAATATTGTTAATGTTGGCTATATAACTACATGTGGTTGACGGTTTTATGGTGATTTAAGGAAGTTGACGGTTATTTTTATTGGAGGTGGTTGTTATTCATAGCCCTAAGGGCTACAAATAGCATTTTTCTTAATTAATTAATTTAACTTTTATGGAATGGTTTTCCACTAGAAAAAGAGTGAATAAATCAGTATTTTTTTAAATTTTATAAAACGTTAATAATATCATGTATTCGTGTGCTCCGTTAGTTCAAAAAATTAAAGAATAAATACATCGTGTTTTTTATACTTAATTTTGTAAATAAATGATACAATAACGATAATATATTATTTCATGAAATTATTCAACATACAAGTGTCAAAACGTTCTAAAAGTTTATGTGCGGGTCATGACATTATTCTATTTATTGCTAAGGGTGCGTTTAGTTACAGAAAACTCCCCACTTTTCTAGAAAAATTCTCTAAGAAAACAAGAAAATTAGAAAACGTGTTCAAATTCGAGTTTTCTAAAAAACTTTTATAAGAAAAGGAAAATCTTTGTTTTCTTTTTTATAACTACAAGTTGAAAACTACTTTAGGTGGTTTTCTAAGTTTTCCATATTTACTATTTCTTGGAAAAGGAAAACTTCACCCCTTGCAACTAAACACGTTTTCTAAAATTTTCATGCTTTTCTATAGGAGTAAAACAATTCTCATTCTCTAGAGAAATGAAAATAGAAAAATGGAGAAATTTTTCTGTAACTAAACGCGCCCTAAGTGTTCGTACTATTTTTCTAATAATCTAACTGTACTCGATAATAGTTTTCCTAAAGAATATTTAGTTTTTCTATGACGTATATAATTTATGGAATACAAATGAATCAAACTTTTAATTTTAAATTTTTCACATAAAATATATAGTTTTGGATAAGCTATACATGCTGTAGTGCTAAATTGCTAATGACTCCCTCCAGCGAAGCGGAGCAACAACTCTAGTTAAAAGTTAAGTTTTTATAATTAAAATAAAATTTTGCACATAATTGTGTCGATGGTTTTGAATTTCTGACTTGATTATATGGCGCTGAATTAGTGTATGACATGACTTTTTTCCAGCCTAACTCGTTCGAAACCTAGCATATAAGCCCGAATAAAATTCTATGTTAAAACTAATTGTCGAAAAAAATGAATAAATAATGCCCATGGAGTTATTGTATTTAGAGTTACAAACGAGTCGTGCCAAGCTTCATAAGGCTCGACTACTTGAACCTTCTTGACTCGAGGATGAATGAACGATTCAAGATGGCTTGAGCTTTGCCTGAATAGCTCGAATATAAATAAAAATCCAGCAAATCCTCTAGAAATATAAACGACGAACATGATAATAGTGTTTAATTTAATACTATTTGAAAATATATGTTATCACTTGCTTTTAGTATGTATATCAACGTAATATATTATAATATGTTAGAATAGTTTGCATGTAAATCAATTAGAAAAATAACCAAATAAATTGAAATAATAAAGAAAATGTAAGGTTCACAAACATAAACATACAATTTCACATTCTACCATGCACATTGATAAATCTTTAGATAAAAACTATTATTCCTACTTCATACTTTGTATATCGTAAACAATATAACCATAATCATAATACCTAGTAGTAACCAACCAACGATTAAATCATTGAAACAAAAACTAAGGTAGTTTGATTACTTAATTAGCACCTCAATCACTTCATGTCTAACTTTCATCATCATCATCATCATAATCATCGTCATCGTCGTCCTCCTCCTCCTCGTCATCATCATCATCATAAGAAAATCTTTTCTTCTTGCGATTCTTCTTATGTTCCGCATTATGGATTACAGCAAGTAGCGAAGCTAATTGTCCCGGTTTACACTTCAACGCTTCAACAATATATCTCTTTGTCATTCATCCTCTCTCTTTTTTTTTTTTTTTGATTACACCAAGTATAACACAACCATATTTTCCTCATATATTGTAGCAATAGTATATTTATTTCTTATTATTATTATTCTGTAGAAAGATTTGTATGTGACTATGTGTATTCTTTAACACTTTTTTTTTTTTAAAGAAAAGTTTTACTTATTCAAGTACATACGTATATTATATTAATGGTTAGTATGCTCAGAGATTTCCATTAAAAATTAAAATGCCGTTAACTACTCATTACACATAAATTAAAAGAATATAAGCTGTTAAAATCGTATTTTAAACAATTATTATACGAGTCCCAAGTAGTAACTGGGTTAATAACCTAGCTAGTAGTAATATTAATAGTATCGTTTAACAACGTTAATATTAAGCTTCAAGAATTAATATGTAAGCGTTTCTTAATACTAATATTCATTCTTTAGGGCTACTATGCTTGAAATTCTAGAAGCATCTACAGTTCTACACTTATCTTGATGATATATTGAAGCCTTGTGGAAGATTTCTAAAGCCCTTCTCATGCATGGTTCTTCCTTTGAAAGGGTTTGGAAGAGTAAATATCTAAAAGTAAGTAGGATGTGAATAATTTTGGAGATGTAATTCTAGCCATTGATCTACTTTGATCCGGTCATTGATTTTGTAGGAGGAGTGGTATAAATTGGTGGTGTCCTCGTTTAACACATCGCACTTAAGAAAGTAGTTCTTCTAATAAAATGTAAAGGTCTTTCTAAAAATCAAAGCATTTTTTTATTCCACTTGTTCTTTCTCTTTTGATCTCTTGATTCGTGGGTTGTTTTGAGCAAAACAATTATTTAGTCGAGCCTAAGGCCGCACAATTAATTTATCGAGATAAGTCCGTGACATTAAGCCCTTCTTAGTTAAAATGATAATTTTTAAATAAAACAAAAATGTCTATCTAAATAAAAAGTAATATATAGTAATTGGAGGTGGTATATTACATAATTAAACGGTACAATATAATGCACCCACTTCTAGTCAACACAAAAAATGTAAAGTATTAGATATATCAGGGACTCAAACGCACATGTAAAAAGTAAGAGATTCTAGTAAATTGAAAGGATCTTACGATCAATCTAGAAATCATTTTGATTCTATTAGTAATGAGGATTTGAAATATCACACATTGATCAATCAAATAGAAATTCAACAACTAAAATAAAGATCGATTCTTTGAGATCCTTCCTTTCTTCAAACACTCTTAAATATAAATGGCATAAGTTTTCAATACCAATTTAAAATCTCAACCTACCAATTCACTAGTCAAACTAAATAATTAGGCAATAATTACTTTTTCATGTTTTTTATTTAGTTTGTGAGGTAACTTATATAAATATATGATATATAAATAATGGGGATTGTTATATGGACACCACCATAGTTAATTACCCTATGTTATTCTATTATAATTCGTGAAAGCTATCTATAATGATGATGAGTTATCCTTAATTAATTGTTTATTTAATTTCTCTTTTCTATTTTATATATAATTATTTTCTGATAGTTTTTTTAGAAGGACATAGTACTTACGAAAAGTATTTAACGAAAGATTCCCTCGTCTGAGAATCGTCATTCACACACTATTTCTCCCCACTAAAAAAAGTTATTGAGAATCTTGAGAACATAAACAAAAATGCAGAAGTAAGCGTACCCCAAGGCTCTCTTCTCTCCCTCTTTTTTAGCCAACACCATCAAACCCATTTTTTACCTTGAATGGGTCCAAGCTAAAAATATGATTGATAGAAGGAAAGGAGATTTATTCAGCAAGAGCAGCCGCGGACGGACTACTATAAGGTTGTACTCGCACAAATATTTTGTAAATATAATACCTTTTTAATTGTGTATAAATCTTGTTTTGGAAATTACAAAAACGTACCTTTTTGTAAGTTATCTTTATAAGCCCACACAATATACAAATATTTCTTATTTATTCTAATGTTAACTAATAAACTTATTACTCTTTCCTTCCCAAAATAAATGTCCGCTTTCACAATATACAAATATTTCACCCTCATAAAAATGTATGAGGGTAAAATAGTAAAGTTAATACATTATTTTTGGAAGTGGATAATTTATTTTGGGACAAACCAAAATGAAAAGGTGGACACCTATTTTGAGATGGACGGATATTACGTAGTCTTAACATGTGAACTCATTAGATCTTCGAATGGAACAAGCGATTCACAGAGTATGGCTCTAAAAAAAACTCGTATATGTTATTTTAATTTATAATAAATAATTAATCTAGGGAAAATCAAATGCACCGTTGGTGCACCATTCAATAGTGTTGTTGACCAATAATCTTTTCACAAAAATTACAAATTTTATCTTTTTAGTCCTTCAACTTTTAAATATATACACAAGTAGCCTCTCCAATAACACTAGCAGCACATTTGTTTGTGTAGTTCAACAGCACAAAACATTATTAATAATGTCGTTTATCTATTTCTTTAAATAGTTATATGAGTCTTTTTTTTTATTCTCTTTTAAAAATATTCTGATATTGATAAAGTGTGCACAGAAATTTTATAGTAATTAGAATTATATTTTTCTAAACATCTTTTATAGATTAAATAATACTCTCACCGTTCCAGTCAAAGTGTCCACTTTGACTTTGCACATTGTTTTAAGATTTTCCACCAACTACACTTTTCACCAATTAAATAACATATCTACCCACTAAAGTCTCTTTCGATTGGTTAAAACATGAAAGTTATTAGATGATAGCATATGTTAGATGGCCCAAGCCTCAAGATGGGCTTATGTGATAAGTTGTACTTTATGTTATCATCTAATAGAAGTGGATATTTATTTTGAACAACCCAAAATAATAATGTGAACATTTAAAGTGGGACGTATGAAGTAATTGTTAAACTAATTAAAACTAAGATATATAATGATGACTATAATGATGTTCATATGGGAGCTGATTTTGACAAAGAGCATTTTGCTACTTAAAAGGAAAAAATAAATGAATTGACAATAATACCCTTACACCCTTTTTAACCATTATTTTTTGTTTTACCGCCCAATTTTATTGAGCCTCGTCCCTTCGACTTCCTGCGATACCGATTCTTCTAATATCTACTGCTACCCTTTCACATGTATGATGTAACATTCGATTAAGTGCTCAATGATTTTTTGTTTTAGCTTTACGGTCCAATTCAGCCGACTCCAACTCTTCCACTTCTTATTGACTCAATTAGCCGTTGTGACGTCGATTACGTCTCTTATTCCGGCAAGTAGCCACCGTCTATATCTTGTACCAAGTAAATTCGGCCTACCGCTTCACTTACGCCGCGTAATGCCTCAACGTTAATATTGCAATTGAATTCTTTGATCAATTACACCCTATAGTGTAAGTGTAGTATGTATGTATTACAACTTTGATCATTGTGGTTGACGACACACCCTCGAAAGGAGTACTCGTAACTGCTCATTTTGAACTTGCTGTTAGCATCGAATAATAAATGGGTATTGGTTGATTCAAGTAATGTGAGTGAGCTTGAGAAATATATCCGATTGAAGTTACAAAACCCGAGTTACGATCGGTATTGAGTATCTAAATTTGTCGTACACAAAATGGATTGGATTAGTGTTGTGTAATATTTGTAACATGTGGAACGTCCTGGTGCAATCGACGTCAAATGCTTCAAAATAGTAATAGTAATCCGTAATATTCTGAACGAAATGAGCTTGAAAACAAATTTTTTTACAATTTAATCCTTCAAGTCCAGTTCTTTTAAAGGTATTATTACCAATTGATAGAAACTGCATTGACTATAGTTCCACTAGATGAAACACAACAAAGGATCTAAATACCTTAGTTTACTAAGTTTAGTGACATAAAGGACTTACTCCAAGCATATAACAAACTGGTATCATTGAGCACTTAATCGAATGTTACATTTGAAACGTACGGTAGCACCGTAGCAGTGGATATTAGAATAATTGGGTATCCTCAGGAAGTGGAAGGGATGGAGGCTTAATAAATTGGGCTGTAAACCAAATAGTAATGGTTAAGAAGAGTTTAAAGTAAATGTTCCTTCTCAAAATCAGCTCCCTGTTCATATAGTTACTAGCTAGTATATCACCCGTGCAATGCAGCGGATAAAAGATATATCATTATCTTTTATTTTTATTTAGATCGAATTTATGTTGACGTCGTTAGAAGGATCACGTAGGTTGTAACACAGAGTGAATCGTTCCTTAAGTGACCCCCGAAAGGGCTTATATCTTTCCGTTTATGTTCTCATTCCATTACATTATTATTTTGCAGTTTTACATAAGTATTTGAATTTTGAATAACCGATTATGTTAGAGAGATATTTCTAGTTAATTAATTAGTTGTATTTATATGATATAATTGAAGTCAACTATGATTTAATGTAATAAATTTTTATTTGCTTACTTTTAATAGAGAACTAGATGGATGGCCCGTGCGATGCACGGGTATTCTACGTTCCGATGTTGGTTAATTTGTATGTTTTAGTGGTCATATCATGAACATTAGGTAGATTGAATGTCAACCAATCAACAGTTATGAGATACTATATTTATCCAGGGCCAAACCCCATAATCTATCCATAAAGAGTGTTGACATACGCTAATGTTGCCTCAAAGTTGTTCATCACTCATAGCTGTTCATCACTCCATATTCATATATATATATGAGTGTCTTTGTAAATAAGAACTCCTTAGTTAAGTTACCTTGTATAAAAGGTTGCAAAAAGGAAAGTTTAGTAACAAATGACATCATTTCATTCACTCAATATGTAAGTCATGTAAGCCTCGATAACTTTTTCGCTAATCGGGTTTTCAGTTGAAGTATCCACATAGGAGACATAATCAACATTCATAAAGGTAACTAAGCATAATATATATATTTGGAAGGAAAAAAAGCCACTATGTACACACTAACGTAAGTACGTACGTAGAGGTTTTCTCTAATATAGACGTTTAAGTTCATACATATTTTAATAATATAAATGTGAGATCGGAATCTTGTATTACTGATTTACTGTTATGACTCGAAATATATGTACCCCAATTTGTATTTATCAAGTTCACTAAAAGCAAATCATATTATACAATTATACAGTAACTTTCTTATGCTTTAAAATCCAAACGCCTGCCTTGAAATAACGATAATATTCCCTGCATTCATAGAACATGGTAAATTGCCCAACAAAGATACATGACGTTTTGATTTATGAAAACTCAAAAACATGTAAAGAAAACAATGCTATCTAAGGGTGTGTTTAGTTGTGGAAAATTTTCCACAATTTTCCATTTCCAATTTTCTAAAGAAAATAGTTTTCTTAGAAAAGTGTTGAAAATTTAGAAAACGCGTTCAAAATGTTGGAAAAGTGGATTTTGGAAAACTAGTAATATCTTGGAAAATTTGGAAAAGAGGGGGGAAGTTTGTAAAGGAAAATTTGGAAAAGTGGGAGGGAGTTGTTTTCCACCTCCAAGTTATATTTTGGAAAAGTGAATTTTTTATTTTCTTGGAAAATTTTCTCAAAAAACTTCATTTTGAACGCGTTTTCCACTTTTCCACTTTTTTTGGAAAAATTTTCTGGAAAACTCTCCTTTTTTCTACAACTTTAAATGTTTGTAAAAATCTCAAGAAAAAAAATCATCATTTGTATTCCTCTACTATATACACTCCAAATGCTTAAAATCGACAATAACTCGGTATGTTCTACCATATATATCATCTAAGAGAACAAAAATATATACATACATGCAACAACTCGTGACATATCATCGAATAATTAATTTTAGGTTCTTCATTGTGTGATCAGTGTGTATTCCTATACGCTGCAATTGCTTAGTCTAAGACACATACTATACTATATATCTAAGATAAGGTACAATAATTCCCATAACAACTCGTCACATATATCCGTCTTGAGTTCTTCATTGTAAGTACTGTGTTTGTCAACTAATATTGATGGCATGCATGTAACTTGTATCAAACACCACTAACATGGAACCATCGAGATCTATTTTGCTTAGAAAAATGATAGACAATTCTTCATGCAATTTTGCATGTGAGTTTTATCCATTGAAGATCGTAGATTGTTTGTTAGATGTGATCGGTAAATGCTATTCATATGAAAATATAGCTATATATATAGTGGAACGTGTCAAGTTACTTTCAAATAAATTTGATTGTTGTAACAACAATTTAATTTAATTCAAGAAAGTAAAAGGATGTTAAACTAATTGTGTGTCATTGAAGAGTTTTTTAGTATTCTACTAATTAAGAGGGTGGAAAGGAAACTTACAATCTTACATGCATAAAATGACGAACGCAATGAAGTGTTTCTGTTACTATATATTATTTATTATTTATGACAACGAAATAAAATTTTGAATCAACCCTTCTTTATTATTATTATTATTATTATTATTATTATTATTATTATTATTATTATTAATTATTATTATAGATAGATACATTTTTTATGGCTTAACTAAATACACCATTAATTGCATCTAGAACTCAAAAATTATAGGATTGTAGATAAACTTTATGTACTATAAATGACGTAAATATAACTATACTATTAATTACCACATATCAATGAATAGATTTGATTGAGTAATACTCCGTATTATATTTAGCATATAAGGGGTATATTACTAATTTTTGATTGGACATATTTAAACATTAAGCCAAATACCCAAACCCTTTATAAGGGGTATTAGATATTTAGCATATAAGGGGCATATGCGTAATTTTCGATTGGACGTCTTTAAACATTAAGTCAAATACCCAAACCCTTTATAAGGGGTATTAGATATAGGTGGTACTTGATATCACAAGCCACCCATATTAAAACCCCTTTAAATACACATTCATTCCCCACTCGATTCTTAAAACCTTTCCCGCTAACTATTGAACTAACACATTTACTTCAACAAAATGTATACTGTACAAAACTTGTGGTAATATAAATAATAAAAGGTCAAAATGTATATTGGTACCCTCAACTTGACTAATTAGGTCCATACTACCCTGAACTATAAATGGTATAGCATGGTACCCTCAACTTGACAACTCTGTTAGATTAGTACCTTCACTCACTTTGACTCAGTCATCTAACCAATATTCCGTTAAGTCTTGACGATACTATAATGATGCTCTCAAATTATCTATACTACTTAATAAACCATTTCACCCATAAGTCTTAATCCCCCTTAAAGGGGACAATTCAATTTACTAATATACCCTCACTAAATACTTTAATATACCAATTAAAATTTAATGATTCAATAACATCAAATGAAGTATCCATATATATCCCGCACCAAAATAGGGATACATTAAAGATTGAATGCCCTCTCATTTATGTTTAAAAAGAAAATTAAATAATAAACTATAAAAAATAAACGGACATCTTTTCAACTGAAGAGCAAATGTTTCTTTTCTTTTTTTTTAATATTAACATCCCACCAAATAAATTCCTAACACATGCAATTCCAATCTAAAAGACGGAGTAGATTAAAAAACGAAAAAAGGTAATATAGCATGTAAATCGTTTTGCTAAACCATGACTAGCTGTCAAAATAATACTTTTTTCCATTTTGGTAATATATGTCACTTTTCCAAGAAGAGTCAATTCCAATTTTTAGCAATTGCAAATAATTTGCACAATCAATTTGTAACTGATTAGCAAAATCAGCTAATTACTTGAATAAATCGTTAAAAATCTGCACAACCCATATATATGTGTATAAATAGGATACATTCAGAAAGAGTGACAATTACGATTAAATTGAGCATTCTAATACTTAGCATCACACGACAATTCTTCTATTCCAATTAGCACTCATGTCAACGCGCGTCGAACCTGCTGTCACAACACGGGTAAGAAGACTCATAAAATCCAAACAATAGGTTAATATCTCAATTGCTTTAAAAGTATCTCAATAATGATGTGACTCTGTTTCATTGACCTATTGTCTTTCACAGGTTGATCAAATGGAAGAAGAAAAAAGGGTGAAAGAAAACTAAAGTTGGGACAATATTAGAGTTTTGATGATGATGAATAAGTCACCTTATCAGACAATATACTAGATTTTGAAGTTGTCGGTGCGTTGTCCATACAAAGTGTAAATCAAATCAGGCTAAAGCATGTTGTGCGCGTTGTTAAATGGAGCATAGTATAAAACTTAATTGATGAAATAAGTGAGGCTTGTGAGTTGTGATGAAGCTAATGATGACACGAATGACGATGAAGCTAATGATTTATTTTGATGTCATGTTTCGTAGTTTACCATATGATAATCTATTTAAACTTAAGTATTGTTATGAATGGTTATATTGTTAAATCAGTTGTATTAGATTAATGGGATAAGTCTCTGCGAATGCACCCAACTTGAACAAAAGTCTATTGTGTGTATCCTACTTACGGGTAGGGTTTTTAGTGCATTCAATTTTCAAAAACAGGTGTTTTAGTGTATTTTGCTGACGTGTCGCTCGGTTGAGATGCCACGTGGCTTGCCGATGGTTTGACACGTCAATGACACGTAAGCAAAATACAACTAATTATATGTATATGTATATGTATATCAACGTAATGTATATTTTAGAATAGTTTACTTATTTGTTGCAGGTTTGTTATGATGATCGATATCTTGTAATCTAATATGTATATGTATATCAACGTAATGTATATTTTAGAATAGTTTAGTTATTTGTTGCAGGTTTGTTATGTATTTGTTGCAGGTTTGTTATGATGATCGATATCTTGTAATCTAATATCCAATTAAAATTGAATAACTTCAAATATTAAATAACCCTTAGACTTATCACAAACACAAACATAAACATAATATCCATAGTAATTTAAACTCAACATAGTTAAATAATGATAACAAATAAAAACCATAATTCATAGCTTCCTATCCTATCATAATAAATCAATAACCAACCGAAGATTGAAACGAACACAAAGCTAGTTTGATTACTTAGCTCTTCACTTCAGGTACGTTTAACTTTCATCGTCATCGTCGTCATCATCATCATCATCGTCAAATATTCTTTTCTTCTTGCGATTCTTCTTACGTTCCCCATTATGGATTACAGCAAGTAACGAAGCTAATTGTTCCGGTTTACACTTCAATGTTTCAACAGTCTCTTTGTCACCACTTATTGTTGATGATGTTGTTGTTCGACTCCAAACAACATCACCATCATCATCTACATTAATGTTAGTCCTAGACGACGACATAAGTACTTTCGTAGGAAACTTATAATAATTCTGGTACGTCAAAGTCACACGACCACCATTAAGTGTAGGGAATGCATTTTTTCGTTGCAAATGCACGACCGATGAGGTTGCCGAATCACGGTAGAACGGAAAAGTTGGGACAGTAAGCAAGGTAGGGTTTTTACTAAACATAGTGATAATGATTTGGTTAATGACCGAAAAAACGTGTTCATAATATATAGTAATGTTTGTGGGCCCTCAATATCCCTAGCCCAACTATACGAAAGAGTCCCATTTTATTACTTTTTAATATCAACAATTTTTTATAATTTTTTTAGAATGATAAACCTACGTATAATTATATTACATCGCACATTATATTACATCGCACATTATATACACAATCACGAATTATAACACAACCATTATTTCAAGGTGTATATGGTTCATACTATTCCAGCACTAGTATATTTCTTATTATTGTAGCTATAGTATAGTAGTAGTATTACTAAAGTAATCAATACTAAAACTAACGATATATACACAATCACGAATTATAACACATCCATTTAAAGTATTTAAGTTATTAAAATCGTATTTTTAACAATTATTAGATGGGTTCCACGTAACCTAGTAGTAATATTAGTAGTATAGTTAACAATTAACAATATCAATATTAAGCTTCAAGAATTATTATATAAGCCAATGTTTTGAAAACCGGTTTGAAAACCGGTCTAACCGATTTTCAAAACATTGATATAAGCCTTATAAATTAAATTAATTTTATATTAAATTTAAATGTCTATATATTTTGGAGGTTTTTTATTACACAAATAGACGGTACTCCATACAATACTACAATGCACCAGTTCTAGACAAAAATGTAAACCATTAAATAGTTTAGGGACTATTAATGTAAATGTACAATCGATCTGGCTATAAATACACTTTAAAATTTGCATTTCCCGCACAATTTCCTAATTCCATGATGAACACCGTTACTCTGACAACCTTAACTGCCATAATTGCTACATCACCGTCGTTGGCGACGGCACGCCATCGCCGTCCTTTGGCGGCAACTCACTACGGAATGAACACCGCGTTCACGTCAATGAAATCCATTCAGGTGTCGTACATCAACCTTCTATCACAGAGCAAATCCGATCGTCAGGAAGTTTCTGGATCAGACAGAGTGATACGCTGGAAAACGACTACGTCGACGGCCGTCGATGAGCTAGAAGGAAATGCAGTCGATATCACTCCGATATTACTCGCGATTTACGATGCTGGGACTAAAGTTCCGAAGCCGAAAAGTATGGATCAGCTTGCTGAAGAAACACGCTTAGTTAAAGGTATCGAGGCGTATTATTCGATTGGTGTGATGTTAATCGGAGGAATTGGAACGATTATATACAATGTGCGTAGTTTGATTCTCAAGTTCCTGTTTAAGCATACAAAATAATGATTAGCATTTAGCAGTGATCATGAAGTGTTGATGATGATACAGAAACGGTTATTAGTTGTTGATTGATGAAGTGTTGATGATTAGATCGTGACGTCATTGTTTGTTGATAGAGAAACGGTTACTGTTGATTAGCGGTTAAAAAGCGGTTAGTTGGCTATTACGTATACGTATATAGAGTTATATGTGACTATTGAGTTTGAATATTAGGTCGTATAGTTACAGTGTTAGGAAATAGATAAACAACAATTATGATAACAATAATATAAAAAGGAAATATGAATAAATATGTATATAATTCGTATAGTATATCAATACATATAGATATATATTACAGAATCAATAACAAGTGAATAATATACTGACTTGATCACAGCGATTGAAGATTGCAACAACGATTGAGGCCTGCGAATAGCAGTGTCCTAAGACAGAAATTTCGCGTATGTCCCGAAGATACAACAATCAATTCAAGTTAACCCTTGAATCTATCGAATCTAATTGCTATATAAAATGGATGAATGTTTGTGCGATTTTCTGTAATAAGTTTTCCATGTGTTGTCTCCAAAACTGATCAAATATATATAATCATGGCTGAAGCGACACAACTCTTCGTGAAGTGTTGTCTCTGTTTGAAAAGGTGTGAGTGTTGAAGAACGGTCATAACCCTACAACAAAAATGTTTCTGTAACTGAATTCGGGTCACACAAAAATAAAAAAGGAATTCCGAAGACCCATCTTTTGAACATTTAATATATATATTTATTAAGCCCAAACTAACCCACTCCATCCAATTCCAAGCCATGTCCAAGTATTAGTCCAAATTGGTAATTAGATGATGAATGGGTATATAAAGACACTACAAATTTGTTCTTGCTCCTATGTGGGATGAAAACTCCCAAATTAATTAAGCAAGTTCCAACATACAGTTAGTTACAGAAGTAGTTAATGGAAAATCACAAATTTGATCCTTTGACCATACCAATTTAACAAAATAATCCTTTGACCAACCTTTTTAACAAAATAATCCTTATTTTCGCGCCATACTAGGAGAGCACGGCGCGCACCAATTAAAATAAGGTAATTAAATAAAATAAATAAGCCATAAAGCATGTCAGGGTGGGCCACGAGTGACAGCAGAAAGTAAAAAACAAAAAAGGTTACGACATATGCAATTCAAAACAAAAGAAGGGTGTGAGGGGAGAGAGAAAAAGGTATATAAAATAAAATATATTAAATTCTATTTCCTTTTTCTCTCTCCCCTCGCGCCCTTCTTTTGTTTTGAATTGCATATGTCGCAACCTTTTTTGTTTTTTACTTTCTGCGGTCACTCGTGGCCCACCCTGACATGCTTTATGGCTTATTTATTTCATTTAATTACCTTATTTTAATTGGCGTGCGCCGTGCTCTCCTAGTATGGCGCTAAAGTAAGGATTATTTTGTTAAAAAAGGTTGGTCAAATGATTATTTTGTTAAATTGGTATGGTCAAAGGATCAAATTTGTGATTTTCCGAGTAATTAATGAGTACGTGCCAACTTTTACGAAAAATATACTCCGTAATAATAATAAAATGAAAAATCATCGACTTTTTGTATATTCACATTTATTTATTTTTTGTTGTTTTGTGCTTATAAATAATTGACGTCATGAACTGATTGATGATCCTCAAAGTACAAAATTGTACTTTTTCTGAGTTTTTAAAAAGTACTCCGTATAATGGATTTATGTGGACCTGTTGCCACTATAGTCCCCTTTAGCTAATTGGATTTAATTATTTGTTACAAGTTTCATTATTTACTTTATTGTATTTCTCTCGATCTGTTTGTTGTGTACTTGAAATTTAAGGTGACGAGCATATACTAATCTTAATAATCATTCTAAAATCAAGCTAAAAACACTATTAGAGAAATGAGCTTTCATATAAGTCTCACGAAAAAATGAGGAGAAAAATGTCAATTCTCTCTCGGCTTTATAAAGGATCGAGAGAAATTAACGCTTTGGTTATAACTTGAGAATTCGTGAAATTGTTAATGACATTGACGTCTTTTCACTTCAACTTTTACCCCTACAAAACCATCAAGAATGTTGTTAACGAGGATGGTTGCACCCCTTTGCTGCGGAGGTTTTATTATTATCTCTCATTCATTATATTTTAGGAACTACGATGTACATGACATAAATTCGAACATTCATTTGATTTTTTACCAAAAATTTATGCATGAGTAAAAAAGTTTTAAGAAAGTTTGAAAGTACGTGATCAATTTATGCATTTAAATGGGTGACATGTATGGATATGATTCATGTCAATTAACACAATACTCCGTATTATGCACCATCTTATTACACTGAAGTTAGGCATGGACCGCATGGTATATTATGCTTATCTTTAAATTTCATGAAAGAAAAACGAGTTAATCACTAAATTTTTGCTTGCCTTTTTTTTTATCATGATTTTAATTATATATGTTGACATTTACGTATTTTTGGTATTCAGGGTGTGGTTCAAATGAGAATATGAATTTGTGTTAGAATAAGGGAACCAATGATATTGTGCCATTTGTACAAAAAGAATGCTCAACATGTACAAAACCCATTTACCCCCAACATCAATTATCTCACAAACGACAAATCGAAAAATTATGAAAATTGCACCATTAAATTCAGCGTTTTCTCCTCTTCGATTTGTCATCCCTCAAGGCATACTTACAACGAGTTTTTTTTTCATCTTTTGTTGTGGGTTTCACATTTACTAACACATGTGTTAAAGTGTTGCGTTTAGGGTTTAGGGTTTGGGGTTTAGGGGTTAGGGTTTAGGGTTGGGGGTTTGGGGTTTCGGGGCGAAACCCCAAACCCCCAACCCTAAACCCTAAACGCTTTACAAAACTCTAAACCATAAATCATACTAAACCCTAAATCCTGCTAAACCTTAAACCCTGCTAAACCCTCACCATAAATCCTAAGCCCTAAACCCTAACCCTAACCACAAATCAAATGTACAACCAATCACTAACACATGTGTTACTAATTTGTAAAACCCACCAAAAAATGGAAAAAAAAATAGTTGTCAAAACTATGCCTTGAAAGACGGCAAATCGAAGATGAGAAAACGCTGAATTTTATGGTGCAATTTTCATGATTTTTCGACTTACCGTTTGTGAGATATTTGAGTTTCAAAAATGTGGGGAAATGAGTATTTGATGAAAATAAGTGGTTGAGATTGATTTCCCTATTCTCACTCAAAATTAATGTACTCATTTGAACTATATAATATAACTTTAAAAGTTATGAGTCCTCGATTCCAAAAATAAAATAGAAGTGTACAAGTATTTATATCTTTCGTCGGAATTGTTATATAGTTGATAGTTGTATTTTGTGAATCTATGTTGGTTTTGACTCTTCCTTGTAGTTTGTTCTTTGTTTTTCATTTGAGTAAATTTTCATAAATGTTTCATGTGATTTGCATCGATTTACGAAAACTCTTTAAACTATTTTCACAAAAGGACTAAAATGGCGGAAAACTCGATAAAACGACACCGTTAAATGTATATAAGAGTAATTTTTTCTCATATAACGCCTTTTTGCGATTCCCGTTATTTGGTGGGGGTTTTTAGCCCATATACCTCTGGCCCAAAATTTAGGTCGATGAAGAATTGAAAATTCTCAATTTTCACTAGAGTACTAGAGTACGTGAGAGGAAACGAGCTCTTTTCTAAATAAATTAAATTTTGTGAATTGCCCTATAGTTTGCACGAATTTATAAAACTCATCTCTCAATCTTTATCTACACTATCAGTCTAAAAAGTTAACTTTTATTTCATAAAAGGTGTTTCGTCTACTTAAAATAGCCTTCTTCTCTCATGTTTAGATTTATGGATAAAATTTTTGGCAGAAAGTATTTTAGTTAATTTAGATGGACGAGGGACCGTTTACAAGACAAAAGTAAACCTATTAGACTGATAGCGCCAAAAAAAGTCCAAGATTTTAAACTAGTGAGCTCGGTCAAGTTGAGCATTTATCAAATTGAGCTCAACTTCAAAAACCAAGGTTGAAATATATAACGAGCCGAGCTATAGGTTATAGACAATCAACTTATTCTATCATCCAGATTTGTGAAGCTTTAAATAATATGTAGGTGTGTATAAATATGTATGTAAATTGAGATTTGTGAATGATATTTGTAGTTAACTTTTTATATTTATATATGCAAGTTATTCGAGCGTAGATTGGGAATCATTCATTTATTCTTGGGTCGAGCTTGAGCCTGCGTCATGAACCTCAAGCTAGGATCTTTATCAAGTTTAGCTCAACTATTCTGTAGCCCTAAGTACTTCGACTTTATCAAGGTATTCTTCGATTTTATCAAGTACAAAGACTAGATATAAGTTCAGCTAAAGGGACACAATTATGTCGAAATATGTATTCAAAAGATAAAAACTTAATATGTTAATTACCAAAAACATATAAGACCCTTCAAGTCTCTTCCCTCATACCTTTGTTCTTGTTATCTTTTTCCCTACACACAAAAACAGAATGCAACAAACCAATTTCAGTTAGTTACTGTTATCAAGAGTCACATTGGTTCTAGATTCAAAGCATACGTACGATTCAGACCTTTGGATGTGATCAAGATTAGTCGTCTTGCTCCAACAAGGATTTTCACCTCTTGCAGATCACTAGTTGATTCGTATAATACGGCAAGTACCACAAATTAATCATATGAGGCCGCAGTCTTAAAAAATAATATGGTATTTACTAATAAGATAACAAATGGAGAAATCGTCGGTTATTACTTACGTCTCATGAAGCAATGGGAGGGTTTTGTCTGTTAACACGCCTTTTCTAAAGTTCTTCTCGTAATGACCAAGACCAAGACTAGATAACATGTCTCTTGTTTCTTTATATGATACAGATTCCTCTCGTGACTCTACGAGTTTCTCTGTAATCTGCATATACATATAGGTTTGGGGTAATCTGTAAATGGGTTAATATCATTTTAACCCATTTGAGCTAAACTATAGCCCTATCGACCCACTAATAAAAAGTTGAAAGAAGAAACAACATCATAACCTTAAAAGGATTGTGAATAACAAGCGCTAAGGCAACACCATTGCAGATCGCATTAGTAGCGTTTATACCACAGACCAATGAGACAGCGACTCCAGCACTAAAACCTGCCACCATACTATCACGATATACAAAGATGAGTGCGAAATCCAAAACAAAAGCAATATGTTTTGTGAAAATGATATAATAAGCACTCCAAATTTGTTTTGTTTTTAACCGGAAATGAGTTGTTTAGATGTGCATTTTGAAATTGATCATGATGTTAACACATCAAAGCATGGTTTTTCAAGAAACTAATTAAGACCAAAAGGGACATCATGTTGTATCAAGTCTATCAACACAAAAAGGCCTGAAAATTCTTTTTAGCCACTGCAGACAATAATGGACCAACTTATAATAAATGCATGTTATACAAGTCATACAAGCAACATGATGAGGGAGTTCATCTTTATGACAAAACAAGAAACAACTTCATAAAAGCTTACTTTACTGGGGTGTCTTCTTTGCCTCTTAATCTTTTCAATGCACAGCATACCCCAGTATAAACACCCGTTATCACAGCAGAATTACGAGCACGTACCACACGCCGTCCTTCCATACAGATCGACATCATGGGTTATACGGATGATAGAAAAGTTTGTTAAACATATAAGTCCAATTACATGAGATCGTGATTACAACTTCAAATATTTATACATTCACAGAGACAATAAAACATGATGTTATTGCTGTGAAATAGACAATTTTACCATTTACCAATTACCAATTAGTTTATGCAATTAGTACTAATTAAAGGGCAAAGTACACCAGAATGCATTATTTAGAACTTCCTTTGATCACATCAGCATAACCAGTATTGTCACATAATCAGTTTACATGTTATATGATCTAAGATACATATAAACTAATAAGTGCGTACGCAACTACTTAAGGGCTAAGTGCGCCAAAATGCAATTAAAATTCTAGCGCACTTAGCCCAAGTAGTTGGATTTTGATATTTAGCTGCTCTTCGGAACATTTGCATGCAGTTTGGTAAAATTTCCTGTTCGATTGAACGTTAAAACATTACATTTAATGTAATCGTCTTTTGAAGAGGGCAATAATGCATTCCTGATTGTTTCTTTCCTTGTTAAACTTCATCATAATGTCTTAAAACAAAGGTTTAAGGTAAGAGAAACATTAACCTTTGAATAATCAATATTACTCTTAGGCAAAAAAAGTAGAGGAGGGGAAGCGTATCCTAAGGCGACAGCAGAGACGGCACAAACCACAGTTATGACTGCATCCTCGATGGGAGTAGACGGTTTCGCACGCCAGTTCTTGAAGTGTGTCTCACATTCTTTGTAACAAGTTTGTAACTTTATGATTGGGTTCTGGCTACCCACAACCAAAACACCTTCTTGTCCAATTCCCCATGAATAACTTTGATCTTTCTCTGCAACAGAAAATCGAAATCGATAAACACACAAATGGCAGTTTATGTTTTGAACTCAGAGTATACAAGGAAATTTTTCATAGATGGCCTGCTAAGCAAAGTATACCGAATAATAAAAGATGAGTAATGCTAAAGAGGCCTACTTAGATAGACATAAAAATAGGCTTAATTTTCTGATTTGTTGGATTTTTTCTCTCTTAATCTCATCCAATCACTTTCTCAAACCTACCAATCACATCTTTAAGTCTATTTTTAATCCTATAAATTTAGGCCTACCAATCATTTTTAATAAAACATCGTTGACTCAGCAACTTGGATTAAATTTGGAGCTAACATATGTATGAATTGTTCCATTTCAATAACGTTTTATCTCAATAATGGATTAAATAAAAAGGTTGCAACAAGGGAAATGGGTCAAATGGGTTGAGCTTCACCGTAAGTGTAAAGTTATATGACAATACATGCAAGTATGCAACCTCCTAAATCATTTTACTCATGTCTGACTCTTACGGTAATAATTAAATCTTCGAAACCGCGTTCCTAAGTTATATATTTATAAAACATCTCATAATTGTTAGGAATATTGGACCCAAACAATGCGCACAATTGAACACAATTGTACCCACAACAATAAACGAATAACCAATTGCTAACAAAGCAATCAAACAAGCAAAACAAGATAAATAAATACGATACGAGAATGTAAACGACACAAGGATTTAACGTGGTTATGTCCAATCTCCAACTTGGAGATTGGTTTAGTCCACGGGGCCAAACCGAGAGAGTTTTCTTTATTATTTTGGTGGCTTAGGGTTTGTACAATAATAGGGTTACAATATATATTAAACAACATACAAGGAAATAAGTCGGCTAAAATAATTCTTGCTGCAAACAACTTTGCGTAGCGAATAAAAGTGATGGCGGCGCGTTTTTCCTTCTGTTACCAAAAGAAGTCTATCACGTGAGTATCCACCATGAGTAAAACCAATTAATTAGCTAAACTCAAGTCACGTGATCACCAAATGGAATTTAACTCCCTTTTGATTTTCGTTTGTTCGATTATTCACAATATCTCAACAATCTCTCACTTGAAGATCGGACAAACCTAATTATTAAACCCTCAAATATTCCCTTTCAACCAAGTCAAATCCGTCTCTCCATACCGCCAGTATCAATTGGGACACGCACACTAACTAAACTCGAGTTAGATAGACTTTCGATAAAAGGCTCTTCAACTACACGTATTGAAAACCGGGAATAAGACAACACCTTTGACGCCCCTTTAGCAACACCTTGTTCTTAGCTCAACCAATACCGCCGAAAAATCATCCGGGACACGCTTGCTCGACCTCACAGAATCGGAAGACTTTCGATATACAAAGCTAACTGAACACCACTACTAAACTGGGACCACTCTCCGGTTATCCGCACCACCATCTTCTAGCCCAAGAAGATACGTTGAAGTGTGCAACGAATCCAACCACAAGATTCTTTCAAGAGATACCCATCTCCTCAACTCGTCGAGTTCAGCCACATCGGATCCTGCCACCGACATGTCAACGACCAACCGTACAGAATTTCGTCCATTCGATTTTCTTTCCCAGCAATTAGAAAATCGCCGATAGAACAACACGTAGATCATCATCAAGGTTTACCGTGAGAACGCAGTCACAACCTTGAAAACCTACATTACCAATTTTCGCTTTCCCGCTGGTACACCGACCCAAAACATAGCTATGATTTCTATGAACACATCTTCTCCCACTCAGCCCGCTCCCACTGTACAGATTAAATAACAATCGCGGCTATCTGAGAAGACTCCGGTTCATAATCCACGGTCAGTCGCAAATTTCTTTGCCATTGGAGAGTATAATTTCGAAGATCTGAAACGCTATAATGTTAACGGAATCCGCACACTAAACCCGTAGAACTTGAGACTTTCAGTTGCACACCAGTCTTTAAAGCTCCCACTAGTTGCCAAACTCCCACTAGCTTCGATACTTCCCTCGGTCACCGAACTCCCAAGAGTTCCCGACACTCTCAACAATATCCAAAAGCTCAAATATTAGGACTTACACGGTTATCCGCCTATAATCCACTTGAAGATTTCTGTGACACCCGACAAATTAGGACTAGTTATTAGTTCCTAATCATCTGTTAATACGTGTAATTAGTTCTAAATTAGGCTAATTGTATGTATCATTATATATATTGTTATATATATACACGTACGCGATTGAATTTAAATCGTGCATTTTCATATCGGGCGGATCCCGATACAATAATACGGACGTTCGTGAACTCAATTTATTAAATAATATGAAATTATTTGATAAACATGTTTATTTCCAAATATTATTTCGATAATATCATATAAGCATTTCGTATCGTGTAAAATGCTCAGAAACGACCAAAAATGCGCGAAACGCGCCCGACAATCGAAACAAACAAAAGTTATGTTTTTATAACTTCAAGTAAAGTATTTTGATAGAATACTTTCATTATAAATAGTGATATTTATATCAAGAACCGAAACGTGTAGTTTAAACGTCCCGCGATTTATTAATCGTAACACGACTCCGCGAACCGTTACCGACACGTCACAATAACATTTTTATAAATGTTTCTAAGTAATAATAAGTATTACTTCAAGTTAAAAATATCAAACTTTAATCGTTATTTAAAATACGTACGTATAACGTTAAACATCTAATTATACATTCAAACTACCGGGGAAACGAACACCGCACGGAGCGCAAACATGAGGAACGAAATTTGGACAAACCACACCCTATTGTGGGCCCCCCTAGCCGGTTTTTCCAGCCATCAAACACCCTCCCCAAAATTGGGATCTTGCCCCTTTGACCATAAGCCCCAACACCCTTCCTCCTTTTCTTCATTTGTGTTCCATCCATCTCTCTCTCTAAACTCACACTCACTCTCTCCCTTTCTCTCACTAAGATCAGCCCCAAGGGCCACCATACAACCACCACATCTCCATCATCAAACCACCTCCATCCATCATTTAGCTTGAAGAAGAGCAAGGAAGAAAAAGAACAACAAGATCCGAACTCATCTCACTCATCTCTCTCTCTCTAGCCACGTTTTGGTATGATTTTCACCACCTCTCTCTCTATATTTTCATGGTTTACTTAGATCTATGTGTTATAAAGCTCATCTAACAAGATAATGTATAAAACCATGGTTGAAACTCGTTTTTATAAACACATATATAAGTCACTGTTCCTGTCCAGAAAAATCACCTCACCAAATCCACTATAACTTGAGTTCTAGGACGAATTAGAAGGTGTATCTTATACCTAAACTTCCGTATGAATGTGTTCTACAAAAAGTTCTTCTTTAGCCTCTTCCAGAAATTCACGTATTTTTGTGTAAAGCTCAATCTTTGGGCTGTAGCTGTTCTTGGACCTAATCCGACCACTGTTCATTTCCATTTTTGTTAAAAATAGTAAATGAACATATAAAAATACCATAAATTGCAGAAATGAACTATACATATATGAGGACATGTGTGATTTTTGGTTAGGCTTGAATCGGAGTAGAAACGGGTGAAATCGCGAGTCGAAACCGAGTAAAAATCTGGAACTATTAAACTTATGGACTGTTTTAGTCATTTTACAAAACCGACACTTCGGGTCAACCATAAAATGTAACGACAATTTTCTAAAGCTTATTTAACATATTTAAGACTTCCCTAAAAGTTTCGGGTCAAACCGAACACGTTTGACCTAGTCAACAAAAACGAACACTTAAACGAAAACGGAAAATCTCATACCTGCGACAATACCATTGTCGCATGAACAGTGTCCGACAATACCTCATTGTCGCATGAACAGTGTCCCGAGAATCCATTGTCGCATCATTATTGTCGCATCACTATTGTCGTATAAAACTCGATTGTCGTAGCATCATTGTCGCAAAAACTAACACTTTCATATTTAAAACCGTCCGATAATCGTTATTGTCTCATGAATAGTAATTCCCGACAATGCTAATGTCTCATGAATAGTAATTCCCGACAATGCTATTGTCTCATGAATAGTAATTCTCGACAATGCTATTGTCTCATGAATAGTAATTCCCGACAATGCTATTGTCTCATGAATAGTGTTCAACACTAACTTTGCGTAAACGACTTTTCATACAAGACAATATCACAATATACTTGATTTAACATTAAAACAATATTTGGAATAACTCGGAAACATATGATACATATACTTTTGTAAGTATACAACGAGACTAACATAATAATAATACTTTTAATAATCATTTTTACAAAACTCACCAACGGGCCGTATATGTTTTCAAAACTCAAACTAATCAACCAACAACCAAATCATTTGGACATTACTAGTTGGATGAACAACTAGCATGGACGGTTTTTTGAGACGTCTACATATACTTATAACCTTGCGCGTTTTGAACGCCCGGCAGGTTACAGTCTTCGGACAACATCAACATCATACTTGCTTGATAGCAACACACCAGACTCAGGTGAGTCTCATAGCCCTGACTTTTTACAGTTTTTACTCCCGGGGTGGGAATACATACTCGTTTTGTTTTACATGTGGACATGAGTACTAAACCTCGATATATACTGCATGAGTTGTTTTGCTAATCATTTTAAAGCCATCTACTACATAGTTTGTTTATATGGATTTAGCGCGATTGTTAGTGTATGGTACCATATAGGATTGACAATCCCCGTCCGGGTTAGCACGCACTAACTGGTCAAACAGACGCATTAGCATTTGTTCATACAAGTGTAGATTAGGCACTCGCAGGGAGGCACCCTCGCTCAAGCACTTGGTTGTGATCCTGACACCTCAGTTAAGCTCAAACTATGGGCTCATGGCAGTGATATACATCTATTTTTTTTGCTTGGTTGTAAATCATTGTACTAAATCTTATGGTTCACACAACTATGATTCATCATTATACAAACCTGTGAGCTCACCAGCTTTTTAGCTGACCTTTTTAGTATGTATTCTCAGGTATTCAGTAGCAGTAGGTCTGCTCATATTCAGGATACTTAGCTCGAGTCGCATACAGACATCAGCTGATTCCCATGCATTACTATATTTTGTAACATAGTTATGCCATAGAATCTCTCATTTTGGCTTACGAGCTTTTGTAACTATTATTACATCGTAAACTTTTATTATATCAATGTAATCAGTAAACGATGCATATAGAGTCGTTCATTATATATCTTATGTGCTTGTGATATTTGATTAGTCGCGCCTCGACCCAATTCGCTTCTGCAACCTGAATTTGGGGGTGCGACAGATTGGTATCAGAGCCTAAGGTTATAGTGAACTAGGTTGCATTTTAGTGGGCCTAGACTATGACCGTTAGGCAGTATTCCTTATTAGGTATGACCGGTTCAGGGATTGCATCATACCAGTTTAATTTAACATAGTGTAGCTAACCATGTACAATTAAATGAAGATGATGTGAGAGCTGAAATTGGGTTATGTTGAACAGGAATGCACTAGTTGACTCTGACCACGAGAGAACTGGGACTCATACTTGTTTTGTGTTAGACACACACTAGGCTATTATGTGATATACGTGTATATACATACATAGGCCTCATGTAATACTCTCTAGGCTATTATATATGGAATATATATATGAATAGGCCTCATGTACTACTCTCTAGGCTATTATATATGGGATTTATATATATGAATAGGCCTCACGTACCACTCTCCAGGCTATTATATATTGGAAATATATGAATAGGCCTCACACACATTAGTACGCTCGCTATGTAAATAGCTGACTCTTCTCTCGTGACACTTACGAAACACGCACATCAGTTTACGCTACCACGCCAACCTGACTTATGTCACATCAACACACAACTTTTGGCGAATTCTAATGATTTCATAGAAATCACATCTAACACGTGAAACCGACATATTTCTAAGGATTAAAATCCTTTTTCCTGCCATCTCTGTAGAACTCACTCGCGCGGGAAATGGCAAGTCCTCCAACAAACGATTATCTGTCAGATAACGATCAAATCAATGACGAACAAATCCAGTACACGTATCTCGATGAAGATATCGCTCCTATGGAAAACATGATGAATGAAAACATCGAGAACCACGACCTTGGATTGGTCAACATTGAAGAGTACGAAAGAGTACGAGACCAGGCCGAAGACTTAAATGGCCGCAACTGGGAATTGAAACTGAAATGCAAGCTCTACGAGATGGAGCTGAGAATTCTGAGGAGATCTTTTCTCAAACGAATTCAGGATCAGATCCTCTACTGCAAGAAAGTGACCACAAGCTCGTACTACCGAACAACCACCTGGGTTAAAGGGATGTACCGGCAGGCACTTGTGGATGCTTTGGTTTACCATGCGTCTCCACGATATCGCGACATGCTCGAAGCTCGTTACTACCCTTACGACCTCGACCTAGAATAGATCAATGATAACCATAACCACTTTGTATAGCGGATAATGTGTATGTAATAGGTCAATGTTAGGACCTCTAATCCGATGGGTATATTAAAATACCATCCCTTTTGTATAACCCTCACTATCTACCGGAAGTGATAATTCCCGGAAACTTTTGTAAACTCTAACTCTTGTAATCTTTTGGTCACACATGTCGAATGATTACAATCCTATTACCTTTTATTATTATCAATTGATACACCACGCCTCGACATTTATTCTATGATGATAGAAGCGCACACGCTAATTGCTCCCTTAATTATAACGGACAACGACATTACCTACGAATGACCCATCCAAAGGGAACCTACTTGAGGAGGTTCCGTTTGAGGATCAACCAACTAAACTCCTATCTCATGAGAGATTCATCACAAGGGGCACGATACATCGACTATTCACATGCTCTTTCACTCGCCCTCATTGTCGTGCAGACAACCGCCAATAGAAATTTGGCCAACCGTAACACTCACATCATGGAATATCCTTCCACCAACTGAACTGGACCCAACGACTTATGCGCGCCTTGAATTCAATTTTGACCACACGGGTTACCACTGGATTAGTATTGCGAGAGACGCTCACTATAACACCACAAAGATTCAAGAGACATTTTTTTTTTTTTTTAACATATATCGGAAGCGATTAATACAAATCATGCATTATAGATTGCGTATAACATAATTCCCAAAACACAATCTATGCATGCATGATGAGTTGATACAATAACCATATTAACTACAAACATTAAGTTAGGTGTTATTTAAATTCAAAACATAAGTTTATAAATGACGACATGTCATATAGTCAGAGTAGGCAGTCAAACATTCTTCAAACCAACTTCTTGCCCACCCACATCAAAAGTAATCTGCAAGAAGTGAGGAGAGGGATTAGCACTAAGCTAAGTGAATAGATCACAACTATCAATCTGAACTATCATAGCAATTGATCACCACAAAGCATCACAACAAATACATCAAAGAGGATCAGTGGTCCTTGAGGTACCCTCATGCCGCGGTGGTTCCCCAAGTAACGCTTATAACCACTGAAGGCCAAACAGTGGTCTTACCGATAGTTTAGTATCATTACTACATACGACATGATTTCAATAAACAACACATGTACAAAGTCATCATGTCGTCCAAAGTAATAATATCCAAACCCAATATCATATTGACCCCTGACAAGATAGCACATTCCATAATCATCATGGCAAAATGTACTTATTCAACATATAACTGTAAAACCATGTTTACCCGTTGTAACCGGATTGTTACAACTAATTCAGAAAGAGAGTCAATGATCCACTCACCCTTCACAGTCACCGTCTTCACTCAAAGATCTAGTATTATTGAGTCTTCGGTTTATCTGAGAACACAAGAGGATTTCAAGTTAATATTCATTTCATATGATATCTAACTTTCATTAGACACTTATTATCAGTTCCGCAAACATTAAGTACCATAAAGAAAGTATACAAGTTGATTAACTCAAGCCCTAGCAAGCTAGAATAATAAATCCTGCAAACAGAGGGAATCCGCCGGATTCCATGAGAATCCGCCGGATTCGAATGAATACGGCCGGATTCCCATGAATCCGCCGTATTCCACACCTCTTTCAGCTCCAATTTGGGACAGAACCTCAACTAAGGAATACGCCTCGGGAATACGCCGGATTCCCACGAATCCGGTTCCTATGATGGCCTGAATCTGCCGTATTCCAAAGAATATGACCGGATTCCCGATTGACTCAGACTGGCATAAAAAGGGGGAATCCGCCCGGATTCCCGTGAATCCGCCGGATTCCCAAGATCATCAGGCACGCCCAGATTCTGCAAGAACTCAACTCGAACCAAAAGCCACAACTTACCAAATTTGAACACTTTGCACGATTTATACACACAAGTAACTTAAGGTATCATCATATATCAAGTTCTAACAACAATAATCTCATCAATCATCAAACTTACACATTTCTACTCCTTTCACTCAATTTCATCAAACCCTAACATATAAACATATATTCAAAGCAAATTTAAACTTACAATCGAGGTAGCAACAAGGTAGATGATGATGTTGATAAGTGGTAACCACGAATCCAAGCTCTAATCGATTTCCCAAAGTTTTCTTTTTGATTTCATAGTTCTTAGTGTGTGTGAAATGGAGTTAGAATGAATTGGGGAAAACAAAATAAACCGATCCACCAACTAAGGGTGGGTATAAGTTGGTACCAAATTATACCCGCTCTAAACCTATTGTCTGGAACCTAAAAACCGTTTGCGCGAAAATATATTTTATTATACCGTCAACTAAATTTATTTAAAACAAGTAATAATTTATGTATCACAATAAATCGTTTGACCATTTACCGTATTAATTTCAATTAGGCAAATAATACGAAGTATTTCTAAACTCAATTAAATAAGCAAATGAATCAAGAAATTTACCAAATTTCTCCTAGGCCAGTAATGAGGATGTTACAAATCTTCCCTCCTTAAGAAGATTTCATCCCCGAAATCTCGCCACGCTCAAAGAGATTAGGGTAACGTAATCTCATGCTTTCCTCCGTTTCCCACGTAAGATTAGCACCTAAACTATGTCGCCACTTAACCAAAACCATGGGTATCTCCTTCTTTCGAAGTTTAGTCACTTTTCTATCTACAAGCTCTATGGGCTCCTCTACAAGTTTCTGACTTAAGTCGACACGCAGGTCTTGTAACGAAAGGACTTGGGATTGGTCCTCCACCTTACACTTCCTTAAGTAACAAACATTAAAAGTGTCATGAATACCCGCTAATTCAGGAGGAAGATCTAGCGATACCGTTTGATCATTAACTATTTGGCGAATTCTAAATGGTCCAATAAACCTAGGAGCAAGTTTACCACGCTTACCAAACCGAATCACTCCTTTCCAAGGGGAAACCTTTAAATATACCAACTCACCCACTACAAACGAAATCGGACGGCGCCGCGGATCTGCATACTGTTTCTGTCTATCACGGGCCGCTTTTAATTTCTCACGAGCAATTGCTACCTTATCAGCAGTAATCTGAACAATATCTGGACCCGCGAATTGTTTCTCACCCGCTTCCAACCAACATGTGGGTGTTCTGCAACGACGCCCATAAAGCATTTCATACGGAGGCATACCTATACTCGAGTGATAAGAATTATTATACGCAAACTCAATCAATGGCAGGTGTGAATCCCAAGACCCACCATATTCTAACACACAAGCACGCAACATGTCCTCCAAAGTTTGAATGGTGCGTTCTGATTGACCGTCCATCTGAGGATGATAAGCCGTACTCAAATTAATTCTGGTACCCAATTCCTTCTGCAAACCCTGCCAAAACCCGGACACAAATCGTGGATCTCTATCCGACACTATAGATAATGGAATTCCATGTCGCGAAACAATCTCATTGATGTACAATTGGGATAATTTACTCAAGGAAGCCGTCTCACTAGTAGCAAGGAAATGAGCACTCTTAGTCAATCGGTCCACAATCACCCAAATCATGTCATTTCCTCTAATGGTTCGCGGAAAATTTGTTACAAAATCCATCGTAATGTGTTCCCATTTCCACTCGGGAATCTCAAGTTGTTTCAACGACCCATACGGTTTCTGGTGTTCGGCTTTCACTTGAGAGCATATATGGCACGATTCCACCAAACGAGCAATATCCGTTTTCAAAGTAGGCCACCAAAACAAAGGTTTCAAATCATTATACATTTTTGTGCTCCCGGGATGGACCGACAATCTGGACTTATGAGCTTCCATCAATATTACATCACGAAGCCCACCAAGCAAAGGAACCCAAACACGCGATTGGAATGTCTTTAATCCACGAGAATCGTCACATAACAGTTCTTTTCTTTTCAATAGAATCTCGGCTTTCAAATTTTGATCCAACAATGCTTCCATTTGTGCCATTCTCAATTTGTCAATCAAATCCGAGGAAACTTCTAATCGCATAAAGCAAACTTTCTCGAATTTCCCTTTTCTACTCAACGCATCCGCGATCACATTCGCCTTACCCGGATGGTAACGAATTTCACAATCATAATCTTTTATCAACTCCAACCATCGCCTCTGACGCATATTCAGTTCCTTCTGAGAAAACATGTACTGAAGACTCTTGTGATCCGTACAAATAACACATTTAGTACCGTACAAGTAGTGTCTCCAAATTTTCAAAGCAAAAACTACAGCCGCGAGTTCCAAGTCATGGGTAGGATAATTCTTTTCATGAGGCTTAAGCTGTCGAGACGCATATGCTATGACTTGACCACGTTGCATCAGAACACCGCCCAAACCCGCATGTGAAGCATCACAATACACAATGAAATCATCGAACCCGTCAGGCAGAGCTAAAATGGGAGCCTGACACAATAACTGTTTCAAAGTCTGGAAAGCCGACTCCTGCTGATCATCCCATTGAAACTTAACATCCTTTCGAGTCAATTTCGTCAAAGGACCCGCGAGCTTAGAGAAATCCTTGATGAACTTTCGATAGTAACCCGCCAGACCAAGAAAACTCTTAATCTCCAAAGCAGACTTAGGTGCTTGCCAATTCATAACTGCCTCAACCTTAGATGGATCAACCTTAACTCCATCCCTACAAATGATATGCCCCAAAAACTGGACCTCACGCAACCAAAACTCACATTTGGAGAACTTAGCATACAACTTCTCTTGTTTCAAGGTGTCAAGTACTAAACGCAAGTGTACTTCATGATCGGACTCAGTCTTAGAATAAATCAATATATCATCAATAAATACAATAACGAACTTATCAAGGTAGGGTCGACAAACTCTATTCATCAAATCCATAAAGACCGCCGGAGCATTAGTCAACCCAAAAGGCATAACAAGAAATTCATAATGACCATATCTAGTGCGAAAAGCCGTCTTAGGAATATCCTCCTCGCAAACCCGCACTTGATGATAACCCGACCTCAAGTCAATCTTAGAGAAATAGGAAGACCCTTGTAATTGATCAAATAATTCATCTATTCGGGGCAAAGGGTACTTATTCTTTATGGTTCGCTTATTCAACTCTCTATAATCAATACACATCCGAAGGGTGCCATCCTTCTTTTTAACAAACAACACCGGTGCACCCCAAGGAGACGAACTAGGCCTGATGAAACCCTTATCTAATAGCTCCTGAATTTGGGTCATCATTTCACGAATTTCGGAGGGAGCTAGTCTATAAGGAGCCTTAGCTACAGGAGTAGAACCCGGAATCAGGTCAATTTTATATTCCACCTTTCTAATGGGAGGCAACCCAGGCAATTCATCCGGAAAGACGTCGGGGTAATCAGAAACCACCCGGACATCGGAAACGGTTCTCTTTTCTAATTTTGCATCAATTATATAGGTCAGGTAGGATACACACCCCTTAGCTAGAGATTTACTAGCTTTCATCATAGAAATCATAGGGATACTACCTCTTTCTCGTTCCCCTCGAGCCACAACATATGACTCATCCGAGGTTGGAATCCTAATTAGTTTCTTATGGCACTCTATACTTGCCTTATTCTTACTTAACCAATCCATGCCTAAAACCGCATCAAAACTGGGAATAGGCATCAATAGAAAAGAAATTGGGAAATTATGATCCTCAATCAATATGCTAGCTCCAGTCACCGATGTGGTAACGGGAACTATCTTGCCATTTGCTACCTCAACCTCAATAGGATTTGTAATACAAGTGGGAGTCAATTTCAGTTTATCGCAGAAAAGCATAGATATAAATGAGCAATTGGCTCCCGAATCAAACAGAACAGTAGCTGGTACAGAGTTGATTAGAAATGTACAAGTTATAACATCTTCACTCCTGACAGCATCATCAGCTGTCATTTGGAATGCCCTGCCGGTTGCCGTTGGGGAATTCTTTCTTTTCTGGCCAGAAGATGAAGACCCTCCGACCACACCCATCTTTTGTTTCCCAGCCTCCGGACACAAACCTGAACGATGTCCTTCCTTTTGGCAATTCCAACATACATGTCTAGGGAAAGCACAATCCTTGATGTCATGACCAAGTTGTCCACATTTGATACACCTAGCAGTTTGCGGAGTGCAAGGACCCGTGTGTCTCGATTTACAATTGTGGCACCAATTGGTTCTATCCAATGATTTACCATCCGAACTGGGCTTCTTAGGTTGATGGAATCCCTGCCATTTCTTCTTTCTAGGACTACCCGAAGAATCACCTTTGGGTTTAAATGGAGATTTTTCCTTAACTTCCAAGCCCTGGGCCCTAACATCTCCATCCACAGAACGGGCAAGATCAAAAGCTTGGGAAAGAGTACCTGCCAGTCTCACGGTCGTCCGATAAGTATGCGGTAACATTCCCACAAAATGGTCAATCTTCATACGTTCATCCGGTACCCATTGTTGCACGAACCTCAGCTTGTCAGTGAATTGGGAAATGAGATCATCCATCGTCATCTTGTCCGTTAGTTGCAAATCCAAAAACTCACGTCGAATCCGAGTCATGTCAAATCCCGAACAATATTTCTTACACACCTCATTGTGGAAATCAGACCAACAAATTGATGCTCTTTGCTGTGGGGTGAAATGTGATGTAATGGAATCCCACCAAACCATGGCTGGACCCTTAAGAAGTTGCACTGCAAAAGAAACTTTGACTTCCTCTTCACATCGACAAACCTCAAACTTTCTCTCCACATCTCTCAACCAATCCAGGGTAACCGATGGGTTTGAACTACCCAAATAATCGGATGGTCCACAAGATTTGAAAGTCTTAAAAGAGCATAGCTTAGGTTGACCCTGAGCTTGAAAAATCGGAGTCTGATAACCCGTAGGTCCGGAAGAGAACGGAGCCGAAGTCTGATAGGTACCATGGTGTTGTGGATGATGATAATAAGGTTGAGATAATGGAAACTGCGAGGTCACCAAAGGTGGTGGTACAGCGCTAACAATAGGTGGCAAAGATTGTAAGATTTGTTGAGAAGACCGGGTTTGTTGTTGTTGCAAAAACTGTTGTTCAATTGCCTTAAGTCTCAAATTTTCTGTCTCAAGATGAATCATATAATCATCATGATCAAAGTCCCCTGCAGAAAAGGAAGTACCAGTTTGACCCTGGCTAACATTTTGAGTTTCAGCAGGGGATACATTAGTTCGAGAGGCATCATTGGGTGTGTCGGCTGGAGGTTCATTATCTGCCATATCTGTACCAAAACAACATCTCATAACATGTTAGTTGTTAGTACCTATATACTAACCAACTTCACATGCTAACAAAATCCCCCTCACAGGAATGTTTGACTGACACACATAGATTTGGGATTGAACACTTAACCCATGCTCAATTCACCCAAACCTAGGCTCTGATACCAATTTATAACACCACAAAGATTCAAGAGACATTTTTTTTTTAAACATATATCGGAAGCGATTAATACAAATCATGCATTATAGATTGCGTATAACATAATTCCCAAAACACAATCTATGCATGCATGATGAGTTGATACAATAACCATATTAACTACAAACATTAAGTTAGGTGTTATTTAAATTCAAAACATAAGTTTATAAACGACGACATGTCATATAGTCAGAGTAGGCAGTCAAACATTCTTCAAACCAACTTCTTTCCCACCCACATCAAAAGTAATCTGCAAGAAGTGAGGAGAGGGATTAGCACTAAGCTAAGTGAATAGATCATAACTATCAATCTGAACTATCATAGCAATTGATCACCACAAAGCATCACAACAAATACATCAAAGAGGATCGGTGGTCCTTGAGGTACCCTCATGCCGCGGTGGTTCCCCAAGTAACGCTTATAACCACTGAAGGCCAAACAGTGGTCTTACCGATAGTTTAGTACCATTACTACATACGACATGATTTCACTAAACAACACATGTACAAAGTCATCATGTCGTCCAAAGTAATAGTATCAAAACCCAATATCATATTGACCCCTGACAAGATAGCACATTCCATAATCATCATGGCAAAATGTACTTATTCAACATATAACTGTAAAACCATGTTTACCCGTTGTAACCGGATTGTTACAACTAATTCAGAAAGAGAGTCAATGATCCACTCACCCTTCACAGTCACCGTCTTCACTCAAAGATCTAATATTATTGAGTCTTCGGTTTATCTGAGAACACAAGAGGATTTCAAGTTAATATTCATTTCATATGATATCTAACTTTCATTAGACACTTATTATCAGTTCCGCAAACATTAAGTACCATAAAGATAGTATACAAGTTGATTAACTCAAGCCCTAGCAAGCTAGAATAATAAATCCTGCAAACAGAGGGAATCCGCCGGATTCCATGAGAATCCGCCGGATTCGAATGAATACGGTCGGATTCCCATGAATCCGCCGTATTCCACACCTCTTTCAGCTCCAATTTGGGACAGAACCTCAACTAAGGAATACGCCTCGGGAATACGCCGGATTCCCACGAATCCGGTTCCTATGATGGCCTGAATCCGCCGTATTCCAAAGAATACGACCGGATTCCCGATTGACTCAGACTGGCATAAAAAGGGGGAATCCGCCCGGATTCCCGTGAATCCGCCGGATTCCCAAGATCATCAGGCACGCCCAGATTCTGCAAGAACTCAACTCGAACCAAAAGCCACAACTTACCAAATTTGAACACTTTGCACGATTTATACACACAAGTAACTTAAGGTATCATCATATATCAAGTTCTAACAACAATAATCTCATCAATCATCAAACCTACACATTTCTACTCCTTTCACTCAATTTCATCAAACCCTAACATATAAACATATATTCAAAGCAAATTTAAACTTACAATCGAGGTAGCAACAAGGTAGATGATGATGTTGATAAGTGGTAACTACGAATCCAAGCTCTAATCGATTTCCCAAAGTTTTCTTTTTGATTTCATAGTTCTTAGTGTGTGTGAAATGGAGTTAGAATGAATTGGGGAAAACAAAATAAACCGATCCACCAACTAAGGGTGGGTATAAGTTGGTACCAAATTATACCCGCTCTAAACTTATTGTCTGGAACCTAAAAACCGTTTGCGCGAAAATATATTTTATCATACCGTCAACTAAATTTATTTAAAACAAGTAATAATTTATGTATCACAATAAATCGTTTGACCATTTACCCTATTAATTTCAATTAGGCAAATAATACGAATTATTTCTAAACTCAATTAAATAAGCAAATGAATCAAGTAATTTACCAAATTTCTCCTAGGCCGGTAATGAGGATGTTACACTCACAATGACTAAGTCCACAAAAACTTTCACAACCACAATCGGATCACTTGATCATCATAGTACTTCTGTACTTACCCGATTCAGTACTTCGGTACTTACATGGCGACATTTGCGCGCACACGTGGAAAGTTTACGAGAAACATCATTTTTAGCCTTCAAGCTACCCACGAAAACCTTATGGTTTATACTTGCTTGGCCCTTGTTCCACACCTACACACCTTTGTGATCACGATCTACTATTAGCCCGAAGACTACACCTTAAGGACATAAGATCCACACATACTTACAGCACACTAGTGCTGCACTCACAGTACGACGTTGATACTGCACCATGGCACTTAGCGCCGCACTTCATAGTACATGGGTACTACATTCATAGTACATGGGTACTACATTCATAGTACATTAGTACTACACTACTGTGCTTCTAGCACTGCATTCACAGTACATTAGTACTGCACCTCAGTACCTTGAGTACTACACTTTGACACCTTAGGGCTACACACAGTACGAGGATACTGCTTCATTGTCCGTTAGTCTACTACAATGGCGTAGTCTTGATTGACTACTACGAACACCCTACTCCGTCGTTATTCCGACTACACGATAAGACCAACGACTTCACTAACCACAACCCTAGAAACGTGGTGAAACACGAAAACATGACTGAGAATCAACTCGACGGACTTACATACTACGCGCGACATCGAAGACTTCGACTCCATTGGAGATAGAAAAATTCCGCCTCGTGAATTGTCCTGGTTATAACAAACTCAAACATCTTTCAAAAATTTCGAAGTCTGAAACCTTGCAACTCATACCTTAAATGGTCCCTGATCTTTAATGTCGCACATCACCAAACCCCACAATGTACAGTTGTACGTTGCTTCTTGTATGAACATTATGATAATCCTAACCTTGATGTAAAACCTCATGTGTCATTTCATCCTTGTCATCAAGACTCTCATCATGTCGCCCCGACGATAAATACTTCAGTCGAGCCGAGCTTGACCAATACTTTGCCCAACAAGTGACTACTGTTTTAACTACTCGACACTTGCAAACATTCGACGTGGAGACACTGAATGACATATCTCCAGCCCGATCATGTACGTATAAGGATTCTATTAACCACAAACCTCTAAACATCGAAGGCACTGAAGGTGCCATTGGCTTGTTACACCACCCGATCAAATCAGTTGGCACTACCGTGCCCATCCATAGTTGATCTGGAATGTAAAGGATCGAACGTTACATCTGGGGACTTCCCCCACGCATTCAGAGTATGGTCACTGCCTCCAACTCTACAACCACTATAGGTATCATTTGTATGTCACATAATCTTTTGGTACAGGTGGTTCGCCAAGAAACACCTGCTACCAAGGACATTTCAAACCCGTCTAGAGATAAACCGCGTAAATGGATTGAGAACCCCAACCAGCCAGCCGACAAAAAGCCTGCTACTCCTGAGCCCTATACTATTGACTCTGACTATTTAAAGTCAAACAAGGGGAGCGAACCCTACTGCTTCCATGCTACATGCTTTGATAAATCCTCCATACCACTCAATGTTTCATTTGTTTCCTTAGGAGTTAAATACTCAATAGGATTAAGAAACGACAAACCTTTTCAGCCGTCTGTGCACCTATCCTATTATTACCCGAAGGCACCGATGACTTCGTGGTATACTGCGATGCTTCACACCAAGGTCTTGGTTGCGGGTTGATGCAACAAGACAAGGTCATTGCCTACGCCTCCCGACAACTTAAAGTTCACGAAAAGAATTTTACCACTCATAATCTCGAATTGGGAGCCGTAGTGTTTGCATTCAAAATCTAGAGACACTATCCATACGGCACTAAATGTACAACCTTTACCGATCATAAAAGTCTCCTACACATATTCGATCAAAAGGATCTCAACATGAGGCAACGTCGATGGGTCGAGTTGCATACCGCTTATGATTGTGAGGTCTGTTATCATCCAGGCAAGGCAAATGTTGTTGCCGATGCCCTCAGTCAAAAGGAATGTGTAAACCTCTTCGAGTCCGAGTCCTCAGCATGACAATTCGCAACAATCTTGTTGCTCAAATCCTCGCTGCTCAGTTCGAAGCACTCAAACCCGAAAACATCATGAATGAAGCCTTGCGAGGCATGTACAAACAGTTTGAATTCAAACCTAACGGTACTCGACAATTCTCTAACCGAATATGGTTACAAAACTTCGGCAACTTACGAGATTTGGTGATGGACGAAGCTCACAAATATCGCTATTCTATACATCCTGGATCTGACAAGATGTATCACGGTATCAAAAATCTATACTGATGGCCTAACATGAAAGCCGACATCGCCACCTATGTCGGTAAATGCTTAACCGGTTCTAAGGTCAATGCCGAGTATCAGAAATCTTCCGGCTTACTCCAACAACCGGAAACCCCTCAGTGGAAATGGGAGCAGATCTCCATGGATTTCATTACCAAAAAGACATCGAGCGGTTGCGATACCATTTGGGTGATCATCGATCGTCTCACCAAATCTGCTCATTTCCTAGCCATCAAAGAAACCGATAAAATGGAATGCCTCACACGAATTTATCTGAAGGAAATTGTATCCCTACACGGCATTCCCATCTCGATTATCTCAGACAGGGACAGTCGCTTCACATCTCACTTTTGGTAGTCACTTTAGAAATCATTGGGTACTCGTCTGGATATGAGTACTGCATACCATCCACAAACCGACGGCCAAAGTGAACGAACAATCCACACACTGGAAGACACGCTACGAGCCTGCGTAGTTGATTTCGGTGCAAACTGAGAAAATCACTTACCCTTGTGCGAGTTTTCGTACAACAACAGCTACCATATCAGTATTGGAGCTGCACCTTTCGAGGCACTGTACGGTCGTAAGTGCCGATCACCTGTCTGTTGGACCGAAGTGGGAGACAGCCAACTCACTGGTCCTGAAATCATACACGAAACAACAGAGAAAATCATTGGTATCCAAAACAGATTCAAAGCCGCACGTGATCGTCAGAAAAGTTATGCTGGCGTGAGACGCAAACATCTCGAGTTCCAGGTTGGAGATCGAGTGCTCTTGAAAGTATCGCCTTGGAAAGATGTCATCCGTTTTGGTAAACGCGGGAAACTGAACCCCAGATACATTGGACCTTTTGAGATCCTTGAAAGGATTGGTCCATTGGCATATCGATTGCAGCTGCCACCCGAGCTCAGCAGCGTGCATCCCACATTTCACATTTCTAACCTGAAGAAATGTCTGTCTGATGAGACACTTATCATTCCTCTTGACGAAATTCATATTGATGATAAACTTCATTTCGTCGAGACACCAGTGGAAATCATGGACCGTGAGGTCAAACAGTTAAAACAAAGTCGTATTCCCATCGTTAAAGTCCGGTGGAATCCGCGGCGTGGTCCGGAATTCACTTGGGAACGGGAACACCAAATGCGACTCAAGTACCCACAGCTATTCACAGACTCCACTCCATCCACGACTCAGAGCTAAATTTCGGGACGAAATTCTCCTAACAAGGGGAGAATGTGACACCCGACAAATTAGGACTAGTTATTAGTTCCTAATCATCTGTTAATACGTGTAATTAGTTCTAAATTAGGCTAATTGTATGTATCATTATATATATTGTTATATATATACACGTACGAGATTGAATTTAAATCGTGCATTTTCATATCGGGCGGATCCCGATACAATAATACGGACGTTGGTGAACTCAATTTATTAAATAATACGAAATTATTTGATAAACATGTTTATTTCCAAATATTATTTCGATAATATCATATAAGCATTTCGTATCGTGTAAAATGCTCAGAAACGACCAAAAATGCGCGAAACGCGCCCGACAATCGAAACAAACAAAAGTTATGTTTTTATAACTTCAAGTAAAGTATTTTGATAGAATACTTTCATTATAAATAGTGATATTTATATCAAGAACCGAAACGTTTAGTTTAAACGTCCCGCGATTTATTAGTCGTAACACGACTCCGCGAACCGCTACCGACACGTCACAATAACATTTTTATAAATGTTTCTAAGTAATAATAAGTATTACTTCAAGTTAAAAATATCAAACTTTAATCGTTATTTAAAATACGTACGTATAACGTTAAACATCTAATTATACATTCAAACTACCGGGGAAACGAACACCGCACGGAGCGCAAACATGAGGAACGAAATTTGGACAAACCACACCCTATTGTGGGCCCCCCTAGCCGGTTTTTCCAGCCATCAAACACCCTCCCCAAAATTGGGATCTTGCCCCTTTGACCATAAGCCCCAACACCCTTCCTCATTTTCTTCATTTGTGTTCCATCCATCTCTCTCTCTAAACTCACACTCACTCTCTCCCTTTCTCTCACTAAGATCAGCCCCAAGGGCCACCATACAACCACCACATCTCCATCATCAAACCACCTCCATCCATCATTTAGCTTGAAGAAGAGCAAGGAAGAAAAAGAACAACAAGATCCGAACTCATCTCACTCATCTCTCTCTCTCTAGCCACGTTTTGGTATGATTTTCACCACCTCTCTCTCTAGATTTTCATGGTTTACTTAGATCTATGTGTTATAAAGCTCATCTAACAAGATAATGTATAAAACCATGGTTGAAACTCGTTTTTATAAACACATATATAAGTCACTGTTCCTGTCCAAAAAAATCACATCACCAAATCGACTATAACTTGAGTTCTAGGACGAATTAGAAGGTGTATCTTATACCTAAACTTCCGTATGAATGTGTTCTACAAAAAGTTCTTCTTTAGCCTCTTCCAGAAATTCACGTATTTTTGTGTAAAGCTCAATCTTTGGGATGTAGCTGTTCTTGGACCTAATCCGACCACTGTTAATTTCCATTTTTGTTAAAAATAGTAAATGAACATATAAAAATACCATAAATTGCAGAAATGAACTATACATATATGAGGACATGTGTGATTTTTGGTTAGGCTTGAATCGGACTAGAAACGGGTGAAATCGCGAGTCGAAACCGAGTAAAAATCTGGAACTATTAAACTTATGGACTGTTTTAGTCATTTTACAAAACCGACACTTCGGGTCAACCATAAAATGTAACGACAATTTTCTAAAGCTTATTTAACATATTTAAGACTTCCCTAAAAGTTTCGGGTCAAACCGAACACGTTTGACCTAGTCAACAAAAACGAACACTTAAACGAAAACGGAAAATCTCAGACCTGCGACAATACCATTGTCGCATGAACAGTGTCCGAAAATACCTCATTGTCGCATGAACAGTGTCCGACAATACCTCATTGTCGCATGAACAGTGTCCCGAGAATCCATTGTCGCATCACTATTGTCGTATAAAACTCGATTGTCGTAGCATCATTGTCGCAAAAACTAACACTTTCATATTTAAAACCGTCCGATAATCGCTATTGTCTCATGAATAGTAATTCCCGACAATGCTAATGTCTCATGAATAGTAATTCCCGACAATGCTATTGTCTCATGAATAGTAATTCTCGACAATGCTATTGTCTCATGAATAGTAATTCCCGACAATGCTATTGTCTCATGAATAGTGTTCAACACTAACTTTGCTTAAACGACTTTTCATACAAGACAATATCACAATATACTTGATTTAACATTAAAACAATATTTGGAATAACTCGGAAACATATGATACATATACTTTTGTAAGTATACAACGAGACTAACATAATAATAATACTTTTAATAATCATTTTTACAAAACTCACCAACGGGCCGTATATGTTTTCAAAACTCAAACTAATCAACCAACAACCAAATCATTTGGACATTACTAGTTGGATGAACAACTAGCATGGACGGTTTTTTGAGACGTCTACATATACTTATAACCTTGCGCGTTTTGAACGCCCGGCAGGTTACAGTCTTCGGACAACATCAACATCATACTTGCTTGATAGCAACACACCAGACTCAGGTGAGTCTCATAGCCCAGACTTTTTACAGTTTTTACTCCCGGGGTGGGAATACATACTCGTTTTATTTTACATGTGGACATGAGTACTAAACCTCGATATATACTGCATGTAACATCTCCAAATCGGGCCTAGGAGAAAAAGGTATTTTTCTTTAAATTATTTATGCAATTTAAATTATTACATGTGTTTGATTTTAAATTTGATAGGTAAATGAGCCTCAAGAAATATTGTGACTATTGAAATGTTAGTTGTTTTAGATAATTTTAGGTGACGGTAAAATAAAATAATTTTCTCGCGTTTGAAATTGAGGTTCCAGACAATAGGTCAAAGAGGGGTATAATATTACACTGTAAAATAAAGATGAGTCGGTTTAATAAAATAGGGGCCGACCTTTTTCCCCAACCTTTTGTTCATCACTTGTGTACCCTAAACTCTTTCTCAAAAACAATCAAAACAAATTGCTAGTGATAATTTGATGCAAGTTAACCAAGATTGAAGATTCAATTCATAAGTTCATCACCATCATAATCATATCCCTGCTACTATCAAAGTTGTAAGTGTTCTTGAAACTACAATTGATATATATATGTATTTGTTTGAAATAGGTTAGGTTATTGAATGATTTTGGTATAAGATTGAGTTTGAATGTGTTGTTGATGTTGTTAACTGATATATGGCGTTTCTAGGATTATAAGATAGCTAAGAATCTGAGTTTGTACTGTATTATGTTGAAATTTTGAGTTAGGGTTCGTATGTAAGTTGCAGGTCTGATTGGAGCTGAAAGGCTAGGAAACGCGATCCCACAACTTGACCTGGATCGTGTTCCTTAGTTATAAACTGGTTCCTTCGCATTTTAGTCTTGCAAACGCGATCCCAGCCCTGAACCCGGATCGCGTTTCTCAGTGTAAAATGGTTACATAATGTTTTTCTTCTTGGGAACGCGATCCCACCACTTTGACCCGGATCGCGTTTGCCTTTGTTATTTTGAAAGATAGGATGTTTTGTGAACTTATTAGAATTCAATGCTTATATCATTTAGCTATTAGTATTACTAGAGTATTGATGTACGTAATTGAGTATAGTCATAATTAAATTATAAAACAAGTTATTAACTTGTGTTTTGATTTTATTTACAGAGACACCGAAGACTCAATAAAGCTAGAACTTTGAGTGTGGAGATTGAAGCGAAACAGGTGAGTGGACTGGTTCTCACAGTTTAATTTTGGTGTTAACAGTTTGGTTACATCAATTTTAAGTTGAAAATATTGATTGAATTATTGATAAGTTGATGATAGAACAATTGATTGATTTTGTTGATTGATAGATTTATTGATTGCTTGTGAATAATTCCATGATAGGTTGGAATGATAGAGGTCAATTATTGGGTTTAGTTGCTATAGGTTAATCTTTATGGGTCGGATGAACATTCATTGTGAATTAATCCATATTGATTAAAGATAGCAATAAACTATCGGTAAAATCTGTGTATTGGCCTGCAGTTGATTATTAAGTGTTCTTGGAGTGCCACCGCGGACTGAGGGTATCTCAAGAACCACCGATCCTCTGTTTGATTGTTTATTTAGATGATTGTTGTGAGTTGATTGTTATACTAAGTTAGATTGTTAGACTTAGTTTACTCACTTAGCTTCGTGCTAATTCCCTACATACTCTTGCAGGTTAACTTTTGGGATATGATTAGACAAATGGCGTTGTTTGAAGAAATGTTTAACAACTGGAACTCTGATCATTTTGGATAAACCATGTTTTGTTAACATAACACCCAGTTATTGTACTACCGTTGTAATCATACTTAATACTTATAACCTTTGTAATGTTTTGGTATGACTAGATGTTATATATATATATTGAAGATATTTGTTGTAGAAGATGTCGGATAGAATGCGTTCGACTGAGCTCAGGTATTGGTTGATGTTGGTTCAACGATAGAGCGATTCTTCTTGAGGAATCAATTGGAAATTGTCGCACCCCCAAATTCAGGTTGCGGAAGCGAATCGGGTCGGGGCGCGACTAATCAAATATCACAAGCACATAAGATATATAGTGAACGACTCTATATGCATCGTTTACTGATTACATTGATATAATAAAAGTTTACGATGTAATAATAGTTACAAAAGCTCGTAAGCCAAAATGAGAGATTCTATGGCATAACTATGTTACAAAATATAGTAACGCATGGGAATCTGCTGATGTCTATATGCGACTCGAGCTAAGTATCCTGAATATGAGCAGACCTACTGCTGCTGAATACCTGAGAGCTCACCAGCTTTTTAGCTGACCTTTTTAGTATGTATTCTCAGGTATTCAGCAGCAGTAGGTCTGCTCATATTCAGGATACTTAGCTCGAGTCGCATATAGACATCAGCAGATTCCCATGCGTTACTATATTTTGTAACATAGTTATGCCATAGAATCTCTCATTTTGGCTTACGAGCTTTTGTAACTATTATTACATCGTAAACTTTTATTATATCAATGTAATCAGTAAACGATGCATATAGAGTCGTTCACTATATATCTTATGTGCTTGTGATATTTGATTAATCGCGCCCCGACCCGATTCGCTTCCGCAACCTAAATTTGGGGGTGCGACAATTTCCAATTGATTCCTCAAGAAGAATCGCTCTATCGTTGAACCAACATCAACCAATACCTGAGCTCAGTCGAACGCATTCTATCTGACATCTTCTACAACAAATATATATATATATATATATCAATATATATATATATATATATATATATATATATATATATATATATTGATATGAATGGGATTTGCTCTTCCGAAATGTTTAAAATAAAAATAAAAATATATGGTCTAAATTATGGGGTGTTATACTGCATGAGTTGTTTTGCTAATCATTTTAAAGCCCTCCACTACATAGTTTGTTTATATGGATTTAGTGCGATTGTTAGTGTATGGTACCATATGGGATTGACAATCCCCATCCGGGTTAGCACGTACTAACTGGTCAAACGGACGCATTAGCATTTGTTCATACGAGTGTAGATTAGGCACTCGCAGGGATGCACCCTCGCTCAGGCACTTGGTTGTGATCCTGACACCTCAGTTAAGCTCAAACTATGGGCTCATGGCAGTGATATACATCTATTTTATTTGCTTGGTTGCAAATCATTGTACTAAATTTTATGGTTCACACAACTATGATTCATCATTATACAAACCTGTGAGCTCACCAGCTTTTTAGCTGACCTTTTTAGTATGTATTCTCAGGTATTCAGCAGCAGTAGGTCTGCTCATATTCAGGATACTTAGCTCGAGTCGCATATAGACATCAGCAGATTCCCATGCGTTACTATATTTTGTAACATAGTTATGCCATAGAATCTCTCATTTTGGCTTACGAGCTTTTGTAACTATTATTACATCGTAAACTTTTATTATATCAATGTAATCAGTAAACGATGCATATAGAGTCGTTCACTATATATCTTATGTGCTTGTGATATTTGATTAGTCGCGCCCCGACCCGATTCGCTTCCGCAACCTGAATTTGGGGGTGCGACAATTTCCAATTGATTCCTCAAGAAGAATCGCTCTATCGTTGAACCAACATCAACCAATACCTGAGCTCAGTCGAACGCATTCTATCCGACATCTTCTACAACAAATATCTTCAAGAGTAGTAGCTCTAACCCGACTAATCATTCCAAGAACATGGAATACTCGACCAAAGTCATGGTCTCCCGTTTCAACCCGCGAGCGAAAAGAAAACTCCCTCTGACACCCATCACTGTCGATTACCAAAACGGATGTGGTACCGCTTATTACCCATCTACCCAACCGAGAAAACCATCCTCTTGAGCACCGTAGCAAACCTCACATCTTTAAATAACCTAGTCCGCATCAATGAAGTTCCCGAGACATCACGTCCCTACACTCGCAACATCAAACCCTAAGTTTGATAACGTTCATCTATTCTTTTGCACGGGATTGCAAAGAATGATAAACTTAAATCCAAAACCCGGATCCCAAAATCTCTCTCCGCAACAAACCATCAATCGAAGCCGATCATCGATTCTATTACCGCCATCGCGAACAAATTTATCGTCACAACGCAACCGGCCTCCCGCCGTGTCATCAAGTCACAACCCACCGGACAAAACTCTAATCTTGTTCAATCCGGAAAACAACCTTCGAGTTCGTCGCGATCTAACACAAAAACGAGCCTATTGATCTCGATCACATGCTGCAAAAAAATCCTAAAACCGCATCGTTTTCAATCGTTCCCCCCCCCCCGGATGATTATCTTCAACCGAATCTAGATCCACTATGATTATCTGGGCACAATAACCCTAGCTCTCTATCCTTCAGTAAAACCCTAACCATCAACAATCCATCTTGATCGTGCTTTCATCCGCTATTGTTCCCAATCGCTCAACCTTGAGCTCTGATACCAGTTGTTAGGAATATTGGACCCAAACAACACGCACAATTGAACACAATTGTACCCACAACAATAAACGAATAACCAATTGCTAACAAAGCAATCAAACAAGCAAAACAAGATAAATAAATACTATACGAGAATGTAAACGACACAAGGATTTAACGTGGTTATGTCCAATCTCCAACTTGGAGATTGGTTTAGTCCACGGGGCCAAACCGAGAGAGTTTACTTTATTATATTGCATGACTTAGGGTTTGTACAATAATAGGGTTACAATATATATTAAACAACAAACAAGGAAATAAGTCTGCTAAAATAATTCTTGCCGCAAACAACTTCGCGTCGCGAATAAAAGTGATGGCGGCGCGTTTTTCCTTCTGTTACCAAAAGAAGTCTATCACGTGAGTATCCACCATGAGCAAAACCAATTAATTAGCTAAACTCAAGTCACGTGATCACCAAATGGAATTTAACTCCCTTTTAATTTTCGTTTGTTCGATTATTCACAATATCTCAACAATAATGACAAACAAAAAGGGTGTTTATGGGTCAATCCAACCCAACCCAGTCCTGCCCTGTTTTTGCTATAGTAAAACACTACTACAATCTTAAACACAGAAAACTAACATTCTTGCTCTTCTTGACAGTAAAATCCTGCCCTGTTTTTGCTATAGTAAAATACAATTTTAAACACAGAAAACTAACATTCTTGCTCTTCTTGACAGTAGCACGGCTAACACCAGGAATTTCTAATAATATAAGATAATGTAAAGAAAAATACACAACCAAGCAAGTACTCCATCATTTAGTAGATGAGACACCAACTCATAAGGAGTATTATTTTCTAACAACAAAGACATAGAAACAAGCAAACTAAAAAACAAAATAGACTTGGGTTCCTAAATGTTTCTTTTTATAAAAAGGAAAATAGGTCTCAAATGACCATAAATTTTGTCTGTAAGTTAATCCAAGTTGTTGACCCAAAGTTTTGAGCTACGAATTATTTTTCTTACCTGCATCCTGAATTAGAACGTTAATGGCATATTTTTTGAGCCCACCAATTTTCTTTTGGTACAAAAAACGGTAATCCCTTCGTCCCAATTTAATTGTATTTTGGAATGTTTCAAAATTATTGTCCTCTTTTGATTTCAACCAATCAAAAAGTGTTTTAGTGGGGTATATATTAAATCATATTGGTTGATACATTAATTCAATGTACTTCTATAAAACAGTGTGCATTTAACTAATGGACGATTAAATTGGGGCGGAGGGATGGTACGGAGTAAATATACAGATGCTACTGATGCATCTATCAAGGTCTTATACAGAAACTGCATTAGCCAATTATAACTAAAGCATACATACTATTTCATAAACACCAGATATCCACTATTTAATTGCAACAATAGACAAACCAATTAGCTATAATAGCTCAGAACCCACCCTCTTCTGCAAGTCACACTATTATAGCTATCTTTGTTGTCCATATCAGTATCGAGAATGATACTGGCAAAATCACAGTGTGTGCTCTGACTTGTCATAGTCCACAGGCAATAGATGAGCAATTAGCATACTGCTCACTGGCTACCATTGGACACCTTCAAAACGTGTTACGCAAGACAGAATTCCATCGCTCCATGTACACCTCAGATAAAACAAAAAAACTTCAAAGCATCACAGATGACAGGTTACAATCTGATCAATAAGCAAACACCGGTGACACGAAACCACCTGTCAAAAATGATACCTTTGAATTTTATTGGTATTACCCATGTAGAAATATTCATATATGATATTATGTCAAATAGTAAAAATAGTGAACATCCATTTTAATTCTGTTGGGTAGGTCATAAGACAATGTCTCTGGATACGAACACCATGGTCAAAGGTAGATTTAAATGGTGTTGCATACCTACAAGTGCTATACACACATATCACATACATTTAGGTTTAATACATATATATTGCCCCAACCTGGTAGGTGTTTCATGCTATAATATAGTGTAAAAATGGAACTTTTACTACCTGAGACATAATAATTGAGCCACTGTGGTTCGAGTAAACCCTTCAGATTCGTCTAACGCACTATGTGCCTTGAGAGTTTTTCCAAGCAGCCTACAACAAATACATTTAATCAATATGACAAAACGAAATGGCGAGTGAGAGAAGAATAGTTGTATTATTATCTATAATATCAATCCTTGAAGTACTATGAATAGTAAAAAAAGAACCTTCCATTTTTTGTCTTCTTTACATGATATTTTCAAATAAATAACAATAACTAATAACTATAATTATTATTTTATAATCATGTAGGAAAGTATATGAGTTGGTTACTTGACTTTTACTTAATATTTCAAATCTAGACCACCTTAAATTACCTTATTTTCTTTTGAAGAAATAAAATTAAGATAAATTATAAAAAACTTTTGATCTTACTTTATAATGAATATAATCCTTGAGTATTTTTATTCATGTAGTTGATAAGAAGTAACCTTTTTATGCTGTGAATATTTATGTATTTTTGTTTCTAAAACTTCTATAATTTTAAAACCATTTTCCCTTCTACGGTTGTTAATATATATAAAAATAAGTTATTATTAACTTTTAATATTATTATCGTTTAAGCAAACATTGTCACTTATTCCTTTTTTTTTTATCATGTTTAAATGTTCACTCAATATTAATAGTAAAATCAATTTGTAATATTGCTTTTTAACTTTTTCGCTAAAGATATTTTACCTTATCATTTGGTACGTGATTGGTGTAGACAAAATCGTAAAACCTATTGCAATGTGTGGAAAAAATAACAATGACTAATTATAATATAAAATATATGTTTTCTAATCCCGTCGCAACGCGTGGGTAAAAAAATCTCTCTTAAAATCAATATTTGACCTTAAAAAAACATGATTAACAATCATAGGCTCATATGGACACTTTTAATAAATTTATATGTTCGAAATGTTAAATCATAAATGAATGCAAGTATCATACATACCTCGGATCCAGGGGCACAGGATCATGCTAGAAATAATTGATGGACTATTAAGACAATCACAACTACTTTGCTGAACTAATTTCAGTTCAGATTTGCCAATTTGATCCATTGGAAATAATATACAACCAAAATAGTACTCGTATTAGAAACAACTTCAATCTATACGCTTGATCTAGTTAGTCATAGGCTACTTACTAATCCAAAGAACTTCACATATTTGCCCGAAATCCAAAGTACATAACCCGTAACAAATGGAAAAATTGCAACTTTAAAGCAAAAAACTTCTAAAAACAGCCTCAACATACCTGAGATTCATCTGAAAATCGATCAAGTTTAAATTGAATCCAGAACCTTCCTCTTCATCAGCATCATGTTTCATCGTTTCAGTTTCACTAAACCCAAAATCTTTGAACCTTTTGATCAACATCCCAACATCTTCATGTGTCTGCAAATTAACCCCTAAATGACCACCCATGTGAACACGTTATCCACCCTTAACACAACAGTATCTTTATCATGCTTGAAAATAGGCACAGGCAACATTCTAAAATACTGCTGAGCAACACCTAAATTAGCCCCAAAATCCACCTAATTATGATCAAAAGTAAAAAGAAAACGGTTGACTGGCCTCCAACAATGTAATATTATAGTTACTTTAATAGTTTATTTAACCAAACACCATTGATAGATTACAGAGTATTTATGTTGTTCGTACGTGATAAACCGAAAATCCTTTTCAGATGCAATCCTGTTCACCACCTTATATGATAGTATGTATAAATCATTTAGAATATAAAAAAGAATCATCGACTATAGGGGTGCTTTAGGTGTACCCTGTGGTCTGTTTGGGCCAAAGTTGCTACATACTGTGATTGTTAAATAAAAAAAATCATTTATGTACTTATACGATAATAGCTAAGAGTCATTTTATACACAGGAGTCAGTAATGCAAAAGGGAATAGGCTTCAAGTAACTAAATAAGCATGTAACTGCCATAAAGTATCTTATTAGCATTGCTGTAAAAGAGGCTTGGTATATTTAGCATAATAAGAAGTCTTTACCAATTACAAAAATCACTAACTCGTAAAATACCTTCTCTCAACGGAAGTAGAATGCTCTAAAGGCGTAAGCTCTATAAGAAACTAAAGTCAACAATTATTTAACTACACAAAAATTTAGCATGCGAACATGAAAAATTCTCTAAACACATAGCAAAACTTCCTACCATCTGCTACCTCTTTGTAACTTTGACTAAAAGTAAATTGTCATGTACAACAACACCGTTAACCCAACACTTTAGTGTGTAAACCAAAGCATCCTCAATTTGAAAACCCATTTTGCAGTACTTGTTTTCTTCCACAACTGCTTACAAGAGACCATGTACCTTCATCTAGATATTGACCCAAATTATACCCACAAGACTCCATTTTCTTCATGAGTTCAAAAACATGATCATCTGCTATAAACCGAGACCGAAGAAGGGATCTAATCATATTATTACAAATCCTCGGTTTCAAAATGAAACCTTTTTCCAATGCGTAAAGAAAAACTTCAACGGCCAAATTCAATTTCCCTTCTCTACAAAGAGTACTAATCAACATCACACAACTTGGAGGTGTAAGATCAATATTATATTCCCTCAAAATATTGAGTAACAATAAAGCTTCATCTGTTTTACGTCCGTGACAAAATCCAATTAGCCAAATTGTATACGGTGCTGGATCCAAATCTTGCAACTTTAGATCCATATCGAGTAATAATCTCACGGGTCTTTCTATTTCACCTTTTTGGAGACACTCTTCGACCAATTTAATTACCTTTTCATCTCTATTCGGGAGGCTTTTCAAATACCTCAACCAGAGATTAAAAGCTGCAGATATCTTTTTCCTTCTACAATACCATTTCATGAGCGTTTTATAAACCGCTGGATTCGGTTTAAATCCTTTGCTCTCCATTTCTCCTAGAAGCGAAAACGCTTCGTCTTCTCGACCAACACTTACGAGCCCATTAATGAGTGTTCCATAAGTAACCGAATCAGCCATTTTGAGCTGCCTAAAAAGCATTAGAGCACGATCCGGTATCCCTGCTTTACACAAACCATTGATCAAAATATTGTAAGTTCTGATAGTTGGCGTGATTGCAGTGTCGGCAAGCCGTGTGAGAAGCTTGTATGCTTTAAGGGTTGATCCCGATTCGCATAATTTTGTGACTAGCGTCTGCAAGCTTTCACTATCAACAACTCTATCTGAACCTTGTGTAAGCCGAATAAACAAAGAGGGGTTTCTTCCAATTTCCATCTTGTGAAACAACAATTGAGCTTTCTTAAGCTCACCTGCTTTACAAAGCCCATCCATAAGAGTATTAAACGTAACAACTGAAGGAACACATCCATGTCTCTCCATTTCATCAAAAATGTTTTGCGCATCTCCCACTAGACCGTATCTACACATACCAGATATAAGAATAGTGTAAGTGGAAGCATCCGGAAACTCATCAACACCCGAAATCTCAAGTTTTAGTGAAAGGGCTTCATCCAATAGGCCCCCATCACAAAACCCTTTAATCAACATATTATAAGCTTGAGTATCGGGTACAAAGTTTTTATTGCTCATTCCTTTTACCATCTTAAATGCATCATCTACCCTTCCTTCATCACATAACCCACGAATCATAATAGTATGCAAAACAACATCCGGTGAGATCTCAGCTTCAGTCATTTTCTGAAACATATCATGAGCTTCATTAAACCTTTTCGCTCTAAACAGCCCATCGATCAAAGAGCTATAACTATTCAAATTAAGCTCAAAACCGTCGTTCTTGAAATTATTTAAAAGATCAAAAGCCTCATCCATCCTACCCAATTTACAAACCCCGTTAAGTAAAGCGTTATAAGTAACCCAATCAGGCTTAATACCCTTGCTTTTCATTTTCTCAAACAATCGATATGCGTCATCGATCATCTTAGCTTGACACATCCCCGAAAGTACAACCGTATAAGTAATCTTACTAGGCACAATACCTCTGTTAAGCATCTCATCGTGAAGTTCAAGTGCATCCGTAATCTTGCCACTTTTACACAACCCATCAATCAAAATACTAAAAGTTGCACAATTCAGATGACAATTAAGCTTCAACATTAAATTATAAATAGCCATTGCTAACAAGATCATACCTTTATCAACTAAAACATGAAGCATCAAATTATAAGTAAACAAGTTAGGTTGACAATCAAATTCTTTCATTTTACCAAATGCATCAACAGCTTTCTCACCATTCTTCATCTCCCAATACCCCGAAATCAAAACCGCAAACGCATCAGATGGAATTCGATACCCATTACTCTTAACTTCATCAAGAACTTTCCAATAAGTATCAAAGTTTTCAACTTTATTGTTCACAAGCATTTGTATCATCAAATTATAAGATACCCAGCTCCTAAATTGCTTTCTTTTTGATGCCCAGATAAAAAACCTAAAACAAAGATAAGGGTTTTGTTGTTGTTGAAGAACAGAGGCTATAATTTCAGGGTTTAGAAATGGGGTTATTTGTTCAAGTGATGGCTCCATTGGATCTATTGAATGTAATATGTTTAATACTTCTGTTGTTCTTGATGATGACGAAAATGAATGATGGAATTTGGGTTTTGGAATAAAGATTGAATAAAGTTTCTTCATTTATTGATGTTGATAAAAATGGTGAAATTGAGGTTAAAGAAGACACCATTTTTGTGGTCTCATTAGGGTTTGTGTTGCAAGATTGGAGGCATAGATATAGAACTGTGTATATATAGGTTTGGGGGTTTTGTGATTTTTCAGATTTTATGGATGTAACGGCGGCGGAGGAAGATGAAGTTGCAGGGATCGACGGTGATGACAAGTTGAAGCTTTTGCCCTTGAACTATTATTTGGAAAAAAGGTTTATTGTTTAGTTATGAATTAAAAATCATTACTATTCTATTGTATTAGTTGAATTTTGAAAAATTTTATTATATATATTGAATTTATAAATATTATGTAAACTTTCCTTTTTGAATAACGTCAAAATAAGAAAGTTTCAATTTTTGATATTACCCAAAAAGGAAAATATACACGCTATAAAGAATATTTACAAATTCACTACTTACAATTGAACAAATGGAATTATGTCTCATACGATAGTAAAATGTATATAGTTTAATACATAACGAAACAATAAATTCCTAGAAAAAACTACCCTCTAAATATTTTGAAACTTTTAACTTCTTAGGTTACAAAGTACAACAAATGATTGGTTGTACTTTGCTGTAAAATATATATTTTTAAAAGTGTTTGAAACAAAATTTATAATGATAGCAATAGTTATAAAGATTGTGTGCTATACGATGTTTGGTGTTATGATTTATGAATCGATGAAATCACACGATAAATAAAAACGGAAATTCAATAAACCATCAAAACGTGATTAAAACTGAACTTCTCGAGGAAACTCTCTCTTTTCAATAATTCACGATAACTTCAACTTAAGTCCTAGCAAGTTGAATACTAATATAGACTCTAACCCTGACTTCAAATGAAAAGATAAATCTTTTCCAAAAGATACAATACTTATTATTGAAACAATATAAATACTAAATATAAAATATAGATATGACAATTAAAAATTGTCATTTATGACCCTTCAATCTCCGAATAGTTATCCACATTTGAGTTCACATGTTAACCGAATGAACAGCAGCTAAGTCAGAAGAGCTAGAGAGTGAAGGCATTCCCTCCATCATTTCATTTGTTGCATTCTAGTTATAACTTTTAGTTAAATATATATTGTTCATGAAATTCAACAAAATTCAATGTAATTTGACTTACAAATGAATTGAGTCGTAAGTCATCACGTTTCCTTCAAACCAATGGAATTCACATTCTATAAAATTCAAATTCATTTGATGACTTCCAATTCCATCAAAAATATTCAGCGAACTAAACACGACGTAACTGTATCTTCTGTTTGCCAAGGTTGAGAATCAAGAGAAAGATGTTTGCGTTGACGGTAGTGAACTTTGTAATTTATGTGGAGCTGCCGAAAGTAGTGAGTCAATTCAAATCTTGACCCATTTTCAATGTCACACCCCCGATTTCATGATTTGCGGAAGCGACGATTTTGGGTGTGACTAATCAATAGTCAAAGCACATAGGTACAAGCAAACGACTCTACATGAGACGTTTATACATTTTACAAAAGTAATACATGGTTTCAAGTCATAAATACATCATTTGAGAGTTCGCATACTAAGATCCTGAAGATTTTAATACATAACCATTATACAAAATATAATGCAAAAAAATCTTCATATATATGTAGATGCATGCGACTCGTACTAGATAGCTTATCTTGCGGGCGATCCTACTGTTGCTGATCACCTGATAATACAACACTAAAAGGGTCAGCTATAAAGCTGGTGAAGCTCACAGGTTTAACATAAAATATGATGTGATCAACATGATTATCCGACGATTTGATACCGACGATGATTAAACTGCATAACCGAACAATGATAAACCAATTAAGGTTTCCGAACAATGATTAAACCAATTAAGGTTTCCAAATTAAATATACTAACTTTGACATTGCACTGAGCCATGGTTCGAGGCCTAACCCGATTTTCTGCCTCCCGAACGGTGTCAACACCCATAACAATTACTAAAATGTCCATTTGGACGTGGTTGTAGCTAGCAACCCGCACGGGGACGTCACTCCCATGATAGATCTATCTTTTAGCAATCGCGCCTTATTAAGTTAACGAACCATGCAATGATGAGGACTTTCCCGAATTAAAACACTCATGCAATAACCGAATAAAATCAATACCGACATTGATAACCGAATTAAATTAACCGACTTAATAATTAAATTAACTAACCGAATAACTGTGATCACGAAAACAAGTAAGCATTGTTTCTCACCCCGAGTTTAAAACAGTAAAATAGTAAAATGGGGCTGTGAGACTCACCTGAGTCACCGAACAATTAATATCCGATATGGAATGAATAACCCCAAATCTCCTAGCGTCCTAAACACGCAAGATTTTAATGAGTAAATGGATATCTAATATATCATCCATATTAATGTTTATCCGATTAGATTATGTCCGAGTGTTCAAATCGTATTTCCATTTAAAGTTTGTAAAAGTGTACGGCCCGTTGGTGGCGACCCGAGATTATATTCTAAAATATAATACTGTTTGTTTTCGAAAGATTATTCTTGTTAAAAAATGTACATTATATATATATATATATATAACATTAGCCAAGTCGCAAGTCTATAGGTGCGTATATACATAATGTATACTTTCCGTTTCGTCATAAATATACTCATTTATAGTTTGTATAAGTTGTCGTTTGAAATGATATCTGTAGTTATATTTGTCTAAGTTTAACATGTAACGAAAATACCGCGCAAATGTATTTGTATTGTATTAGTTTTGGGGCCGCGTTTTGGACCGGTTACACAAGGCTAGCCGTTTTGCTATGATCACTCAGCCGTTCAGCTAGGGTCACCCAGCCGTTCGGCTAAGATGATCTAGCCGATCGGCTCCTGTTCGTTCTCACTCCAGCTCGAGTTTTACACAGCAATCGAGTTTCGGTTTCATTTTTTTGGACATAATCAACTCTTTAGAACACTAATACGTTATGTAATAAACATATTAAACACAAATTTAAAGTAAAGTTTAAAGTTTCCTTACAATTTTAAAATGGAACCGGAGTGAAGAAGATGATGATGATGATGATGGACCGATTATGAAGAAGAAGATGATGAGATGATGATGATGATGATCGATGTTGTTGTTGCTACCGAGCTGTTGTTGTTGAGGTTGAACCGAGAGAAAAGAGAGAGAGCCGAGAGAGAGTAGAGGAAGAGATAGATAGATATGTTCGTGTGTGTGTTTGTATTATTGGAGTTGGTTGGTATATAACCGACTCCAATAATTGGTTGGTGGTATCCGTGTTCGTGTACCCGATCGTAAAGTAGTATAATGTTTTCAAATGATAAATTTCTAAATATATATTCGAAAATATTTTCAATTGAAGTATTTTATAAAAATACTTTTAATGAGATATAAAATTATATTTTTGTTTCACTTTGAATATACGGATAGTTTTCTCGTGATTTCAGTTGTGCAAAAATATGTTTAAATATTTTCTGAGTAAATAATTATTATTCTCGACAATAATATATTATTTGGAAATGTTTTGCACCAACGTCCGTATTTGAGTTTGCGCGTTCTTTCAGATTTGTTTGTGAATGATTATTAAATAATCATTTAATGTTATCTATGTATATACTAAGCGAATATCGAAAATTGCTCTAGAATTTGCTATGCGGACTTGAATGCCACGTGGCACTTTCTCATAATTTAAGATTATATTATAAACCATTATATATTAAAAGTTAAGTTTAATATACGTACGTATAACATATTTCCTACTAAAACACTAATTAACCATTTATCATTAATAATATTTTATAAGCTATCTAGCACATTATATCAACATTAAATATTATATCATGTTCTGCGTTTCTTTGTTATTGGTATTTATATTTTATTATTATTATATTATTATTAAATTAAATGTTAATTAAAGCAATGGTATCAAGCCTAAGAGTTTGGCCGGATTGAAAAAAACTAATATATTGATTTAAGAATTAATTGATTATGAGATAAAAAATTTCGAAAAAATTTGTCTATTACTTTTTATATTTGCATGTTTTTAATATAATTTCTTCAAAAGCAATCCTTTGCATTCGAAAAACCAATATATATATTGATGGAACAATAATTGTTTTCATATAGTTCATGATTCTCTCTTGCATTCAAATTGTACCTCTACAAGTTTCATCATCATCATTATTCATCAATTGTAGGCGATTCCAAGTCATGTTTTATATAACAACTCACATGTTCTCTTTATATTATTTTTATTTATATTTTATAGTTGCACTTTTATTTTCAAGGTATTTGATTGGTATAGGTTTAAGCAGGTTTTGTTTATTAAATGAATTTGATCATTGACAATGACGGTGATATAGAAAAAGGGTTTGTTTAGAACAAAATCAACTTCTCAATGGAGAAACCATTGAATTGCCATGCAGCTACAAAAATATAAAGTTTGCTTATCAAAGTAATTTTCAGTTTAGTTGATTAGCCTCTTAAGATCAATAGGAGTATTTGACATGTTAGTTTCAAAGTTACTTTTATATAACTATTGCTTTATTCATATAATTTTATTAACCGATATTGTTTGCCTAATAGTTATGCTAATAGTTAGTGCTTGATTCTAATTTTTTTTACGGCTTTAGACAAGTATGATTGATTTAAAGGCATCGATAGATTGTATAGATTTATTATCAAGATTATACTTCTCATACAGTGTGTATATAATTAATCTAAATTACCGAGCATCGCACGGGTTTTTATCTAGTATATATATATATATATATATATATATATATATATATATATATATATATATATATATCCGAATACTTTCGTTTTAACACGGACCGAGTACGAATGATTAAGGTTCATATTAGTAACTAATTTTGCCATTTTTGACCGGGTGTCACATTCTCCCCTTGTTAGGAGAATTTCGTCCCGAAATTTAACCGAAATTGAGGTCCGCGTGTTTCTAAGGTCGACTATAATATGTCTAATTCTAAGACATCAGACTTATCCGAGTCTTCTCCCCTTGTTAGGCTTAAGCCTACCGATCACTAAAGAAATGAGGGAGAATTCCGATTTCTACCCAACCGTTATGTCTACGTGACAAGGTCGGTCCGCATTAACAAGTATTACTATGAATTGGATTTATGATCCACCGAACTTGATGAGTTCTATCATATTCCTAGAGTTTAGCATAACTACCGATACCGTACTAGATCTATAACCGTTCTATATTAACATGTATAGATTTTCGGTACCTAAACCGAATTATATCACTGAAGTGATAACCGAATTATATCACCGAAGTGATACCCGAATTATGTCACCGAGGTGATACCCGAATTATATCACCGAAGTGATAACCGAATTACATCACCGAAGTGATACCCGAATTATATCACCGAGGTGATACCCGAAATATGTCACCGAGGTGATACCCGAATTATATCACCGAAGTGATAACCGAATTATATCACCGAAGTGATACCTGAATTATATCACCGAAGTGATAACCGAATTACATGCTAAATCATGCATACCGAATTATATACCGTCAAAGGAATAGAATAGACGTTACGCAGCATGTTAAAGTTTATGAAGTATGCAATACGGAGGTGACTTTTGTTACGCGACTAGGTACGTACCCGTGTCAGGGTCTAGATGAGTGTTCCTAGCATTCAGCACATAGAACCTTCCTTTAGCAGTGTTGTTATTTTTCAGCTTAGGACAGTCATTTCGGTAGTGTCCTACTGTGCCACACTCGTAACAAGCTTTCACTCGGCAGTCCTTAGCAAGATGACCATAACGCTGGCACTTGTCACAGGGGGTGCCACAAGGCCCGTCATGGTGACGTTTACACTTTGAGCAGAAGGGTTTGGTACCAGTGTACTCCTTTTTGTTCTCAGATCCAGAGGCGTTGACCTTGGTGGTTGCAGGCTTTTTGTTGGTTTGGCCTTGGTTGTCAGGGTTTCCGTCAGCTTTTCTTTTGTTATCCTTCCCGTCGCGGACAACCTGTGCCATGAGGTTGTGAGCCATACGATGTAACACCCCCGATTTCATGATTTGCGGAAGCGACAATTGGGGTGTGACTAATCAAATATCAAACCACTAAGATTACAAGCAAACGACTCTACATGAGACGTTTATACATTACAAAAGTAGTTTCATAGTTTTAAGTTATAAATACATCAATAATGAGTTCGCATATTTAGACTCTGAAGATTTTAATACATAACCATTATACAAAAGATAATGCTAGAAAATCTTCATGTTTATATAGATGCATGCGACTCGTACTAGCTAGCATAATCCTGTGGGTCACCCTACTGTAGCTGATCACCTGAGAATACAACACTAAAAGGGTCAGCTATAAAGCTGGTGAATCTCACGGGTTTAACATAAAATATGATGTGATCAACATGATTATCAGGCGATTTAATACCGACAATGATTCAACAACATAACCGAACAATGATAAACCAATAAAGGTTTTCGAACAATGATTAAACCAATTAAGGTTACCGACTAGATTTACCGACAATGACATTGTATTGCATTAAGCCATGGTTCGAGGCCTAACCCGATTTGTGCCTCCCGAACGGTGTCAACACCCATAACAATTACTAAAATGCCCGTTTGTACGTGGTTGTAGCTAGCAACCCGGACGGGGACGTCACTTCCATGATAGATCTATCTTTTAGTAATCGCGCCTTATTAAGTTAACGAACCATGCAATGATGAGGACTTTCCCGTATTAAAACACTCATGCAATACCCGAACAAAGAAAATCAAGACCTTGATAACCAACTGAGTTAATAATTAAATTAACTAACCGAATAATAGTGATCACGAAAACAAGTAAGTGTTGTATCTCACCCCAAGTTTTAAATAAGTAAAACAATAAAAGTGAAACACCCCGAATTTTAGAACCATTTTTTTTTTAAAGAATACTGACTATTTACAAAGAATACTAACTATTTATAAAGAATATTAACGATTTATAAAGAATACTAACTATTTATAAAGAATACTAACGATTTATAAAGAATACTAACTATTTATAAAGAATACTAACTGTTTATATTATATTTCATTATAGGAAGCGCAAGTCCCAAAACATAATTAGCTGATATTTACTTAAACCAAACATTTACCAAAGCAAACTGTTCTACCATTATATAATTACAAACCATATTAACTAAAACGGGTGTTATTTAAAACTTTTCCAAACATATATTTATCAAAAGATCAGAGTCAGCACATCAAGTCAAACATACCGTCAATCGCCCACGACCCGAACCATAACTAACCAAAATCTGCAAAAAGAATAACAACGAGGGATTAGCTCACGCTAAGTGAATGGAACCGTAACCAACGGTTCAACCCACAAGTAACAAGTTTTTACAACTAATAAACTGCAACAAGTAAACACTTAAGCACGTATCGTCAAGAGGATCGGAGGTTCCTGATATACCATCACAGAATCCTACCGATAGCTTGAGTACTACCTTCACTGACATCAGTACATCCTCAACTCTGTGTATCGGAAGACCCAGACAGCTACACAGTAGTACACAAGCCCAACCAACCAACGTTGACCTCTGAATCAACACATAGTCAACCAACCAAGCAACCAACAACCAATAATAATCAACAAACTACTAATCAACTTATACAATACCACAACATTGATCAAATAAGCAATAACATAATATAATATAACCAAAACTATCCTGGTTTACCCGTTGTAACCGAACCCGTTACAACTGGGTTTGAACCGAGGATTACAGTAACCACTCACCAAAAGTTGACTGAACTCCAAACTCAGTGGTCTTATATTACTGAGTTCTTTTCTGCTTATCTGAAATCACCAATATCAATAAGTCAGTAATAATTCAACATTGATATTCATTTCATATACATATAACATATAATTTAAAAACATATTTAGAAATCAAATAATACACATACAACTCTTTCTCATAAATCTACTCTTTTATACGACCCGTTTGACTTTCAAAGTTAACTTCATCACAATTTTGTCAATTTAATCCAAGCTTCGCTATGATTATATAAGTCACCACTTTACCTACCAATTTATCTCTCTTAATCCATCATTATAAGCTAACTTTCATTCATACATCTTACTACATTTGATAAACACTTTTACAACACTTTAGTATGTTTTGTAAAAACTGGACAGCAGCTGTTCAACTCACTTTTTGACCAACTTAAATTCAGATTTGGGCACCAAGGCTATAACCAACAGAAAATAGACTTTCCCACCTTTCCAACGATATATGACACATCAAAAACGGAGCTACGGTTATTTAGTTATGATTTTTCAAAAACAGTCCATTTTTCTGCACAAAGCTGTCCAAATCCGAATTTTCACCAAAAGTGGTTCAAATCAACTCAAATACATCTACAACACTTTTCTTGATAAACACTTACTCAATTAAACATATTAGGACTGATTTCCCACAAGATTAACATTCAAAACAATTCATCTTTACAACTCTACACAAACAAATACATCTATATATCATATATTACCTATTTACTTTCAAATCCCCAAATTTTTATTTACATAAACCCCTAATTTGCAAATCTCCAACAAACATAAAGAACACAAGATTTCAATATAGAATCATCATATATCTATCATAATATCATCATACAAATCAATAACAAAGACTTATAAACTCCAATTTACACAAAATCACCATATTCATCTTTTACCCAAATTCAAAGAAATGAAATTAATAACACTATCATCCATCACAAATCATCATATATTCATCATGTAATCTTTAATAACCATATATAATCAGTAAGTAACTATCTTTATAACAATTTCTATTTACAAAACATGAACCCTAATTATCCATTCAACATCAAGAATATTAACAAATGAAGAACACTTACAAGTTAGATGAAGATACAAGGAGATGATGATAATCAAACTTATATTCTGATTTTGATCACTACTCACTAATTGATTGATTCTTTTATTTTAATTTCTTGAAAGGATTTGAGAAATAGTTCAAGAAGGTTATAGAACCAAAATGAAGAAGTGGAGAAAAGTTAGGTGATAACTCAGTCATATCCACCGCCCCAACTTTTTTATTTAGTCTAAATATTATACCCCTTCTAATCTATTGTCTGGAACCTGAAAATACCCGTGATCCAAAATACTTTTATTTTACCGTCAACTTTAATATTTTAAAACAAGTAATATTTTATTAGTCACAATAAAATCGGTGACTCTTTTAGTCATTTATTTTCAACTATACGTTATAAAATATTTCCCGTCATTAAAATAATCGTTTATTTCCAGGCCCAGAAACATGATGTTACAAAAAGTGAGGCTGTGAGACTCATCTGAGTCACCGAGCAATTAATATCCGATATGGAATGAATAACCCTGAATCTCCTAGCGTCCTAAACACGCGAGATAATGAGTAAATGGATATCTAATATATCATCCATATTAATGTTTATCCGATTAGATTATGTCTGAGTGTTCAAATTGTATTCCATTTAAAGTTTGTAAAAGTGTACGGCCCGTTGGTGACGGTTTGTAATAATAATTTCCAAGAACATCATTATTATTATTTGTTTTATTGTGCTTTAAATAAGTGTGAAATTGTGTACGGAGGTCCGGGGGCAGCGCTCCTGGTAGCGGGGTCCAAGACTCCAAGGGGTGGCAACCCCTGGCGGGGTCCAAGGGCCAGAGCCCTGGCTGGGGTCGAGCTACCAGGTCAGCTTGGAAAATTTTTATTTCTACTATGTTGCTTTATTAAAAACGCATTTGAAATCTAAATTTAGAGTAAATCAGGTGGTAAAATTTTAGTCCCGATGCTTAATAATATTTGTACTCGTTCTAGATAACAAGTTCTGGGTTGAGTTTTGGACCGGTTACACAAAGCTAGCCGTTCGGCTAGGGTCACTTAGCCGTTCGGCTAGGGTCACTTAGCCGTTCGGCTAAGATCACCCAGCCGTTCGGCTATGATCTCTCAGTCGTTCGGCTATGATCACTCAGCCGTTCGGCGAAGGTGATCTAGCCGATCGGCTCCTTATCGTTTATAGTGCTCTGTTCTCAGTTCATCCCCAAACCAGTTTTTAATCGAAATCTTTGGGTACAATCGGTTTACAAGACATACATACATGCTTATATTAAGTTTATAAACACAAAATTCAAAGTAAAAAGTGAGTGATTCTTACGAAATAAAATATGGAACCGTGAGGATGAAGATGATGAACTTGATGATGATAATGAACCCGATGATGATGATGATCAAAGATGAAGATGATGATGATAAAAATGGTGATGATTATGTTGTTTGATCTTGTTGTTTTGATGTTTTTGGAAGAGATCGAGAGAGAGCAGAGAGCAGAGACTGGGTGTGCGTGTGTGTGTAATATGAATTATTGGAGTCAGTATAAACCGGCTCCAATAATTGATGTTGGTGGGTATGTTATATCCGTGTTCGTGTACCCGATCGTTATGTAGTATAATGTTTTCAAATGATAAATTTCTAAACTTGAAATCGTATATGATTTTAATCAAAGTATTTCATAAAAATACTTTTAGTGAGATATAAAATTATATCTTTGTTTCACTTTGAATGTACGGATAGTTTTCAGTGTACAAAATGTGTCTAAAATTTCAACCGAGTAAATAATTATCATTCTCATTAATAATACATTATTTAAAAATGTTTTGCACCAACGTCCGTATTTGAGATTTTGCGTTCTTTTCAGATTTGTTTGTATGTGATTATTAAATAATCATTGTGTTATATATATATATATATATATATATATATATACATATATAATATCCGAATACTTTCGTATTAACACGTAGCAAGTACGAATGAGTAAAGTTGATAGTCCCATACACGTATAGATCTGATCGGATCGCTTAATCAATGAATAACAAATGATAATGATTCACGAACACACAAACGATTCTCTATAATCTTGTATATATTCACAATTGAAATATAAACGATTACAGAATACAAACTCGTTTCTCTCTGTCTCTCTCACACCAAAAACGGCTCACCTCACTCTCTAAAACGCTAACCCTAAAACTGAACTTTAACTCACTATTTATATCAAGGCTATTGGACCCTGCGACGTTAGGCCCAACGTCGCAGGCCCAGCCCATTGCGGCATTGTCAACGTCGCAAGCCCAATAAGCAATGTCGCTGGTATTCTCTGTATATTTTAACTAATTACATACTCGAATATACATACTAAACACATCACATACGTAGACTAATTGACTTTGACAATTACAATAGTTTGACCAACTGACTGACACACAAAATGCACCAACAAACTCCCCCTTGTCAGCAGCTTGGTCAAATAAGCCTTCAATTAGTCTTCATCAACAAACTCTTTCATGTCTTCAACAATCAGAATCTCCCCCATTGAGATAGCATGGTCTTCAAAGAAATCTTGGTGTCCAAATTCATGTGACTGACACAAATTTATCATACAATAAGATCTTCAAACTATGTGACCATCTCTCAATCATCAGCAGATTCTCCGATAGAATTATCTTCACAAACTTTGGAGAATAACCGACATCCTTTACATCTTCAATATTTGACTTTAACAAGATATGTGATATTTGAAAAAAATAACATAGAAATAAAATCTTTTTGTATTTTTCTTTATAAATGAAAAGTAAAGAATGCATAAAATAAATTGGGATAGGATTGTTTTAAGTCTGCTTAGGGATCATATCAGGCCAACATGCAATTATTAGCAAATAGTAAGTGTTATCTCGATTATCAGTATATTTGTCCACTTTAAATTTATTTAGCACATTTAATACACCTAGTATAAAAATTATTTCAAGACGATTACTGGTATTGTTTTTCCACTTAAACATGTTACATCCGTGTCTGCGAGCGAACCTTTTATTATTAGTATGAATATTTCACCGTGGTCCCCACCATAGACATACCTGTTACAGCTGAAACGGTCGTTACGCAACAGCTGCAACGGGGTTTTATATTTATAGAGCTGGGGACCTAAATTCTACTTACAGAGGTAAGTATAACTCAGGGTCGTTCTTAAGATCAATCGTATTGTGAAGCGGAGTTGTCCAGACAAACTTATTCAAATTAGTGATGGGTTTTTGGAAAGAGTTTTTGATTTGGTTTTAGGTCCGTTTAAACTAAACTAATAAAAGCAGGAAATAAACAAAACAGTAAAATATAGATAGGGAATCAGTAATGGAGAATAGTGTTTGTTATGACTTCGTTAGCTTGTGTGATGGGGTGATGTCTGGGGTTATTTATGAAAACGTCTTTTAAAGATTTGTGTCTTGCTTTTACCTGAGTATTTGTAGTGTAAACACTAACACCCTACTATCTGATTTCTCAGACAGTATGTCACTAGGTTGCTAGGTTATGGTGATTCTGATCAGAGGAGGCTGCTCAACTCTTCAACACTTTCCATCTAGTGGAATAGTGACCCTTTTTGGAACGGTATTCCTGGGCGCATGAGATAGAGTAACAGACCCACTAAAAGTTCTGACCATTCTTAACACCACGGAGATACTAAGGCTAGGCAAGGCATTTATGATTAAGACTTGGTGTGGTGACTGCTAACTTTGTATTAATGGTCTTTGTTTAGTCCAGAGCTGTGTGATTCAACCAGGATGTGACACAGTCTTCAACCGACGGCAGTTCCTTAGCTTTTCCCACGTACTTAAACGTTATACGAAGTACTATGCCGATTTATGGTCTTTCCGGTGCCACATACTTTATGGTCACTCTGGACTAGTTTACAAAGTTTGTATTAAAGCTTGACCATCTATGATATAAACCCAACCCTCACTTATTTAAACATATCCCAATAAATCCCTGATTGATTCACGGTGTACTATACGATAGGGTTGACAGTATTTCCACAGCTACACAATTCAGACCATGTTTGTATTTTAAAACATAGATAGGTAGTTACCGGTTGATCAAGGTTCGCGACTCCTTGTCATACAGGTTCTAACCACGTTTATTGGAGGAAAGGCGATTTTGGTTTAGAAATTCATAAATACAAAGTTATTAGTACACCGGTTTTCATTTTGTAACAATTGGGAACATTATTCCACAACGGATTGTGCCCACGACTTTCATAGCTTCCACGTTCCGTACTACACACATTCGTGATGATTCCGGCGCTATACAAATGAAAGCCGTATAACGTTACTTCCGTTGTTTCATAACGATATTATCCCAATTGCGTATTTAAAGTAACATCACCCCAAATATTAACAAGCTAACTACATCACAACAAGCACATAAGAGAACTACTCACTACGCATGGCAAACAATCCTAAATCTATCATAATAATAATAGCAATCATCATAATAGAAAAGGAAAGAAATAACCGTAGATTATGCGTAGATAGAATAATGTTAGAAGAATACACGAACGGAACCTCCGGAATATCTTCGACAATATTACAAATAAGCCCCTCAGAATATTCCCTACACTATTACAAAAGTAGCCCCTCTGTTAGTCTAGGTTAAATATTAACCAAGAACTAACGAACTAAAACCCTAATCTATTTCTCCTCTAACTCCTAAGAGTAGTGCTAGAGAGAGAAAGCTAAACTAGAAAGAGAAAGAGTGTGTGAGAGAGAAAGTGAGAATTCTTGTTGAAGAATGGTGTGTGGAATGAGGATGGAGAGCTCTCTATTTATAGGCAAGCCATGGATCCAAGAGTACAAGCCCACAAGCATACGTACAAGCAAACGAAGCAAGGAAGAGGGGGTGTGAGACCAAAACAGGCCGTGTACGGCCTTGTTCTGCCCGTGTACGGCTTCAAAGTGGCCATGTACGGCCTCCTCTAGGCCGTGTACGGCTAGGGGGTGGCCGTGTGGTAGGCCGTGTGATTTTTCTGACTTTTCTCGCAACTTCGGAAGGCCGTATCTTCTTCGTTTTGCGTCCGTTTGACTTGATTCTTTCGCCTGCGGTCTCGTAATTCCGTTACGCTTATAATGATGCCAAAAGTGCCAAATTTGGATATCTCTAGAGTTGGCGTGTGCGGAATGCCTTCGGTTTGCGTTCAGAAAGCTCCATCTTCCTCGTTCTTTACCCGATCTGCACAATTCTTGATTCTACAGTCTTGGAATAACCTGATACATCATATGAGACTATTTAAGGACTTGTATCATAATGTGGTTAAAATTCTGTAAGAATCAGTGTTTAGAATAATCCGCCTCGATTTGCGTGCCTTTTGGACGTTTTTAGCACTTTTTACAGCAATGTCTATAATTTGACCAACTTTGTGAAATTAAGTAAATAAATGTTTAATTCAAGTGTTTTCACCAAGATTTAGGCCAAATGTGCGGGAAATATGTGCCTAAAAACATGACTTTTTAGCACATATCAAATATCCCACACTTAGACATTGCTTGTCCTCAAGCAAAACTCAGTTTTATGAAAACGGTTTCAAGCAGATTTGGCGAATTCTAAAAGTTCTTAAAAGCAATCACCCTGCATATCAGTAAACCATAATAGAAAATAAGGAGAAATAAGATAATCGTCCCAGAAACAAGGAATGACTTTCTTAGGCATACTTCCAACTCTCGTGATCTTGGAGTATACATGACCGGGCGATTCCTCACAAGGTGGTCACTCAATTCACTCAAAGTGTATCGGGTTTCCTAACATTCTAGAACAAATGAAATCGCTCAAAAGCCAGTCATGTAGCACTCATCGTCATAGGCTTGATCGAGAATCGGATCTCCACCACTTAAGTGAGGACGGTGCTAATTATCCCAAGACATTCATGAGGGTTGTAATGTTTGGTGGGGGTGAAAGGGTATGGATAGTGGTTTGTTTTGGGTGTAAGGGTTTTGCTATACCTTAGAATTCTAAAGATCATGAAAAACTTTATTTAGAATAGCGCAAATACGGAAAAGGAACTAGATAGCTATTTTGCTTCTATCAGATTTTTCTGGAGATTGATACTACTGAAAGCACTTAGCTTTATTTTTAGACTAACTATTTTTCTTCTTTTTCTTTTTGAGAATTTCTTTGCCACGGAATTTCCAAGGGATTATTCTTTTATTTTTTTATTATTATTTTTTCTTTTCTTTTTCTTTTTTTTTTTTTGGCTCCCTTAGAAATCCTTTCTAACTTAACTTCTTCATTCGTGACAGTCTTCTGGTGTAAATTTTTCACACCATGTTTCTCTCTCCTTCATATCTAACTTTAATGACTTTGTGAGAGAGGATCGGAATGCTGAATCAAGCGAAAAGGATATTCTAAAAGGCGTTTTTCATAACCCTAGAAATTCTGCGGTAAGCTTTTGGGAATTTTGGGAAAGTGGGTTTAAAATTAGGGTTTTATGAAATGAAAAGGTTTAGGCTCAACAGGGTTTACTAAGTGGATCATCGATGCTAAAAATGAGCATCGGAAGGGTTTTGGGCTTGAAAAGATATGAGAAAAGGGGGTTAAATCTTGGGGAATGTCAAGATCATTTAATTGCACCTATACCGCGTATGGTACTCACTAATATGGTCTCGAAACGTATGTCAGGAGCAAGTTCTAAGTCAGAGATGCATACATCAGCACACACAACAAACGAAAAGTGAAGCATTAAAAATGAATGCTATAGGGCTCAAGATACCTCACTGCAAGTTTTTGGGTTATATGTGCCTAGTCATGCGATGCCCCTCTTAGATTATCATTTTTGTTTTAGAGATTCCTACCTTATTTTCCTTAGTTTCCAAAATAGCATGCTCATATATGGGAATGATTCCTCTTTTAGAACGTTTAGAATTCAAAATAGCAGAGTTAAAAACTCATACGTTTTATTATTTTTGAAAAAATTTTGAAATTTTGAAATTTGAGGAACATTTTCTGAGTTTACTATTTGGACAAAAAGGCGTAAAATCAATCCAAGGTATCTATACCTGCTATCCCACACTTAGAGGAACATTGTCCCTAATGTTCTCTTGAGTAGGAATTTTTACAAGTAAAATCCCACACTTAGAGTTTGAACATATAGAAAATGTTTCTCAAGTGTTGTTTTTGGGCTGGAATCCCACACTTAGTGATAAGTTTAGGATAGGGCATAGATAACACACAAACAAAATAGATTATTTATTTATTGAAAAGTGAAGAAAGGATAAGGAAACTCCCCAAATAGCGAGATGCTCGGATGTTTATGATAAGAAAATTGCTGAAATGAGATTTGTCGGGACCCATTTCTGCATTTTCTTCTGATTTTTATCCTCGAGATTCTTGCTAGGGTTTTCTTGCACACTTCAGAAACTTCAATTTATTCATACTTTACTCTCGTGAAATGATCTCGTAAGTGTGAACACATTGGATATGCCTTTTAACAAACACATATATTTTGCAAATAAAAGTGAACTCACCGTCTCAGATTTTGAAGAGATGTTTTCTATGACCAATTAGTTATAAAACATTGTTTTTAAACGAGTTCGAACATAATGCATAAAAGTAGTATGCAAGTACCTCAAATGCTCGAAACAGTGAATTATTTACTTTTACTTCCTACTGAGACGAGTGTTTTTGCAAAATGAGTTGTTTTGAGAAATGATTTTGAAAATATTTTTAGGCATAACCAAGTGTGAAGGATAGTCGGAGATTCTGCCTCACTTATTGACACTCAATTTTTTTCTTTTTATTGCACGGGTTGCCTCCCGAGAAGCGCAGCTGTTAAAGTCGAGAGCTCGACTTTGCCTTCCTTCAGATTAATGAGAACTGGAACCACTTGGGCCGGAAGTGCGTGGCGTCCAAGTGTTGCGTGGGTAGATTCGTAGAAACTTGTGAGCGACAACCCTGATGATGTTCGGAGTGTGTGATGCAAAGTCGGGGAAGCTATCAAGGTGGTCTTCAGTGACTTTCTGCATATGCAGGAGATCCAAAGTGATGTCTTTTATGGTTTTGGAGATAACTCCATGGGGATCAATCACAAAGAACCCAACTTCACTAGCTTCCATCAGCTCACGTTCTGGATGGTCTTGCTTCAACGAGTCCATGAATCTGAGGAACATCTGATGGATGTTTTCGTGATCAGCTCGGCTGGAGTTTCCTCTGATTTCCCTGATAGACTCGTGAATGCTTTGGATGAGATTGGCTTGATGAGCGGAGAATGAGAGGGTAGAGTCACGAAAGATGTTGTTGACAATATCGTACACCTCTCACAATCCGTAGTGAAAGATCTGGCGGTACTTATCCGGGTGGACTTCACAGAAGATCTCTTTGATTCGGTCTGAGAGGAAGGTCGCGATGTTAACCATCGAGCCTTCGGGTATGGAAGAAGGGATGGTACGCGTTCTTTCGTCAAAAATCTCAAACTCGAGATCATGGATGATCTTGTAAGCATGATACTCAATGGTATAATCGATATAGAACCTGTTGGAAGAAGTGTTGTCTATATTATCGTTCTCAGCCATTAGATTTATCAATCTTCGAAGGTCATTCATTAGCCGGACATCAGCATCTGCATCAGGGTTCCCAGTACCTTGGTATAAATTTCTGCGATATGAGCTCAAGTGTTCATGCTGCTGTGCAGAATATGGGAACGCAGATCTGATCAGTACATCATGTATCTTTCGATACATGGCCCTCTGGTCCTCGTAGAACTCTAACTCCTCAAATGTAGGTTCGGCAGTTTGGTGTAGGAGTTGAGTGGTGAGATCTTCGGTAAAGGCATGCAGGCGGTTTTGAAATAGCAGTGGGTCTCGGCTGCTGGCTTGATAAACGTCATATTCGGCCTTGATTTCTTCTATCAGGTCCCTTTGGCGTGGTGTGTACTCATTGGTAGAACTAATGATAATGTTCATCATTGAGGGGAGGTCATTCTTGAATGCCTCGATAGCACTAATCATTTCTTTGTGATTAGAAACCATGGGGATAGCTGGAGGTTTTGGAAGTTGGATAGAGCAGATATCAATCGGTATATCGATGTATACAGTGTTATCCTGATCATCCTCTGCTGATGGAGTATCTATATCTTGAGAGTCTGGGAACTCAACAACATCAGAAGGTAACTGCATATCACTGGTGATCTGAGATATCGGCTGAGAAGAATCCATCTCTATGTCTCTCTCCTCAGAATCATGGCTAGATTCAGAAGTATCTCCCCATTCGAACAGAGTTCGAGAAGCATCAAAGGCTTGAATCCTTCGGGAAGGTAAGTCTGAATAAAGATCCGGTAGCATGGATTCTTTGTATGCCAATATTTTCTTCAGGAGTTTGTCTCTAAGCTCTGGATGTTGCTTTGAAAAAGTAATAGTCTTCTCAATGTTCAGCAGAGTGTTGAGTCGTGGTGAGACAAGAGGCTGGGAAGGATCCATGACAGATGCCATGAGTTTCTCCATAGTAGTACCAAATCCTGCATCATAATCAACATCTGATAGAGAGATAGAATCTTCGATCTTCATAATCTCAGCTGTCGGAAAGTGTGATTCTGGTAATTGCTGATGCGGTGGTGTAGACTGGTATACATCCTCCTCTTCTTCTTCGGGCTCTGAATCTTCTTCCTGTTCTTCCTCTGATTCTTCCATTTCCTCTGGTTCAGATTCTGGTGCTGTTTCTGATTCATCCATTTCCTCCTCTTCTACCTCTTCCTCCTCGGGTTCTGATTCCTCCATCTCTTCTTCTTCTGATTCTGACTCTTCTATTGCCGAGATGAGACAGGTGTGATCATCTAGTCTGTATGGTTCTGGATCCGAGTCAGAAGTGTCATCATCTGAAGTAACTTTGCCCATTGATATTGCGTAAATCTCTGCCTGTTCTGCTAGTGAGCACTCATCTTGATCAATCTTGAAAGATACAGTTTGTCCATGTGCTCGCAGACTTATGACCTGAGAATAAACATCAATAACAGCATGTGCAGTATTCATGAATGGCCTACCTAGGATAATAGGGATATTGATGTCTTCCTGAATATCCATCACTACGAAGTCGGTGGGAAACCAAAACTTATCAACTTTAACCATGACATTTTCAGCTATGCCCTTTGGATATCGAATGGATTGGTCGGCAAGCTGGACACTCATCTTAGTGGGCTGGAGAGGTCCTATTTCTAGTCTGGTGTAAAGTGAATAGGGCATGAGGTTGATGCTAGCTCCAAGATCGGCCAAGGAACGTATCATGCCTGAGTGATAGATAGAACAGGGCAAGGTGAATCGACCTGTGTCTCCTAGTTTTTCCGGTAGGGTATTCTGGATAACGGCTGAGCATTCAGCATTTAGAGAGATTTTGGGGGTTTCAAGAACCTTGTCTTTAGTAGCCAGTATTCGTCGGATATACTTAGTGCCGGAAGGGATTCTAGACACGGTGTCCATGAACTTTCCATCAAGTTTGAATGACTTGGCATTGTACTTTTTGCATAGACGGTTCGGGAAAGGAACTCGCTCCTCTCTAGTCGGAGTGGGTACGGATCTGGTCTCAACTGTCGGCGGGACAGGAGTATGTTCCTTTACTGGAGTGGAATTAGTAGGAGGTGAGCTCAGGGTTTTTGCTTCTTTGACGTGAGGATTCTGAACGGTGTTACTGGGTAGAGATCCTTGTGGTCGGGTATCAAGACGTTGGGCTAACTGACCAATTTGATTTTCAAGGCTATTCAGTCGGTTTGTCATTAGGAGATTAGCCTGGTCTTGTCTATTTATAAACCCTTGAATGAGTTGTCGAAGGGTGTCGTCTGAACTAGTGACAGGTGCGGTAGGTTGATGAGGTTGGGTTGCACCAGGTAGGCGTTGGTTGGGTGAAAATGGTTGGTTGTAGGTAAGTTGTGGTTGTTGTGGGTAAGATAGGTATCTAGGTTGGTGTTCGTACTGCTGAGGTGGTTGGTTGTTCCAAGGTGGGTGTTGGATAGGTCTGCCAGCTGGTGGAGAAGTTTGAGCATAGTAGACAGCAGGGTCTTCGTACGCAACCTGATATCCTTGATTAGGAGATGGGTTGGTATGGTTCTGGAAGGATTGAATTTGGTGGACTTGCTGTGGCTGCTTCTTAAGCTCTCCAATCTGCTTCGTTAGGCTTTCTATTTGTTCGCTCAGAGATTTGATGGCTTCGGTTTGTTTGGAGTTATGGGCGGAGAGAGGTAAAGATGAGGAATGCTCATCAGACTTCCAATCGTAGTAATGCATCGTCATATCCTCGATTAAGCTCCATGCTTCATCATCGGTCATCTTCATGAAATTACCTTGAGCAGCGGCGTCAAGAATAATGCGGTGGTTTGAAGCGAGACCGTTATAGAATGTGCGTAACTTGTCAGCCTTCGTCATCTGGTGATTTGGACATTTCCGTATCAAACTTTTGAATCGCTCCCATGCCGAGTAGATTGATTCATCTTGAGCTTGTTCAAAGTGCGCGATGTCATTCTTGAGTTTGGTTTGCTTAGACGGAGGAAAGTATCTGGCAAGGAATTTGTTACCCATATCCGTCCATGAGGTGATTGATCCGGTCTCAAGTCCCTCAAACCAAGAGAGTGCATGTAAAGCGAGAGAATAGGGGAACAAGGATAAGCGAACTATGTTCTGCTCGACCCCATTCTGCTTGTAGGAGTTTGATATGTGGATGAACTTGTCAATGTGAGCGTTAGGATCTTCACGTGGTAGTCCGTGGAATAGACAGTTGTCCTTGATGAGTTGTACGATGTGATGCTTCAGCTCGAAGGATGCTCCCTCTATCTCCGGATAGGTGATTGGTCCTCCTCGTCCTTCAATGGATGGCTTGGTGTTGTCAGCAAGAGTGACACGAGCGGCCATTTCTGGAAGATGGAAGCGCTTTTGTTTTCGGATAGTATGGATAATAGACTCAGGATCAGGTACGAAAATGAGCGGTTCAGATTCGGACGATCTGGTCTGATATCGTTGTGTGTTGTGGGAAGTTATTTTTGGCTGGAACAAAGAAAGTAAATAGTAAATTACGAAAAATAAAGGTATCACTAAAAAGAAAAGGTTCGTCAGGACGCCTCTGGGTCTTACAATTGATTCCCCGGCAGCGGCGCCAAAAACTTGTTACAGCTGAAACGGTCGTTACGCAACATCTGCAACGGGGTTTTATATTTATAGAGCTGGGGACCTAAATTCTACTTACAGAGGTAAGTATAACTCAGGGTCGTTCTTAAGATCAATCGTATTGTGAAGCGGAGTTGTCCAGACAAACTTATTCAAATTAGTGATGGGTTTTTGAAAAGAGTTTTTGATTTGGTTTTAGGTCCGTTTAAACTAAACTAATATAAGCAGGAAATAAACAAAACAGTAAAATATAGATAGGGAATCAGTAATGGAGAATAGTGCTTGTTATGACTTCGTTAGCTTGTGTTATGGGGTGATGTCTGGGGTTATTTATGAAAACGTCTTTTAAAGATTTGTGTCTTGCTTTTACCTGAGTATTTGTAGTGTAAACACTAACACCCTACTATCTGATTTCTCAGACAGTATGTCACTAGGTTGCTAGGTTATGGTGATTCTGATCAGAGGAGGCTGCTCAACTCTTCAACACTTTCCATCTAGTGGAATAGTGACCCTTTTTGGAACGGTATTCCTGGGCGCATGAGATAGAGTAACAGACCCACTAAAAGTTCTGACCGTTCTTAACACCACGGAGATACTAAGGCTAGGCAAGGCATTTATGATTAAGACTTGGTGTGGTGACTGCTAACTTTGTATTAATGGTCTTTGTTTAGTCCAGAGCTGTGTGATTCAACCAGGATGTGACACAGTCTTCAACCGACGGCAGTTCCTTAGCTTTTCCCACGTACTTAAACGTTATACGAAGTACTGTGCCGATTTATGGTCTTTCCGGTGCCACATACTTTATGGTCACTCTGGACTAGTTTACTAAGTTTGTATTAAAGCTTGACCATCTATGATATAAACCCAACCCTCACTTATTTAAACATATCCCAATAAATCCCTGATTGATTCACGGTGTACTATACGATAGGGTTGACAGTATTTCCACAGCTACACAATTCAGACCATGTTTGTATTTTAAAACATAGATAGGTAGTTACCGGTTGATCAAGGTTCGCGACTCCTTGTCATACAGGTTCTAACCACGTTTATTGGAGGAAAGGCGATTTTGGTTTAGAAATTCATAAATACAAAGTTATTAGTACACCGGTTTTCATTTTGTAACAATTGGGAACATTATTCCACAACGGATTGTGCTCACGACTTTCATAGCTTCCACGTTCCGTACTACACACATTCGTGATGATTCCGGCGCTATACAAATGAAAGCCGTATAACGTTACTTCCGTTGTTTCATAACGATATTATCCCAATTGCGTATTTAAAGTAACATCACCCCAAATATTAACAAGCTAACTACATCACAACAAGCACATAAGAGAACTACTCACTACGCATGGCAAACAATCCTAAATCTATCATAATAATAATAGCAATCATCATAATAGAAAAGGAAAGAAATAACCGTAGATTATGCGTAGATAGAATAATGTTAGAAGAATACACGAACGGAACCTCTGCAATATCTTCGACAATATTACAAATAAGCCCCTCAGAATATTCCCTACACTATTACAAAAGTAGCCCCTCCGTTAGTCTAGGTTAAATATTAACCAAGAACTAACGAACTAAAACCCTAATCTATTTCTCCTCTAACTCCTAAGAGTAGTGCTAGAGAGAGAAAGCTAAACTAGAAAGAGAAAGAGTGTGTGAGAGAGAAAGTGAGAATTCTTGTTGAAGAATGGTGTGTGGAATGAGGATGGAGAGCTCTCTATTTATAGGCAAGCCATGGATCCAAGAGTACAAGCCCACAAGCATACGTACAAGCAAACAAAGCAAGGAAGAGGGGGTGTGAGACCAAAACAGGCCGTGTACGGCCTTGTTCTGGCCGTGTACGGCTTCAAAGTGGCCATGTACGGCCTCCTCTAGGCCGTGTACGGCTAGGGGGTGGCCGTGTGGTAGGCCGTGTGATTTTTCTGACTTTTCTCGCAACTTCGGAAGGCCGTATCTTCTTCGTTTTGCGTCCGTTTGACTTGATTCTTTCGCCTGCGGTCTCGTAATTCCGTTACACTTCTAATGATGCCAAAATTGCAAAATTTGGATATCTCTAGAGTTGGCGTGTGCGGAATGCCTTCGGTTTGCGTTCAGAAAGCTCCATCTTCCTCGTTCTTTACCCGATCTGCACAATTATTTATTCTACAGTCTTGGAATAACCTGATACATCATATGAGACTATTTAAGGACTTGTATCATAATGTGGTTAAAATTCTGTAAGAATCAGTGTTTAGAATAATCTGCCTCGATTTGCGTGCCTTTTGGACGTTTTTAGCACTTTTTACAGCAATGTCTATAATTTGACCAACTTTGTGAAATTAAGTAAATAAATGTTTAATTCAAGTGTTTTCACCAAGATTTAGGCCAAATGTGCGGGAAATATGTGCCTGAAAACATGACTTTTTAGCACATATCAATACCCCTTTAACCTAGACATGAACATAGTTTCCAAATTTTGAAAGAATATAAGAGGATCAATTTTAAGAATCAAGCCAGCGGTGACAGGTCTGTACTTGTGTACAACAGAGCGACATACACTTGATTCAGGTTTAAGCAAAACTGATCGCAGTCAAACCAAACTTGATTTATTCAATTGGCGACCTTGACCAGTATCTTAAATATAAGACTTTGCAAGTACATTGACTCACGTTTGCTTAGTTTTGAGAGTAAGCTGAATCGAGACTAGGTCTGCACTTACGTACAACAAAGGAATCAATCAGCTAACTCCCCCAAGAGATCTCAGATATACGATCTGAAAATAGAAGTATGTCAAGCTACGCTAAGGAATTAAGACTTAGTGTCGTACATCACAAGGTGTTTACCACAAGATCATAGACACGTATTTGAATTACTTCTTAATAACCCATAGACCGGTATGTATCATGCCTACCAATACATCATATGATGAAGATAATTTTCATAAAAACTGTATTAAGTATGCTAGATAAACCTACTGATACATCAAGGATAAACCTTAAAATTTCATTTTGTGCATGTTCCCCGATGTACTATCATATCCCAAGTTGTTTACAGACACACAATCCAACATCTTTTCAAGAATTAAGAATATTGATGTTCACATTTCTGAATTAAATAATCAGAATTTTTAATATTCAGAATTACTCCCCCTGAACAGCAAATTCTTATATCCAATCCAAAAATACTCCCCTTAAACATTAAACATATTTTTGTATTTTTTAATTGAATAAATTTTGCAACATTGCATTTCTTTGATACTAAAAAGTATAAAGTATGGCTGTTGCACAAAACAAATAAAAAAAATTAAATAAAAGTTTCAAAATCACATATCAAGTCAAGTCAAATGACTTTTAGCACTTTTACCACCTCATAACATCGAAAATCTCATCCAATCACAAATCATCATCGCATTCTTCCAATAATATCCACATCCATGCAGTCACTAAAAATGTTAGCTTTCAATAACCTGACTGCACCACCACAAACAATTAAACGTTAGTACTTATGGGACACCCAAGCCTTAATTGACTTGGGTTGTCCATGGTCATCCATAATCATCACATCAATGAGTTTATGATATTTTAAAAACTCAGAAGATTTCATTGATGTGTTGTTTGTGGATTTGGGTTTCCAAACCTTTGTAGGTTCAGATGAGTTGTTTTCAACAATGTTGTGCTGTTGAACTTGAGGTTTACTAGGCACAACTTTGTTTACTCTAGCCACGGGCTTCGGAGAAGAGGATGCATATCTTGATATAGGCGAATACGAAACACGCCTAGAAAACGATTTTGAATAAGAATTCCTAAAGGAGGAATTTCTTGGCATCCCTCTACCAAACCTATCTTGGGATAATAACCGACAATCCCTAATTATATGTCCTTGTTGTCCACAATGGAAACAAGAACGTCGTTCAATGTACGATATATTCCAATGATTACCCACAAAAGGTTGAGGTGGAGAATGAACTGTTGGAGGCTTAGAAGATGAGGCATTTACAGGACGTGAACACTTATGTGTACACGTTGATGTAGAAGCCTCAGAAGTTGAACAAGTTGATGTTGAAGGTTGTTTACTTTTAGATTTTACATTTGAATCCTTCATTTGATGTTGAACCCTTTTGGATTCATTTTCAACCTTGTTTTTACCCTTTGAATTTGAAACCTTTACAGTTTCATTGGTAAGTATATGATTTTCTAGCTTTACATTAACTTTTTCAACTTTGATTTCAGCCTCTTCCGGTAGATCCTCTATCTCAACACCCTCCTCTACACTAACTGGAGGTGTACTATCAGACTTAACAAAAGTAGGCAAGGGATACTCTGTCCGTTTAGTTTTCTCCTTTGCCTGCCGTTTGGGATCGGATGTAGCTTCTTTAGACTTTGTAGCTGGCCATGATGAGTAGTCAGCCACAAGTTCTTTGGTGCCTTCCTTAACAGGCTTAGGATAATAGTTAGTGGGAGGTGGATACCCAAGTCCCGCTTTACTTTTATCTGTCCTCATCTTTTCAACCATTTCATCGAAGAGTTTATGAGAATTTGAGAAATTTGTGATACCCCTTTTAAAATTGTCAGACTCAGACTTTAGCTCAGAAAGTTCTTTATTCAAAAGTTCAATTTCTTTAAGATAGCTATTAATAGCATCTTGTTGGCTAAAAACTTTAGACTTGTATTTTTCAGTGTCTAACTTATAAGCCTCAATTTGTTTTTCATAAAGAAATTCATTAGCTTTCAAAAACTTGTTTGAGTCGGTGAGTTTAACAACTTTTTCTCTCAAATCCTCATTGTCTATTTGAGCACATTTTAAAGAAGCATCAAGCATAATACATGATATACAATTAACGGGTTCCTCAGGTTCATTATGTACCTTATGTATCTTTGCCAAGAGTGCACCATGTTGAACCTTTCCTTGAAGTGCACTAAAATCAAACATTCCTTGATTAAACACCACCAACGCCTGTGATGTTGAATCTTTCTCTGGAGTCTTGGGAGCTGAAGGTGTAGTGAAACCAGATGATGGATATCTTTCTTTTTCACACTCCTTAGCAAAGTGTCCATAACTCTGACAGCTTTTGCATTTCACTTTGCTTTTATTAAAACCCAAACCTGTATCACCATCATCATCCAGGTCCTTTTTGCCCGTTCTCTGAAGAAATTTCTTTGTCCTTTGGGTTATCATGGCCATACTCCATTTGATGTCCATTTGCTCGAGATCATCAGAATCGATCTGTTCAAAGTCTTCCTCAGTGAGCTGCAGAGTACTAGCCTTCTTGGAAAGAAAATTCTCATAAGTGAAACGCCCTGAAAATCTGAACATTTTTTTTTTTTTTTACACTGAAACATATTTCTATTGGTCCCACTATCTGTATTATCGTGTTTGTATTCTATTCTATTAATTTGTATTACTTTTTAAAACTTAAAAATGAAAATCTGCTGGAAACAACATCTACCCGCCGGGTAGATGGGTTACCCGCCGGGTACCCAAGTCTAGCCGCCGGGTTTCCCCCATTAACCGCCGGGTGAATTAATTTTTGTGGTAACAGAACTAAACCCCCGTTTAAAGGCTTGAGAAGCCTCCGGTTAGACCTAAGAAGCCGCCGGCTTGTTCCTGATTTTGGTTTACCCGCCGGGTACTCTGGCGTCTACAGCACCTGCAGTTTACTTTCAAACTATTTACCATTTTCCAAATTTTGAACGCGCATATCTTTCAAACGACAAAGAGTTAAAACATGAAACTTTGCAGGCACTTTACTATAGTCAAAATAAAACTTTCTATTTTCGCACTTTCTCAAATTTCTCATTTTATCGGAATTTGGGCTTATGGGTCATTTTCGGCTAAATTCCAACATTTTTCTAACATACCAAGTCTCAAACCGTAGAGACTTAGGAGCTGAGACTTTAAGCACACATTTCTACTATCAAAACAAACTTGCAAGACTAATCATCATGCTTCCAATCTTCATCTAACTCAAATTTGTTCATAAGCGTTATTAGTACCCGTTTGGACCCATTTTGACTCGCTGATCCAAAAGAGCTAATTTGACCCATTCAATGGCTAAACACACTTCCAAATTGACTAATAACATCATTTGACTTTCGTTAAAACTTTCAATATGTACATAATCAAAATATCACTTCCACTACAACTTACTACTTAATACTTTTCAAACCTCATATACTAGTCTTACACAACTTTACACTATTACACATAATCAATCTAGTCATTACTTTCATAACCAAAACATGTCAAAACATTGTTTGGGCGATCTTTCAAGGTTCCAAAACGATAATTTAAAGAGAAAGCTTGTGTAACTTACAACAAGCTAGCAACTCCACTTCTAGCCTTTTGCAATATCTTTACCTCTTTCACTTTCACTTGTACCTACAACATAACTAAACTAATTAAGCAATTTGCTTAGTGAGAATATGAAATCTAATCAATACAATGCATTATTAACATAAGGCAAATAATGGACAAAGTAAGGAACTACTTCCCTTTTTCTTGCAACTCCACTTTCACAATTCTAATCATATGTGCACATAACTAATCAATATTTGGCTAACATAAGTTAACCACTAATCGTACAAGGCTAACCTTGGTTAGCTATACTAATCAAAATATGGCTAATAAGCATTAACCATTCTACTCACAAGCTTTCATCATAATCATGATATAATCATAAGCTAATCACAACAAGTTACATGATCATGATCTAATCAATTCATAAACTCACCTTGGTTTGTAGCACAAATTGAAACAAGATGATCAAATGATGACAATTCTTCTTTAGCACCTATCACATATACACATGACACATAATCAACAACTAATCCACACTTTCAATTACTAATCATCTATTTCTTTCTCCCCCACTTGAGATTTACTAATTTCACTTTAACCAACTAACTAATTTACTTATCATGATCAAAATCATTGCTTTATTATGAATTTAACTACTTTCTAATCACTAATTCATTCTACTAACATATCAAAATCATACTATAAACTAAAACATAGGATTCATGAAAAATCTCATAAACCTCATGAACACTAATCATAACCTATCACTTCTAATATGAAATTAGGATTCTAATCATTGTTCATATGTTATACTAACACTAACTAATCAATTATAAACCCTAATTTCGGATTAATTCATATCAATTAACTAAAACCCCATAAAACCCAAGTTCTAGGGTTTTGGAGAAAGAAGAACAACTTACAAAGGTTGAAGAAGATGGAGAAGATGATGATTCTGAGTTCTAAAGCTTGAATTGAAGTTTAATTTAAAGTTTGAAAGTTGATTCTTACTCCCTTTTGTTCTCTGCGATTTTTCTCTGTATATTGATAAGTTCTGGAATGTTTTTGAGATCACAGGGATATTACACGTATCTATACTTATATCTTTTATTTATTTACTACACTACACAGTTTGGAACTGAACATCTAATTTACGTTTTCTATCATATCTCATAATTTAGAGATCTAAAATTAAAAAGATGTATATATTATCGTACACTAAAATAATACTGTAAAACTGAGCTATAAAAACTTATTTTTATTTACTAGAGTAATACCTTGAAAACTGGGGTGTTACAACTCTCCCCCACTTATTCTGTTCGTGTCCTCACGAACCATTCTTGGTGTACCGCAGGATAGTATATCATCATCCACTCATCCGGTTCCCAAGTAAATTCTGAACCCTTCCTATGTCGACACTGAACTTTAACTATCGAAACTGATTTATTTCTGAGCTGCTTTACTTTCTGATCAAGAATTTTAACTGGCTCTTCTATATAACTCAACTTATCATTTATTTCTATTTCTGTCAGTGGCACATACGAAGCCTCATCAACTAAACACTTTCTGAGCTGAGATACATGAAATGTATCATGTATACTACCAAGTTCTTCTGGTAATTGCAATCGATATGCAACCTTTCCAATTCTATCAATAATTTCAAAAGGTCCAATATACCTTGGACTCAACTTTCCTCGCTTTCTAAAACGTATAATCCCTTTCCAAGGTGAAACTTTAAGCATCACCTTATCACCTACTTGAAATTCAATAGGCCTTCTTCGCTTGTCTGCATATGACTTTTGTCGATCTTGTGCCATCTTTAATCTTTCTCTAATCTGATCAATCTTTTCAGTAGTTAACTGTACTATATCTGTACTTCCAAGTTCTCTCTGACCAATCTCACCCCAACAAATTGGAGTTCGACATTTTCTACCATATAACATTTCGTAAGGTGGCATTTTAATCGAAGAATGATAACTGTTATTATAAGAAAACTCGACCAATGGAAGGTGAGTATCCCAACTACCACCAAAATCAATGGCGCAAGCTCTAAGCATATCCTCGAGAGTCTGAATGGTACGTTCACTCTGACCATCAGTCTGAGGATGAAAAGCGGTACTAATATGCAATCGAGTTTCTAAGTCTTCTTGAAACTTATTCCAGAATCGAGAAGTAAAACGAGTGTCTCGATCTGAAACAATAGAAAGTGGAACTCCATGCCTCGCAACAACTTCTTTAACATAAAGATCAGCTAACTTTTCTGAAGAAGAAGCTTCTTGAATAGGGAGAAAGATAGCACTTTTTGTCAATCGGTCCACGATCACCCAAATAGTGTCATGTTGCCTAGGGGTCTTTGGCAACTTGGTAACAAAATCCATGGTGATGTGTTCCCATTTCCATACTGGTATATCCAAAGGTTGGAGTTTACCATATGGTTGCTGGTGCTCTGTTTTAACTTGCAGACAAGTGAGGCAATTCTGAACATGTTTAACTATGTCGCGCTTCATACCGGGCCACCAATAGTCACGTTTAAGGTCACGATACATCTTGGTAGCACCAGGATGAATTGAATACTTGGATTTATGCGCCTGATCTAATAACTCTTTCTTTACTTCACTCGTTCTTGGTATCCAGATTCTACCATAACGAGTTTTTAAACCTCTAGAATCGTCTACTAATTCAGAAAGTTGACCTGCTAAACGTTGATTTTTCGGATCATTAGAGGCTAAAACTTCAATATGAGCGGCTTTAATAGAATCAAATAACTGAGGAAGCACAGTCATTTGAAGAGATTTCACTGAAAGAACGGAATGGCTAACCTTTCTGCTAAGAGCATCGGCTACAACATTCGCTTTGCCAGGATGGTAAAGTATGTCGCAGTCATAGTCTTTGACTAAATCTAGCCATCTTCTCTGACGATTATTCAAATCACGCTGATCAAAGAAATATTTAAGACTTTTGTGGTCTGTATAGATAATGAATTTAACACCATAAAGATAATGGCGCCAAATTTTAAGAGCGAAGACCACGGCTGCTAACTCAAGATCATGAGTGGGATAGTTCTGCTCATGTGATTTTAACTGGCGTGAAGCATAAGCAATGACTTTCCCACGCTGCATAAGAACACAGCCTAATCCAAGTTTTGAAGCATCACAATACACCACCATATCCTCGTTGCCCTCGGGTAAAACAAGAATAGGGGCTTGACTAAGCTTTTCTTTCAACATCTGAAACGCTTTAGCTTGCTTATCTTCCCACTTCCACTGAACGCTCTTTCTAGTCAACTGAGTCAAAGGAGTAGCAATCTTTGAAAAATCTTGAATAAAACGACGATAATAGCCAGCTAGGCCAAGAAAACTCCTAACTTCAGTAGGACTCGTAGGAGGGTCCCACTTCATCACTGCTGCTATCTTGGAAGGATCAACTTGAATACCGTGAATATTGATCACGTGTCCAAGAAATTGGACTTCTCGTAACCAAAATTCACATTTAGAGAATTTAGCGAATAACTTTTCACGCCGAAGTGTTTCTAGAACTTGTCTGAGATGTGCTGCATGCTCAGTCTCACTTTTGGAATAGATAAGAATATCATCGATGAAAACTATAACAAAGATATCAAGCATGGGCCGACAAACTCTGTTCATCAAATCCATGAATGCAGCTGGAGCATTAGTTAAGCCGAATGGCATAACTGTAAACTCGAAGTGACCATAACGAGTACGAAAAGCAGTCTTTGAAATATCGTCTTCCCTTACCTTTAACTGATGGTAGCCAGAACGAAGATCAATCTTTGAAAAGAAACTGGCACCCTGTAGCTGATCAAATAAGTCATCTATTCGAGGCAAGGGATATCTATTCTTAATGGTCATTTTATTTAGTTCCCGGTAATCTATACACATTCTTAAGGAACCATCTTTCTTCTTAACAAACAACACTGGAGCTCCCCAAGATGAACTACTAGGACGGATGAAACCTTTATCTAAAAGTTCTTGCAACTGTTTCATCATTTCTTGCATTTCAGTTGGAGCTAACCGATAAGGAGTTTTAGCAATTGGAATAGCTCCAGGAATAAGATCAATTCGGAATTCCACTTGTCTATCAGGTGGAATACCTGGAAGCTCGTCAGGGAATACCTTGGGAAATTCTTTCACAACTGGAATACTGGAAAGTTCTGGTACAGCTTTAGAATTATCAACCACGTGCGCCAAAAAGGCTTGACACCCGTGTGACAGAAATCTTTTAGCTCGAGCAAAAGTACAGACAGGAATGGATCTACTAGAACGCTCACCATAAACAACAATCTCCCTTCCGCTAGGTGCTTTCAGGAGAACTATCTTTTCATGACAATTTATCATACCCTTATTCTTTCCCATCCAATCCATTCCTATAACTACATGAAATTCCCCCATTTGCATAGGAATCAAGTCTATTTTGAACACTTCACCTCCTATTTCAATAGTACACCCTCTATAAACATCATTAACGATAACTAATTTGCTATCAGCAATTTCAACTTCCAAAGGGCGTTCTAATTTAACAATAGGAGTATTCAACTTTTCACAAAATGATAATGACACAAAAGACTTGGTGGCTCCAGAGTCAAATAAAACATGGGCAGGTATAGTGTTAATTATGAAGGTACCTGTCACCACGTCATGTGACTCCTTTGCCTCATCTGCTGTAATCTGAAAAGAACGACCTTTAGCTTTCTGTCCACCAGCTTCTCTTTTCTTTTCTGCTTCTTTCTTCTGTTCATTTCTTTTCATATCTTCTAATTTGGCAGGACAGTTAGCTTGTAAGTGGTCATCCTTATAGCAATAAAAGCACATTCTATATGGATTAGGGCAATTAGCAGCGATATGCCCTTGCTGACGACACTTGTACAAGCTGTACTCCCTAACTGACATTCTCCTGGATGCTTTCTACCACAATTATTACACTTGGGAAATTCCCGAGCTAGAGCTTGGGATTGACGGTTTGATTGCTGAGATTGTGACTTCTGTTGTTGTGGTTGTGATGACTGTTGCTTTCCAAAATTTTTAAACTTCTTAGATTGCTGTGATTGAGAAGAAGATTGTTCTGCTTTTCTCTTATTAGCTCTATCCTTAGCTTTCACTTGCAACTCTTTCTCCCTAGTCAACCCTTTATTCATCATCTTAGGAATAGAATCATAAATAGTCGGGTCAACTGCTTCTTTGATATCAATGTTCAAATGTCGGTAATAATGGTCCTTCATTAACCCTGGATTCGAGGTATATTCGGAACAAAACTGAGATTTGTCATAAAACACGTTAGTGTACTCAGTTACCGACATTTTCCCTTGATTGATGGCTAAGAACTCTCCTTTCAATCTTTCTACTTCCGCCATTGGAGCAAATTCTGCTATAAACTTCTCTTTAAACATACTCCAAGAAAACTTTGCAGCTTCTGCAGCACCATGTGTTTTAATTTGAGTACCCCACCAATCCTGAGCACTATCTTTTAACTGATGAGCAGCAAACAGTACACGTAGCCTTTCTGGACAGTCACAGAGTAGAAAAGTCTCTTCTATCTTATTAATCCACCTATGACTACTAATCGGGTCTCTTTCACCGTGAAATTCTGGGGGACTACAATTGGCAAAGTTTTTATATTCAAAACGTTCTTTTTCTTTGTTAATTTGCTGCTGAGCACTTAACATTTCACTATTCAACTGAGGGTTAACTAAGACAGGATGCTTCTGTTCAAATTCTACTAATCGTGTATTAATAATTTGCTCCATTCGGGTATACACCTTAGGAGCAAATTCTTGTAGGGCTTGCCCAATCACATCTTTTAATAGCATCCGATCCTCAGGGTCTAAACTTCTTTCTGAAACATTCTCCTCTTGAGTGGGAGAACGTACATTTGAACCCTCAGCTTCTTTATTTGGTGTGGATTCCATTTACTAAACAATATAGAAACACAATTAAAACATAAGAAATCTCTACTCCAACTATTAAATAATGATTGCCTTTATCTTCACATATTTAACAACTTTGAATCTCCCACATGCTTTAGAAAAATATAACCTCGTTGGCCAGACGTAGTTATATTAAACTAAATACATGTTTCTATTCAAAATTCTTAAATATGTTCCAAGTCCAAGCAATCATTCTTACTCTGATCATAATCTACTAATCATATACAAAACATTGCGAAAACATAATTGTAATTAACTACTGCACATTTATAAGTGGTTTAAGTTTAGGCAATCCTACTGTGGATTGCTTAAATCTCTTAAACCATCGCTCTGATACCAACTTGAAACGCCCTGAAAATCTGAATATATTTTTTTTTTTTACACTGAAACATATTTCTATTGGTCCCACTATCTGTATTATCGTGTTTGTATTCTATTCTATTAATTTGTATTACTTTTTAAAACTTAAAAATGAAAATCTGCTGGAAACAACATCTACCCGCCGGGTAGATGGGTTACCCGCCGGGTACCCAAGTCTAGCCGCCGGGTTTCCCCCATTAACCGCCGGGTGAATTAATTTTTGTGGTAACAGAACTAAACCCCCGTTTAAAGGCTTGAGAAGCCGCCGGTTAGGCCTAAGAAGCCGCCGGCTTGTTCCTGATTTTGGTTTACCCGCCGGGTACTCCGGCTACCCGCCGGGTACTCTGGCGTCTACAGCACCTGCAGTTTACTTTCAAACTATTTACCATTTTCCAAATTTTGAACGCGCATATCTTTCAAACGACAAAGAGTTAAAACATGAAACTTTGCAGGCACTTTACTATAGTCAAAATAAAACTTTCTATTTTCGCACTTTCTCAAATTTCTCATTTTATCGGAATTTGGGCTTATGGGTCATTTTCGGCTAAATTCCAACATTTTTCTAACATACCAAGTCTCAAACCGTAGAGACTTAGGAGCTGAGACTTTAAGCACACATTTCTACTATCAAAACAAACTTGCAAGACTAATCATCATGCTTCCAATCTTCATCTAACTCAAATTTGTTCATAAGCGTTATTAGTACCCGTTTGGACCCATTTTGACCCGCTGATCCAAAAGAGCTAATTTGACCCATTCAATGGCTAAACACACTTCCAAATTGACTAATAACATCATTTGACTTTCGTTAAAACTTTCAATATGTACATAATCAAAATATCACTTCCACTACAACTTACTACTTAATACTTTTCAAACCTCATCTACTAGTCTTACACAACTTTACACTATTACACATAATCAATCTAGTCATTACTTTCATAACCAAAACATGTCAAAACATTGTTTGGGCGATCTTTCAAGGTTCCAAAACGATAATTTAAAGAGAAAGCTTGTGTAACTTACAACAAGCTAGCAACTCCACTTCTAGCCTTTTGCAATATCTTTACCTCTTCCACTTTCACTTGTACCTACAACATAACTAAACTAATTAAGCAATTTGCTTAGTGAGAATATGAAATCTAATCAATACAATGCATTATTAACATAAGGCAAATAATGGACAAAGTAAGGAACTACCTCCCTTTTTCTTGCAACTCCACTTTCACAATTCTAATCATATGTGCACATAACTAATCAATATTTGGCTAACATAAGTTAACCACTAATCGTACAAGGCTAACCTTGGTTAGCTATACTAATCAAAATATGGCTAATAAGCATTAACCATTCTACTCACAAGCTTTCATCATAATCATGATATAATCATAAGCTAATCACAACAAGTTACATGATCATGATCTAATCAATTCATAAACTCACCTTGGTTTGTAGCACAAATTGAAACAAGATGATCAAATGATGACAATTCTTCTTTAGCACCTATCACATATACACATGACACATAATCAACAACTAATCCACACTTTCAATTACTAATCATCTATTTCTTTCTCCCCCACTTGAGATTTACTAATTTCACTTTAACCAACTAACTAATTTACTTATCATGATCAAAATCATTGCTTTATTATGAATTTAACTACTTTCTAATCACTAATTGATTCTACTAACATATCAAAATCATACTATAAACTAAAACATAGGATTCATGAAAAATCTCATAAACCTCATGAACACTAATCATAACCTATCACTTCTAATATGAAATTAGGATTCTAATCATTGTTCATATGTTATACTAACACTAACTAATCAATTATAAACCCTAATTTCGGATTAATTCATATCAATTAACTAAAACCCCATAAAACCCAAGTTCTAGGGTTTTGGAGAAAGAAGAACAACTTACAAAGGTTGAAGAAGATGGAGAAGATGATGATTCTGAGTTCTAAAGCTTGAATTGAAGTTTAATTTAAAGTTTGAAAGTTGATTCTTACTCCCTTTTGTTCTCGGCGATTTTTCTCTGTATATTGATAAGTTCTGGAATGTTTTTGAGATCACAGGGATATTACACGTATCTATACTTATATCTTTTATTTATTTACTACACTACACAGTCTGGAACTGAACATCTAATTTACGTTTTCTATCATATCTCATAATTTAGAGATCTAAAATTAAAAAGATGTATATATTATCGTACACTAAAATAATACTGTAAAACTGAGCTATAAAAACTTATTTTTATTTACTAGAGTAATACCTTGAAAACTGGGGTGTTACAATAAGAGTTGATGAAAGCTGCAAAGATTGTAGCATGATCCTCAGTAGCCTTTGAAGGAGCTGTATGAGCTGTATGAGAAGTATAGGAAGCATATGAAGTGCTAGTAGAAGTACATGCTGCTGAGTTGGAAGTAGATCTGGAAGTATCATTTAGACTAGGAATTTGAATATTAGCCTCTGACTGCTTTTCCTTTTGATCATAAGCCGCTATCAGAGCATCCCATAAACCTAAAGAAGTTGCTTGATCTTTAAATTTATTAATCACAACTTCTGGCAAGCACTTGGTAATCATCTCATACGCTCTATTGTCTTTATCAAACTCTGCTCGTTCCTTGACTGACATTTGTGCTCTTGACTTAAGCACCCCATCGAGTCTTGGTTGCTCATATCGATCAATGGTGTTAAACCAATTCCACAGATTTGGATCTTTGTATTCAATGAAATTGCATAACTTAATCTTCCAACTCGCAAAATCACTATAGAACAAAGATGTAGAAGGAGGCATTTTCGCACCAAAAGCCATATCCTAATTTTCCCTCCAAAATTGAATTCGAAAATTTCAAAAACCGACAGAGTGTAGCGAAACTTTTCCGACACTAAAATTAGGTACTTTTAAGTTCAAAAACAAAATTTGGTACTACAAAAATTTTCGCAAATTTCCCGCCAAAATTTCGTCCGAAAACGTCAAAAATTGGCCGGGTAAAATGAAACTTTTTCTAGCCTAAAATTGAACAGTTGTAAGGCTAAGGAAAAATTTTGGAAATGCAAAATTTTTCGGAGATTTCCCCCCAAAAAACTCTTTTTTTTTTTTTATCTAGTGCGACACTGAGGGTAATGTCGCAAAATAGAATTCAACGTCGCAGCGGTACGTCGCAGAAGGCAAAAGATTCAATTAAGAATCGAAAATGCGACGTAGTGTATAACGTCGCAGCTTAATGTCGCAGAAATTAGCAACGTCGCCCGCAACGTCGCAATTAACGTCGCAATAACCAATTAAGGTCAAAAGTGTGACGTCGCACACAACGTCGCAACTAACGTCGTAGAACTTAGCGACGTCGCAGCTAACGTCGCAAAACGTGACTGCAGCGGCCAAAACCTTAAAATCGAAAATTTTCGAAACCCTAACGAATTTCGAAAACCGAACGACGAACAAACCCAGAAAAACTCTTCAGAAAACGAAATCTTCAAGCAAACTAACCCAGAAACACAAATTAATCATTAAATCTTCACGAATCAATCGAAAACATCTAAAATAACGATCCGAAACCAACGAATCCTTGATTCTGTGGCTCTGATACCAGTTGATAGTCCCATACACGTATAGATCTGATCGGATCGCTTAATCAATGAATAACAAATGATAATGATTCACGAACACACAAACGATTCTCTATAATCTTGTATATATTCACAATTGAAATATAAACGATTACAGAATACAAACTCGTTTCTCTCTGTCTCACTCACACCAAAAACGGCTCACCTCACTCTCTAAAACGCTAACCCTAAAACTGAACTTTAATTCACTATTTATATCAAGGCTATTGGACCCTGCGACGTTAGGCCCAACGTCGCAGGCCCTGCCCATTGCGACATTGTCAACGTCGCAAGCCCAATAAGCAATGTCGCTGGTATTCTCTGTATATTTTAACTAATTACAGACTCGAATATACATACTAAACACATCACATACGTAGACTAATTGACTTTGACAATTACAATAGTTTGACCAACTGACTGACACACAAAATGCACCAACAAAAGTTTAAATTGGCTGCTAATTTTGGCCCTTTTTGATCGGGTGTCACATACGAACAGCACTTTGGATAGTCCCCAATTTGGATGCAGTTACCATCCCTTTGATGCTTGCGGGAAGTCCCCAAATATACCTCTCGACCCTTTTGTATTCAGGATTGACCATAGTTGGACACAAGAGGGCTAGTTGATGAAAGCGAGTAGTGTACCCGGCTATGTCATCGCCTTTGATAGTGTGATTCCAGAACTCTGTTTCCAGTTGTTGTATCTCCTCTCTAGGACAATACTCCTCAGTCATCATCTTTTTCAGATCATCTCAGGTAGAGATGAGCAAAGACCAGATAAAACTGGTTTTTAGTCCAGTTCAAAAAAGTCCAGTTTTTTAACACAAAATTAAAAATCGGTCTTTTCTAGGACTGGTCCAGTTTCAGTCCAGTTTTTTGCCAGTTTTTCTTAGAATTTCAGTCCAGTCCCAGTCCAATTTCAGTCATTTCCAGTCTTTTTTTTCATGGTCGATAATTTTGTCAACAGTTACAATTAAATTTTAAAACCAATAGAAAAAATCAATAAATGTGAAGTATGATTAAATTAAAATGTATATAATTGAAATTGTTGATGTGAAAATAAATAAAAGTTTATAAATAAAGAAATAAAAATGTATCAAATACAATTTGACCTAAATTTAAATTTTATAAGGAAAGAAAAAAGTTAATAAACAATAAATAAACATAAATAGCTTATAATACATTCAGTCTTTTTGCCAGTTTTAAACCAGTTTCAGTCTTTAACCAGTTTAAACTGATTTCAGTCCAGTTTTTAACCAGTCTTCTAACTGAAAGTAGGACTGAATTAGGACTGTCAGGCAGTCCTAGGACCAGTCCAGTCTTTTTCCCAGTCCAGTTTTTCTAGTCCAGTCCGGTTCAGGACCAGTTTCAGTCTTAGACTGTTTTGCTCACCTCTAATCCTAGGGTAGTTTGTAAGCAACATCAATACCCACAGTCTGGGCATGAGTGTTCCACCAGGTGAGTGCACCTTCCATCAATGTGCAGATAGAGTACTTGACCTTACAGTCATCCGGGCAGTTACAGATACGGAAAACATATTCCATCTTCTCAATCCACTGCAGTAGGCCGATGGCTCCTTCCGTGCCTTTGAAGTTCAAGGGTTTGCAGTTGAGAAAGTCTTTGTAAGTGCAGGGTTTTATCGGAGGGGTGTTGTTGTTGACCTCTTCGCTCCCCGGGTTTGGGCCTGATTCACTAAGTGATTATCATAATCATATGAATACTGAACAAGTGAACCGACGTATGAAATGTCAATTGACAATAAAAGAATTATAGGATTGTAATCAGTTAACATGCGTGTCTAAAAGATTACAAGAGTTGGAGTTTACAAAAGTGTCGGAAATTATCACATCCGGAGGGATATTTGAGAATTTGTTCGTTATCCGACGCGTGACCATCCGTTGTGGGGTTTGCCGTTTCTGTTCGAATGTATTGGATAGGAATGATAGGAATAGATTTCAGTCCTTAGAGGAATACCGATTCCGAATGTTAAACATGACGACGAGTGAATGACGAAATTTTCTAACTTTACCGAGGTAAGTCTATCTCGAAGAGATGACCCTCTAAAGCTAGGGTACATCTCGGTACTATTTTTCCTGACTCGATTAACTTACCATCGGCAAGTCCTATGGTGCATCCGAACAGTGAGTGTGTTACCGAGTGTCCGAGGTCTATTAATATATATATACAGAGTATGTTAAAAAGTATCCGGGGCCTAATCATATATATACAATATATAACAGCCTAATCATACATGTATATACCATATATATACATATATATCCGCTTAGTTGTGTCTAGCACAAAACAAATATGAGTCCCGGTTCTCTCGTGGTCAGGTCAACTAGTGCATTCCTGTTCAGCATAACCCCTTTCAGACTTCCCATCATCTTTATTTAATTGTACATAGTTAGCTAGGCTATGTTAAATTATACTCGTATGATGAAATTCCTGAACCAGTTATACCTAGTGAGGAATACTGCCTAACGGTCATAGTCTAGGCCCACTAAATGTAACCTAGTTCGCTATAACCTTAGGCTCTGATACCAATCTGTCACACCCCCGATTTCATGATTGCGGAAGCGACGATTTTGGGTGTGACTAATCAATAATCAAAGCACAGAGGTACAAGCAAACGACTCTACATGAGATGTTTATACATTTTACAAAATTAATACATGGTTTCAAGTCATAAATACATCATTTGAGAGTTCGCATACTAAGATCCTAAAGATTTTAATACATAACCATTATACAAAATATAATGCAAGAAAATCTTCATATATATGTAGATGCATGCGACTCGTACTAGATAGCTTATCCTGCGGGTCATCTTACTGTTGCTGATCACCTGAGAATACAACACTAAAAGGGTTAGCTATAAAGCTGGTGAATCTCACAGGTTTAACATAAAATATGATGTGATCAACATGATTATCCGACGATTTGATACCGATGATGATTAAACTGCATAACCGAACAATGATAAACCAATTAAGGTTTCCGAACAATGATTAAACCAATTAAGGTTTCCGATTAAATATTCTGACTTTGACATTGCACTGAGCCATGGTTCGAGGCCTAACCCGATTTTCTGCCTCCCGAACGGTGTCAACACCCATAACAATTACTAAAATGCCCGTTTGGACGTGGTTGTAGCTAGCAACCCGCACGGGGACGTCACTCAAAATGATAGATCTATCTTTTAGTAATCGTGCCTTATTAAGTTAACGAACCATGCAATGATGAGGACTTTCCCGAATTAAAACACTCATGCAATAACCGAATAAAATCAATACCGACATTGATAACCGAATTAAATTAATCGACTTAATAATTAAATTAACTAACCGAATAACTGTGATCACGAAAACAAGTAAGCATCGTTTCTCACCCCGAGTTTAAAACACTAAAATAGTAAAATGGGGCTGTGAGACTCACCTGAGTCACCGAACAATTAATATCCGATATGGAATGAATAACCCCGAATCTCCTAGCGTCCTAAACACGCGAGATTTTAATGAGTAAATGGATATCTAATATATCATCCATATTAATGTTTATCCGATTAGATTATGTCCGAGTGTTCAAATCGTATTTCCATTTAAAGTTTGTAAAAGTGTACGGCCCGTTGGTGACGACCCGAGATTATATTCCAAAATATAATACTGTTTGTTTTCGAAAGATTATTCTTTTTAAAAAATGTACATTATATATATATATATATATATATATATATATATATATATATATATATATATATATAGTTGGAGGATCTAAAAAGAAGGTTTTTTTGGTGGAGAAGGGGGAGAAGCATTTCTGACCAATCATTTCATTTTAAGGTCAAAGGGCATATTAGTATTTTCTTATTTTATTATTAACCTTTTATTGTTTTATCATTATATCAATTAATATTAAAAGTGGTTTCCAAATTGGAGAAACCGTTTTCTTTCTCCACTAAAAAAAGGAGATAATCAACCACAAAATATTCCTTTAGAAATGCAATATCGGATATATACAAATCTTTTTGCTGGACGTTGAATTACATGACATCACAAATGTTTTGCAAGGATATGATGAATTGGATATTTCATTGAACACTACACAAACGTCAAAATTCAAAAACAATAAGAAAACAGCTACCATATTTACTAGTCCATTTAGAACAACTACCAACATTATGTTGCACACATAATTATGAACCTTAAAATACACAAACATTGAACACTACACAAACATCAAAAACAATAAACCGTATACTTTAAATCTCCAACCAGCTAACATTCGAACAACTACGATTCAGTAACTTATACACTATGATGCTGTTTTTTTGCTTACTGATTCAGCAACTAAGAAAAAACGATTCAGTAACTACGATTCAGTAACTTATACATTAATATGTAGACTTTAAATCCCCAACCAACTAACTATAAACTTATTAAACATTACAAAAATAAATTCAATAAAAGTATAGGCACGAAACCATCCAATGTTTTAACCAAAACAATCAAATTGAAAACGCATTCATTCGTGTTCCCAATAATGACATGCCATTAATTGCCGAAAACGGCCAACCTTTCTACCCTTATTAGATCAGCCCTTTGCTTCACAATCGCCTTAGAATCAGCTAGAAGTTTGTCATACTCTATAGCTTCATCTTTTAATTTTGAAGCCAGAGAGTTTAAATAAGATATTAACATCTTCGATGCGTATTTCTTTCGAAAATCATCTAACTGTGCCTGTTGTCGGTCCTTCTCGGTTCTTAATCATGCATCAAAGTTTCCAACACCTTTAAACTTCTCCATGTGCCTCATTAAAAACATGCCACAACCTGTCCCATTTAAGCTTGTTTGCCACGACATCGTCAATCTTTGTGGAACCACTCTACGGATGATTTTCATTTTTGGGTGTCTGGTTTTGCCTGCATGATTTGCACCAAACCGTTAATCATAATAGACTACTCGCATCCATAACTCACAAATACACCACACATACATACGGTTCATCTTTTTCGAGTTGCTTTAAAAAGCCAATGACCATATAATAGTTATCAAATTTAAGGTTATTACACTAGTTCCACATATATTCGTTAACACACCTACCCACATGAATCATAACTACACTCTGATGCTGTTTTTTCACCACGACTAATCTACCCAGTGATTCAGTAACCCTACTGCAATGATTCGCTAAACTATTTATTCTGATTCATTATGTACAAACTTTGATTCTGTTTGTATAATTAACTGATTCAATTACTTATGCACAAAATGTCTCAGTTGCACAATGGTTCAATTTTCCTTATGAAACCTTACAAAAAAAAAAAACTAACTACAATCATAAAGCACATGATACCACCTTTGAGGTACACCTACATAGTATGTTCATGTACAAGATTTTCTGCACCAACAATATTTTCCCAAGAAACATATCAACAAACTACTTCTTAGCAACAAACGTTTCATCAATATCCAAAAAACATACATATTCTGCATTACATTAAACTAAAACCCGAAAAATGATTCAACAAAATCATAAATTAATTTCACCACATTAAACAACTTATGGCCAAAAACAATTTCATTCCAGCAGCATAAGCATAACTTATAACCTAGTTACCATCTTGATTCGGAAACAACAACATACCCTAAAAAAAATCCTCTAATCCGTTACGATACAGACCTGAATCATACACTATTTTCATAACAACAACCATTTATTGAAGCCCAAAACTCCATACTAACTGAATCATGAAACCTAGGCAAATAAAAAAAAAAAAAACCCACTAAGTATCGCATACCATGAAAACTCGAGTGTGCCTGATTCTTTGATTTCTTCATGTTGCTTCAGAACCCACAACCTCAAATACAATATTTTTGTTTTTGATTCTGTAAAAAATCAGCGGCGCTCCTCCGATTCAAGAGGAGATGATTAGCGCAGATCTGTAGCAATTATAAAATCGATATTTTAGGGTTTCGATTGAAGATTTGTGTGCCGATTGTAGTGGTGAAGAACTTAGAAAATCAATCGAAGGTTTTAGATAGAATTCGGATGGATGGGTTATTACGAGCAAAAGGAACAACAATTTAGTTTCCTTGAATATGTTTATAACGAATAGACTTTTTTACCCCTGCTCCATCCGACTTCCACCCAATTTTAAACATTTTTTGGTTGACTAATCTAGACCTTTGAATCATGGATTTAAGGATCAGGATTTCTTCTCCCATTTCTCCACTTAAAAATATTTCTCTCTTGATCCCAATCCTATATATATATATATATATATATATATATATATATATATATATATATATATATATATATAACATTAGCCAAGTCGCAAGTCTATAGGTGCGTATATACATAATGTATACTTTCCGTTTCGTCATAAATATACTCATTTATAGTTTGTATAAGTTGTCGTTTGAAATGATATCAGTAGTTATATTTGTCTAAGTTTAACACGTAACGAAAATACCGCACAAATGTATTTGTACTGTATTAGTTTTGGGCCGCGTTTTGGACCGGTTACACAAGGCTAGCCGTTCGGCTATGATCACTCAGCCGTTCAGCTAGGGTCACCCAGCCGTTCGGCTAAGATGATCTAGCCGATCAGCTCCTGTTCGTTTCCACTCTAGCTCGAGTTTTTACACAGCAATCGAGTTTCGGTTTCATTTTTTTGGACATAATCAACTCTTTAGAACACTAATACGTGATGTAATAAACATACTAATACAAATTTAAAGTAAAGTTTGAAGTTTCCTTACAATTTTAAAATGGAACCGGAGTGAAGAAGAAGATGATGATGATGGACCGATTATGAAGAAGAAGATGATGAGATGATGATGATGATCGATGTTGTTGTTGCTACCGAGCTGTTGTTATTGTTGAGGTTGAACCGAGAGAAAAGAGAGAGAGTAGAGGAAGAGATAGATAGATATGTTCGTGTGTGTGTTTGTATTATTGGAGTTGGTTGGTTTAACCGACTCCAATAATTGGTTGGCGGTATCCGTGTTCGTGTACCCGATCGTAAAGTAGTATAATGTTTTCAAATGATAAATTTCTAAATATATATTCGAAAATATTTTCAATTGAAGTATTTTATAAAAATACTTTTAATGAGATATAAAATTATATCTTTGTTTCACTTTGAATATACGGATAGTTTTCTCGTGATTTCAGTTGTGCAAAAATATGTTTAAATATTTTCTGAGTAAATAATTATTATTCTCGACAATAATATATTATTTAGAAATGTTTTGCACCAACGTCCGTATTTGAGTTTGCGCGTTCTTTCAGATTTGTTTGTGAATGATTATTAAATAATCATTTAATGTTATATATATATATATATATATATATGTAAATATATAATATCTGAATACTTTCGTTTTAACACGTACCGAGTACGAATGATTAAGGTTCAAATTAGGAGCTAATTTTGCCCTTTTTGACCGGGTGTCACATTCAAGGTCCCTGTTATAAGTTATTTGATCATCGAGAGTTGAAGTTGTTAACTTGCTACAAGCTATTTGGATAAACATTATATGGATCTGATTATTTGATTGATTATTTAATATTCTACTTATTCAAAAACCGTCTTGATTAGCACATGGGACATCCATGGAGAGACTTGTTACATCAATTTGTCTATTCTTGATATATAAACATAAAAGAAATTTTCAAATCATGATTATAAAGGTAACCTTTGAGTCAGTTTTTTTACTGCACAGAATGAACTGATTATAGTTACGACTTGAAACCAAACTAATGTTGTATGGTCCGGTCCTCGAACTTAAAATATGTTAAATTTCAGGTCTTGAGTCGGGTCTTTACCTAATTCGGTCCTGGTTTGGACCATGAAAGGTTTGTGCCTTTCATATGATGTTCTCTCCCTTTCATGTCATGGGCTTCATTTTGGGCCTTTCATATATGGGCCGAGCGGGCCTTATACTTTTTGGGCCTTTTACTATAACATAAACCAATCACACATATAAACCAAATAATTAAAATGTTGAAATGATACTTGAATATAGGCATTAGGCATGAACAAAAAACCCGAACCCGGAACCGAACCCGGAAAAAACCGGTTTTTTTGAACCCGGTTCGGGTTTTTTTCGTACCCGCCGGGTACGGAACCGGTTTGGGTTTTCGGATCTCACAATCGGGTTGGGACCGGGTAGGAAGCGGGTCGGGTTGGAAAACCCGGTATAAAACCCGGAAAAACCCGGTTTAAAAACCGGTATTCGTGGGTCAAAAACCCGGTTCGGGTCGGGTCGGGTAGGTCAGCAAACCGGTTTTTTTCCCTTTGACTAAAACCCGGTTCGGGTTCCGGGTACGGGTCGGGTAGGCCCGAAACCCGGTTTTGTTCACGACTAATAGGCATATGGTACATGTGTTCTCACTGAGTCACTGGAATCTTTCATACCCTTGTAGATAGATCCCTTCCAAACAAAAAATAAAAATAAAAAAAATAAATAACATAAAAAAAATAGATAAAATAACAAAATAAAATAAACTGTGTTTTTTATATTTTGGTTTGTTATATTAAAGCTTTAAAGGATAGTATTATTTGGTTATTGTATGGTCCGAAACCCACCATTCCAATGGCTGCTTCCACTGCTCAAATTGCTATCGGAATTTCAATCGGAAACAATCGCCGCCCTACCTCCACCGCCGCACCTCCGTGCCATCCGAACACCTTCTTGCTCGGTTTTACTAGTCGACGCGCCACCGCACTTGGTTTCAACTCCGTCGTTAATATCGCCGGTGGTCGATTCTGCAGTCACCGTCGTCCGATACGAGCTTCAGCTTCATCTGTTGAGCAACCTACTTCTTCAGGTCCTTGCTAAATTTGTGTATAGTTATCATATCTGTATGTATTTGTGAGTTCATTGATAGAGCTACATTATGATTATTAAATTTAGTATTTGTATATTTAAAATTAGGTGGATTTTGTGGAAGATATGTATTTTGGATAAAATTAGCACTAGTTGTTGATGTTGTATGTGTAGTATTGATCGAAAAGTTTAATGTAAATTGTTAAATATTACAGGTAAGAAATGTGAGATGATATAATAGGACACACAATTAAAAAAAAACTCTAAATATGAAGCACAATTAGTTAAAATGTATTTGGGATTTTTTTTATATTTTTTTTCCATAAGCTTAACATTTGTTCTAGAAATTACTTTCAAGTAGCTTATATTTTCAATAAGCTTTTATAAACTTCAATGAGACTTGGAGCTTATGAAAAACATTAGCTTAAGCTCTTATAAGCTGTGGTCAAGTGGACACGAAGTCGAAGTAAGTATTGATTTTGCACTATAACTTATCATCCATTAGATTGCCACTCTTACTTTTCGTAGGTGTACCGTGAATATTAAAGGATTTCCAGTCTTTGTGAGATTTTCATATTGTAAACTTATGAAATATGGTATATATACAAAAAAGAAATATTGTTACAAAGTAGGTGACATCTGAGTTGGGTGTTGGAATACTATTTTGGACCTTCTTTATATTGGACTTCAAGTGTGGATTAAGGATGTAAATATGTAGTTATAAGTTTTGAAAAGCAGTAACTTGTATACAGGGACGGAGCCAGGAATTCCCGATAGTGGGGGCGAAATTTTTTTTTTTTTTTTTCTTTAATAGTTTCGTGGGGGCGAAAATTTTAAAATGTAATTAATACCTTAAAAAAAATTTTTTTTTACGTAATTTAAAAATTCTTGTGGGGGCGACTGCCTAAGCTGCCCCCGCCCTGTCTCCGTCCCTGCTTGTATATTAGCTTATATCATATAGGGGGAAAGTAGTCACTAAGGGGTGTTTAGGATTGCTTATTTATAAGCGCTTTTCTGCTTAAAAAATAAGTAAGTGTCTCTATACTTAATTTTAAGTGCTTATTCCTTAAGAAATAAGCATATAAGCACTTTTCTGAAGGGTGTTTGTTTATGCTTATCTGCTGTAAAAATAAGCAATAAGCAGATAAGCAGGTAAAATAAGCAATCCCAAACACCCTATAATACTTTGAAATAAACAAGTTTGCTGCAAAAATTAGCTTACAGTTGATTATAGATTCTCACTTTGCATTCTAAGGACCCAGATTACAAATGAACATCATGTTTGCAATCTGAAGTTACTGTGTTTAAACTTAACGTCTGAACAAAGCACAATTAACCAATAGCACTTAACTTAACAACTATAGTTTATGAAGTATGGGAACTAGGATTGGTTGGTTATATATGTGTTTTAGGAAGCTTCACTTTGCCATCTTTCTCATGCAAGTTGGTTTTTTGTTTTATCAGGGAGAGGTGTTGAAAATTTGGTAATCATAGGTTCAGGCCCAGCTGGGTACACAGCAGCAATTTATGCAGCTCGTGCTAATTTGAAACCCGTAGTATTTGAGGGATATCAAGTTGGCGGTGTTCCTGGTGGACAATTGATGACCACCACTGAAGTCGAAAACTTTCCTGGTTTTCCAGAAGGAATTACTGGTCCAGACTTGATGGATCGGTAAGTCACCTTAGGAAGTACTGTAGTTGGTTTTTGTTTATGTTAACTACAGTTTAGGATTACTAATGCTTGAGTTGATAGGATGCGGCGTCAAGCTGAGCGTTGGGGAGCAGAACTTTATCAAGAAGATGTAGAGTTTATTGATGTGAATAATCGTCCTTTTACCGTACAAAGTACTGATCGTAAGGTGATGCTTCGTGTTATTACTTATCAGCATGTGAATCTTCATAATAATTGGAGTATTATGAATCCAAAAAATATATACTCGTAATTTATATTGGATGATTTTTCCTGGTCTAAACTAAGTTGGTTACCATTGTATGCAATTAGCCTTATTACCATGGAAATCAACAAAATTTCATGTAGTCCCTGTAAATACGAAGAATATTAGAAATTTGGATCTTGTTTATGTTCAGGTGAAATGCCATAGTATTATAGTAGCTACAGGAGCGACTGCAAGAAGATTAAATTTACCTCGTGAAGAGGAGTTTTGGAGTAGGGGAATTAGTGCATGTGCAATTTGTGATGGAGCTTCACCACTTTTCAAGGGTCAAGTTCTGGCGGTTGTTGGAGGAGGTGATACAGCTACCGAGGAAGCTATATATTTGACTAAATATGCTCGACATGTGCATTTACTTGTACGTAGGGACCAAATGAGGGCATCAAAAGCTATGCAAGATAGGTTAGTCATAATTCCATATCATGTATATTACGAAGCATAGCTGAACATTTGTATATTGTTTGCTTCATGGGTATCGTGTAGATGTGACAAGATAGGCTAGTCATGTACTCATGTTTTCATATGTAGTATGGTTAATATAGGCCAGGTCGAATGAGGTTGACCCACAAACACTTCTTTCTCCTTTTTGTTTATTAATAGGATTATCTAATTAGTCAATGCATTTAATATTATTATAAGATAAACAATACGGAGTATTACAATAATAGGGGAACTTTTTGAATAAATATGATTTAGAAGGTTGTATGCTGATAAAATCGAGGCTGACTTTTAACCCGTTTGACCCATTTTCTTGGGAAGTGTGTTGGTTTGGCCCTTTTGAGATAAAACTCTATCCAAATCATCACATTCATGAGTAAATGGGTCCAAATGCCACCTCTACTTCTGTGTGTCACTCATTATACTAATTAGAATTTGTTAGCGTGTCTTCTTACTTTGCCTTGTTTCTTAGTGTTGCATTTATTAACTATAGCATGATAGATGAATCAAATCTGATGATCCCAATTTGGTATTTATAAGAGCTTCTAAAGCTTTCTTGCTTGGATCTAGTTTAGGTCTGATTGGTTCTTTTACACTTCTTCTAAGGCTTATTATACTTTCTGTCATTGAGACCTTTGCTACTTATTTATACTCATCCTTCACTAATATGGTGGTACTCCGAACCATTAAAAACGTTCATCCAAACATCAAATATCTAATTATTCCAGTTCTGTGACTTCTGTCTATATTACATAAACTTACAATCAAGACTTTTAGAGTTCGACTTGTATAGAATATAGATCTAAAGGTGTAACATCTAACAAAATCATTCATCTTCTATCACATATTTCTTTCAATTCGTTGACTTTGTTTCCTTGACATAAAAGTCCATTTCTCACTAGATTTCGCATATTTAGTGCTTTCCTCTCTGTTAGTTACTTCTAAATTTACTTCCATCATTTAAAAATATCATCTAGGTCTAATAGAAATCAGGGGTGTTACACTTATAATACCTCAACATGGGTGTGTTGGAGTTTATAAATTGTCTGTCTGGAGGTGTTTGGATTTTGATAAATTTCTGCCTTCTGCTTCAGAACAAAATTCTTTTTAGTTCAGTCCCAACATAATCTTTTGCTCATAAAAGAAACATTTAGCACCTTATTTGAGAGTGGGAACTTGTTCACAGTTCACTGTTTGTTTACCATTTAGGTCAACCAACTTACCAAAAGAAAATTAATGTATTTTAGTTTTCAACTCCCTGAATGTTTGTTTAACAGGTTGATTCTGGCGAATGTTTCAGAGTTCTCGATAATCCAAACATCACGGTGCACTACAACACAGAGACAGTGGATATTGTCAGCAACACAAAAGGACAAATGTCTGGCATAAAAGTCAAGAACCATGACACCGGGGAGGAATCAGTGTTGGAAGCTAAAGGACTATTTTATGGAATCGGTCATTCCCCAAATAGTCAACTTTTGGAGGGCAAAGCTGATCTAGATAGCTCAGGATATATATTGGTTGAAGAAGGAACAGCAAAGACTTCTCTAGAAGGCGTGTTTGCTGCTGGAGATGTTCAAGTAATATACCAAGCTTCTTAGTTTTTATTTTTATGTTTTATTTTTATTTTATCTTGGGTTAATGTTGTAGATCAGCAACCTATTCTTCATTTTGTCCCGATGTATGCAAATCACCCATCTTATTATACATGTAAGTAACGACCTTTCAATTTGTGTGTCGATGTGTGCAACTTACTACCGTTAAAGCCTAGAGTACAAGTGTCTGAAATTTTTTACTACCATTTACCTTGCTTGTACTCTATGCTTTACAAGGTGCAAGTTGCACACATTGACACAAAAATTGGAAGTCGGTAATTAAATGGTTAAGTTGCATACCATGGTACAAAACGAAGAGTAGGTTCTTGATCTAAAGCATTTACCCTTTGATTGTTATTCTTATTATTTTTTTGCTTGAAAATGTGTGCATTGTGATTTGTATTAATTTGTAATCATTTTCTGGGTAGGATCATGAATGGAGACAAGCGGTAACTGCAGCAGGATCAGGGTGCATTGCTGCTCTATCAGTGGAGAGATATCTTGTCAGCAATAATCTTCTTATTGAATTTCACCAGGTAGTTTGTCGAGTATTATTTGTTATCGTTGACATGAAAATGAATAGAAAGTTTTTCAGTAACTCCCTAATCATCGTTTTATCTTCTGATTATGACAGCCTCATACTGAAGAAGTTAAGAAGGAACTCACACCAAGAGATGTGCAGGAAGGGTTTGACATTACACTTACTAAGCACAAGGGCCAGGTATCTAAACTATATCCTTGCTGTTTTAATTTGGTTCCCCAATTCAATTGATACCTTCTATATATCGGGTTGCAGTTTTTGTTCCAAGTGTTAAAACGTTAAATTTGAATGCAAAAGATGTTTACTCAATTAATTTTCCCCTACTTTGCTTGCTTGCTTACTTATCTTTCTGTTTCTCCACTGCAGTATGCATTGCGTAAATTGTACCATGAAAGTCCTAGACTTATATGTGTACTATATACATCACCAACTTGTGGTCCATGTAGGACGTTAAAGCCTATTCTTGGCAAGGTAACACTACTCATTTCTGTATCAACAATTTTTTCTTTTTTTTTGTATCTTTATTCGTCGAGTTTTGATCTGCTATGGAGTATGGAATAATATTGTGAATATCTATAAATGCAGGTGATAGACGAGTTTGATCAGAACGTCCACTTTGTTGAAATTGATATCGAAGAAGACCCCGAGGTTGCTGAGGCAGCGAATATTATGGGTACACCATGTGTCCAATTTTTTAAGAACAAAGAAATGATCAGGTTTGTAGTCTTGTAGATTTATTCTTTCTTTACATTCTTACAGTTTTTTGTTACATTTCCCACCATCTGCATGATCTCTAAAATTTCAAAAAGAGATTTTTGATCAATTTTTACAATCTGTAAAAAGGTGACACTTTTGACCCAGTTATTTATAGATGGGAGTGTTTTATCTCTAATGGGTTAAATGGGCCTAACGTAGAAAGTTCAGTTAACAGTTCAAACGGGCTGAAATTCTCCGACAAAGTCTGTTTTTCATTGCATACAACCTCTTTATATTTTTTGTAATAATATTGTTTTTCTAACCATATGCTGATACGCATTATTTTTAATTATACCCTTTATATAGTAGTTCTAGAAATAGGGACAAGAAGTTGTGTGCAGGTTGACCCAACCCGATATAGCCCGTTCAACTTCTAATAAAAATGTCCCATTTTGACACGTTCGCTAGCCACCTGATCCGCACATCTTGCCACCTCTATATTAGACCATCATTTATCTTCTTAGAATGTGCAGGCATATATGTTTAGTAACTTCAACTATAAGAACTATTGCCTTCTGAAAAGAATCATAGATTATCTTATCGCAACAGTGTATTAGAACATGCTTGAATTCAGTCACTTACACGTATGAATATCAATGCAGGAGTGTATCAGGGGTCAAAATGAAGAAAGAATACAGAGAATTTATCGCATCAAATAAGTGAGTTTTTCCTATTCATCTTTGTACAAGTGCTACACTAGTTCCTGTTGTCATTTTGTGATTCAATTTTGATATTCCAAATTGGCTAGTTAAATACTGCCTTGTAATTTTAACTATTTATACTGATCAAATACATCTCAATACAGATGCTGAGTTGTTAATGCAGTATAATTAACATCTAAAACAAATGTAGTATTCTTATTGTTATGCAAGTGTGTAATATTTGATGATACACGGCGTTGAAAGATTATGACAACCATACCTCAACCTATTGAACTCCAGAAAAAGGATTCGAGTTTTATGACTTTGAAATTACAAAACAAGCTCTTTTTAAATATAACGATAATGTACTTGTAAGTTTTGCTAAATATACTAGTAGGTTTTGAGTTCTAAGTCTACTGAATAACAAAATGTATATTATGCGACGTATGATTTAAATCTTCCTTACTACCAGTCGTTTGTCTATGTGGTAATCTCTTTATCACTTTACTCGCTTATTCGAGTTCTTCATATCTTACAAAGCCTTCGTCTACCATCGCGTGAAAATTGTTGTAACCGCTTCATATTTTCTAGCTCTTATTTCAGATTTTATCTGCTACTTTCTTTTCTGAGTTATATGAGGAAACACAACTTATCATTTCATGAAGAGTTTTAAGATTAAAGTTATCATCTATCTGTTTATAATAATCACATGACTTTTATTATGATCTATAGGTATCCATCATTGATCCATTTTTATAGAATTTCATGTCTTTGACTAATTATTAATCAATGCTACAATATGTAACAATTTAAAAATAAAAAAGTGATCATTATTGGCTAATTTTTAAATTTGTTAATCACGTGACACCCTCATGAAATAAGATTCTGTATTAGAGGTTGGCTACCCAAATGCAGCAATATTCCTAAACAATCATACACATTGTACAACCAATCTTGCACATTGTACAACCATACAACCAAAATCTACTTTTATAAGCAAATGTGTTTAGTTGTAAAGAACATCCCTAAACATCAAAAGCAACCGACCACACTACAAGTAAACATGCCAACACACAAATAATCATCTATAATCGTACTATTAAGCACATATCATGTTTTGGTTAATAAGATTATTATGTAATAGATTATGAAATGAGTTATCTTATTAGTTAATCGTACATGTAATAATTGAAGTTGTCATGATAACGAATATATGTTACTCCGTATACAATAGTTACACATCACAAAAAAATAAAAGGGTTTAGTGCGCGCAAATGTATCAAGCTATAGTCTGACATTCATTGTATGTAGCGAACTACTTGGGCTTCTATTGTATGTAACGGACTTATACTTTTTTTACATTATATGTAATTTTTGGTACTTTTTTCACGTGTCAACTCTATAAACTGTCAAGTGTTGTGTCTTACAACCGTTGATCTGATCAAAATACATACATACATACATACAATGTAGATAAATTACAAGTTCGTTACATATAATGTAAATCCGCATGGTTTGCTGCATACTATGAATGTCAGACTATAGTTTAATACATTTGCGTCTACTTAATCCAAGATAAAATAAAAATTAAGAAGGATGATTAAACACGAGAAGTAAATAACAATTCATCAAATATGTCAACACTTCATTTTTTTTATTATATCGTGTCTTCATTTGTCAACATCATATGATCATAATAAATTGTAATATACTCAAAGAATAAAGAATTTAGTTACTACAATGAAAAAACCAAAGAATATAAGTTTGTATGCTTTTAGCTACATTATATCGTATACCCTAAAATTTCTACAACAAATTTGTAATGTCAATTGCTCAATCTATCTACAATGTTCCCAAATTCATTATAACCTTCAAGAATGAGTTCTAACCCGATCCCACAAATCGAGCTCGAGCTCGAACTCAAACACAATCTTAGGCTCGGGCTTGGCCCTGGTTCCTTTTAGCCATGATATACAAATGTGATCGAACCAAATGCTTCCTAAACCTTGTGAGGTTTAACTTGACCCTTTGTCGATCGAGGTAAATCTTTTTCGTAAATTCCCATCCTCGATCGTTTACACTATCCGGGTCAGTCAAAACGGCGTCGTTGCTTTCATATTCGTTATACAACGAGCTCTCTTGGGGAAGAATCTCATATCCAATATACCTCAACCCGAGCTTCTTCGCAGGCCCACCATAGTAAGTCTCTGCAGCCCAGTTTGTACCTAAAGGTACAACTTGAATAAACACGGATCCGGGCTTCATGAACAAGAAATGAGTCATCGCAGCGCCGTGGACCCCGATCATGGCATCACTCGAGTTTAGTGACCGATAAATCTTCGCCAACTCGGTTGTTTTATCTGGCCATAGAATCTCAACTGAGAACCCAATTTTTTCTGCCATTTTCGCTAGTAAGTCTTGGTTCATGATGGCCCGTGACCCGTTTCTTGATATAATCACGAGCTTTGGCTTCTCTGGTTTTAGGGTTTCAACGGGTTCTTCATGAATCAAATCGTGAATTCTTGGCTCGTATGCTTTGTCAAGAACATCATGAAAATCTTCGATTGTTTTGTTATGTTCTGTCAATGTATAATTGATCGCGAGCTCATCGTGGATTCTTAAACCGACTATAGCTTCTGTAAAGCAATGTGTTCGATTATCTCCATTAAAATCCAACGGCTCGTAATCAGATAACCGAGATATAACATCACCATACTTCGTAATCCACCAATCATGATATTCAAGAATCACAAACACAACTTTTTTGTTATATTTCTGAGAAGTAATGTAAAGTGGGATCAACCCATCATTGAATTCATGATAAACGTTGCCGGTAAACCCTCCGGTGGAGAAGAAAACCGCCGGAACATCATGAGTTACATCACATTTATGTCGGTTTTCGATAGTTGAACCATTCGCTATCTTGGAAATGAGAGTTAGTTCATCAATGGTGGCCATGGTTGATGGTTCCCATTTTCGAGTGTAGGGTTTGATCTTTTCTTGCCGGATTTCTTGTTCAATGTCACCGGAGGTGTAAAGAAAGACAGAAAATGAAGAAGATTTTGTTCTAATATCACCTTTCATTATGCATATATCTGATCTAATACTGCTTCTATCACAACACATAGTTCCTGCAAATCAAAATCCACATAGTTTAGATCATAAAGGTTGTCAATTTATTGATCAAGATCAAATAAAACAACATAGTGAATCCACACAGACATTATATATACAGAACAGAGCTTCAAGAACCAAAAATTCCTAGAACTTATAAAAATGTCTATGTAAGCTTCTTCAGTTTTTCATGATACATGCCTTAATGAATAATAAAAAAGTTGTTGCCTTACTAAAATTTTAAAAAGTTGTTGACTTTATTTGTAATGACTGACAAGATTATTAATTTTAATTTATGAACTCACATGAAATTAAGTTAGAAACTTATAAGCTCATAAAAACTTACCTTTTTAGGTAACAGCAAACTTAACCAACCAGCACGTGGCTTACAGACCAAAAACTGATAATTCCAGACGTATAGTTTGAAATAGTTAATTAAAATTAGTTCATAATATTTGTTTGATTATAGATTTAATCCAGACATACATACATACAAACAGCATCAACATCAAGAATCAGAAATTCCCAGAAATTATGGTTAAAATATTCAATCTATAGTTTGGAAACCAAACTTTGATCATTCCAAGAAATACACTTCAATAAAAAAGTTCATATTTTTTAATCAAGCATGGATCATAGATTATAATAATTACTATTTTCATAAAAAATAACAGAACAATAAATTAAATTTGGAAACATAGAAAGAACTTACCATTAGAGACAGATGAACAAAGGGGAGCTTTTGAATCAGCAAGAATTTCATCTTCACCTTCATATGAATCTTTATGAACAAAAAACAGTATTATTAGTATTATAAACCATAAAAAGATACAAACTTTACCTCAAAAACAGAGCTTTTATGTACAAAAAGGGAAAGTGAGCTTACATAGTAGAGAAAAAGTGGATGAAGGAGATGGAAGAAAAGAAGGAATAAGAAGCAAGCAACAAGAAAGAAGTGAGCAAAAAGTTAGAAAAAATAGAAGTTTGGGTCTTGATCTTCTGATACTAACACAACCACTTTCTTCATCTACATGTAACACCATCAAGTTTGCACCTTTTTTTGGCTGCCTATGATGATGATCCACCATTTTTTGTTTTCTTCAAACTTAAAAGTCAAGATTTAGAGCAAATAGATAGAGAAGAGAGAGAGATATAAATAGATTATGAATATTTGTGGTTTTATGGCAAATGTTTTATGGGGTTTCTTTGTTTGTTCCCAGAACTATAAATAAAAATGTTTATAAGAAGGTGGTAATGTGGTGATGGTCAAGATGAGGGTTTGGTATTGGATGCTTTTTAGACAGTCAACTATATCAATCTATAAGTGTTGTTTAATACAAGAAGAAAAATAGAACTTTTCCATTTGGTCCTTGATATTTTTGTGGGTACAATTTTTGAATCAAGTAGTATAACGATTGTTAAATGTTAATTAGAGACCTTAACAAATTTTTTTTATGTAACTTCACCATACAAGCAAATACTTGTAGGACAATCGTTGTCTTTCTCGTGGGGAATACAATAACTTGATTGTCGTTAAGGATAGGTATGTACTCTATGCTTGTATGCAGAGGCGAATGTAGGATGGAGACAACTGTCCCCTCAATAATTTTGAAATTACGTAAAAAATAATAAATTTAGGATATTAAAGTCAATTTTAAAATTTTGCCCTCTCAAAATTATGAAGAATAACAGAATAATTTTGTTATTGTCTCCTTCATGTAAATTTTCTAGCTCCGCCCCTTTTAGTATGGTCGTTTTTATGTAGTGTTCTTGTTGATTGATTATTTGTTATCTAATATATAGTTTGATAGCTTTATCTTTTCATCCATAGCAAGATAATTTGTTGCATGTTTACTTCGATTGTTGAATGTACATGTTATGTGAAAAATACGTTTTAAGCAAACATTTGAGATCAAAGTGATACTTTTGCAAGTGTAAGGATGTAAATGTCAAGATGTATTCGTTACGGGGCTAAAGTGAACATGGAAGGAACCCCAATGGAACCAGCTGCTGCTATAGATAGGCCTGGCTGTCTACGGGTTAAATATTTGGTGATTAAAGGCATTAAACCGGAAGCGCGTGGTTCCACGCTCACCGGAAAGCCGCGTAGGAACGCAAGTGACGGCGGAGCCAACCTCGCTTGCCAGCTTTTAGAGTTGTCAGCTTGAAGAAGAATATACTCCATATAACGGATTAAAATTTGTAATAATGTATATTTTTACTAAAATTTATTTTATGTTAAAAAAAGTGTAATGATATATTTTATCAAAATCAACATAATAAAATTGTAACAATGTATTATTCTTTAGGGAGGTGATCCCTACACCACCAACATTTTGCCATTCATCACTAAATTTTTTATATAGACCCTTTTGCCCTTTCCCAATCTAAATCAAGTCACTAGTTGTTAAAGGGTCCAAAGGGTAAAATGGTCCAAACAAAAAATTTGATGGTGAATGGCAAAATGTTGGTGGTGTAGGGATCACCTCCCTATTCTTTAACCGGTGAACAATCATTTTAAAGTGTAAACTTAACAAGTTCATATTGTCATGTACTCCATTCTTCCCAATATAATTGTCTGAATATAATTTCATAAAAAGTAAAATAATTAATAAAATTTCATTATTCTCCATTTAGCCTTTAGGTAGTTTATGATTAGTTGAAATTGAAAGTGAACACTTATATCAAGATATCCGAAAAGAAAATATGTACAATTAAATTATGACCAATATAGTATTTTGTGTGTCGATGAGAATAAATTTTTTATTTGACAAATTCATATTGTCATGCAATAAAATTTTTTTTTTTTTTAATTCTAATGAGGTATGTTTCATGTCGAAGTATTGAAACATTCAATACAACTTGTTCTATTGATTCTTTAACAAGACAACAATTTCTTTTATTTGTTAAAAATACTTAAATATATTACTATATCAATAGCAAATAAGATATTTTTAAAAGATTTGTATTGTTAGGGAACAAAGAAAGATAGCTTCCACTCCACAAGTGGCTAAACCATGCCACAAATTTTCAACTATATAGACCAATATCAATGTTCATTGATCATTGCATAATATAAATCTTGTGCATAGATACTATACTATTCGATCTCCACAGTATGAATATAAATATATATATATAATATTTAAATATATATTAGAATGCGTCTTCATTCATTGTATGAAAAGTTTAGCTTTAACTCATATCGTTTTAACTTAGGTGGCGTTCGGAATAAAGGTCTAATTATGGGGTTTTAAGAATTGAAATCATAGAATTGTATGGTTAGTAGTGATGGGTGTATTGATATTAGTATTGAGTTCTAAACAATAAGGATTTAATATCCATTCCAATTCCAATACCCATTACCAAATCTACCCTCATTTAATACTCTCAATAACTCAATTCTTAAATATTTCAAGTAAAACTTTCCCGGAATGTAAGGATAAAACTGGCATTTTATAAATGCAGTTTAATGTGTAGCATAAGAGCACATATTAACAAAACCCTTCATAATAGTAATAATAGTAAACACCATCTGTAAAACAGTATTTAACTTTTTACAAAAACTATAATGTCACTCAATGTTTATACTTTATTTTCCAGTTCATTGTACACGTTTATATCCATTATATTCGCCGAGATAATAAATGAACTTAAAAAACCTAATCACCAAACCACAAGCTCACACTCACAAAAGGTGTGCCACTAATATTACTTCGGAACATTGATCACTTCAACGGATTATGCAACGGAACAATATTACAATACTAAAAACCTTGGTGAATGATGTGTAAAATCTAGTTATAAAAATTAAACAAAGAAATACCGTTACTTAAACTAGTACACAACTAGGCAAGTGTACCCTATCGTGTATAGAATAGCTACAGTAAGTCCAAGTTCGTTCCACATGGACTATGTATTTAAGAATTATAATTAAAATGCAACTAATTTAAACAAGTAATTAAACGTGGGTTTTGTGTGACCGAATTGTCACGTTGCTTAACAAACTACTAAAATTGTAAGAACGAGTAGACTCAGGAAGAGTCAAATTAATTGTTTAACTTTCAGATATTAAAACGTCACTTACTTGGATTATTTCACTAATGACTTCGGGGTTTTCAGTTAAAAGCAGTTTACTTGTGTTATAAATGTAAATCTTATTAAGCTAGGATTAGTGTTCACTTTTCCTACACCTTAAGTCCAATTCACTAATTACAATTTAATCTAGTGCAAGACATTCGCCAATATCACTATCTTACACGTTTCCGTTTAATTGTCTAACTTATTACTTATCTGCGTCCGCAATCAAAGTTCAATTATTCATAGACAAATAATTGATAATCAAAGTTCAATTATTCATAGACAAATAATTGATAATAAACATATAAGTGACAAACATCCGCTATAATCACTTATTCATTTATCAAATAAATTAGAACCGATAATTAAACCTAAATACGTAAGGTTCTCGATTAAACGTAATTTAAATAAACATAAACATCAAATGATAACACCCCTAATCACTTTATTTCATCCAAGCAAGTGTTTAAAGATTTAGCTACTCACAATCAAATAAAAACAATCACAAGAAGTAATTAAAACCGAAGTAAACATGATTTAATAAATAAAAGATACAAACCGAGTAATTACAATGATTGTTGATGATTAATCGTAACCGATTAGATTAAACTCAATGAAAGATCTTCAAAAATGCTGAAAAACCCTCAAAAAGGCTTAAGAAATTCGTAACCCTAGTTTTTGGTATCCAAAGTTAGGTTAAAAAATTATGAAAATACGTTTATATACTCTTTCCAAAAAGTGTAGGAACCGTCCATTTACGCAATCCAACACTTCAACCCGGATCGCGTATCCAGCCTTTTCACGCGATCCAACCAACTTATTAGGATCGCGTATTTTGCCTTCATTTTCTTCTGTGAACGAATTACTCTTTGTTACGCGATCCATTCTTATGTATGGGATCGCGTATTTCGCCTTTGAAACAGACTGTGACCGAAATAGCCTATCTTACGCGAAAAACTTCAATAAATCACCACCAAATCCTCACCATTCGAGCTCCTTTCTTCATTCCTTCAACAATTGCACCTAAAATCAATTTCAACTCAATTAAGTATCGAAAGTTCTAAAATTAACTAAAAACAAACGTACAAACAATGATATCGCGCAAGATATATATATATATATATATATATATATATATATATATATATATATATATACAAAATGAGTGATATCATTGAACATGTTATCGAAGCGATGATTATTTGAGGGACACATAACTTATATTTCAAGGATCCACATTGGCCACATAACATTTAAGATTGTTAACTTCTAATCTATCCTCTATACTTTTGATTTTGTTATTTATAAGAAAATTCCTTTACGATTCAATGCTCTTTGACTTATCATGAATGCTATCCTAAACAAACATACTATCTACTCATTCAAAGCAGTACCGTCAATAGGCTTTATATACATACTACCCAAAATAATTTAATTTACAAATTGCATATCTTTTTTACCAGATATAAAACGATACAACTTTATCATATACAAAATGTTCGTACTTATAAAAATCAATTACATGTTCAACGGCCCGTGTATATACACGAGTTTTAGGTCTAGTTCCCCTTTAAACCAAACACCACCTTAAATAAAAAAAAATATATATATATATATAATTTTCAAAGGTCGTATAATTATTTATTAAAAATCGTCTTTTATTATTATTTTATTTAATAATAAAGATGTATAACTTAGCATGTGGAGCAGGGGTGGTCACATGTTGCAAACACTAAACAATATTAAATAATAAAGACTATAATACAATATGAGATGAGATCAAGGAAGTACAAATATTTTGTGGATTATGAAATAATCAATGAGATTGTACCATTTGTACAAAACTCATTTACCCCACTCTTTTTGAAACTTAAATATCTCACAAACGTCAAATCAAAAAATTATGAAAATTGCATCATAAAATTCAGCGTTTTATCCTCTTCGATTTGCCATCACTCAAGGCATTTATTCGACGAGTTTTTTTCTCTTCATTTTTTGCACCATAAAATTAGTTTTTTTTCTTCATTTTTATCCTATTCACAAATTACTAACACATGTGTTAAAGTGTTGTGTTTAGGGTTTAAGGTTTGGGGTTTATAGTTTAGGACCCCAAACCCTAAACCCCAAACCCTAAACCTCAAAAGTTTTACAAAACTCTAAACCCTAAATTCTACTAAACCCTAAACATTAAACCCTTCTAAACCCTAAACCATAAACTAAAGAATAATGTACAACCAAGCACTAACACACGTGTTACTAATTTGTAAAACTCATCAAAAAACGAACAAAAAAAACTCGTCGAAAGTATGCCTTGAGGGATGGTAAATCGAAGAGGATACAACGCTGAATTTTATGGTGCAATTTTTATAATTTTTCGATTTACCATTTGTGAGATAATTAGTTTTTAAGATCTTGAGGGTAAATGAGTTTTTGTACAAATGACACAATCTCATTGGTACTTTCATTCTTTAAAAAATTTTTGTATTTTATTGAACTTTTCTCAATACAATATATAACTATAAATATAGATAAAGAAAATATGGAGCAAGTACGTATAACAAAAAAAAACTTACTCCTATAAGAAGAGAGGGATCAAAGGTCAAAAGCGTCCAAGTTCAACACTTAAGACCGGCGTTCACCGCTTTGCTTCGGTGTTTAGATTCAACGCTCAACTTCAATGTTCATGGTAGAACACTGCGTTCACCAACTTTTTTTTCTCTTTTTCTGATTGGTTACAAACTATTTTTGTGGGTCCATTTGCACTCCGGATTGAACATTACACTACACCCCTAAATTTCATATCCGTGTTTAATTTTAATGTTTAACTAAACATCGAAATGAACATCAACCACGTTGATTTTGTGCTCTAATCCTTTCAAATTCAGATTACACCAACTACACAAAGGCAAACATGCCCACTCTTTCCAAAAGAAACATGTACGCATACTACGTTGGGTTGGTATGCTATTTTTGTCATTAAAATGAAACCGATGTTTCACAAAGTATAAAGACATAAAAAGAAGAAGAAAGCCTTCTATAACGGTTTTATAAGTTATAACCATTTTAACCAATCTATACATCTAGTTAAGTGTAAGGTAAGAGTTTGGAATTCTTTTAAAGGATTCACCAAGTCCGAATCTCATAGGTTACATATTTTTATTTTAAACCGTCGTTTACCCCATTTGTCTCGATCAAAATGTAAACTTTGACTATGAACACAGTTTTAGACTTCCCTACTAATTATAACATATAACATCTGTATCTAATAAAAAAAATTATTAGTTGCAACCTAAAATTGTACATTTATTTAGGATAACTCAAAATACGTTTAAAAATATAAAAATATCTAAAAATAGAAAGTTGTAGCAACCTAATTTTATAAACAAAAGATATTCGATAGATAAAATCCCACAAGAGGTTTTCTTTCCTTTCCATCCCAGTTTCCTCTATTACTTCACCTTCGGCACACCTCCTATTATCCCCTCCCTACATTCAAATCACACACAAAATTAAATTAAAAACATTAAATCAAACACAAACCCTAACCCTAATTCAATCCAATTTCAAAATCATGGCCGACGCATACTGTTCCGACTGCCGTAAATCCACCGAAGTGGTATTCGATCATTCCGCCGGCGACACCGTTTGTTCAGAGTGTGGTCTCGTTCTCGAATCACACTCAATCGATGAAACCTCTGAGTGGCGTACGTTCGCTAATGAATCAGGTGATAATGATCCTGTTCGTGTTGGTGGTCCTACCAATGTTCTGCTTAATGATGGCGGTTTATCGACGGTGATTTCTAAACCTAATGGTGTTACGAGTGATTTTCTGTCGTCGTCGTTAGGACGGTGGCAGAATCGGGGATCGAATCCTGATCGGTCGTTGATTATGGCGTTTAAAACCATTGCTACTATGTCTGATCGGTGAGGCTGTTATTGTGATTTCGTGTCAAGTTATGCTGATTTAGGGTTATATGAGATATTATTGCTGTAAAGTTATAAGCTTTGATGCATAAATAGTGTTTGATTTATATTAGATGACATTAGGATTCTGGATGAGTATCAATTTAGGTTGTGTGATATAAATTGTGATGAATTTTCTTGAAATCGAATTAGGGGTGCTAGGGAACAGGGATTCTGTGTCATTTTGAAAATCCTCTTTTTTTCTGGTTGGTTTTTTGATTAGGGCTATTGGATATCACTTGATCACTTTATTAGAAAAAAGTTAGTTTCACCAAGTAGTTATCCACAATTTTGCACGGTTGCACCCATGACTCATTCTGCTTCGTGGATTTCACTATATAGAACAATTGTCATCCATATGAGGTCAAATGATAATATCATTGTAAGCATTCGTTATGAATGTGGATTGTCTATCGTTAATGGGTGTATGCACAGAAGTTTTACATACTTATTATGTAGGTGTGCGTATAGCTATTAATTAGGCTATTTGAATTAATTATAATTTGATAGACGCCACAAAGCTTAACCAAGATTGCTGATAATACCTGGCTCCTAGAAGCATGCAATCTCTTCAAGTTAAACTATAATCTCTATAAAATGTCTATTATTCTGCATATATACGTTTAGCATATTTGTCTTTTTTATTTTGTTTTAAATGATTCACATTTAGCTTTAGGAATTGTAGGCTCATATCCTTAACGAAGTTTAGTCTGTGAATCGAAATTGGTTTAGTTACTGTGTCTGTATTGCATCATTTGATCCCAATATTCTGGCACAAAGTATCTTTCTTCTGTTCAAGATTCTTGCATAATTTGACAGCAATTTCATCTGTGAGGTTGTATCTGATGTATTTACCTTTTCATTCAGGTTGGGCCTTGTTGCAACAATTAAGGTATGCTATCTACAACTGTGTATATAGCCAATTGGTTGCAAAAAGATTGAGCCCTCTGCCCGTCAAGGCTCCTGTTTATGTGTAATTGGTATACAAATATGCAACACCTGGGATTAGATATTTAGGCATTTACAACTGCAAGGTCACGATACATGACAGTATGCTTCAATGATATTTCCTGATTGTGTGAAACTAGGAGCCTTAAAATGGTGCATTAGATGTGTGTCTCTATCTTATATGAAAAATTAATTGTTAAGTAAATTATGGTAGACACAATATCTTGTATTTGTTGCTATACCCAATCTAGGTGAAACTGAGATGAGTGCATTCTTTGCCAATTTTTGTAAAGCTTCTGCATTTTTCTTGAAACGTGAATACGTGTAAATAATTGCTTTTGAATGGGATTTAGTCTTGCCAAGAGTTTTAGCCATTAAACTTACTCATCCCCTGTTTTTGTGTTACTAGTTTGTCTTTTGACCGTATAGCTAGTGGAAGCAACCTTTTGTTGTTGTTTTTGGTTTGAATAGAGGTTAGGTCAATAATTTGGATGAACATGCCTACATGTCTAGGTTTCATCAGGTTTCATCAAAAAGATGAATTCAAATCTTATGTTATTAGGACCCAGGTGATATTCCTATTAAAAAATAGAGAAAGAACAGCATACAAGATTACAAGATCATGCCATTACAAAACTTAAATAACACAAGCTTAACATGTATAGTCAGATACTCTTCCGCCGATTAATGACCTGCACTTCAATATTTTTAGTTATTTACTAATTTTTTATTTCATTGTGTGTTTTGCAACTTTTAGGCGTTATATGGAATCTTCTCAACATTTGCTCTTTACCATTATGTTATAATATATGTTTATGATTGTTTTTTTCTTTTACTTAAATAGGATCGTGCTAATGAGATATTTAAGAAGGTAGAAGATCAAAAATCCAGTAGAGGGAGAAATCAGGATGCCATCTTGGCTGCTTGCCTTTATATTGCTTGTCGTCAAGAAGACAAACCACGAACCGTAAAGGGTATAAACCTTGATTTTATTAACATTTGCTCAAATAGAAATCTGTATTTGAATGAGATTTCCCTGAACATTTGTTCAAATAGAAATCTGTTCGGTTGCGAATGGAGCAACAAAGAAGGAAATTGGTCGGGCAAAAGAATACATTGTCAAACAACTAGAGCTTGAGATGGGACAGTCGGTGGAAATGGGTACTATACATGCTGGTGATTTTATGGTCAGTTTTTTTGTTTCTTTAATATATGCATATTATGTTTTTGTATTGTCTAAGGTTCCTAACGTGTACAGTACTTTCTTCTGATTATCGCTTGTGTTTTATTTCCATGAATCTGAATCATCAGAGGCGTTTTTGTTCCAATCTTGGTATGACCAATCAGACGGTTAAAGCTGCCCAGGAATCTGTCCAAAAGTCGGAAGAGTTTGATATAAGGTAATTGGGAAAAATATTGTTTTGGTTGTCAGAGTTCTATATGATCTAGTGATTAAGCAGATTGTTTTAAGATTAAAGTGATTGCTATTTAATAATCCCAAGTGGCATGTGATGTTTTTTTGCAAATCATCACCCACCGTTTCGCATTCAGTAATGAGTGGCATGAAAACATATATAAACCAAGTTAAGATGCATAAGGTTTTCATAATTTGCAAAAACGTCAACATGGTGTATACAAGTCCTATTGCCTTCTGAGTTAGCGTACTAAAGAACATTATCCACCTTAAGGCCCCGCTCCCGAGTTTTTGAGTGAAAGAAGAGAACAGAAATGAATAAAAAATGATAGAAAAGAAAAGAAGAGGAATAATACTTTTACGTTCCCGAGTTGGAAAGAACTTGAAAGAAGAGAAATGAAGTTTATACGGATTCATGTTCCTGAGTTGGAAAGAAATGGAAGGAAGTCACATTTTATAACTTGTTTCATCTTCCATCCTTCCATTTCTTCCCACTTTTGGAGAGAAAAGAAGCCCAAATCCTCCTCACTTCTCTTCTCTTCTCTCCGTAAAAGAAACTCTGGAACACAATGTGATTTGCATTTCCCCCTGCTTCTCTTCTCTTCTTTCGTAAAAATAACTCGGGAGCAGGCCCTAAAAGGTACCAAAATCATCCTTTTTTTTAACCTCGAACTCTGTACTTGGAAAAATTTAAATTCATCTCCATCATTACAGAAAGTTTTCTAAAAGTATCTGTAATCCATGATTTCAAAGTACAAAACCGAATGAAACCTCAAATTTGATATAACCTTTAACTGCAAACCTCATAACCATATCATGCATGTTGAACTGGGTGAATCAATTTACACCATTGATAGACCAACAGGCCTTTGGCCTAGTGGTACACTGGTACCAAGGTGGCTCACGAACATGAGGTTGTGGGTTCAATGTCCAAAAGGGACAAGGTGAATCATTTGGTGTTTAAACAAATTGTACAACATTGGAAGGTATCTTGGGGAAGTGCTTGGATGTGTGTTTTGAAATTGATCTTGTGATATGGAATTGTCAGATAAGCCCGGGAAAGCGGGAAGTAGTGTTTAGATGTAGTAGTACGATAGTTGGATATATGAGTGTTAAGTTCTTGGTAGGTACAAGTTTTAAAATTACGGTTTTACCACGGAGAAATTTTGTAAAATGGGAGTCCCAAGTCTTTCGAATTATGTCACAAGAAATGGTAGATGGGAAATTCTGTTGTACCCTTATATAATTATCTTTCTTGCTTCTCTATAGGAAGTTGTAATAGGAATATAGTATGATAGATATATGAGTGTTTGATAAGTTCTCCAGTAGGTAAAAATTTCTAGGAATACATTTTTCGTTAAAAGGAGAATTTTTTTTAAATTGGGAGTACAAGTCTTTCGAAGTATGTTACAAGAAGTGGTAGATGAGAAATTTTGTTGTACCCTTATGACCTTATATAACTAACTTTATTGCGATAGTTGTGAAAGTGTTATTTGACCTTAGACATATAGCTTTGTTATCTTGGTTTGGTTTTGTCAATCAAAATGATATAAGTTTCACTTTTTGTAGGGTGAAATTGGAGTCTAAACTCGTGTACCCCCCATTTAATTCCTTTGGGTTTTTCTTGTTTGTTTTTCAATGGTTGTATCTATTTGTTTTTCAGGAGAAGTCCAATCTCTATTGCTGCAGCTGTTATCTATATAGTTACTCAACTGTCTGACGATAAGAAGCCCCTAAAAGGTGAAATTTGCTCTATCTAATTTGTCATTAAGGCACTTTTTTTGGCTACCGTCCGACTTTTTTGGTATTTCTCTTCTAATGCATAACAATGATGATATTATCTTCTGGAACTACTGGTTGGGTTACCACATATTGTTATTACATAATGACTCAAATAGCTAAATGCATAAGTAGAGTTGTCAAGTTTGGTCCATTTACTTATGATAAGGGTCAGTTGTATACCCCTAACGGGTTAAATATGGGTAAGTTCAACATGTTTGTTCGCTAAATAAAAACATGTCAAGTGGGTTGACCCGGTTAAAAGTTGGCTAAAGTCTATTATAGTTGCATGCAGAAACAAGTATGTGTAATCTTTTGCTGATTATGCAAATGCGTATAATATGATTATTTGTCACGTATACAAGTCTAGAATAAAAAGGAGACTTAATACTTGGAAATGCATAGAAAATAACAATGTGGAGATTGGAGAATACGTGTAGAATATACGGAGTAGTATTTTGCTGTAGTGACTCAACTTCCTTGATCGCTTTCTTTTGATAACTGGATGCTTACGGTAACAATATAGTTTTTATAATCATATTCAATGCATCAATTAATATGTGATATAAATAACGGACAAAAAGTGTTTTATGTCAATCCAAAACAACCCAACCCGTGCTAATTTAGCCATCTGACTTCTTGTAAAACATGTCTTGAAACCAGTTTTTAGATATCAATCAGAATTTGGATCCACGTACATACCGTTCCTCCTGCTGTCAAAAAATAACCACAACCTTTGAGGCATGTAGGATATGAAAGTGTTTTAAGACTGTTGTTGAAATATCTAACCCATCTTTCAATAATTATAATCAAGCTGTACGCTTAAGATTACTAATATTTTTCGTGATAACTAATGGACAGGTGGAATTTTGGATTGGAATTTCGCCTGACTCGTTTATTCAGGAACTTCTTTTCTTTTTCCTCATAATTTTCTAAATATCTTCTGATATAAGATATGTGGATGCAGATGTGGCACTTGCAACGGGTGTTGCAGAAGGGACTATCAGAAACTCTTACAAGGATCTCTATCCTCATTTGGTCAAAATAATACCTAGTTGGTATGCCCAGGAAGAGGATCTCAAGAACCTCTGCAGCCCTTGAACACTATCTATGCTGAAACAACGGTTTGTACCCAACAATTTCGGCTTTTAAGGCCTTCATGAGTTTTTTTCCGATGCTGCGATGGTTATAGAAAAACGACAAAATATGATCATTTCTCTCCCTCCCCCTCCCCCTCCCCTTCCACAAATGTAGTTCAATAGGGGAGTTGCTCATTGTTTTGGACTCTTTTCATTTTTAAACAAATATGTAACCTGTACATGTTATTTGCTTTATGAACATACTCGTTCAATATACGTATTACCTGTGTGTTTGTTTTTATAAATTGATGTATATGTTTGATGTATAGTGTATTAGTGTGGGATGAGACTCACTTTGTAAAAAAGGTGTAACAAATGCTATTCGTAACTGCAAACCAAATCTGATATAAATTGTGTTCTCGTATAAATTAGTTGGTGTTACGGAGTATAATGTTTACATTTTTTGCGCCTAATATAATGTTCAGTTTGATGGTCACCTCATATAATGTCACGTTTTTTTTTATCTTTTCAGTCAAATAAATTTACGTTTTGTTCAAAAATGATCCATCCTCTACCTAAAAATTCACCTAAAAATCTGAAATTACAAAGGTACGTTTTTCTCTTGTCATTTTCAAATAGTGATATCTAAATAGCCAAATATTACTTTAATCCTACCATAAATGGATGTGATTAGTGATTAAAAAAAATAAAAAAGAACAAATGACATTTTACAGTAATTATTTACGGCCAAGTGTCAGAGGTGTTCTATCATTTTGAGATTCTCTGATTTATATATGTGAAACCAAACTTGGACGATCTCTATTTTTTTTTTTTTTTAATATTTATAAATATTCACGTAACCTCAACAGAAAATATTCAAATAGTCAATTATTATGATTATAATGAACAATATGTGTTTACAATATAATAGAGGGCAAACGGGCAACAAGCTGCGTCGCAAGTCCTTTTTGAATAGCAAAACTAACTCGTTTAAAAATAACATTCACCGATCTAGGAGTCACTACATTAGAATGCATGACCCTTTGTACTCTGTTGAGGAGGTCTATGGCGTCTGGCGCTAGGAAACCAAATGTGTCAAACGCGAAAGGTATAAACACGTGTTGGTTTTCAATGCACGCCTTTTCATGTTTCGTCACTTTGCTTGAAGCAGCTTTTAGAGCTGCCTCCCCTGCAATAAAACATCCACTCCCTAATCCTACGAGAGGTGAAACACAGGTTAGGTCCACACAAGCATGCTTGCCACCTGCCCAACCAAAAACCAAAACATCTGCGGGTCTAAGAGTTGATCTTCCTTCCCGGGGGTCAGTCAAGAAGTTCACAGGTGCTTCTATTTTTGCGAAAACTCCAGCACGCTTAAGTACATCAAAGAGGACATCCCGAACCATGTCGTGTCTGTACTTAAAACCTGGGAGCTCCTTACAATGAAAATATTTAAATTTTTAAAAGGGTTTTGATAACGGAAACACTTAGGGCTTTTGTTAAGGTTTTCAGACATACATAAATGATTTGTACCTTTATCAAAATTCACTGGCTCAAAATAAATTCAAGGGGAGACAAAACGTTAGTTATGGTTATAGTACATTATTTCATGCATGTCTGAAGGTTAATACTTAATAGTATTAACGAAAGCCCTAAGGGCTTCCGTTATCAAAACCCTTTTAAAAAAGACCGGAACTGCGTTTGGCTCGGGATATGTTTTCGATAAATTGGAGTACGTACATCGTATCAATTGAAGTTTCAAGGAAGGTAAATTCATTTGAACGTAAGAACTTGGAGAATCTCAATTTGATTTATTTTTTTTAATAAACACCCTTATGGAACAAAATTGAAATTCTTATTCTATGAATTTCATGAAATTTTATGAATCTAACTCAACCTTATGCATTCTAAATTTACGAATTTCAATTTATATAAATTTAATTTTAAATATCAATAAAGGATACACTCAGATCTTGCACATGCTAAAATCAAGTATACCATACGGTAGAAAAGCCTATTCAAAACTTTGATTAATTCTTCCATGTGTATAGGGGCGGAGCAAGGAATTTTTAGAAGGGGGGCAATTTTTTTTTTTTTTTTTCTATTACATTATGGGGGTCAAAATCCTAAAATATCGTTAATTACCTTAAAAAAAATTATTTTTTTCAAGAATTTTTGATTTCTAGGGAGGCGACTGCCCCCATTGTCCCTCTTCTAGCTCCGCCCCTGCATGTGTAGATATTGAATTTGCATAGTATTGCTTCGCTATCAAAGATATTTTCTTCAATGAATAAGAAGATGGCATATATGTGACATCGAATAAAATGTGTATATTATTATTGGCATTAATCCTAACAGCTAACACGACTGACTACTCACTATTGTAAGTGGCTAAAAATTTATAATTGATGGGCAGTTTTCTTAAGAAAGCTAATTAGAGTATATCCAATGGATGCTTTTATTAAAATTTAGATTTATTGTTTGAAAGTGTATTATACGTTGTCTCTTTTACTAATGTATGATACGAACTTTTATTTGTTCTATTGTATGTATTAAATTTGTTAATTCCGTATATTGTATGTATAATTTTTTTTTCCGGCATTCTATTATATGTATGAGTAAACATACAATAGAATGTCAAAAAGAAAAAGTATATAGTAGATGGAATTGACAAGTTCAATACATTTGGTCTATTGTGTGTATTAGATTTGTTAATTCCGTATATTGTATATATAATTTCTTTTTTGGCATTCTATTGTATTGTATGTATGAGTAAACATACAATAGAATGTCAAAAAGAAAAAGTATACATACATTAGATGGAACTGACAGGCTCAGTACATTCAATAAAACTTTTTAAAGTACGCCAAATACAATAGTAAAAAATGTAAAATATAATACACTTTGAAACAATAAACGCTGCAAAATTCTCTCCTTCGAAGAAACAACTCGCTACTAAAAAGCTATAATAACAAGAAAAAAGATCGCAATGAGAAACATCAACTCGTTCTCTAATTTGATTATATCATATTTAATTGCTGAAAAGTTTTTCTTTTTTAAGGCTTGTATTTCAAACATTTTTGATTAAGTGAACACTTATGCATTTGGTCCGAATAATATTTTTGATAAATTGGAATTTATCATAGGAATTGAAATTTCATGAAATGTGAATTCTTTTGAATGAGAGATTTTGATGACTTACAATTCAATTTATTTATGAACCAAACATTTTTGTGCAATGAAATTAAGATTCCAATACCATCGAATTCCGTTGAATTTCCACCGACCAAACGCAACTTCGAGGTCTTATCTTTCCTGATTTTTAAAGTCCTATCCATATCAGTAGTCTATATATAGAGCGAGATATAGAAGAATGTAAAGCAACACAAGGTCTTTCAATTCTTTTGATACACTCTTCATAATGTCATTCTCAACACCCTCTCAAAGTACTGAACCTTGTCTAGATGATCCTGAAGTTGAAAAGGCCAATTTGACTCTCCTTCTTGAAAAATACAAGGATAGATACACAACTCTTCCGAAGGAGAAATTAAAAGCGAATGAAGACGTATACCTTTACCACGGCTATTGGTATCGTTCAAAAGGGCTAATATCAATCGGAACACTGATGGCCGCACAAGAAACTTTCCAAGCTTAATCCAGGTGATATCTACTTAGCCACACTACCAAAATCAGGCACGACATGGATCAAGGCCCTTGCATTTGCTATTGTGAATCGAACCAAGTATAAAACCAACTCTCTTTCAACACACCCCTTACTCATCTCTAATCCACATGACTGTTTACCTTTCATTGAAAACGAAGTATTAAGAACAAGGCCTACTTATGTCGATTTGACCTTTCCACGTCTCTTTGCCACTCATATACCTTATCCTTTATTACCTCAATCCATTGTTGATTCTGGTTGTCGCATAGTTTATATGTGTAGAAACCCTAAAGATGTCTTGGTTTCTATGTTTCACTTTGGAAATAAGGTGATAGAAAAATATTATGGTCAGCTAGTTACAATCGAAGAGGTGTTTGAGACGTTTAGCAAAGGTATCACACCATGCGGATCATATTGGGATCATGTGAAATGTTACTACAAAGCTAGTGTAGAACATCCGAGTAAGATTCTATTTTTAACATATGAGAACATGATAAACGATACCAAAAATAACATGAAACGTTTAGCAGAGTTCTTAGGCTATCCTTTGACGAAGGACGAACAGGCTAATGGTGTGGTGCAAGAGATTGTTAATCTATGCAGCTTTAAGAATTTATGTGAGGTTAACAAGCACGGGAATATACGTGAGGGTCTACCTAATAAGATATTCTTTAGAGAGGGAAAAGTTGGAGATCGGAGGAATTATCTCACAAGTGAAATGGCCAACATTTTAGATCAAACTACCAACGAAAAATTTCATGGTTCAGATATCTCATTCTAACCAAGGGTCGGCGTCATATTATTTAATCGATTGACAGAATATTTGCAGAAGTTATTGTTTTTCAAGTTTCTCGTGTTAAGGGGATGTTGTTAAGCATAATATTGTTTAATTAAGGATTCACCATCCAACATGTATTATATTATCTTTTGAATAACGCTTACATGAAATAAACTAGCGAATTGATTGCTACGTACCCTTTGAACTACCAAACTTGAAAAGCTACCCTTTGACAATTCGAAAGGCCAGAACTTGAATACCATTTGAAAATGTCTTGAAACCACTTGAGTAGACATCTTAAAAACACTTGAATCTTGAAACTATATATATTGGGGGGGAAAAAACTTGATGAAAAACGCCCACGTATCAACATATATCCACCAAGTTCGCATTTGCAAATTGACGCAACAGAACCTTAACACGGTTCGACCAGGCTTGAAGAAGCCACGAAATTGTCGAGAAACGATATTGAAAGACCCAAGGAAACAGGAAACTACGAGAAGGTATCGACGTGACCACAAATTGGACTTAAAAACGATATTGATGATAAATGGTTAATTTGTTAATTAGTCATGTATAATATACACAGTATATATATATATATATATATATATATATATATATATTGATTGGCCACTTGAGTAACAAAGGCGCCATTACATATTGACAGAGGTGTTAAAGAGAAAAAAATTCAAATGGGGGGAAGTTCAATGACGTACGATGAGTGCAGGTCATCGACCAAATTGTTTTTTTTTACTCAAAACTATTTTAGTTGAATCATAGTGAAAATTAGATTCAAATCTTTAATTACATGGATAACATGTAACATAATATACTCATATATTTAGCAAGCAAAAGTATATATACTCATAATTTAGCAACTCTTTTCAAAGTTTTTACAAATTCTGATTCGAAAACAGTTATGTATAACATATTTATATCTTAAAACATTATCATATTTAGATTACTATTATGAAGAAAAAGGAATATTCTTACTCATTAAGATATATATGTTAATTGATTTGAGATGATCAGTATTAAATTAATTATTTAGAATTAAAAAAAAAAGTAAGAAAGAAGGAAATAGAAAAAAAAAATTACATTAATCTTAATAAATTATATATAGGAAACAAGTGATGATGTCATCAGTTCAATCAACCAATTTTAATTGACAAATTGAAACTTAATTAGAACGATGACATCATAAAGGTGTTTACTATATACTATAATTTAAGATTTGGAATTCATTCAATTTATATACAAAACTAAATTGTTGTATACTCCGTGAATACTTAAACACATTAAGTTATTAATATATGTATAATTAAATACCTTTGTAACTCAATGTTATTTCACTTATATCAAATGTCTTCGGTTACATATTTACTCTCAACACACTCAAACTCATATACAAAAAATAACATTAATATGACACCAACTAAATGATTAATATGTATACTATCTTAAATCATTTGATTTCATACTATATTGCGTATCTTTTTACCACATATAAAACCTTATAATTCTATCATTTAAATTATTTGATTACTTATAAAAATCAAATTACAAATTTTAAAAAAGTCCGTGTGTATACACGGGTTTAAAATCTAGTTATATACTATGAGAATGAAGGATGGATTAATTGAACATTGGACATCTTTAATGCAAAACCATTTCTCCATAACTAGGCTAAATATAAATATAATGAAGTTATTATAACTATTTTGTATTTATTAGTTACAAGTGCAGTACATTAATTATGTCGAAATTTACAAAATTATTCTCGGCTCGTAAAAATTTGGTGGGGGCGGCTACCCACCCTACCTTCACCACAGTACCGCCCCTGCATATAGATGTACAAACATCAAACAAATACAAAGAGCCTATGGAGTGCATGTAAGGCCTACTACTATGCCATTTTCTGATCGATCACTGTAACACCCAGTCCTCGGGTCTAGTAGTATTTAATATTTTCTGACTGTGAATTATTATTAAGTGTGTCAGAAAATAGGTGTGTTGTATTATTTGAAATAAATAGTGATAATAGTCGAATAATTTATTGTGACTAATAAATTATTGAGTGTTTTAATTTTATTTAGTTGACGGTAAAATAAAATAATGTTTCCCCGCAAATGGTTTTTAAGTTCCAGACAATGATAAGTACGGGGGACGAAACTAGTACATCTATTTCTAATATATGTGTAAAATGTGTCTGAGACTTCTCAAAAATTCCAGAGAATTCGGGAGAGAGCGAGTGGTTGATCTAAACCCTAAACCTAATCAAAATCATCATCAATCATCAAAATCTTGTGGAATCAATCCCTGTTTTTCATTGTTCTTGGTTTGGCCGAACCGTACGCACCATAGGGACGATTCAAAAATTTTGAAACAAGCTTGGAGGTTAAATTGAGCTTATAGAACTATGATTCAAGCTTCCAAAACATGGATTAATCATTCTTCCATCCTTTTAATCATCTTGTAAGTATTGATTCTTCAATTTTTATAACCTTAGAAAATGGGTTTTGGTGTAAATGATGAATTAGGATGATTGATATGAAATTGAAGCTTGTTATGCTTATATAATTGCTAGTTGAGGGTTGTATGAGGATTATAACTTAAATCCTAACGTAGAAATGAAGAAAATTATGTATGATCATATAGATAGTTTATGGGTTAGTTGGTAAATCATGAATTGAAGCCTATTGTTATGTTATAGTTGTTAGTTAGTGCCTAATTCATGATTATAAGTGGAGCTGTAACTTGAAATTAAAAAATTTGATTAAGTGTTCTTGAGGTTATTGATGAACTTGATAATGATAATGAATTATATGATAAAATTTGCATTTTGGTGATTAAGAACACTTAATTGATGATTAAAGATGATGATTGTGTGAACTTAATTGTTAAGTATTCATTAGACTTAAATATTGGAAGTTTGATGAATTGTTGATGGTAGAGGTTAATAACCTTAGTTGTGGTTTAACTATATTGGTTAGTGATGATGGAAGTGGATTAATGTGCTAAGGTGGTCATGATAATCATAATTTGATAAATGATGGTGAACTAATGATGTTAAAGGTGATTATTCATACTCTTGGAATGAATAATGTGAAATTACTATAAGTACCAATTAGATTAATGTATAATTGAAAAAGTGATTATCATGATATCTAATTCAAGAAGTATGAATTTGGAATTTATAATTGGAATTGTTGATGCAAATATGTTTGAATGGTGTTGTATACTTTTGAGACATGTAACTAACTGGTGACATTATGTTGTATTCTCAGATGTGCAGAAGGCTCAGTGATATTAGACTACTGAGTGGATGGCAGAGGTATTCGGTGAGTGGATCTCTAATCCTCAGCGTAACTTGGTTGTAACAAGTTTGGTTACAACAAGTAACGTGTTATTACTTTAGTAGTTGCATTGATAATTATGTTGATTGTTAATAATACTGTTGATATGTTGACTAGTTGAATACGTGACTTGTTGATTACGTGATCACTTGAACTAATTGGCCTCCGGGCATCAGTTGTTAATGAGGCAACGAGTTGTTGAACTGTTGGTTGGGCTAGTTGGTTATCTAAAGTTTAACACATCTCCTGTGTTAGTTGAGGATAATCACTAGCTATCGGTCTCGTCCGTATGGCCATACGGATAGGTTGGATAAGTGTTCTTGGGGAGCCACCCGGGTTTATGGTTATCCCCAGAGCCGCCGATCCTCATTATGGTGTTGTTGATTAATTGATGAGTTGTATTGTGTACTTGCTTGTTTAGTGTTAAGTGTTGTACGCAAAGTTGTTGAGCTAAGTTAGGTTGTTGATTAGCTATCTGCTCACTTAGCGTTATGCTAATCCCCCACATTAACCCTCCTTGCAGGTCGTAGACATGATATAGGTGAGCAAGGAGTTGACCTGGACGGAATGTTTGACATGCTGACGTGACTCTGACATTGGATTTAAATAAATTAATGATATCTTTCGTTTTATATAACACCCATGTTGATAAACTGTGTTTTGAATTAAGTTGATTTTATACATATATGAAACAAGGTATCTTATAAATGTTGGAATTGGGATAACGCTTCCGGTACAGTATATTTAAATGTTTTCAAAATAAGGGGTGTTATAATCACGAAGTGGTTTAGGTAAAGTGCAGTGCGTGAATTTTGGTGTTTGTTAATCTATAGCATGTCATCTTGGATGTTGGGTTAAAAATCAACAGATTATTTGTTGATATGTTGAATTGCATATTCTTGGAGTAAGTCTTTTTAATATGTTACAAAGTACTACGTAATACTCTTTTGAAGCTAATGATGCCAATTGCACCAAGAGGTTCCAAATGTTACAATTATTATGTACAAAAGACAGATCCAATCCATTTTTTAAACCGAAGATACTAAGCCTGGAATCTTCATTTCTAAAATTTTGGGATCTTATTTTAAAGTTTACTAAAATTAAAGGACTTAATTGATAAATTAAAACTTAATTAAAATGGTGACATCATAAATGTGTTTCCAATATACAATTTAAGATTGGTTATGTTAAATAAATTAGATTGATAGGTTTAGTCTGATTGTTTTAAATAAATAAAAGAAAATATATATATATATATATATATATATATATATATATATATATATATATATATCAAATTAAATCAAGACTTGAAAATAGAGGTGTTTATCGGTTCGGTTTTCGGTTTTCTCAATTTATTTGGTTCGGGTTGTTCGATTTTGAATTTTTTTTAGCAAAACCGAAAACCAAACCAGAAATCGAATTCACATTGAAGACCGAACTGAAAACAAATTTTGAATTCGGTTAAAGTTGAAAATTTCAAAATTTTTTATTTTTTTTTAAGTTAATCGATTTTAACTTGTAATTTTCCGTGTGTTATGGTATCACTAGATTTGAAAGTGAAAGACCTGAAGTTAATTTTAGGTTTTTAAGTCGATATACTTGTTTAGAAAATTTAAATTCCATACATATGCTACATATATTACTAATATAATATATTATTAACTTGAATTTGGTTTTCTGTTTAACCGAATTTGAAAATTCAAATCCGAAAACCGAATTCAAAATCCAAAACCGAGCCGAAAACCGAATTTTGAATTCGCTTTGGTTTTTTTTTTTTTTTGTTTTAATTCGGTTCGGTTTTCGGATTAAACGGTTTCAAACCAAATATTGAACACCCTACTTGAAAAGGCTCAAAACAAAAGTTGGCTAGCTATCGTAGATCGAAGACTTTATTTTATTATAATTTTATATATTTTTTAATCATATATTTACGCTTCAGTTTGAACGTTCATTTTCCAATCACTTCAACCGTATGGAATATAAAAGAGTTTAACTCGATTGTATATATAATTGAGTTATGGTTTACTAGATTGAAAATATTAATGTTGAAAACTGAAAACGTCGATGGTGCACATTCACATAGGGTGTGTTTGGCATCCAGCCCCAAACTTCCATCTCCAACTTCATCTCCAACTCCAGCTCCATCTCCAGCTCGTTTTGCCAAACACACCCATAATATTTGCTTGGATGTAGTTTTTTTTAATATTATTATTATTGTAGAAATTAAAGTCTTCGATTAATAAAGTTTGAATATATAGGTTAAGAAATATCAACCCTTTGTTGAAAATTAATACTTATACTTATATTTCTATCTATCTACCTTTTTTATAAAAGGGTAGCTTTTTTTACTGTAACAGCCTTGGTTAAATGCCAAGTCAGCATCTACAGTCTCATACTATTCCCCCAAAGACTTTATGCAAATCTGTAATGAAACCCCAAACTTTGCCCAAAGGAACTATACCTCCATCACTTTTTACCCATTTCATTTCTTAAGCCGGAAGGTAAACGTACTCCTATCTCTCTCTCCCCCATAAAATTTTGTTTGATATTATACTAATTTCGTGTCTGCTCATCACTATCGGCTTATACATGCATATAGGTTTTGTGTTGGTAAGCATGGATTTGGATGCATCTTTCAAGACGATGATGATAGCTACTCCATTTGTTAAGAAAGAAGTTCATGGTATGCATGCTTCAGTTCATTGTTTTATTTCTTTAGACATAAAAAAAATCCACAGTATGCAGCTTGACTTGGATTTGAAAAATGATGGTAGCTACTGTGTGATGCTTCTCTCAAGAGAATGATGAAACTTGTGTGTTCAAAAAGAAAAACCCCACAATACGTAGCTCTAAAACCGTTATTTATTAAATCCCCCACGATTTCTTTACATATTTTGGTTTCCAAACCAGGGACGAGACAGCAAAACGAAGGTTTGATAAGTTATTTCCTACTGCGTTTCTTCAAGAATTTCATGCATTTTCATTGATTACGTGTTGATGTTTCAGTATGTAATTAAGTTAAGAGATGATCATACACTTATATGGTGATTTCATTTACCCCTCGATCTCTTCTTATGACAGCTTCTTCTACAATATGTTTGTAACTTTGATTTCTTAATTGCTAAACATCAAAAGTACAGATTTGGTTCTTTGTACTAATAAATGGGTATTCTGTTGGGTTTCATTTTAATTGGATATGGATTGATTTGTTTTAATCTTGCTTCATTATAACCTCACACCGTTTGTAGAGATATTTCTCATATTCCTTACTTTAGTTATATATTATTATCCTTATTATTATGAAACATGGAATATTTTGTGGTTTTTCTTTTTTGATTTAATCCGTCGTTTCATGATTTTGCAAATAAAAAGTTCAAAAGAATCGTACGTTGGTTGACAAAGAAGGTGATCTTCAAAGAAATAAAAATATATTTTAATGCATATATATTTATTTAATATATATTTATAAATTATAACCAATGAAATATTTACATTTGAAGTCTACGAGTTTAATTAAACATTTATCTTTACATGCATCTTTTATTTAATACTTTGTTTTACTTATGGGTATACAATTATTTGAATTTAAACTAATGTATAACTTTTAATATGGCAGTGAAGATTGGAGAAGGATTTCGAGGATCAATGCGGTGTTAACTGTTAAGTGGTGAGAAATATATAGATATATCTTCTTTTTGCCTAGCTATTAGTAATATTTAGATATAACTTTTATTGTCTTTTTATTTTATTTTTTTTAATTAAATTAACTTAGAATCACTCCACAGTCCACATGTATTACGGAGTATTGTGGTTCTAAATTGATGTGGGATACACTTCGTAAATTGATAAAGGTGATTACAGGAATTGTGTATACCAATTCATAAAAAAGTCATGAATTCATGATGTAGTTGGTGCCAGCTGGTATGGTTGGACTGTGATGTGACCGGTTAAGTTTTGACAAGTTATATCATGGCATGGGTAATTGGGTATGGACGTATGGTAATGATGTCATATCCTAGAGGCTAAAACTTTTTTTTTTTTTGTACTTATTTATTTATTTATTACATCTATTATAGTAGTACAACATGCTATTGTATATCATTTGCGAATAACTGATAAGCACTAGCTAGATTGGCAAAATACATGTAAAAAGTGTTGATAAGTATAAAATATCAAATTGCTGATTATTTAAAATGAATATTGATTTTTAAGTGAATGAAAGCAATAGTGTGGAACTCGGATGGAGACGGCAAGGGAGTTGTTAAATTATCAAGAGGAAAATGCGAACCCGAAATAAAAATGTAATAAAAGCTTAGCCAATGGTGGTGTCTCAATCAGTAACATTGGATTTTTTAACGCCAAGAGGTCATATAAAATGTCTCTTATTCCACGTTAACTTGCATTAGATGTTCAACTTTTTTACTTGACTTTAGACAACATCCAATACAATAATCTACAATAAAACCTCATGACAGCGCAACATGAGATTTTAAGTAACTAAACCATTCCTAATATATTTGTTACGGCTTGGGAGAGTTAACTTAGACATGTTGTTGGAACATGATTTCAATTTTTTATTTATCAACATGATTTTACCTCAATATGTACTTCTGTTATAGTAAATTTTTGTAGATATATAAGTTGGTATAGTGAGTTGCGAGTTGAGATCCCGTTAGAAAAGAAGAGTCCCAGTTTAACTAAGTTGCCCTTTGACATCACTGTAATCTTTAAATCACAAGGATGGTAGACAAGTGGTTTCTTGAACCATCGTTAAGCTAGGTTGCATGTAATGATTAGTTTACGAATAATTGCAAGTAGTTTCTTCTTAGCCATATAAAACTTGGCGGGTTTAGAAACTTACTTACAAATGTAGCTCCCTCCAAAAAGATATATACATGCAATGTATAGTTGTTAAACTTTTACGATTCATAAGTCGACTTTTACGAGTCGAGTCAACAACGCAAAAAACGAGTCGATTTGGACTTCAACTCTTAAATGTCTTTGACTCCTACGAGTTGTTTATTGACTATTATGACTCTTATGTGACTCTTACGAGTCAAAAAATCAGACAAACTTTTAATGTAATGTAATATAAAAGATAAAATGACAAAATTAAATATTTTTTTACTATAATCTATTTTAAATTTTGCATTTGTGTTAATTGACGGTCAATGATATAAGTTTATCGACTTTCATCATGTTTTACTTTACCTATGAACAAAAATCTAAAACAATAATATGCATATATATATATATATATATATATATATATATATATATATATATATATATATATTATATTTACAGTATTATTGTAAAATAGTATTACAAGTCGAGCCGAATCACAAGTTAAAAATCGAGAACTCGAGTCACGAATTGAATCACGAGTTAATAAGTATAATGTCATATACGAAGTGAACTTAATTATCCATGGGCTGTGCTACGCACAGCCTTAAAAACCAACTAGTATTATAGTACTTAATCAATTATATATGAATTTTTCATTGTTGTATTGCAAGTTCTCTAAAGTCGAAAGTACTACACATGATCAATCATCAAATCAAAACAATATTAAAAGTGAAATCGCTAGAGGTACAGGGGCTCTTTCTTTTTACACGGAGTAAAGTCTTATTTACACTCCGGATGCGATCAATTACGATAGATGGTCCTCGAAGAAGAATTTAATATATTATATGTTACTTATTTAGTTTATGTAATATTTTGTTTTTTTTTGATAACTTTTCATATATAATGTTTGAAATAATACTGAATATATATTTATAATCAGTGTTAAGTTATCAACATTTTGATATAAATTTTATCTTCATATGATATATATTAAACAAATGTATTTTTTTTTGTCTCGAATTCAAAATTTTTTTGTATCAAAATGTAGATAAAAATAAATTGGTCGTAGTGGTATATTTGGATTAATACGAAAAGTTATATAAGAAAAGCTATAAGAAAAAAACACGATAATCCGTTAATAAAATTACGTGAATATAATATATATTTTGATATTAATGTCTAGGGGTTTTCAAAAATATCTGTATCCAAATCCGATATTCAAATATCCGAAATCCGATCCGAAATTATCCGAAAATTTAGATACCCGAAATTTTGGATATCCGAAATTTTGAATATCCGAAATTCGGATATCCGATTTTTCAAATTTGGATAGCAATTTAAAAAAAATTCAGATTTCCGGATATCCATCCGAAATATCCGAAAAAATGTATGTGTTATAATTTTATATGCATTTCTTGTTCCAAGTTAGTGAATGTTGACCGTACATTCTTGAATAACCCTATAATCACCCTTCATTACATCAGAAAGACACAAATGACTTGAAGTGAATCTCCTTTTTCCTCAGATCTCACCATCCCTCAACAATCAAGTTCTTCCAATCCAGATCTCAATTCATCCTTCTTAAATAACCTTAAATTCGGCTATAATCTATAATGTACTGCAAGTATTTGTTTCATTATATGCTACAGAAAGTGGATAATTAACAACTCTTACAAAGATTTAGGGTCTCAAATATATTATATCACTCAACTCCGAAGATCCCTTTAAATGTGCCACACAAATACATGTACCCTTCTTAAATATTGCTATCTTTATGTCAATTAGCTTTACAGAAATTTTTATCTAATGTTAGTTGTTGATTTAAAGTTCTAAAGCTCGTATTCTGCTCATTTCTGATTTGCTTATATTTGTTCCCATTTTTTCGGATATTTCGGATTATCCGGTATCCGTATCCGAAAGTTCGGATATCCAAAATTTTGGGATTCGAATTTCGGATACCACAATTCACTATCCGAATTTTCGGATATCCGAAATTCGGATATCCGAATTTTCGGATATCCGTCCGAAATTCGGATATCCGAATTTGAACACCCCTATTAATGTCCATTTGCTTTTCTTTGGTTGTATTCATACTTTCAATACTCCATAACTTATAAAGTAAAGATAATTGATCGGATAAGAAGTTTACACAGAAAAAAGTGTTATATATATATGAACGTATTAATCAAGTTTTTTTGCTCTTAATAGGGCGTTGCTTTTCAAGTGGGTTTGGAGATTTATTAATAAAGATAATTCCTTATGGTTTAAAGTGATTTCGGCTATTCATGGCCCAAGTCTGCAGAGATGTAGCCGATCCATCTATCTGAGAGGATCTACTTGGATAGAGATTATTCAAGAGCTTACTAGTCTTCGATCCAAAGGTATTGATATTATGTCTCTTTGTAAGAAAAAAGTGGGTAATGGTAGACATTCTTCATTCTGGAATGAGAGATGGTATGGAGATATCTTATTCAAAGAGAAATTCCCAAGAATTTATGCTCTTGAAATTTGCAAAGATGATTCTGTGGCTGACAAATTCCATTCGGTTACGGAGATGAATTTGATTATGAATCAGATTAGTTTAGCAGATGCTGAGGATAGATGGTTTTGGGTCCTTAATGGTGAAGGTTCTTTCGTTCTGAAAGACCTGCGCAACCTTATTGATGATATAATGCTGCCTAAAGAAGAAATTGCGACGAGATGGGTCAAGTACATTCCTATAAAAGTAAACATTTTTGCATGGAAGGTTCGTTTAAATCGCCTTCCCTCGTGAATCAATTTATCTCGGAGAGGGATTGTATTGGATTCGTTGGACTGCCCGACCTATTTAGATGAGCCTGAAGATCTTGATCATTGTCTGTTCCGCTGTGAAGTTGCTAAAGGTATTATGATGTTGTTCTGTCGTTGGTGGAATATTGATTGGGTTCCAATAAATTCTTATGACGAGTGGTTTATTTGGTTTAATTCCATTCGGTTGAACACGAAGATTAAGAGTTTTCTTGAAGGAGCTTGTTATGTGATGTGGTGGCATTTATGGAATTTCAGGAATCAAACTCTTTTTGGTTCTCGTATTCCTAGACGATCGGTTCTTTTTGATGAAATTTGTTTGAAGTCTTTTTCTTGGATTTCCAATCGATGTAATAGGAAGTTCTCTAGAGATAGTTGGATGAATAACCCCTCTTTGATTCCTTTGTAATTTTTGCCTCTTTTAGAGGTTTTTTATAAATTTAAGTTCCTTTGCCGTTATATATATATATATATATATATATATATATATATATATATATATATATATATATATATATATATAAGTTCACCATCACCTATCACATTCTTCATTTTAGAAAATATTATGAAGTGATGGTTTTTGAAAATCATCATCAATAAACATAAACAATTCAACATGAATTGGGGAGATTATATTCATTCAGATGATGATTCAACTTAAGAGGTACATTTAGTTATTATTATTGTAAAATACTTTGTTTTTATTTCATCTAAGCTTTTTATGTGTTTTATTTATGATTACAATATTGGTATCGACGAAACAAGTGACTGTGATAAAAGTGAAAACGAGAATGAATTTCATAATAATGTTCACGACTCATCACAATTTGAAACTGATACGGTATGATGATTAGGTTTATTAAATATGTAATTGTATGAATGGTAATGTTCTAATATGTTTAAAAAAAGTTTCTTATAAGTTCAAATTTTGTAGGTGTTTAGTTCTCGAGAACAACTAATAAATTGGGTGCAAGATAAGGACGTTCAATCGGTAATGTAATTGTAATTAAAGGGTCTAAACATTGTGTAGCTGTCATAGGCTACTCCGTATAGTGAACGGATAAGTACTTATAATCAATGTATGCGGTATGAAATGATTCAAGTTATTGTAAGAATGTATTTTATAATCTTCATGTCAACTTTTTATATATCATATTGTGATATTCTTTCCGTCCCATATTAATTATACACTACTGCAATGCACACCCTTTTAAGAAATTACATTGGTTATTGTGTCAACCAATAGAATTTAATATGTATCTACAAAAACCCTTTTCCGATTTGTTAAAATAAAAAATAGATAATAATTTTGAAACATTATAAAATAGAATAAGAATATTGGACAATTAAAATGGGGCATCACAAATTCTCATTTCAATACGGTTCGTAAACAATCATACTTGTGTGCATAAATGATGATATAGATTTTGTATTACGTTACGAGTTATTATTTAGATATTCATAATACTTTATTTTAAAACTAACACTCACTGCTCTATCTTAAATGAGTAGTGATTTGTACACCACCAAAAATTAGCCATACACCATTTTTATGCATCATTGTGTTGTATTGTATAACACTGTAAAGCAGCTTTAGTGGTGTATGGCTAATTTTTGGTGGTGTACAAATCACCACCCATCTTAAATGTAACAAAAAAAATTTGAAGAGAAAGTAATTGGAACCCAATGACTAAAATATATTAAAACCTCATGTATTATACACTTATACATATCAACATAAAAATACAAGTTATTATATTTTAAATAACAAACTACCAGTAATAAAAAAGTAATCACCAAATAAAAATATCAATTTAATGATTTATATACCCATACTTTGAAATAATGATATGATTGATGACAGAAAGAGACGTTGACAAGGGAGTTAGCTCCGTGTTAAAAAGCATCACCCGGTACAAGTTTTCAAACTGATGTGACATTTATGAAGTAATATAATTTTTCTCGGAGAAATATTTTACTCATATAATTTTCACAAAAATTTAACCGTAAAATGATTTAGATTAATCATACGAAGAAAAAGAAACATGAAAGAGAATACATAATTGAATTTGATTGATCCATATCTAACTCCACATCATTTTGTAGACTGTTTTTTGTATAAATTTAGTGAATGTTGAATTGCTCTTTTTCTCAATCCTTCTTTTTATTTTTTATCTTTATCTTTTTGAGGGAGTGGTGTAAAGTGTGTAACATCAGTTTGTAAATTTAGTATGTAAACTTAGAGTTAAGTTTAAATGAGAATAGAATTTTTTATGAGAATAGATAAATCAATAGGAATGTACTATGTGTCATAATACTCATTCTCCCCTATGATTTTAAAAGTCAAATATCTCACAAACGGTAAGTCGAAAAATTATAAAAATTGCACCATAATAATCAGTGTTTAATTCTCTTCGATTAGAGATGTGACAACGTATACTTTCGACGACTTTTTATTTTTGGATTTTACAAATTGTACAAAATTAGTACCACATGTGGTACTAGCCGGTACCACATGTGTTACCCGCCGATACCACATGTGTTACTCGTTTTCAAAACCTACCAAATAATGGAAAAAAAAGTTCGTCGAAAGTATACCTTGTCACATCTCTAATCGAAGAGAATTAAACACTAATTATTATGGTGCAATTTTTATGATTTTTCGACTTACCATTTGAGAGATATTTAATTTTAAAAAATGTGGGGAAAAATGAGATTAGTGACCCATGACATATTTCTATTAGTTCCTCCATTCTCACTCAAAAATACTGCACTCATTTAGTCTGTAAACGTATTTTATAATTACATCATTGATCATTTTCATAATATCACTAATTTCGAACTCTTCTATAACATATAGAGTGAGATGAGATGTCTTAATCTTAAGTATTACTCCGTATATAAGGAAGCATGTTTCTTTCCTACAAGAGTAAATTCCAAAAATCATACCTATGGTTTACACAAATTTTCACAAATCATACCCGAACTTTTATTTTCAGGTTTTTAATACAATAAGTTTCAAGTTTGCTCGTAGATGGTACCTCCGTTACAATCCGTTAATTTTCACCGTTATGTGTATAAACCACATGTATCATTTACGAGCAATTTTGAAACTTATGGGTATCATTTACGAGCAATTTTGAAACTTACGGGTATCATTTAAGAGCAATTTTGAAACTTATTAACGACAAAAATAGACGGAGTTGGACGGAGGTACCATTTATGAGCAAACTTGAAACTTATTGTACCGAAAACCTGAAAAAAAAAGTTCGGGTATGATATGTGAAAATGTGTGTAAACCACAGGTATGATTTATGAAATTTTCTCTTCCTACAACGACACATAACATCTTTAATTTTTTTTTTTTATTTTTATTTAATTGAAATTTTAATTTAAGCTTCATTTTTATTTCTTATCTTAAACTTAATAATAGCACAATTAAATATTTTAAACTAAAACCTTAAAAATAACATAACTTTTATATATAAACAATCATTTTATTCAACTTTAGGACACATAATTATTTTACATGTTCTTAATTCCTTAATTTTTTTATATCTTAAACCTAAAATTAATACCTATATATATGTATATATGTATATATATATATATATATATATATATATATATATATATATATATATATATATGTATATATATATATATATATATGTATATATATATATGATTGGGATCAAGGGAGGTTTTTTTAAAAGGGAGATGGGAGAGATGGATTTTTTTATTACTATGATTCAGTATATTTATTCTGAGATTCAGTATATTACTATGATTCAGTAAATTTTTGTATTTAAATAAAAATTGAATCACATCAATAAAATAGTAAATCATAGTGATAAAAAAATCCATCTCTCCCATCTCTCCCTAAATTTCCTTCTTTTTTGATCTTGTTACTATATATATATATATATATATATATATATATATATATATATATATATATATATATATATATATATATTCTCATTTTAAACTTCAAAAATAACTATTGATTATAAATAACCCTTTAAATCTTGAAAACATAATCTTTTTTACAAAATTATGTATTCTTACTTATATTTTTTGGATGAATCTTGGTGAGGGCTGTTAGGCCACTCCCAATCCTGAAAAAAACTGACTGAAACCGACTAAGCCACGTTAGCGTCACGTCAGCGCCACATCAGCTTTTTCAAAAACTGACTGACCACTCCCATCCATAATCCGTCACTTTAATTTTTGGGTCCCGCATTTACCAATTTACCTTTAATATTATAAACACAAAGAAAAAACAAAAACAAAAAAATCAAACCGATACTCGTCGGAATACCGAAGAAGTGCAACCGACGAACCAACCGACCGATTGGTGCTAACGCCGTCGGTCCGTCGGTTTGGAAGTGACGAAGACCGACGGACAGGGTTGGGAGCCTCCTAGAGTTTATTTTTCTCATCATTTCAAATCTATATCAACCCCACCGATTCTTCAAAACATCTCATTTCTTCAAAAATGAAATAATTCACACCTTTGGTATTATTCTTATTCTTATTTTATTATCACTATTTTCCCCATCTTATATAAATCTACCCCAACGATTTTTGCTAAAGAGAATACGTAAATCATCTGTAGATGTATATTTAATTTGATCAAATTTTTTTAGGAAATGATTGATTAATTCATTAGATGTATTATTTCGAGTGTATTATATAATTAATGGGTCGTGCTAAGAACGACCCTTTTCGTACCTATTATAAATATATAAACATATCTCAACAACGAAAACTCCTTAAATTCTTTTGATAAAAGAATCCTTCAAATGTCAATCCCTACTCCAAATCAAACTGAAACTCGTCTAGAAGATCCTAAATACGAAAAGACCAACTTTTCCGATCTCATCCTCAATAGATACAAGGATAGGATCACATCTTTACCGAATTCGAAATGTTGGTCGACGAAACACATGTACCTTTACCAAGGCTAGCGCTATTGGTACTTTTTAGAGGGCTTAATCTCAATAGGAATGGTGATTGCCTCACAAGACACCTTTCAAGCTGATCCAAATGATATCTATTTAGCAACACAGCCTAAATCCGGCACAACCTGGATATAGTCCCTCATATTCGCTATAGTGAATCGAACCAAGTACAAATTTAACAACTCTCTTTCAACTCACCCTTTACTCAACTCTAATCCACATGATTATTGTGTGCCTTTCATGGAACGTGAAATATTGAGAACGAGGCCTACTTATGCCGATTTGAGCTCCCCACGTCTCTTTGCCACTCATATACCTTACACATCATTGCCACAATCCATTATTGGTTCAAGTTGTCGCATTGTTTATGTGTGTAGAAACCCTAAAGATGTCATGGTTTCTTTGTTTCACCATGTAAAGAACGTGATAGACACTCGAGTTACAATTGAGGAGATATTTGAGATGTTTAGCAAAGGTGCCACACCATGTGGACCTTATTGGGATCATGTGAAAAGTTACTACGAAGCTAGTTTAGAACATCCGACTAGGATTCTTTTTTTACCATACGAGAACATGAGAAATGATACTGAAAATAACGTGAAACGTCTAGCGGAGTTCTTGGGCTATCCGTTCACCAAGGAAGAAGAGGCTAGGGGTGTGGTGCAAGAAATTGTGAAGCTATGTAGTTTTGAAAATTTAAGTGAGGTTAATAAGCATGGTACTACAGAAATGGGTGCACCTAGTAATTTGTTTTTTAGAGAGGGAAAAGCCGGAGATTGGAGCAACTATATCACAAGTGAAGTGAGCATGGTTGTGGACCAAATTACCAAAGAACAATTTCATGGTTTGGATATTTCATTCTAAGCAAGGATCGATATATACCATTAAGGTAAATGGATATCAATAGAATAGAAGTTATTGTGTTTCAAGTTTCTCGTGTTAAGGTGAATTGTGTCGTGTTTTCATGTCAATAAGTGTGTTTGTTCATTCGACTTTGATTTGAACATTTTGTGTAACATGTGGTTCACATCTATAAGATATTCATAATCATCGACTGTGTTATAAATCATAGAACCAATATTGGTAACTATCGCAAGCTTTCATCAGGACTCTAATAGTGATTGATAGTTTAAAAAGGGTTTATTGTTTCAAAATATATTAAACTTTATACGTTTTATTATTGAAATTGAAATGATATTGTTCTTGTTATTTTTGAAGTTTAGGGAGAGAATATATGATACGATCCATATTCTCTATTTGTGTTAAGGTCGCTGGTTCGATTTTTGTTGGCACCATTTGACTTGTCTTCGTACTTGAGACCTGGCTCAGTTGGTTGAGCATCTTTGGCATTAGTCAACAGGTTGGGGGTTCGACCCCCACTCGGTACATGGAAATCCATTGGGCCTTTGGGCTCAGTGGTGAGGAGTTTTCCCAATTGGGTTTCTTCTCGATGGTGCATCATGGAGATGATCGGGTGGTTCACTATTGTTAACTAATATCCACGGATGCTAGTTAACATTAAGCTGGACCGTCAGTGATTCTAAACTGCCTTTCAAAAAAAAAATTGACTTGTCTTCTGTTATGAGTGTTATCTATCTAATTGTTTAAAAGGCCAACCAACTCCAATATTCAATTCTCAAACAAGTTTTGGGGGCCCAAAAGCTTTACTGTCCCATGGTCAAACCCATCTAAGGGCCCCATAAGCTTTAGTCTTGGGGGCCAATTAAGAAACAGGTCTATATTTACCTTAGTGGGCCGAATAACATGTGGGGCCTAGGCACCCTAGCTAAAGGCCCAGATCCGCCCCTGGTTTTATAAATGGCTATTAGTTATGTTTAATGTACTTTGTATTTAATGACCGCCGGAGTAATAAAACAAAAAGGTAACTAGAGTGTACTTTTAACCACTGTATCATACACGTTCGTGTTACTCGTAAAAAGCATTAATGCCGGGTAAATCACACAGATGTGATGAGGCACAGATTCGAACCCATGACATGTCGATCATACATGTAGAGTTTGAACGTTTGCGGTGACTGTATCATTTGAGTGATGTCCAGTTAGTTCCGCTTGAGTAATTAATGCCTCATTACTATGTCCAAGTTATGTTTTTTTACTATCAATTAATTTATTGTTTTCTTTTTATCTATATTTTTTTAATTTATGTAATGTATTTTTTTTTAAAAATGTACGTTTCTTTTATGGGTGTGGTTCAGAGGAGCAGGAGCATTGTGAGGAGCAGGGAGAGCAGGTTTTTGACCAACCACAGGCTGACAGGTGTCTGATGCGGCCCTAACATGTCAGGTCGTCAGGGACTTTTTTGCAATTTCGAAAAAGTTGAGGACGTGCCCGAAAAATTAGCCAATAAATATCAAAAAAATTATTTAAAAATTTATTTAATAAGAAAAGTTGATAATATGCGATATGCAGTGCCAAAAAAATAAAATGCACTGCAAAAAAATAAAATGCAGTGAAAATTTTACTTATACATTATTGTTTTCATACAAAATAAACATTATTTCTAAACTCATTAATTACACTAATACATCATTTCAGTGAATTAAAAGATACAAATGGCCATTCTTTTCTATTTTAAGCTCTTACAGAATTCCATTTGGTAGAATTCTCCATTGTAGTCTCTTTAAATGTTTTATCTACAAAATAAATAACAAACATAAGATAACTTACAAAAAAAGCAAGATGCAAAAGCAAATAAAAAGGCTAAAAAACATAAAATGCAGTAAAAATATACAAGATGCATTGAACCAAAACCATTCGGTTTTCGAATCAAGTATAAATTAAGCTATAAAAACACATAAAAATGCTAAAAATCATAAAATACAGTAACACATATACAATATGCATGTAAACTTATATAAGTAGTTTCTTTATTTCAAGTATATAATCAAGCTTTACAACTAAATATAATGGTAAAAGACATAAAATGCAGTAACAGATATGTAAAATGCAGTAAACAATTATTAACATAATTCACATGAACTACAATTAAAATGCAGTACTGTAAAATGCAGTAGAAAAATGTAAAATGCAGGGAACATTTTTTCAGATCTACTTTTTAGATCTAAAAAGTAGATCTAATTTTCAAATCTACTTTTTAGATCTAAATCAACATTCCACAAATTCAACACAAATCTAGCATATCATACATTTAAAAACTACTCAAAAATCATCAATCACTATCAATCAAACCTATATCTATAATTTCAAAAATAATATCACACATATATGCACTAGATCCATAAAACCTAAAGAATGCATATGAGTCCATTGGTGACATGTATAGAAGACACGTAAAATGCAGTAGAATAATCATAAAATGCAGTTGATTTTTTCACATCTACATTTTAGATCTAATCAAAAATCATCAATCACTATCAATTAACTCCAGATTAAAACGTAAAATGCAGTAGAATAATCTTAAAATGCAGATGATTAATCTATTCTACTTTTAAATCTAAAATGCAGTTAATTATTTATACATCTACTTTTAGATCTAAAATGCAGTAACTATAAAGTAAAATGCAGTGACCTTTCCATACCTACTTTTCTAGATCTAGATCTGAAAAAGTAGATCTAGATCTACTTTTTTCAGATCTAGATCTGAAAGTAGATCTACATATATATTTACAGATCTAGATGGTGAAAGTGGTGGTGGAAGGTGACGATGAAGGTGGTGGTGGATGGTGACGGTAAAAGTGGAGAAGGTGGACGATGGTGAAGGTGGACGGTGGTGAAGGTAGATGATGGTGAAGGTGAACGTGGTAGTGGTGAAGGTTGACGGTGAAAGTGGTGAAGGTGACGGTGACAAGATGATAAAGATGGTGGCGACGGTTATGGTGGCGGTTGTGGTGTCGGTGGCGGTGGTGATGGCGGTGGCGATGGTGGTGGATGGTGATCGGATTTATATAAGTAGGTGTGTTAGTGTTTGTTTTTGTGTGTTACTGTGTGTAAAGAGAGTGTTAGGTGTTGTGTGTGTTTTTTGTGAGAGAACATGTGAGGAAGATGACCAAAAGAGGCTGCCTTAATTTACCCTCTCCCCTCATTTAATAGTAATTACATTATAGTCCCTCCACCAAAAACTGATGTTACATTATTTACATATAAGCCCCTCCGCCCAAATGAGTTTGCAAAAGGCACACATGAGTGACGTGGATTAATACAAACCGTTAGATCGTAAAATGGAGGGTGGGGATGAAGCTGCCTTTCCTGCCCCTCTAACCTCTCATGCTTCTTTGATCCTTTTCTTTCTTTTATATCAAAGTGAGTATTATTAGAGTGTTTTTATATTATATTGAAATCTATATCCATATTTTTATTTTTTTTATATATATATAAGAAAACCCATTGAAGAATCTCCTCATTGATGCTAATCTTTCTATAATCAACCCTTAGATTAAAAGATGACATTGTAACACCCGTCAAATTAGGGCTATAATTAGCGCCTAAACTACTGGTAATTTTGTGTAATTAGTTTTGTATTAATCTAAATATACGTGATATTTAGTGTAATTACATACACGCTTACGCGATTTGATTCTAAATCGAGCACTTATGAACCGGACGAGGTCCGACTTTATTTAATATGGACGTTGGTGACAAAATTTATAAATAATGTGGAGTTATCAAAACAAACATTATAAAAAAAATATCATGGTTATAAATTTTAATGTTATTGTTAAAAAGTGTGGTAGCTAGGTTCAGTGTTATTGTCAGTATTAGGCGCGGATCTAGAATGGGTGTAACGGTGGTAAATGTTTCCTTTTTTAATTTGAAATTAAGTAAAAATTCTTTTTGTAAGGTATTAACTACAATTTTTGAAGTTTTGCCCCCTTAAATTAATAAAGAAGAGCAAAATAAAAAAAAAAATTCCCCATCCAATTAAAATTTTTAGCTCCCCATTGATCGGTACAATACTCACGAGACATACATATGCAGTTTGTTGGGTGTTATTGTTGCAACGAACACTCTAGTAGATCAAGATATACAAGAATGTTAACAACACAAACTCCTAAACCCAATCGGATTGAACCTAGCTTGTCTAGAAGACAGTGTAAATGAAAAGACCAACTCGTCTTTAAATCTCATTAGATACAAGGATAGGATCACATCTTTACCAAAAGATCACATCTTTACCAAAAGATCCACTACAAGAAAAAGCACCTTTCGCCACGTTTTTTTTGCGACGACAATAAAGTCGTCGCTAAAAGATCACTAAACGACAAAATTTTCAACTTTCAACGTTTGAAAGTCAAACTAAACTTTCTGCGACGACAATGTAGTCGCTATGTCATCGCTAAAAGTAAAGAAAAATTCCAAAATTGATTTTTTTGGTCAGAGTTGTATTTGCGACGACAATGTCATCGTCATATCGTCGCGAACATTTTTTTAATTCTTATTTGGATTTTCTTTTTCCCTCCGGAACAAAAAAAAAATCCCGCGCAAGAATTTGCGACGACAATGTCGTCGCGATATCGGTGCAAAAATTTTTTAATTCTTATTTGGATTTCCTTTTTTCCCTCCGGAATGAAAAAAAATCCCGCGCACGATGTTGCGACGACAATGTCGTCGCTATGTCATCGCAATAAATAAATAAAATTTTTCTTTTTTTTTGTTTGCCACCAAAACTAAAAAACCCGCTCAACAAAAAGTTTGATATACTTGTTGAATACAATCGACGCTTCATTATTGACGATAAATTCTTTACTAATTTTTTTTAAAAAAATATTACTTTTATTTATAATATTTAATTTAATTTTTTGGATTTTTTTTCATATATAGATATACTAATATATAATATGATTAAATTATTAATATAATACATAAAATATAAAATTGTAAACTATAAAAATATTAATATATAATATATAAAATAATATGTACGTGCATACATAAAATATTAAAATACTAACATATAATATATAAATGAATACATACAATACACATATTATACAGTACATACCTAACATACATACTGTATATATACACACATATCATACATAAATACATGTTATATACATACACAGTTACACACCTACAGTATCATTCTTTTATAAATTATTATCGAAACTCCAAACATACATACATTACAGGGTTGTAAAAATCAGGATTAATCCCTGATTAATCGGGTATTGTGTGTAGCCCGATTGGATTAGGCCTAATCGCTCACAAAAAATTGATCAACGCCGGTCAAAGGGTCAACATCACTAATAATCAGGGGTAATCGCTCAAATCTGAATTAATCGGTCAAAGTTTGACTTAATATCACTAATTCGTTACACACAAAAACAAGAAAAATAGTTGTTAAGAAAGCCGTAGCATTTTTCAAGTTTCATAAATCATAAATAATTATACATCAAAACTTATGAATTAATAATGTACCTAAAATTTGTATAAGGAAACAAACACGATTATATATTCACATCTGTTTTAATATTCATGTAACAGAAAGAGATAAATTCTCTACTAATAATATAATTAAAGATATTTTTACATATATACACCAGCAAGTACTATGATAGAACATCAAAAATCCATTTTTGTTACTTAATATAATACGCTAATTAAAGAATTACTCAAAATAGTAATTATAAGGAATTATAGCGTTAGATATGTTACCGGTATTCGTTTTAAACAGAGAAACCGCGACTGAAAAAACTTCAACAAACAACACCTTCATCAACTGCCACTACCAAAAAACCTCAAAACTAGAGTGTTATTGAGTGTCGGCGACACTCCCAACAAGCAAAACCCTGATGTGTTTTTGTGGAGCTTTTTAGTTTTGACTGGACCTTTGCCTTTTATAAAAATATTTACTGGACCATTATTGGGCTTTGATATTAAATACTAAATGGTCCGAATTATTATTTTCGTTGCCTTCTATTTATTAAAAAAAACCCAGATGTGATTAATCGTTGATTAATCCCCGATTTAGTCGATTAATCCCTACAAAGTCGCCACCGATTAACGATTTTTATAACTTTGCATACATACATACATGTCATACATACATACATACATACATACATACATACATACATACATACATACATACATACATACATACATACATACAAAATCTTAGACGTAAGCCGATCGTTACTCATATAACAAGTGTTCAACTATTCAATCGATGAAGTTGACCACGATTAATGTTTGGTTCAAATGAAGTCGACCGGGAATACTATTTAGCTCAAACATATATATAAATTGTATGAGACACTAACGCTAGTACCAACTCATTACATCAAGGGGTTACCAATAGACTCGATCAATCAACCAAATGAATTAGTTAATCGTTAATCGACACTTTGCAAATATAAATCACCATGACCATCATTCATAATCTTAGACGTAAATCAATCGTTACTCATATAACACGTGTTTAACTATTCAATCGATGAAGTCGACCACGATTACTGTTTGGTTCAAATGAAGTCGATCGGGAATACTATTTAGCTCAAATATATGTATAAATTGTATGAGACACTAACAGTATTGCCAACTCATTACATCAAGGGGTTACCAATAGATTCGAACAATCAACCAAATGAATTAGTTAATCAGTAATCGACATTTTGCAAAAGTTAATCGTCGTGACTATCATATTTGCATAATAAATTAACAGTCCACTTGTTAGTTGCAAAACGACTCAATAACAATATTTGTAAATCGACACTTTAAACCGACTAATCTTCCTCGAACATTCGAATAATCGTGCAAAACCCTAAAGTGTAAACCCTCAATACCCTCGAGAGAAGTCATTATGATAACGTGAGGTGGTTTATATACATCATCACGTAATTTTATAAACAAGATACTAGTTACATGATATAATTACGGTAACGAATAATTTAATAAATTAAGTTTTTAATTAATTTAGAATTGATTTCAAATTTCAATTAATCATTTGTTATAAAGTAATTCAAGACAAATTTAAATTTAATTAATTAAAAAATTTTAGTTTTTGTATGATTTTAAATTCATATATTTTCAACAAATTAATAATTAATTTAAACTTTATATTTATGAAAAATTCAAAAAAATCCCTCCAAGCAAAAAATTTTCCGGGTCACTTGTTACAAAAAAAAAAATCGTCGCGAAAGGTCTATCGCGACGACAATGTCGTCGTAATAAAATTTTACAGAAAATTCAAAAGTCCCTCAAAATAAAAATTCAAAAAAAAATTCGTCGCGAAAGGTCTACAGCGACGACATTGTCGTCGCAATAAAAATTCGAAAAAAATTCAAAAGTCCCTCCAAACAAAAATTCAAAAAACATTTCGTCGCGAAAGGTTATAGCGACGACAATGTCGTCGCAATAAAAATTCACAAAAAATTCAAAAGTCCCTCCAATCGAAATTTTTTTCCCGGTCAGTCGTTTAAAAAACAAAATTTCGTCGCTAAAGGTCTATAGCGACGACAATGTCGTCGCAAAAAGCCACTGAAAGTCTTTAAAACCTATCTTCTTTCCCATTTTCACACAACTCTCTTCCTCCTATTTTCTCTCTATATCTTTACAAAAATTAACCTTATTTCACCAAAAAAATATATCTTCACCACCACATTTACTCTCAATTTCACTATCACACCTTAACAAATTCACCACCACTAAACCGCCGGCCAAACCCCCCATCTCCGACCAAACCATTCCACCTCCGGCCAACCTCTCCCCACCTACGGTCGACCACCGCTGTCAACCACCACCACTCAAGGATTTTATAACTTATTAGTTTTGTTGATTTTTTAATAATTTGTACATGTTGAATGATTGTGTAAACTAGTTAAATCGATGTAATGTATGTATTTGTTAAGCATATTGCTAGAATGATTTGTATATGTATAAGTTAAGTTTATAAATTTGGTTGATGTTGTTGTTGTTGTTGTTGTTGTTGTTGTTGTTGTTGTTATTGATGTTGTTGTCATTGTTGTTGTTATTGTTGTTGTTGATGCTGTCGGAAAACTGGTGCAGGTTTCGTAATGATGCTCGGAAAAAACCGGGTGGAAAGCAGAATATACAGCAGGTTCTGTAAACTGGTTTTTTTTATAGCGACGACATTGTCGTCGGCATGTCGTCGCTATAAGTTTTTAAATTTTTTTAAAATTAATTTTATTATGAAAATAAATAATAAATAAAATAATTAAAAAAAACTTTTTGCGACGATATAGCGACGAAATTGTTGTCGCAATAAGTTTTTTAATTTTTTTATCGTGTGTGGGACCCACATTTTTGTCGTCGCGATAACCTTTTGGAGACAATGATATAGCGACAGCGCGTCGCGACGATTTTGTCGTCGCTAAATAAGATATAGCGACGACAATGGGGCTTATAGCGACGACATTTGTTGTCGCTAAAAGCCTTTTTTCTTGTAGTGATCACATCTTTACCAAAAGAGAAAGATTGGTCTAACTACTTATACCTTTACCAAGGCCATTGGCACCTTTCAGGGGGCGTATTCTCAATCGAAACGTTGATGGCCTCAGAAGACACCTTCCAATTAAGCTAATCCAAACGACACCTACTTGCCTACACTAGCAAAATCCGGTACAACATGGATAAAGGCTCTCACGTTCGCTATTGTGAATCGAAACGAGTACAAAGACAACTCACTTACAACTCACCCTCTACTCATCTCAAACCCACATGATTGTGTGCCTTTCATTGAAAATGAAGTACTAAGAACACGGCTTACTTATGTCAACTCGAGTTCCTCACGTCGTCTCTTTGCCACTCATATACCTCACGCATCATTACCTAAATCTATTATTGATTTAGGTTGTCGTATGGTTTATGTGAGTAGAAACCCTAAAGATGTTTTAGTTTCTTTGTTTCACTTTGTAAACAAGTTGATAGACAAATCTCATGCTCCAGTCACAATCGAAGAGGTGTTTGAGAGGTTTAGCAAAGGTATCATCATGGCATATGGACCTTACTGGGATCCTGTGAAAGGTTACTACAATGCTAGTTTAGAACATCCAACCAGGATTCTATTCCTAACATGTGAGAACATGATAGATGATGCTGAAAATAATGTGATGCGTCTAGCAAAGTTCTTGGGCGATCCTTTCACGAAGGAGGAAGAGGATAACGGTGTGGTGCAAGAGATTGTGAGTTATGTAGTTTTGGTAATTTAAGTTAGGTTAACAAGCACTTAAATATAAGTATAGGTCTACCTAATAATGTTTTCTTTAGAGAGGGAAAAGTTGGAGATTAATGGAGCAACTATCTCACAAGTAAAATGAACAATGTTTTAGACCAAATTACTAAAGAAAAATTTCATGATATAGATATCACATTCTAAGCAAGTGATTGTGGCAAATAGAGATTGATGTTTTCGCCTTTTATATTACTCGTTTATAGAATAAAGTTGTTCTTCATTGTTAAGTGCCACCTACATGTAGTGTCTTCTGAGTATTAATTACATGAAATGAACTAGTGAATTGTGTTACGTTTTCATACGTACTATAGATGCTTTTGTTCGATCATTAGCTTCCGATTAGAGGTGAAAGTACGAATTTTGTGGCACATACTTGAGTTACGTGAACCTAATTAAGTACGTAAGCATGTGTTAATTACAAAGTTCTGTTAATCTTTAAGAGATACCCAGCTTAACTATTGAAACATAAAGAATGTACATCTTCATGTCTATATCGAGTGCAAACTGAAAATTAATCATCCAATATAAAGCCTTAAATATTACTCTGTAACTTACATTAGATCGAACTACAGTGTCGTCTCATCATTTTATTAATTTGCCGCACATGTTTAGTTCAAGCTAAACTTAGCTGCGTGCTGGACATTTATAGAAATGCTGTTATACAATAGTGTATAGTTAGAAACTAGTGTGCCCATAATAGGAAAAATAATAGTACATGCCGGTTATCAACGTTTATGCAACAAATGTACATGCAAGGTAAAATATGCATAACCAATTATAAGTTAACATGAAAATTTGGTACAGTTGTGGTGGTGGTGGTGCCTTTTGTAGCACTGGGTCATTATAATCGAAACGCTTTCACACCAACCAAGAAATGCTATGCTATTGACATATACAGCGATAGATTGATGGCTTCAAATGAGCTTCAGGGTTATAATATAAGGAAGCGAGTTACGATACGTGGTGACGATGTTAGGAAATATGTTAAAGATGGTGGCATAACACACAAGGAGATATATTTGTGCTGAAAGATGCTAGTACATCCATGCCTTTGTGTTGGTAACATGATATTGTGAATGTAAGATTGCAATAAAACTTGAAAGCTAGTGTCTTAGTTATATACTTATATAGTACATGATGAATAAATATATTCTTTTATCTCAGCTCATTTAAATTTTTTTCTTTATGTGAATGTAACTGAGTACTTAATCATTGACAAGCCTTAAATATATAGTTCTTGGGTTACCATAGAATTGGGCTCAATCTTACTCTTCAGTCTTCAGAGAACTACTTGTATAAATATTTTTGGCCCAAACAACACTTTATAATATGTACTTATGTAGTGACGAATACATTTTTTTTTAGTATAATTTGTTGATGCACAATTTTAGTGTATAGATATTTCATATTTATTTATCACATATAGAGCGGGCTCGGCTCATAATTAGACTAGGATTTTATGGGCCGAGCCCGCTCTATATGAAACGGACTAATACAATAAATCTACTAACAATAAATAAATTAGAAATATCTATTCTAAATGAACTGCCACATCATCTAATAAAAAATAAAATGTAACATTTTATATTTGTATTTTTGTAACACGACATTCATTACTAAATAGTACTACCTATGATGATTTGGACCAATTTACTTCGAATATTTCATACAATATCAATAACTTTTATTTATATGCACGTTAACATCATTCTAGAAGGGAAGAAGAAGAAGAAGAAAGAAGAAAAGTCTACATTTTTTGTCGTTGAGGATCGTCTAGACAGTCGGACGGCAAACTTTTGTCCTTCAACATGTTTTTTAACTTATACAATAATTACAATAGTTACCATCTATTTAATCACATATATTGATACGCCATCATCAAACAAATTTCACACAAACCACAAAACATGGAAGATGGTGTGGTGGTAGTTATGGTGCCTTTTGTAGCACAAGGTCATCTTAACCAACTTCTTCACCTCTCTCGTCTTCTTTCTTCCTATGATCTACCGATTCATATCGTCGGCACCACCACGCACAACCGCCAAGCAAAGCTTCGTGTTCACGGTTGGAATCGAACAACAATTGCAAATATTCAGTTTCATGAATTCGAAACACCCGAATTCGAGTCACCTCCCCCAAACCCTAATGCATCAACACAATTCCCTTCACACCTTATCCCATCATTTAAAGCTTCATCTAAACTTCGTGAACCATTTTCGAATCTACTAGCCGAAATTTCGTCTAAAACTAGACGAGTTATTGTTGTTCATGACTATTTAATGAGCTCGGTTGTACAAGATGTAGTTTTATTTGAAAACGTAGAAGCCTATGCGTTTCATTCTTCATCGGCTTTTACTACGTTTTCATACCTTTGGGAAGAGAAAGGAAGGCCTAATTTAGATATTGAATCTTATATGCAACCTACAAAGATTCCTGTTCTTCAAGATCTTATACCACTAGATTTTCTTGAATATATACTCTCTCATATTGATTGTAAGAAGTTTAATTCGGGCAATATTCATAATACTTGCAAAGTTATTGAAGGTAAATTTATCGACTTTCTCTCTAAAGAAGGACTTTGTGGTAGTACTAAACAATGGGCAATGGGTCCTTTTAATCCGGTTTCCTTAAACAACGATGAAAACATTAGCAAACGTCATAAGTCAATAGAATGGCTTGATAAACAAGCTCAAGACTCGGTTATATACGTTTCATTTGGTACAACAACTACGTTATCCGATGAGCAAATCCAAGAAATCGCGATTGGGTTAGAGAAAAGTGAACAAAATTTCATTTGGGTGCTACGATATGCCGACAAAGGCGATATCTTTAAAGATGAAGTTAGGAGAATTGAATTACCACAAGGGTTCGAAGAGAGACTTGAAGGAAAAGGTTTGGTGGTACGAGAATGGGCACCACAATTAGAGATATTGGCTCATTTTGCGACGGGCGGATTTATGAGTCATTGTGGTTGGAACTCAAGTATGGAGAGTATTACAATGGGAGTTCCTATAGTTGCATGGCCTATGCATTCTGATCAACCAAGAAACGCTACGTTAATAACCGAGGTACTAAAGATTGGTGTAAACATACGCGATTGGGAGCATCATAGTGAGCTAGTAACATCGTTAAGTGTCGAAAACAGTATTCAAAAATTGATGGATTCCGATGTGGGGAATGAGATAAGGAAAAGAGCTTCGAAACTTGGTGAAGATGTTAGACAATCTGTGGAAGAAGGTGGTATCACACGTATGGAGATAGACTCATTTGTTGCTCATATCACTAGATAAGAATATATGTGAAAAGAGTTAATTTATTTTACTTTTAGTCTAGGGCAATTTGTGTTAAGGGTAATATGTATGATTTTAAACTTTATCTAATTTACATAAATGAATGTGGGAATTTTATGTCAAATTAATCTGTTTTTAACCTAGAGTAAGCGAATATATGAGACAACCACTAAATCATGTTGGTGATGGTTCTAATCGGCCACTTCCATGAGCTTGACTTCAAAAAATGAGACTGGAAATGATATGATAGTCCACTAATTTCGAGACAAACTTTTTTGACTTTATTCGATTAAATTTCCCTTTTTTATTTTTTTTACGCTATCAAAATATCATTTTTTTAATACTATTATTATAGAGTTATAGTTATATAAGCAGGGGTGGAGGCAGGGCGGGGGTATGCAGCATAGGTAACCGCCTCACAAGAGTTTATAGATTACGTAAAAAGTATTTTTTTAATGTATTAATGACATTTAAAAAATTTCGCCCCCACAAATCTATAAAAAAATGATTTTTTTCCTACCCCCACTATTTGAATTTTCTGGTTCCGCCCCTGATTATATGTAACACCCGCCAAATTAGGACTAGTAATTAGTGCCTAATCATATGTTAATACATGTAATTAGTTCCTGGTTAGGCTAATTAATGTATCGAATTATATATATTGTTGAATATATACGAAAATGCGATTTGGTTAAATCGTACGCAAATTAAATCGAATGTATTTCGATTCAATTTAATACGGACGTTGGTGACCAATTTTATTAAATAACGTGGTTATGTCAAAAATATTATTATAATAATATTTCGTATTTATTCGTATTGTACAATCAGAAAGATATACAATTTAAAAATGTAAAACGCGCAAACTAAATAAACTAACTTAATTTATAACTCAAACGTAAACTTAATTGTAAAATAATTAAATAAACTATCGCGTAATAATTTGTATTTTAAAAATGTACCATTTAATATTTAAAATAATTATTTAACGTTTAAACGACGGAGCAAACGAACACTGCACGGAGAGCGGGGACCGAAAGTTGGAGGTTAACACCCCCAACTCCCACCTTTTCCTTCATTTCACTTTCTCTTTCTCTCTCTCTCTTTCACTTTTTCTCTCAAATCTTCATCACCAAAATTCACTCAAAAACGCAAAATAAACACATCAAACGACTTCGGATCTTCAAGATTTTTAGAGATTCACGACCACCACGCAACGATCTATCTTTCTGTCTTTCCGAAATTTCATTTCGGCGATTTGTAAGTTTCCGACAATTCTCGAAACTCTTCGATTTCCATTATTTTCGACTTGTGGTTGTTTGTATACACTTAAAATGTCCATATATGGGTTGGGTAAAAGTTTTGGACCGAACGGAAACCGAAAAACTCGTTTTCGACACATTTTCCGGCCAACAGACCGCTACGTCGCAGTTGGCCCAGAATTTATGCGACGTCAGCTTCTACGTCGCAAAACCCCTCGTGACGTCGCATAGTGCGACGTCAGTCACAACGTCGCATTAAATTGCGACGTCGCATATAGCGACGTCAGCCTTAACGTCGCCAATACCTCGCCACGTCGCACTTAGCGACGCAAGCCCCTACGTCGCAGAAATCACCTACGTCGCATTAGCGACGCAGCACCCTACGTCGCATTAAATTGTGAAACGTCGCCTTTAGCGACGTCATGCTCAACGTCGCAATCCTACCTGCGACGTCGCACCCAACGTCGCACAAATCAGAACCTCAAAAACATAGATTTTTACTAAGTGTCGAGACTCAAAATTTATCACTCGATTTACCCAAATTCAGATCCCAGATGCGTTTTTCGTCAAAGCAATTTAGTAGAAATAAAAATTTTCCAAGCTGACCTGGCAGCTCGACCCAAGCCAGGGGCTCTGCCCCTTGGACCCCGCCAGGGGCTGCCGCCCCTTGGACCCCGCTACCAGGGGCGCTGCCCCCGGACCCCCGTACTTAGATTCCGTAACGGCTTCTAAAACACAATCAAAACACATTTTTCAAGTAAGACGCCACGAAATCAAAATAATAATAATTGAGATTATTATTACAAATCCGTCACCAACGGGCCGTACACTTTTCAAATACTTAAACTTATCAACCAAATAGTGGAAATTTGGACATTATAGTTGAACGAACAACTACAAGGGTGATCTGTTGAGATACCCAATCATGATTATAACCATCGCGTGTCGTGGACACCCTCAGGTTACAAGTCTTTGGACTTCATTTCTCGGCTAATCAACTTACGTTTGTTTAAACGCACTCAGACTCAGGTGAGTTTCATAGCCCCTCTTTTACTGTTTTACTCAGGGGTGTGATATACTGCTCAACTTTTAACATGTGAATGCAAGTACCAACTTTTCATATACTACATGAGTTTTTCGAAACTAATCATTTAAAGTCCTCCGTCAGCATAGTTGTTAATACGTTGTAGCGTGAATATTAGTATATGGTACCATATAGGATTGACCCTCCTCGTCCGGGTTAGCAAGCACTAACCGGGTAAACGGACGTACTAATATTTGGGAAGACGAATGTGGATTAGGCATTCGTGGAGGCACCTCGCCCGGAATTCTCTATAGGGGACCCGGCCCTCGAGTTAAGCTCAACTATGTGCTCATGGCTGTATACACGATGATTATCATTTAATTGCTGGATGCAATTCATTATTTAATTGCTGGATGCAATTCATTATTTAATTGCTGGATGCAATTCATTATTTAAATTTTGCGGTTCATACAATATTACTTGATTTCAAACCTGTGAGCTCACCAGCTTTATAGCTGACTTTTTAGCATATATCGCAGGTACCCAGCAGTAGGATGTTTCTGCTTCAGGATTTAGCTCGAGTCAGCATACAGACGATTGAGATTTTCTTGCATTAGTATATTTTGTATAAGTACTTATGTACTGAAATCTCATTTTATTTAACTCGAGCTATGTAAAGCTTTAAACGTTGTAAACATTTCAGTTATCAATATATTTTGTTAAAACGACGCATATAGAGTCGTTTGCTATTTATCTTTGTGCTTTGTTATTTATTAGTAACACCCAAATCAAGCTTCCGCAAATCATCAAATTTGGGGGTGTTACAGATTGGTATCAGAGCCTAAGGTTATAGTGAACTAGGTTGCATTTAGTGAGCCTAGACTATGACCATTAGGCCGTATTCCTTATTAAGTATGACTGGTTCAGTGATTACAGCATACGAGTTTAATTTAACATAGCCTGATCAACTATGTACAATTAAGCAAAGATGATGTAAGACCTGAAAGTAGTTATGGCTGAACAGGGTACAATAGAAGACTCTGACCTCGAGAGAACCGAGACTTAAACATGTTTATGCTAGACACTCAATAGGCTATATTATATAGGAGCTATACGAATATAGGCCTCAAACTTACTAACGCTTTGTCTCAGAAATGGCAAACACTCCATCAAATTCATCTCGTTCTCAATCCGGGTCGCAGAACCCAAGGGTAGCAAGGAGGAACTCCAGATTGCCTCGAGCTGGCCCGTACCACACTCACTCCACCTTGCCGGCCTTAGCCGCTAGGGTGAACCAACACGAGCAACGACTTCGCACCATGGATGTCGTGTTGCAGGAAACAAACGAAAACTGGCGACTTACATCCTTTGAACGCATCGAACAAGTCTCCGACGACCTTGAAACCACAAACAACAACATGGATGTCCTTCGTAACCAAATTATAGAAACAAGGGTGGAAAATGCCCTTCTGCAACGAAAGATGGAAGAATGTGAACAGCGCTCACTTGAAGCAGAAGAGTATGCGCATGGACTAACACAACGACTAGCACTCGCAGAAGACAACGCCCGACAAGCTAGCAGGCTTGCAACCACTGTGGACCGTCTTGTCACGATGATGGAACAAATTAATCTACGTTAAAACTAGTGTAGTCCTTGTCTTGTAATCTATCTTGTAATCTAGTAACTATCTACGCGCTACTCTATAATTCGGCCGGATGCAACAATTCCCGACATCTTTTGTAATACATCTGTAGGATGTAACCTTTGAACTCGTACTATCTATTAAATATTCCTTGCTATTTCAACTCATATCAATTGTCATTATTCCTGTTGATGTTATGTATTACTGCTTTTATACATGTACATCTGTGACAATTACAAGTTCCTACAGAATCTCATTTATCTTCATTTCTTTTATTGAAGAATCATGCCGCCAAAGACCAGACCTTACACCGATGCACATATTACCTCACTCATAACCCAGGCTGTTACTGAAGCCTTGGCTCGGAATACCCCACCAAACTCCACAAGAAACAACGATGCCGCTGAAACCTCTGCCGTCAAACCTTGTTCTTACAAGGACTTTCAGAGCTGCAAACCCTCGAGTTTCAAGGGTTCTGAAGGAGCCATCGGACTGATCAGATGGTTCGAGAAAATGGAAACTGTTTTCCGTGTTAGTAAATGCGCGGAGAACGACAAAGTAAACTTCGCCACCTGCTCTCTCGAAGATGATGCCCACTCTTGGTGGAATTCATATACCCAATCAGTGGGTGCTGACATTGCCTACCAAATCACTTGGGAGGAATTGAAAGCCAAACTCACTGCCAAGTACTGCTCTATCGCCAAACTCCAAAAGCTAGATGAGGAGTTCTGGAACTTAAAGGTTCAGGGTGGTGACATCGATGGTTATACCACCAGGTTTCAACAATTAGCTGCCCTTCGCCCAGCTATGGTGAGCACTGAACCTGATAAAATCAGGAAGTACACCCTTGGTCTCCCTGATCCTGTTCGGGGACACGTCATCTCTTCAAAACCAACCACCATTGACGGTGCGATCTCATTGGCCCAAGACCTGATGTCTATGAGCCAAGATTCTGAACCACCCACTTCATCCTCCCAAAACAACAAACGAAAGTGGTCTGACCACCACAACAACCACTCAAACCAACCAAACAAGAAACCCGACACCATCAAAGCCTACAACACCACCACTGACATCGTACGAGGCTACACTGGGAACAAACCCTACTGTTCCAAGTGCAGTCGCCACCATGAAGGTTCCTGTGGTCCCTTTTGCAACAACTGCAAGAGGTACGGCCACCTCACCAAAGACTGCCGCTCACCCACCAACAACAACTCCAACAACAACACCAGACCACCCAAAGTATGCTTTGAGTGTGGGAAACCTGGGCATTTCAGGGCCTCGTGCCCAAAACTGAAGAACAACAACAACAACCGCAACAACAACAACAATACCCACAGCAGAGCTTTCGTCATCAAATCTGGGGACGCCCGCCAAGACCCGAATGTGGTCTCGGGTATGTTCCTCCTCAACAACTTAACTGCTTCTGTTCTATTTGATACTGGTGCTGATAGAAGCTTTATCTCCGATGATTTTTGCCCATTACTTGACATCACTCCTGTTACCTTAGATGTTAAGTACACTGTAGAGCTTGCCAATGGAAAACTTGTAGAAACCACCAGTGTGATACCTAATTGCACTTTAAACTTAGCTGACGAAACCTTTTCGATCGATCTTATACCCATTGAAATCGGCAGTTTCGACGTCATTATTGGAATGGACTGGTTGTCCAAACATCGAGCTGAAATCGTTTGTCACGATAAAATTGTCCGTATTCCACTCGCCGTTGGTGGAACCTTGATCATACAGGGGGAGACCGGTGGTACGGGACTCAATATAATCTCCTGCTTAAAAACCCGAAAATTTCTGAGAAAGGGTTACCCTGCCATACTCGCACACATTACCGAGAAGAAGTCGGAGGAGAAGCGACTTGAGGATGTGCCGATTGTTAGAGACTTTCCCGAAGTCTTTCCGGAAGAACTACCTGGTCTACCTCCGCCTAGACAGGTTGAGTTCTCAATCGATCTCGTACCGGGTGCCGCACCGGTGGCCCGCGCACCATACTGTTTAGCCCCATCTGAACTTCAGGAGTTGTCCTCTCAGTTACAGGAACTTCTGGATCGAGGATTCATTAGACCGAGTTCTTCACCTTGGGGAGCTCCGGTCTTATTTGTCAAAAAGAAGGACGGTTCATTCCGAATGTGCATCGACTATCGAGAGTTGAATAAATTGACCGTCAAGAACCGTTATCCACTTCCTCGCATTGATGATCTATTCGACCAACTTCAGGGTTCAAGTTTCTACTCAAAAATTGACCTGCGATCAGGTTATCATCAGTTACGAGTTCGCGACACCGATATTCCAAAAACTGCTTTCAGAACTCGTTACGGACACTACGAATTCCAAGTGATGCCCTTTGGTCTAACCAACGCACCGGCTGTATTCATGGACCTCATGAACCGGGTGTGCAAACCTTACCTCGATAAGTTTGTCATTGTCTTTATCGATGACATACTCATTTACTCGCGCAACGAGCAAGAACATGCGCAACACCTCAGAACCATCCTTGAACTACTTAGACACGAGGAGCTTTATGCTAAATTCTCTAAGTGTGAGTTCTGGATCCAAACCGTTCAATTTCTTGGGCACGTGATCGACAGTCAGGGAATTCACGTGGACCCATAAAAAATCGAGGCTATCAAAGACTGGCAAGCACCCACCTCTGCAACTGAAGTACGACAATTCTTGGGTCTTGCTGGGTACTATCGGCGATTTATCGAAAATTTCTCTAAAATAGCTCAGCCACTCACGGTACTGACACAGAAGGACAAAAGGTTCGATTGGACCGAGAAACAAGAGTCAGCGTTCCCACTTCTGAAACAAAAGCTTTGCAGTGCTCCAATTCTATCACTACCCGAAGGCACGGATGACTTCGTGGTATACTGCGATGCTTCTCACCAAGGTCTCGGTTGCGTGTTGATGCAACGAGACAAGGTCATTGCTTATGCCTCACGACAGCTAAAAATTCACGAAAAGAACTACACCACTCATGATCTCGAACTTGGAGCTGTCGTTTTTGCTCTCAAAATCTGGAGACATTACCTCTACGGCACTAGGTGCACTATCTTTACCGATCATAAAAGTCTCCAACATATCTTCGATCAGAAGGATCTCAATATGAGGCAACGTCGATGGGTCGAGTTGCTTACCGATTACGATTGTGAGATCAAGTACCATCCAGGGAAGGCTAATGTTGTAGCTGATGCCCTCAGTCGAAAGGAACGACCTAAACCACTTCGAGTCCGAGCCCTCAGTATGACCATTCATAACGATCTTACCATTCAAATTCATACAGCTCAGATCGAAGCCCTGAAAGCTGAAAACATCAAAAATGAAGCCTTGCGGGGCATTGACAAACAATTCGAAATCAGACCTAACGGGATTAGGTGCTTCTCAAACCGAATCTGGTTGCCTAGTTTTGGGAACCTCCGAGACTTGGTGATGGACGAGGCTCACAAGTCTAAATATTCTATTCATCCGGGATCCGATAAGATGTACCACGGCATCAAGGAATTTTATTGGTGGCCAAACATGAAAGCCGAAATCGCCACTTATGTCAGCAAGTGTCTTACTTGCTCGAAAGTCAAAACAGAACATCAGAAACCTCCTGGTTTACTCCAGCAACCTGAAATCCCTGAATGGAAATGGGAACAAATTGCCATGGATTTCATAACCAAACTACCCAAGTCGTCGAGCGGTTGCGATACCATTTGGGTGATCGTCGATCGTCTCACCAAATCTGCTCATTTTCTGGCAATCAAAGAAAACGATAAAATGGAACGCCTCACACAAATCTACATCAAGGAAATCATTTCTCATCACGGTGTTCCAGTCTCAATCATCTCTGACAGAGATGCCCGTTTCACTTCTCACTTTTGGCAGTCACTTCAGAAAGCTATGGGTACCCGTCTCGATATGAGTACCGCGTACCATCCTCAAACCGATGGCCAAAGTGAACGAACCATTCAAACACTGGAAGACATGCTACGAGCCTGCGTAGTTGATTTCGGTACAAACTGGGAAAGACATCTACCGTTGTGCGAATTTTCGTACAATAACAGTTATCACGCCAGCATTAAGGCTGCACCTTTTGAGGCACTGTACGGTCGTAAGTGCCGATCACCGATCTGTTGGACTGAGGTGGGAGATAGTCAACTCACTGGTCCTGAACTCATTCACGCCACCACTGAGAAAATTGTGGAAATCCAAAACAGACTCAAAGCCGCACGTGATCGTCAGAAAAGTTATGCTGACGTGAGACGCAAACCACTCGAGTTCCAAGTTGGGGACCGAGTTCTCTTAAAGGTATCGCCTTGGAAAGGCGTCATCCGTTTTGGCAAACGCGGGAAGTTGAATCCCAGATACATCGGGCCTTTTGAGATCCTCGAACGGATTGGCCCCGTAGCTTATCGATTGCAGCTGCCATCCGAACTCAGCAGCGTGCACCCTACTTTTCATATTTCAAACTTGAAGAAGTGTCTGTCTGATGAGACACTTATTATTCCATTAGATGAAATTCGTGTTGACGATAAACTTCATTTCGTTGAGGAACCCGCTGAAATTATGGACCGTGAGGTCAAACAACTGAAACAAAGTCGTATTTCCATCGTCAAGGTCAGATGGAATTCGCGGCGTGGTCCGGAATTCACCTGGGAACGGGAAGACCAAATGCGACTCAAATATCCTCAACTCTTCTCTGATTCCACATCAAACACGACTTCGAACTAAATTTCGGGACGAAATTCTTCTAACAGGGGGAGAATGTAACACCCGCCAAATTAGGACTAGTAATTAGTGCCTAATCATATGTTAATACATGTAATTAGTTCCTGGTTAGGCTAATTAATGTATCGAATTATATATATTGTTGAATATATACGAAAATGCGATTTGGTTAAATCGTACGCAAATTAAATCGAATGTATTTCGATTCAATTTAATACGGACGTTGGTGACCAATTTTATTAAATAACGTGGTTATGTCAAAAATATTATTATAATAATATTTCGTATTTATTCGTATTGTACAATCAGAAAGATATACAATTTAAAAATGTAAAACGCGCAAACTAAATAAACTAACTTAATTTATAACTCAAACGTAAACTTAATTGTAAAATAATTAAATAAACTATCGCGTAATAATTTGTATTTTAAAAATGTACCATTTAATATTTAAAATAATTATTTAACGTTTAAACGACGGAGCAAACGAACACTGCACGGAGAGCGGGGACCGAAAGTTGGAGGTTAACACCCCCAACTCCCACCTTTTCCTTCATTTCACTTTCTCTTTCTCTCTCTCTCTTTCACTTTTTCTCTCAAATCTTCATCACCAAAATTCACTCAAAAACGCAAAATAAACACATCAAACGACTTCGGATCTTCAAGATTTTTAGAGATTCACGACCACCACGCAACGATCTATCTTTCTGTCTTTCCGAAATTTCATTTCGGCGATTTGTAAGTTTCCGACAATTCTCGAAACTCTTCGATTTCCATTATTTTCGACTTGTGGTTGTTTGTATACACTTAAAATGTCCATATATGGGTTGGGTAAAAGTTTTGGACCGAACGGAAACCGAAAAACTCGTTTTCGACACATTTTCCGGCCAACAGACCGCTACGTCGCAGTTGGCCCAGAATTTATGCGACGTCAGCTTCTACGTCGCAAAACCCCTCGTGACGTCGCATAGTGCGACGTCAGTCACAACGTCGCATTAAATTGCGACGTCGCATATAGCGACGTCAGCCTTAACGTCGCCAATACCTCGCCACGTCGCACTTAGCGACGCAAGCCCCTACGTCGCAGAAATCACCTACGTCGCATTAGCGACGCAGCACCCTACGTCGCATTAAATTGTGAAACGTCGCCTTTAGCGACGTCATGCTCAACGTCGCAATCCTACCTGCGACGTCGCACCCAACGTCGCACAAATCAGAACCTCAAAAACATAGATTTTTACTAAGTGTCGAGACTCGAAATTTATCACTCGATTTACCCAAATTCAGATCCCAGATGCGTTTTTCGTCAAAGCAATTTAGTAGAAATAAAAATTTTCCAAGCTGACCTGGCAGCTCGACCCCAGCCAGGGGCTCTGCCCCTTGGACCCCGCCAGGGGCTGCCGCCCCTTGGACCCCGCTACCAGGGGCGCTGCCCCCGGACCCCCGTACTTAGATTCCGTAACGGCTTCTAAAACACAATCAAAACACATTTTTCAAGTAAGACGCCACGAAATCAAAATAATAATAATTGAGATTATTATTACAAATCCGTCACCAACGGGCCGTACACTTTTCAAATACTTAAACTTATCAACCAAATAGTGGAAATTTGGACATTATAGTTGAACGAACAACTACAAGGGTGATCTGTTGAGATACCCAATCATGATTATAACCATCGCGTGTCGTGGACACCCTCAGGTTACAAGTCTTTGGACTTCATTTCTCGGCTAATCAACTTACGTTTGTTTAAACGCACTCAGACTCAGGTGAGTTTCATAGCCCCTCTTTTACTGTTTTACTCAGGGGTGTGATATACTGCTCAACTTTTAACATGTGAATGCAAGTACCAACTTTTCATATACTACATGAGTTTTTCGAAACTAATCATTTAAAGTCCTCCGTCAGCATAGTTGTTAATACGTTGTAGCGTGAATATTAGTATATGGTACCATATAGGATTGACCCTCCTCGTCCGGGTTAGCAAGCACTAACCGGGTAAACGGACGTACTAATATTTGGGAAGACGAATGTGGATTAGGCATTCGTGGAGGCACCTCGCCCGGAATTCTCTATAGGGGACCCGGCCCTCGAGTTAAGCTCAACTATGTGCTCATGGCTGTATACACGATGATTATCATTTAATTGCTGGATGCAATTCATTATTTAATTGCTGGATGCAATTCATTATTTAATTGCTGGATGCAATTCATTATTTAAATTTTGCGGTTCATACAATATTACTTGATTTCAAACCTGTGAGCTCACCAGCTTTATAGCTGACTTTTTAGCATATATCGCAGGTACCCAGCAGTAGGATGTTTCTGCTTCAGGATTTAGCTCGAGTCAGCATACAGACGATTGAGATTTTCTTGCATTAGTATATTTTGTATAAGTACTTATGTACTGAAATCTCATTTTATTTAACTCGAGCTATGTAAAGCTTTAAACGTTGTAAACATTTCAGTTATCAATATATTTTGTTAAAACGACGCATATAGAGTCGTTTGCTATTTATCTTTGTGCTTTGTTATTGATTAGTAACACCCAAATCAAGCTTCCGCAAATCATCAAATTTGGGGGTGTTACATTATAGGCTCACACTTTTTGATTTAACGAACTTAATAATTTGTACCCTAATAATATGAGTCATTGAGGGGTGTTTGTTTTTCACTAATTATTAGATAAGACATGTGTTAATGTACAAAAATCAAATGAATGTAAATTTTCATATTAGGCCATGACATCTTCAAAGTTTATTATCAACCGGCCTTTCAAGTACCCACATAGAGGGTTAATTTTGTAACTCTGATTAGTTCCAACAGTTTATTTAACACGTAAAATAAATAATAATTATTTACTTTTTATTTACTCATCATAAACATCATATAATTCATAGAGACATGTTACATAAAGAGAACTCAAAAAAAAAAAAAAAATTAATAATAATAATAATAATAATAATAATAATAATAATAATAATAATAATAATTATTATTATTATTATAAAACGGGCCCATAGCAACTTAGCTAGACAGCTTCCTTACTTGACTACTTTCACTAATTTCCTTATTATGATTAAAAAATAATTATTACTACGTACATTATCATTGTCATCATCATATCATAGAAAAATATGTTAGTACGTACTTTCATAAATGTAACACCACACTTGGCCATCAGGGACAGAGCCATTTGACAACCACACTTGGCCATGACCCACTCTCAAATTTTTAGAAATACATTATTATAGAAAATAATAGATAATCAATTACTCCGTAACCACTGATGTAAGCAATAACCAATAGCCATACCAGTTTTGATTTACGGCTCAAAATAGTCCACAAAGAGATACTTATTTAATAATTTTATGTAAATTTTAAAGTTATGAAACACGTATAAATGATATATGGTTTTTAGATTTTTAGTTGAGAGTCAACTTTAGATAGAGAATTTTTTTGATATGATGAATTTTTCCAGTATACTCGAAGCTTTCTAAATCAATCCTAATATGTAGTTACTTGTAAACCTAAATTTTATTATCTCGAGGCATGTGTACCTTTAACTATTTTGGTAATAAGTACTTATCTACTTGCATTATGTTGATGTTGATTTCTACAGGTTGAATATTGAACCTAGTTTAAATGTATGTGCTTTATAATTAACCCATAGATGAAAATATATTTCAACATCTTGTAAAATTCGGCCACACAAAGACGAAATTCCTGGCTACGTCACTGTATCCCATCATTTTAAGCCTCATCTAATCTTCGTGAACCGTTTTCGAATCTACTAGCCGAAATTTCGTCTAAAACTAGACGAGTTATTGTTGTTCATGACTATTTAATGAGCTCGGTTGTACAAGATGTAGTTTCATTTGAAAACGTAGAAGCCTATGCGTTTCATTCTGCATTGGCTTTTACTACGTTTTCATACGTTTGGGAAGAGAAAAGAAGGCCTAATTTAGATGATGTTGAATCTTATATGCAACTTAATACTTCAAGATCTTATACCACTAGATTTTCTTGATTTTATAATCTCTCATATTGAATGTACGAAGTTTAATTCGGGTAATCTTCATGATAGTTGCAAAGTTACTGAAGGTAAATTTACCGACTTTCTCTCTAAGGAAGGACTTTGTGGTAGTACTAAACAATGGGCCATGGGTCCTTTTAATTGGCCGGTATCAATAAACACTACAAGAAAAAGTGGCTTTAGTAACGAGCTAAATTTCGTCATTAAAGGCTGGAAAATCGTCACTAACTCACTTTAGTGACGAAAATTAAGTCGTCACTTTTTGTCACTATAGGTCCGTCACAAATTCAAATTAGTGATGGATTGTAAAATTCATCACTAATTAGTCACGGGACACAAGACGTCACTATATTTGTTACGAAAAGATTTGTCACTAATAGTTGTCACTAACTATGAAAACTCATCACTAATAGATTAGATTAGTGACGACAACTACAAAGCACCAAAATGCGTCACTAATTTATAAAATGAGTGACGGAAGTTATTGAACACAAAATACGTGACTAATCGATGATTAGTGTAAAAAAAAGTCACTAGTGACAACATACACTAAGCATTAACGCTCAAATTCACCTAAATCTATTTCTCCTTTATATTGAAACATGATAATTTATGAAAATTAGTATACACGATATAAATTTCATTAACACAATGCAAATTAAATCAAGGGCAAATTACCTAAAATAGAAATGAAGTATTACTGTATTTTGCATTTTAGAAACGAACTATCAAAAGTTTTAATATTAGAAATGAAGTTTCAATTTAGTTTGTATTCTAGCAACCTGTTAACTTTTAACCCAACTTTCGTTAACTCAATGCTGACGTGTCACATCCTTCGTCCACGTGGCAGCTGACGTGACGATATCGCTGACGTGGCAATCCACGTGGCTGCTGACGTCAGCGAGAGAAAAAAATAATTTTTTTTAAAATTTTTAACTTTTTTTAAAAAAGAAATTGATTTTTTTTTTTAAAAAAAAAAAATGGTATTGTTAATGACATCCCTAAAGGCTGTCAATAACGTGCATAAATTGGTTGTACTTTGATTAATATTTATGAGGGCCAACTTAAATTCAGGGGGTCAAAGGGTTTATTACGGTATATGTACAAGTATTGATGCGTTTTGTAAATTCTTATTGACAGGCCTTAGGGCTGTCGTTATCATTTTCAAAAAATGTCTTCAAATCGACGATCTTGGATACGGGAGCTTCTTCACACCTCACTTCAGATGCAGGTAATCTCAATTCTCGTTTTAATTCTAGTTTTATTCAGTTTGATAATGTAGGTGATGGATCCCCAATTCCTATTACCCAAATGGGACATAGCTAAATTTCAAATCCATATCGTCCACTATACCTTAAATATTTCAAACCCATACTTCACACCTTGGTTCTTTGAAGATGAAGGATACACTTTTCAAGAAAAAAGATATAATAGTCAACAAAAAAATTTGGGCAAATTACCTAAAGTAGACACGAACTATTACTTTTCCATTTAGGTAATAGGATTTGGGGATCCATCACCTACAATATCAAGCTAGAATTAAAACGAGAATTGAGATTACCTGCATCTGAAGTAAGGTGGGAAGAAGCTCCCGTATCTAAGATCCAAGATCGTCGATTTGAAGACATTTTTGTAAAAAAAAAAAATAATTTAATTTTTTTTTTAATTTTTTTTTTTTAAAAATGTTTCTCTCGCTGAGGTCAGCAGCCACGTGGATTGCCACGTCAGTGATATCGTCACGTCAGCTGCCACGTGGACGAAGGATGTGACACGTTAGCGTTGAGTTAACGGAAGTTGGGTTAAAAGTTAACAGGTTGCTAGAATACAAACTAAATTGAAACTTCATTTCTAATATTAAAACTTTTGATAGTTCATTTCTAGAATGCAAAATACAGTAATACTTCGTTTCTATTTTAGGTAATTTGCCCTTAAATCAAACTACACAATGTTACCAACAATTATTGGTATTTCAACTATAAAAACAATTACAAAGGAAAACATGGCTAGCCTTGTACAAAAAGACAGAAACTTGACAACAAAGATAATATCGAGGATCCTAAACCTTCGATTCTGCATGAACTCTCTGTTTAACCTATACCCGATTGTTTAACCTTTACCCTGTTATGTTATGACTCATTATCTTTCGAATCCAATATGTTATGCTTCCCTTCCAAGCTCCTGAATCTATAATGACAAAATAAAAAAGTTGTCATACACATCATATAATGAACTTAAAACCATTCCATTATAATGCACTAAAACAAAATTAGTAGAAACAACAGCTTAAAATTGTGAAAACCTGCACCAAAACAGCCATGTATATGCATTCAACAACATAATACTACACTAAAGTGATATACACAGCAGCAAGCAATAAAACAGCAGCAAGAAGAGTTAAGGCTCCTAATTCCCCTAAAGTGCCCAACAATCGCATACATATCCACTAGTTACTTTTAGTTTTAAGCCATTGAGGGCGTGGGCCACTAACTGCCCTACATGACAGCATGCAATGAATGTTACAATATGAGTTGTTAACGTATTTGCGAGTAAGATGATAGAAAATGCAACATGAACATAAATATTAATTAACAATAATTTTAATAAGTAAATACAAAAAGAAAGCATTCTATTAATAACTTACACTTGAAAAGGCACCATGAGAGTACGCGAGACCTTCAAGTCTAATGGAAAACTTTAACATCACACGAGCCAACAATGTTTTGAATCTTAAAATCCTTCAAGCCACTATGGAAAGACAATATGTTTTATAGTCTAACAAAGAAAATTATAAATGAAGTAGAGTTGTGATAGGATGATGAATTAAATACCTTGAACTGGGCTGAAAAAATGGGTTTCAGAGTTACGCGAGCATGCAAAAGCACCACCATTAGGAAAGGGAAACGAAGAAAATACGACTACAGCAAAAAAGATTATGTTTGATTCAACTATTACAAGTATAAGTATGTCATAATCCACTTCGGTTATCTGGATGTTATACGTACCTTTCGTGCAGAAAGTTTCAATTGATGTACCTGTACAAACCTGAAGCAACAAATTGTGGCATCTATTCTAACTATGTAGGGTGTATTATTGTGGCCACTTTGTGAGAGAAAAAAACCAGAACTGCAAATATAACTTGAAGCAACGATAAACTATTTAGATAAGAGGAAAAGAACTTACCATCTTTCTAGAAGCAAAGATTGACGAGTAACTCTGTGATGTTGGGTTCCTGCTTATGGATGGAAAACATTTTAACCATGTTCTATTCATCAATACACATAAGCACATGAGTGAGAAGTTATAATAATAAACCAAAGAATAATTTAGAATTCAAACCACATGTTTTTTGAAATAGTAACACAACTCAGCTCATAAGCTGTGCACTTCAACACATATCTAGTTTTAGCTTGTATCCTCCATCTTGATCACTGAATAATTGTGAATTTACGCTATAACACATTTTACATCCTACTTTCTAACTTAAACGTAACATTCTAATTATGCTTTAATATAGCCGCCACATGAAGCGACTAAATTTAAAGTAAATGAAGTTATCTTCGTATGGTTGAATACCATAAACATACTGATTAAGTAAAGCATGAGATCCTATTACAACGAAAAACATAACGAACGAATAACTTTTAGCTTTTTAGCACCACTGTAGTTAGACATTTCCCTACTTGAAGAAACACATCAGTAGCATCATGAAGAGCCAAGAAACAGACCCAACACAAGCAAACCTGCAAGAAACATACACATTACAGAAATGCAGATCAAACAATCATGTGAAAAATCACATTATCGTGGAAAACCTATTAAAACACAACTAGCAGATTATAATCAAGTGTAGCTTCAGATATATGACAACACAATATACATAAAGTTTGCAAAATGGAACCGTAGAGTTCTATCATTAGGATCCAACTATATAAGACAACTAGTCTGTAATGCGATAAAACTTAACAAACTATTTGCATAGTGATACTTACTCACCCAACAAATTAAGTAGAACAAATTTGGTAAATTTAAGTAGATACCACTATATGATTAAATTTAAAGGAACTTACTTACAATATATGTTCATAATACACAAAAGAAACTGGCCTCTACTAATTAGTACCCCCTGCATATAGGAGTAAAAAGCACTTCAAATATGAATAACTTCAAATACAGTTTGTGTAAGAACTTAGTTGATCAAATAAACTTCAAATACAATTTGCAGCTTCTTATTTAGCGTGACAAATACTCTATAATAACACATCAAAAGCATCACCTCCTTAATTGTCTCATAACCTAACTTACTAATATAATATTGCTCCATCCAATCTGATACATGTATATATACGTAAGTGTTCTGAATTGCCTATAAAAAGATTCTAATAGAGGTATATATGTACACTATTCATGAATAAGTACTATAACATGAATCAACTATAGCTATATCAACTATAGCTCTATATATATATCATGAACTAGAGAATCGTCTTTTAAAATATTGTGAATCAGTGATTCAACTGTGTAAAAATTCGAATTGAAATGCGAGGGAGTTGAACAATAAGAGAAAAAAGGAATGAATTAGGGCAAATAGCGATACCGAAATAATCGATCTCCATGGCTAGATGATCTCAGCCAACGATTGAGTAGCTTATATATTGGATCGACTGAATAGTGATACCGAAATAATCGATCTCCACGGCTAGATGATCTCAGCCAACAATTGAGTAGCTTATATATCGGATCGATTGCATAGTGATACCGAAATAATCGATCTCCACGGCTAGATGATCTCGGCCAACGCTTGAGTAGCTTATATATTGGATCAATTGCTATTAAATCGAATCTGTGTTCGTAAATTTAGGGCACACACAACGATGAGAGGGTGGGGAATGAAGGGAGTGCAAAAAGCGTGTATACGATTGGGCTTCACAACTCTCCTTCTCCCCTAAATTGATGTCGGGTACACGATCGGGTCACAAGACCCGCGCTTTTATTTTCCGAAAACCCGAACGAATAATATAAGAATGGGTCTGCTTTATGTTTGTTAATAAAAATACTTCTATCAAAATTTATAAATACATATCATCAAAATCAAAATACTTTTATACACGATGTATTTACTCATATTAATTAAAAGTAACCAGTGACGCAATTCTCTTGTGAGTAACGTTTATACACCTAGTGACAGCTATAGTTTCATCACTAGCTATCATATTATTATAACCAAACTTATTTACGTCACTAATTTTCGTCTCTAACTTTAATAGAATGTGTTTGGCATTATATGTAGTGATTGATTAATGACAACGGGTAAGGTCGTCACTAATTAGTGTCGACATGTTTTTATTGTCACTAAGATCAGTGGATAGTGACATTAATAAATGTCGTCACTAAATTTTCATCACTAAAGCCCTTTTTTCTTGTAGTGAAACGATGATGAAAACATTAGCAAACGTCATAAGTCAAAAGAATGGCTCGATAAACAAGCTCAAGATTAGGTTATATATGTATCATTTGGGACAACAACTACGTTATCCGATGAGCAGATCCAAGAAATCGCGATTGGGTTAGAAAAGTGGACAAAATTTCATTTGGTTGCTAAGACAAGCCGATAAAGGCGATATCTTTAAAGATGAAGTTAGAAGAATTGAATTACTGCAAGGGTTCGAAGAGAGACTTGAGGGAAAAGCACTACAACAAATTTGTCATTTATCCACACTTTTTTTTTTCACACTTTTTAAAAATGTGTGGAGAATATGTAAAATTATTCACACTTATAAGTGTAAAAAAATTTGTTACATCAATAAGTTTGGAAATCACTACAATCTTAACATATATAAATGTGGGGGAAAAAATTTAACACTTAAAAATGTGGAGAAATGACAAATTTTCAACACTTAAAATTGTTGAGAAAAATTTCATAACACCCAATTTATCCACATTTTCTCTTGTGTGAAAAAAACATGTGTTACAAAATTTTTTTTCACACTTTTAAGTGTTGGAAAGTTGTAATTTCTCCACACTTAATAGTGTGAGCTTTTCTTTCTTACATATATAAGTGTGGAAAATCTTGTCATTTTCAAAAAAATTTCCAGATTTTCTAAAAGTGTGGAAAAAAATGTGTGATAAAATGACATTTTTGTTGTAGTGAAGGCTTGGTTACGAGAATGGGCCCCACAATTAGAGATATTGGCTCATTTTGCAACGGTCGGATTTATGAGTCATTGTGGTTGGAACTCAAGTACGGAGAGTATTACAATGGGTGTTCCTATAGTTGCGCGCATGGCCTATGCATTCAGACCAACCAAGAAACGCTACTTTAATAACCGAGGTACTAAAGATTGGTGTAAACATACGCGATTGGGAGCATCATGGTGAGCTAGTGACATCGTTAAGTTTCAAAAATAGTATTCGAAAATTGATGGGTTCCGATGAGGGGAATCAGATAAGGAAAAGAGCTTCGAAACTTGGTGAAGATGTTAGGCAATCTGTGGAAGAAGGTAGTACTACACATATTGAAATAGACTCATTTGTTGCTCATATCACTAGATAAAAATGTATGTGAAAATAGTTAATTAATTACATTTTACTTTAGGGATAATACAAAAATAGGTCAATATACTTTACAAAAATATTAATCTGGATACTAAATTTTAAAAATGTTCAATTAGGTTACTGTACTTGTAAAAATGTTCAACTAGGTTAACAAACTTTAGACATATATAGTTGTTATACACTACGCCAAAAAAGGGCTTTGGTCACACATGCTCGAAATCCAAATCGTCACACATTAGAATATTTATGTGACTGAAGATACAAAAATAGAATTCACGTCATTAGTTGGTCACACATGCACTCCAATTATGTGACCATTTTGAAATGTATTGCTACACCATCGAACATTTATGTGGCTAAAGGGAACTGATGTTTTTTTGATGATTATTTAGTCACATATGAATTTGGATCGCGTGACAAATGAAGAATAAGTTCGAAGTATTAGTCACGTTACACACATAAAATGTGACAAAACTGCGCCACACACTTGAACAGTGTGACCAAATGCCACTATATGGTCACATGAAGTTATTGTTTATGTGACTAAATCATGAAGTCGAGTTTGTCACACATAATTTCAGTGTAGCCAAAAACAGGTACATATGCCACTAGTACATAAATGGATATTTATGGCGGTGAAAAAGGCCATCTGAAGCGGTGATCTAACCACCCCTGATGCCGGCGACACAAAATCCTAAACATCTTTTATAGCGGTCAAACGACCTTTTCAAAAGAATAAATTTGAAGCGGTTACTTTACTTTAATAAATTGGTTGTTGGACAGTACATGAGGTGATCATTGGGCCAATAAACCGCTTCAAAAGTCAAACAAAAATTCAAAAAAAAAATCAATTTTACCCCAGAAGCATATATTCATTTTCAGTTTCCCGCTAATCACCCAAATATATTCATTATTTTTGCTTCAACTTACATTTCAAATTCAAATTAGTTTTCTTTTATGAAAAAAAATAGATTCCTTTTCAACTTATATAAATATACATACACAATAACTAAAAGGAAAAATATCAACCTGTTTTAATCGAACAAAAAATTACATATCTTAAATAAACATATCAAATTACAATAAATCAAGAATACATGGATTTGAATATAGCAATACTATACTACATGTCAACAATCATATATCTATAAAGTAAAACTTCTTCAATTGCACTAACGATACACTGCAACTCATCGCCTTTTCAGTAACCACTAGTCCACTAACAATTTGACATTTGTTTCTTGAGGACACTGCAATAGATATAAACACACTATAAATTTTATATTATTTTTATGTTTGTTGTATCTGCATATACATAGAAGATACATATGCTCACCATAACAACCGATGAAGTACAACTAGATGTGAGCCGTCATCATGGACGAGATCTGAACACAAATACATATATGTAAGAACACAGATCTGATGAACCAAAACACAGATCTAAAAAAATATTGAATCATAGTTTCTTTGAATCTTACATTAATTTACTCGTTTGCTGCCACCGTGACTCACTGTTAGTCATCACCGGATCAACTCTTCAATTTATTTTCTATAGTGGGGAATAACTTAAATAAATCTTGCTTGTGTAAATTAGTGGGTACATGCTGGAGATAATATGTGTGTGGTGGAGAAGATATGTGTGTTTATTTATAAGTAAAATGAGAAAAGAGAAGCGGTTATTTATTATTTTATAGCACGGTTCACAAGGAACACGCTATAAAATAACAAATAACCGCTCCATATTTGTTATTTTATAGCACGGTTCACAAAGAACGCGCTATAAAATAACAAATAACCGCTCCATATTTGCTATTTTATAGCGCGTTCTTTGTGAACCGCGCTATAAAATAACAAATATGGAGCGTTATTTCTTATTTTATAGCGCGTTCTTTGTGAACCGTGCTATAAAATAACAAATAACTGCTCCATATTTGTTATTTTATAGCGCGGTTCACAAAGAACGCGCTATAAAATAACAAATAGATAACCACTCATTATTTTATGTTTATTTATAGGTAAAATGAGAAAAATTATGGAGCGGTTATTTGTTATTTTATAGCGCGGTTCACAAAGAACGTGCTATAAAATAACAATTAACCGCTTCTAACTATACTCATTTTTTTTACTTTGGAAACAACCGCTCCACTTTTTTCTATTTGAAACGGTTCTTTACTTAACCGTTTTAAAATTGTACTTTTTTGAAGCGGGTTGTTTTAAACCGCCACAAATAACGATATTTTTTTGGAGCGGTGTTTACTAAACCGCTATAAATATAAGTAATTAGAGCGGTTTTTTCTAAAACCGCTACAAGTAATGCCATTAAACCGTTTCAAAAAATATTTTGGACCCACTTTTTACTTTTTATAGCGGTTATCACGTAAAACCGCTATAACACTGCGCTATAAATAGTCATTTTTGTACTAGTGTGCCACTATATGGTCACACACTTGAACACTGTGACCAAATGCCACTATATGGTCACACGAAGTAATTGTTTATGTGACTAAGTCATGAAGTCGAGTTTGTCACACATAGTTTCAGAGTAGCCAAAAACAGGTATATATGGTAACTATATGGTCACACATTTGAACACTGTGACCAAATGCCTCTATATGGTCACACACTTGAACACTGTGACCAAATGCCATTATATGGTCACATGAAGTAATTGTTTATGTGACTAAGTCATGAAGTCGAGTTTGTCACACATAATTTCAGAGTAGCCAAAAACAGGTATATATGGTAACTATATGGTCACACATTTGAACACTGTGACCAAATGCCTCGATATGGTCACACACTTGAACACTGTGACCAAATGCCACTATATGGTCACATGAAGTAATTGTTTATATGACTAAGTCATGAAGACAGTTTACACATAACTTCAATGTAGCCAAAAACAGGTAGATATGGTCACATAAGTTAGTATGTGTGTCTAAAGTGCAGTGTGTTAGAGTGTGAAAAGCTAATCCGTATAGTCACATTAATTTGTAGCACCATCATGTGACTATATGGCTTTATAATAGTCACACCATTTCACAAATGTGTAGCTAAATGATGTTTATGGCCACATTTTATGTGCTTATATGGGACGAAATGTGTAGCCAAATGTGTAGCTAAATGCTCAGCTTGTTTTTGCATATTAAATTCATTAATGTAAAACTGTTGTTATATATGACATTTAATTTATATATGCTAGCTATTTATGTTCTAATTTACAAGGTTAATGTACTACAATAAATGGTAGGGGTGTCACAAATAACCGAACCAGAATAACTAACCCGAACCCAAACCCGAATAACTCAAATTCAAAGCTTATTTGGCCACCCGAATTCGAATAACCCGAATTCGAATAACCCGAGTCTTATTTGAATCGAGTTTCGGATGAATATTTCACAATTCGGGTAACCCGAATAACCCGAATAAGCACACAAGTTATATAATATACATATATAACTTTATATGTATAAGTTTTTTATGATTTATATGTATACATCCATATATTATATACATATAAGTTACTTATGATGGTCTATATAAACTATTAGTGTCCCTTTGTAATATTTAAGTTTTTTTTAAGATGCGAAAATTTAGAATATCATCTTATTCGAGTTTAAATGGATAACCCGAACCTAACCCGAATTCAAATAACCCGAACCCGAATAACCCGACCTTATTTGAATCGAGTTACGAGTTAGATTATAAACTTGAAAAACCGAATAACCCGACTCGAATAACCCGAAACCCAATTAACCCGACCCAATGACACCCCTAATAAATGGCACTGTACTATAAAATAAAATGTGGAAGTCATAGAAATTAAGATACAAATAATCATTCCATAAAATAATCAAAAGGTAAGTTACAAGGCTAATTTACAAGGCTAATGTATTACAACTAGAGAAAATATCCCGTGCTTCGCCACGGGACCAAAATAATCTCTCTTATATTATAAAAGAGAGACTATATTACTTAATCTCCTCCTAAACTAACCCTTTTAATTTAATCACCACCTTACATTGGATTAGCTACTCTAATCTCAGCCTTTGATTGTAATTAGCAAAAAGATTAATTAATCTTAACATTTTGTGTTCCAAATTTACCCTCATCCACACATCCCGTCACTTCCCTATTGTTCAAACATATCAATCAGTCCATCAATGCCCAACACCCAGAAAAAAACCACACAAAACACGATCGATGGTTTCCAACCTACACAGACCAATTGAATCAACACCCAAATACAAAAATCTACTCTTTCCCTCATCAACCGATTCAAGTTTTCAATTTGGAACCCTAACAAACCACCATGGGAAATCAACCAATTGCGGCGGGATGTGGGGAAGGAAACTAATCAAGGAAGTTCCGATAAACTGCAGCGTCTGGCGGCGGAGGTGGCGGCGGACGATCGTGATCAGGGGTGGCTGGATTAGGAAGATGCGTGGCGAACATTTTAAGCAATTTGTAACACAGGTACTGATTGATCCTCCGAATTTCATTACACAATCGACTTTCAATTTTTGTATATACTGTTTTTTTGTCATCTACTATGATGTACAAGAATATAAGGCATAAATTTTTCGTTAGTTTGAGGAATCTGTTACACATTCAAAAAAAATGATAATGTTTATAGATTTTAATTCTTGTGAGATATTGATTTTTATTGGATTAAAGTGGAATTGGAATTGGAATTGGATCACGAATCTACAAAGAAGATGATAATGTATAGTGCTTGGGATTCTTGTGAGATTTTTATTTTGATTCAACTATAGTCAAATTGGAATTCAAGTTGTGTCATGATCTTCTTATTGTCTTGTGAAAATAGGTGGAGGTTTTAGTTTTAAGTTGTATACATAAGAATTAAGATGATAACATTAGGAATCAGAAGGCCTTAACTAAGTAAACTTCTTCTAAAACACCCCTTAAAAGTTTATCAAAATCTCACATTGAATTAGCTTTTTTAATCACAAACTTTGATTGTCGACGTGTTTTTGGTTTTTGTTAAGATATCTGATGATCACTATTATTAAGTTATTGAAGACTATATTTTATTCTCTTTTATTGTCAGAATCAATCATATCTTTGAAACTATAAGAATATAAGGCATAAACTTTTCGTTAGTTTGAGGAATCTGTTACAGATTAAAAAAATGATAATGTATATGGATTTCAATTCTTGTGAGATATTGATTTTTATTGGATTAAAGTGGAATTGGAATTGGATCACGAATCTGTTACCAATACAAAGAAGATGATAATGTATAGTGGTGGGGATTCTTGTGAGTTTTTATTTTGATTCAACTCAAGTCAAATTGGAATTCTCATTATGTCATGATCTGCTTATTGTCTTGTGAAAATAGGTGGAGGCTTTAGTTTTAAGTTGTATACATAAGAATTCAGATGATAACATTAGGAATCAGAAGGCCTTAACTAAGTAAACTCCTTCTAACACACATTGAATTAGCTCTTTTAATCACAGCCTTTGATTGTCGACGTGTTTTTGGTTTTTGTTTAAGATATTGGATGATCACTATTATTAAGTTATTGAAGACTATATTTTATTCTCTTTCAATGTCAAAATCAATCATATCTTTGAGACTATATGTGCAGGTTTGTAACCAAGGGGAAGACAATATTGTAAACCGTGATGATGCTTCACGTCAATCACTTATAGATCAGGTGTTGGTCAAGCATTGGACCTCGTCCTAGGTATTGACTATTTGTTGTTTAAAGTACATGTATAGGTGGATATATATTAGTCAATGAACTGTCTAAGATGTTCTGATTCTTATAAATTGATTGCATCTCGGTGTTTATAGTAGTACACGGTGAAACGTAATGGTATATGGTGTTGCTAGAACTTGAAGACTTATGAATACAGAAAGTTGTCATGTGCAGAGTAGTATGCTTGTCCTTTTGTTTACTTATCTGGAATGTCTATGTTCTATGTTCTAGGTGGCAATATGGATGGGCTGGGCCACTAACAAAGTGAGGTATTTTATCAAAACGTGACTTTGGAGTATGTCTAAGCCACTAAGAAATTGAGGTATTATATCAATGTGTTTATAGTTGTTGTGGTTTAATCTTTAAATAACACAGGTTTATACTTTGGTCATATATACTAAGGTCAGAAAATTATGAAGCCTTTTACAATGGTATGATGTTTTTAAGTCTTTTTAGTGTATGCAAATCCATCATATATAGAATTCTTGCTAACTTTTGCATATTACACAATCACTGTTTGAACTCAAAAAAAAACTTCAAATTAGATGACCTATACTGACCAAGATTCCATCATGTTCAAATCTTTGAGTGAAGATAAAGAACTATTTTACGGTCTTACTTTTTGCATTTTGTTGTGGTTCTGACATTTATATTTTATCTATTGTAGTTAAGCATGTCGAACATGATTCTAATACATAAGTTAAAGAATGTGATATTGCAATGAACAATGAAGGCGTCGGCTAAGGTTACATATTCTATAGCCCCTATCATGTTATTGGTATAAAACTTCAGAAAAGAATAAACTAAAACGTCTTTTGTATTTCACAATATTATACAATTATATGTAATGTAACCTTACCTGGGAATACGTAACCAAAACAGGGTATTCGTCCCTCTAAAGTCTAAACCACAATGCTCATTCTTTCTGTTTTATAAGAGAGTGAAAATTAAAAGTGTCATTGTTTGTTGGGCAGGATGTATATGGAGTCTGATGTCCGACCTAATTATTTGAATAATCAGTTTTTAACTTCTGTAAAAACATATTTTGGATATGATATCCTACTAAACTTTCATCAGGTTTTGTTAACCCATCTCTTTGCCCGTCAATAGTCAACCAATCATGTCCTGTTTCACACCTGAAACTAATCATGTTGAAGCCAAACCCATATCAATCGGTCCATAATTTATCGTAATCGGACGTGAGTAAAAAATAAAAAAATAAAAAACTTAGCTTCTCTGTCGTCATTCATGACAAATCATCAACTCTACATATTATATTCTAGCAATTAATCTATGATCTTCAGCATATACATGACGCTGGTAATTTTTTGGCATTTATGAAGAACTAACCAAAGATTATTAGTAACCAGAAAGAGGAAGGTTGGACATATCAGCTAACTGGTCAATATGGTGGTAATATTTGGTTCCAATCGAAAGGAGTTAGGCTCCCGTAAATGCCTGAAGGAAGAATTCATTTTTTTCGGTTGTTTCCCCCTAAAGCTTGTCAAGTCTGATTGCACGCCAAGCATATGGAAAGATGCCCACATTTTTCTCTGATTGACATGTCCTAAAAAGATACATAACCCATTTTCTAGATCATGTTATACGTTTTTAATTACGTACTAGAGGTAGCAAAATGGGCGGGTCAAAATGAGTTTGGGTTTAAATGGCTGACCTTGGTACATGTCTAAATGGATTTGTTCTGGTTGACGCGAGACACTGTACCATTTGTCCAAATTTCATATTTAGCTACCTTGTCAAAAAATATTACAAAACATGATATTAGTTTAGTAATAATTGAACTTTATGTATCACTTTCTATTACATGAACGTTTGTTCTATTTTTGCTTCAAGTAGTTTGAGTTTTGGCTTTCAAATACTTCTAATAGTATGTATTATGTATGAGATTTTTGTCATATTGATTACCAATTAGCATGGTTTTGCTTGGGGTTGGTGGCTTCAAGTTATCAGGGAAGTTGCGTCGTGGTGTAACACCAACTAATCTTGTTTTGCCTGTGACACAAATATTGAGGAAGCATGGTATCGTAGGAAAATTAGTTGAATTCCATTGTAGGGTAAACATGGTTGATGGTTGTGGTATGCAGCAAGATGGTAGCAAATGTATACAAATAATTAACGTGATTCATTATAAGATGCATGATGATCAACATGCCTAGATTATCTGAGCTTGCTCGAATTACAGTCATCATTTATTTGCAGGTCTTGGACTTACGGACTGTTTTGAAACGTTTGGAAGGATACCTTTTTTATTATCGTGATGCAAACCATCCACTATCATATATCGTTCCTAAGGGCGAGTGATAACTTGCTTCATAAGGAGTTATTGAGAAGGTAATATTTCATATAGCTATTTTCCATGTCTAATTTCATATTAAACTGCTCTCGCCTGTACTTGACTTAGCATATTACCCTAAATTTCACTTCCTGTTACGGGTGCAAAAATTTTTTTAAATTTGGATTTGTGGAGTAAGGTTTTATGAACTCCAAAGTCAAAAGACCAAATTGTCAAAGTCTCATTGCGTGTGAAGGGAATATTACCATTCAATGAGGTATACTTTTATGAAGGTCAATTTATAGAAAAGTGTATCTAAATGCAGAAAAATCTCCATAATTGATTTATTAGAAAGGTTATACTGTTTTCACCGAGGGTAGCAAATTTGGCCAATTTAGTTGGAAGTGGTTCTCTTTTTGGTTAATTCAAATGAATAAATTAACATACGTAGTAAAAATTGAAACTGTCAAATAGTTTGAAATTTCACCGGAACTGTTTCTAAATGCTTACAACCTTTCAAATCTCTTCACTAAAGAAATCATTTAAATATTTTCTTTAATATAAACCTCTAATCATATAAATACATCTATAAATAAATATTGATTTAATCTGACCCGTGTTGTAATCATTTACAAGCTTCATTTTTTCTTGATTACAAGTTTATATTTCGTATTTGAAATTTTGTTTCCAACACTCTTCAATAAATTCAGTGTTAGCATCTCGTGGTTGATAGGTGGCTTAGTTGTAATGGCATTGGCAATGATTTCAAGAAGCTGAAAAACGATCATCAGGAACAGGAGCCATTAACCGTTACATAACAAACAAGATTCACCTTCTTACAGTAATTCTGAAGCATTTGCCACGATTGTTTACTTACAAAGCCTAACCAAAAATATTGATCCTATGAATGTTGAGGGCAGGGGAACACGTGTGATTGAAGGATATAGATTTGCTCATGCAGATAGGCTACATGATGATTATTCTGATTCAACCAACTAATAGTTGATGTTTTCAAGGTATCTTCTGCTTCTTGCTCGCTCTTTTAATCTATTTTAGGGTTATATAATTACATCAAAAGTGTATTATCAAACCTTGCGATCTTCTTAGTCGGATTATCTTAAAATAGGTGACATCATTATGACATTAACATAGCTTTGTAGTATGCTTTGACTCATTAACCTCTTTTCAAGAAAAAGATTTGGACGAACTGATAATGAATCAATACTTTTTTGACCCATTACTTCCCTGTCAGACCCGCCCATTTTTCCACCTCAATTACCATGTTATGTTTGAAATAAATATATGCACTTTGTTAGTTGTTAGGAAACTAATTCTTTCTGCTTTATTTTTACAATAAAGTGCATAAAGCTTATACAAAACCCAACTAATGTTTTTTTTTCTCGGTTGAATACACTTTTGGTGGCTTTGAATACATTACCTGCTTCAGCCAAAATAGGGTATTCGCCCCTCTAAAGTCTAAACCACAATGCTCATTCTTTCTGTTTTATTTATTCCTATTCTGACTTTTTGGCTTTGAGGTACCATATCCAGTCCAAGAGCCAACTGATGACATCTGTGTCAGTTTAATAACCTTAAATGGATTAAGGATGTTTATAGTAACTTGTCTTATGTTGTTGTGGTCATGGCTATTTATGCTTGAATTGTGATAAGTATACGATAATGTGAGGGTAGGAGATTGATTTCTTATTTTTATAATGTTCATCTAAATTAAAGATTTCTGTTGTCATAGTTTCAAAAGCAATTATTGCATTTTTCTGAATTTGTATAAGCCGTATATTGTCGATGAGAGCCAAGTTGGACATGAATACCAGATTGACGGATTTTATTGAGATGCTGGAGATTGCATGTGTTGAGACAGTGGACTTAGGAACGATGGTCAACTATTCGCCATTCTAAACAGTGGACCTAAGTTGGTGCCACTCACGTAATCTTATTATGTTATTTATGCACTCTATATATCCTATTCAGGCAAGAATCTGTATATATATATATCCCATTCTTTCCTTTTTAGTTGTAATCGTCCATGCTACTTTCATGTGTATACATACCTTTTCACTTTCTGCTACTGCTCATTGACCAAAATAATGCTCTACTAATATTGATGATGATGTATTTCATGCACTGGAATGTTTGAGGTTATAGGAAGGGGTAGTTATGAGGGAAAGCTTAGAATCCATGCATTAAGGTGACCAAATGGGTGGGTTGGTTTTGTTTGCTGTGGGTAAATTTGGGTTGAATAATGTTTTTTGCTATTTTTTTAATTCATAAACATTTCATTCATCAAAACATACAGTGGTTTGCAATTAAAATGTCAAGTTGAGAACTTTAGATTGTTTTGAGTATTAGCGTAGAACTCAGACAAGTTTTGATCCATTTGACAGTCTAATTGATAGCCAAAAATCTTTGCGAGAATATCACCCAAATGGCCCATTTTCAAATCAATGTGAAGAATTTACAGCCCTTTTTGTACAGACCGAATCTCATTTGGTGATCCTAAATTCATCTTTATTGTATTTGATCTCCCATTTTCCATGAATTGGAATCAGTGCACCTAAATCTCAAATTGACATCCAAAACTACCATAAATTTCAATTAGTTGCATATATGCAGTTTCCATTAAACATTTTTTATTCCCATTTTAAATGCTTTCTTTTTATGCCAATTATCTAAAATAATTTGACCGGCTCAAAGTTGATTGAATTTACCAACATCACTAACTTTAAGCTATGTGATGAACTAATTATGCGATTAAAACTCTTCAAGTCGCTAAAATCATTTGATTTGTTAATATATTACACAGAAACAATCTTTAGCAAAGGATTCAACCATGTATTGGGGACTTTGTTCGCTGGTGGACTTGCTCTTTCAATGGCTGAGGTAGCTACCTCACATGTGTATAAAAAATGGGTAAGCCATGGGATGAAGTTGTTATTGTGGGTTAGTATATTTGACATAGGTAATGGACTAAGCGAAAATGTATGTATGTTCACTTTTTGACTTCATAGAACTAGATAATGAAAACCTATTTACAGCATGAGGTTTTTCCTTTATTTCCTAATCAATATCATCTGTTTGTAAGCATTTCTTTTCTTTTCTTGACCTGCAACTTTAAACGAGCCAATAGACATGTAGTGCAACACTTATCACCTTCTTCCATCTGCCTCCCTACTTAGAGTGGCAATATTGACCCATTTATAAAAATGGGTCGATCTGGGTGAATTTACTCGCAAATGGGTTGAAGACACTAAACAGACTAATAATAGTTTCGGTTGTATACATGAGTGCTGCAAATGTCTAATAGAAGAAGCTGTGGGTATGTTGCTATGTCTATTTTTCGAATTCATTTATCCATTTGCAGGTAGATATTTCACAAATTCTTCAATTGATTCTTATTTCTCAAGTACTGTATGTAAATTTTTTCATTGATTCAGATTTCTCCTTTGGTAATAATACATTTATCTCTTTTTCAGTTTTATGAAGGTTTCTAATAGATTCTAAATCGATGGATGACCTTCTTGAAACGAGTTTGTCCTAGATTTCGAATATTGTAGCCTTTGGGTTTGATTAAGTTATCTGAAAAACTTTTAAGTTTTCTTTTATTATTTACGACGTTAAGTTAGTTTTATTTGGTACGTGTAAGTGGTGTTTGTTGTAGTTTACAATGGTGGTTTGTGGTGGTGGAACTTGAAGATGGAAGATGGATGAAAAACCTTATTGAAGATTTTGTATATCTTCTCTATTCCATGTAAGTAAGATGTTAGGGTATGCTTTTATTTTAACCATTTTTTCATATCCGAATGGTCATCCTAAAATGTTCTCTTTTTAACTTATTTTGGGCTGGTACAAAAGAGGAACCACGAAAGCCCATGTCCAAAAACACTCTCTTTCTACTATGGTTTGTATGTGATTTTGCTGTGGTTTTTTTTTTATATATATTTTTCTTTCCCTTTATTCCCAGTTTACAGTTTGTTGATTTACTCTGTAAGAGTATAAGATTCTCCCTTATTATGTAAAGCATTCTTAGGTTTGTGGTCCTAGCCAGCTTACTGCTTACATATTTAATTTTCAAAAATTTAATTAGTGTTATTTAACACAACAAAGATCAATTATACTATAAATAGCGAACATATGTAACACTTACCAATTATATTACTATCCATGAAATCTACAATATACATGGTACTATTATTAACAAAAAAAATATATATATATATTTCGTTTACCTTGAAATCTAATCTAAATATACATATATATCTTCTTCCATTCAAAATACACTTCTGCAATATTAACAACACACAAAGATGTTAACTTGAAAATAACGTAATAAAAAAAAATAAAACAGGCTAATACAACTAAAACGACTTTTCACCTTATAATATGGTTATTTCTAATTTAATTTCAACGATGTTTTTCAATGACCATACTCATCACATTCTTTATTTTTCTTTCTTGTGTATTGGAATTAGTTAATTAAAAAACAAGTAGACACCTCAACTGAGCAACAAAAGAAAATACAATGTTTGCTAAATAAGGTTAAAAGTCATGAGAAAGTCTTAATTGATGGAATGACAAGATTGCAACAGTGTATTTCAGATACAATGATTTAGGATACTGTGACATCTTCTTCAACATCACCAAAAATGTCCACATACATGTCTCAGATGTCTAAGGCAATAGGTAATTTAGGAGCTGTGGAAGATTACCTACATCAAATATTCTATTTCTTACTCAAATTTACTTCGACATTATCGTATTAAGCCTCTACTAAATTTCCTTTTCATGCTATTTTTCTGCAGTTAGTAAATTACCCATTAAAATCTCATGATAAATTGTTTACCTACTTTGGTAGATTGATATTAAGGTTTAATAATATATACTTCCCCCGTTCCAATCAATTGTCTACATTTGGTTCGATCAAAAACTGTGGGAGAATAATATAATTTTATTGAACAGTAGAGTAATTATTACTTACTCAAGACTTTGTGTATATTTGGGAAGGAAAATTAGAATGGTACGGACTGAGGATAAGTTTTTGAGTTTATAAATACAAAAATGAAGAAAGAAACTTTATAAATGCATTTCAAGTGTTATGCACGTTGGATTGGTTTTGGAATTGAGAAGTATGTTGGGTCCAAGTCTATGTGAATATATGTCTCTCCATTGCTCATTGTAACTCGCACGTTTGCCCTCAACCAATTCAGAACACATTGAATCTGATTTACTTTTATATTTAAATAATTACTAGGGAGACTACTTTAGTCGAAGTCCATGTGAATCTGTTTGCACTCAACCAATTCAGAACACATGTTTGCCTTCAACCAATTCAAACACATTGAACTCTTATATATACAGAATTTCTACTTGATCCTAACTTTTTTTTACTCCCATATTTGTAGGCTGGTACACTTCGGGATACTACTTTAGTACAACTTCATGAGATATTGACAATACGACAATCCGCATTAGCATGGCTGGCTATATCAGACTACTATGCACGTCTAAATGCTCTAAGTACTTTATGGATTGTAAGGCCTCGAGAGTCCCGACCAACATGATTGATGCACGTTTTCATTCGTATTAGCTTAATTTAAATTTATAACAAATAACAACAAATATTTTATTTCATGGTAAACGATGCGTATTATTCATGTTATAATCTACGTACTTACATTGATACAGTTTTAGTCGCTTGGATTACAACAAGATTAACATAATCACAACCAAACTAGCGTTACTAAACTAACAGTACTATGAACAAAATACAATGATCTCGCCCGCAATTTTGCGGGTTATGATCTAGTTTTACTATTAATTCTCGTAAGTTAATTCTCCTAAATAGTTAGTCCACTCTCTATGCTTTATGAAAGTGACACTTATAAAATAATATGTATAACATAGCTATATTTATTTATCAATTGATTCAAATTTTATAACTGATAGATGGATTACATAATTTGTGTAATATGACTATTAGTAGAATTAAATGTATGTTGAGATAATTGTTCAGTCAAATGTTATTTCTTAAATGTCTATAATCTAAAAACTCAAATTAATATTATCTCTCTCGAATATAATTGTCCAGATTTACATTTTAGAATGTACCAAAATATTTGTCCATCATTAAATCTAACATAAAATAATGTTTTTGTTTCTATGTATTAAATATTTTTTATTGACACAGTAATCAATGTATTTTATAAAAACCGTGTGCATTTTAATGGATAATTAGATTGAAACGTATAAAGTTAATAATTGTGTTAAGTCTAATTTTAAATATAGCGTTATATTAAATTTGACATATGTGATTCGTATTTAGTTTAACAACGATGCTTTACTTATTACGTTTTTGTCAACGTGTCCACTTAACTATGCACATAGTTTTAAGATCCTCTCTAATACTGTAACATTTTTTACCAATCAAATAACATATCTAACAATTAAAGTCTCTTTTGATTGTTTGTGATATTGAAGTAGTAGTTTATTTGGAACAATCTAAAATGGTAATGTAAATACGTGTAGTAGGATAGACTAAGTATTTTCATTTGTAATATTGATTAAATGTTCGTTGTGCTATTACCTAACTTTACTTAAAAGTGAGTCAAGAGAAGGTTGTATCCGATCAAGAAGCTACATACATTTTTTAAGAAGTCCAACGTTAGTTAGTTCAAGTATTTGTAAATTCTAATTGCATATTTATAAATAAATCTTATCTTATATTGAATATGAATTAATAGAACAAAATCGTATAATAATGAGACTGGTATTTAATTTGCATATACATAATACTTTGTAGAATCTTTATCCAGCAAAACGAAAATTCGTATCACATAGTTGTTGTCCCGTATCTTAATTTTAGTTGTTGCTTATCTAATGTGTCTTTTTTGTTGATTTTTTCGATAACCCTCACATTTACTACTGCAAAATTGTAACTGTTAAACCTATATCTTTGATTGAAATAAATATTACAATCATTAATTTATCCTTTTTTTTAAATCATGTCAGACATTTTCAGATAAATATTGCAATCATTAATTTATCCTTTTTTTTTAAATCATGTCAGACATTTTCAGGCAGTTTTATATTGTAAATGTCTATAGTTACATAATAATTCGTAGAATCTTTATCTAGCAAAAAACAATCTTATTATATAAGGGGAATTGACCATGTTCGTTAATACTTATAAGTCATAATGATCCATAATTAACATAACCAGATGATACATAAGGTTCGAATTTATTTCGTCCACTAATACTTTTAAGCAACGTTGATCAATAACCAATGTAATCATATAATACATATACTTATCCAACGAACATATAAAGAAAAGGTAAGAATCATAATATGTATGAACCCAAACATTTCATTATATAAAAAAGCTATCATTGTTATCAATTAAAAATATATAAAATAATTAGAAGGGACCTAATTAATATAGATAAAAAAATATATATAACAATTGAAAATATAAACAATTAATAAAAAGGACATAATTAACATAGCTAATAAAAATTCAAGGGTGTTATGTAAACAAATTAGTAAGATAGGGACTTGCAATCAAAATGATATTATTATTAGTTGTAATAAAGTAACATATAAAAAAGTACATGGAAGATCTTGAACCCTTATCCTCTCGAAGAGAAACATACACACCATCCCACCAAGCTACCAACTATGTTTGTTAAGTTATTGCAAATCTTATTTTTATATGTTAAAAAAACGTGGCAGATCATGATTGGTGAAGTTACTATTCATGTCATGCTATTTTGTTATTAATGATAATGATAATATAGGTTAGTGTTCCAGCATGGTGCGATAGTAATCATCTCTTGATTCATTACCCAAGTCACGTGGATCCACACGTGGCAAAATGTTATTATTGTGCGGGTGAATGACGGTACTAAATTCCTCATCGATGTCATCATATGTATCTCTGTAATTCTTGGGGGGGGGGGGGGGGGGGGGTGGGGGGGGTGAAGACAATAGACAACTTTCTATTTAGCTGGTCTTCCACATAAAACACTTGTCGTGCTTGTGAGGCTAATATGAACGGATCATCCTTGTGGCCTAAACTATTCAGATCAACCAGTGTATAACCAAGCGTAGTATCGCGTTTGACCGCACCATTATGATGGTTAACCCAATCACATTTGAAAAGAGGGAGTTGCCTGAAACGGTAATCTAGTACTCATATCTCTTGCAAAACCCCATAATACACTTTGCGTCTTGTGGTTGCTACTCCTTTGGATATGTGCATATCTTCTGTCACAACACTAACACCACTGTTTTGGTAAATGCTGCCATCACTACATTTAGTACGAAATGTATACCCATTGATGTTATATGCACTGTATTTGACTATGGTGGCGCGTGGTCCATATGAAATCCACCTTACGGTTTCTGATACACTTTCTGTGGAGATCGCTAATTCTCTCTCAACCTGAATCTCATTAATTACAAGTATATATATGAGCTTCAAATTGAAGGAACAAACAAACAAACAGTTACAAAAAATAAGTAATTACCTCTTTGCGTAACCAGGAAACAAAAGATATACTGTGCTCATTCTCCAGCCATGCTTTTCGCTTACCCGGGTTTTGTGTTTCCAAAACCTGCTTGTGTTGCCTGAAACAAGGTGTTTGGTTATTATGTTTGTTGCATCAGTTTAAGTAACGAAATAGACATGTGTTAGTAATACTTACTCGATATACGGTACAATTTTATCTGTATTATGTATTACATTCAAATGTGCTTTCCGAAGGAGTTCTGCAGAAACTTCACTTGATTTACCGACCGACAGTGGCTTGCCGTCCTCATTGTTTTCATCAATTTCATGTTTATCTCGTGGGATACCAATAGTTTTCATGGACTTTTTATATTCACCGAAAAACTCTATTGTTTCTTCTGCAATAGTATCCTCAGCAATGCATCCCTCTGGTTTACTTCTGTTTCGCACATGTCCTTTAATAACCTTCATACAGCGTTCGAAGGGATACATCCAACGAAAGCATACCGGACCACATAATTTTACCTCCCTAGTTAGGTGCACAGTCAAATGGACCATAATATCAAAAAACGAGGGAGGAAAGAACTTTTCTAGTAGGCAGAGTGTGACACAAAGTTCGTCTTGCATCTTATCTACTTCATCTAATACGATTTCCTTGCTACATATTGATTTAAAAAAACAGCAAAACCTAATGATAGCATATCGTGTGGGTTGGTGCATGATTGACCGTATTGCAATGGGCAAAAACTCTTGCATTAGCATGTGATAGTCATGTGATTTAAGCCCGATGAGCTTCCTATATAATGGTTGTAGAAGAAAACATGATTCATGATGACATATATTAAAATGGTGTTATATATATAATGGTTGTAGAAGAAAGCATGATTCACGATGACATATATTACAATATTGTTATATATATAATGATTGTAGAAGAAAACTTGATTCACGATGATATATATTATAATATTGTTATATATATATACACACGATGGTCGTCAAAGAAAACTTGATTCGTGATGACATATATTATAATGTTGTTATATATATATATATATATATATATATATATATATATATATATATATATATATATATATATATATATATATATTAGCGGGATCAAAAAAGAAGAAAATTTTGATGGAGAAGAGGGAGAAGCAATATGATTCAGTATTTTTATGACTATGATTCATTTTTTTATTATTATAATTCAAGTAATAAAAAGTTGAATCATAGTAATAAAAAATAATGAATCATATTGCTTCTCCCTCTTCTCCACCTAAATTTCCTTCTCCATTGAACCTAATCATACATATATATATATATATATATATATATAATTGTTGTAGAAGAAAACTTTATTCACGATGACATATATTATAATGTTGTTATATATATATATATATATATATATATATATATATATATATATATATATATATATTTTATATCCCATCCCATTCACACCCCTTTTATTTATTATCTTTCTTTTTCTTGATACCTTCCCCAATCCTTCCTTAATTAATATTTCTATATGCTATATATCATTCAATATTCATCATCTTCTCATTAAAAATTATATCATGTTTATTCACATTCATATATATATTTCCGTCTCAGTTTTATTGTCCTGTTTTAACTTCTGAAGTCTTTCTTTTTCAACTCTGACCTTATATATTTTTGTTTGTGTTATATATAATATATACTTGATGCAAAATATACGAATGGATTGAGTATTAAATGTATTTTCATTGGTATCATTTTTATCAAGTATTATATAACACAAACAAAAATATTTTTTTATCATGGTTTAATCCTCAAAGTTTCACTTTTTTCGTTTTAATCACTCAAGTTTTTTTTTATCATGATTTAACCCTTCTAGTTTGTATTGACTAATTGGTTTAACTCTTCAAATGGTTAAACCATTAATTTTTGAAAGTTAGATAATTAAAATTGAAAAACTTAAAAAGGTCAAATCATTATAAAAGATAAACTTTAAGAATTAAACCATCAAAATTTTGAAGTATAATCAAACTTTAGGCTTAAATCACCAAAAATTTGAAACTTCAAGGGTTAAATCATTAGAAAAATACTTGAGTGGTTAAACGAAAAAATGTGAAACTTTAAGGATTAAACCATAATAACCCCAAACAAAAATATTTAAGGTCAAAGTTGAAAAAGAAAGATTTCATAAAGTCAAATCAGAAAAATAAAATGAGACGGAAGGAGTATATATATGGATCCATTGAAACCATCTCCATCTAATGGAAAACAACATATTTTGAAAATTCAAAAACTCCAAAAGAATTGGAAGGTATTATATGTGCATTGTTTAACTTATAATCTATTATTTGTATTTGTATTTATGTATTTAGTATTTACTAACAGTTTTTTGAATCGATTTGTAGATGGAAAATATCCTTTTGTTGAAGATCACAAAAGTCCAAAAGGTTTAGACGATGGTATTATATGTTGATTATTCATGTAATTTCTTTAAAGAATGAATAAATGTGTATTCTTTAACTTATTTTTTATTAATTCGTTGACGGAAAATCACATGGTTTTGAAGATGCCCAAAGTTCAAAATTTTTGGAAGGTATGTTAACACTTTTATAAAACAAAGTCATACATGGAAATTGGAATTTACTAACAGTCTTTTAAAGTGGTTTTGTAGATGAATTTGATCCTCAATTTTATTGATTGGATAAAATTCAATGTGGTCAAAAATACATGTTACAATACGATGTTAAATTACACCTTTCAATATGAAAAGTTGAAAAATAAAAATATGAAACAAAAAATATAAAAGCCCGTATTATTACTAGTCCTCACCTAGCCAATTAAGTAAGGAAATGAAATGTTATGATTTAATTCTTCAATCATTGAACCAAAGTCCTCCGATCATCCCCTTTTTCCACTTTAACTAATACTCACTCCATTTCACTTTAAGTATCCTCATTACTATTCTGGATTGTCCCAAATAGGTGTTTATTTTCATGTTCAACCAATTGAAAGAGATTTTAGTGGGTAGATATGCTATTTGATTGGTGAAAAGTATAGTTAATAGGAAATTCTAAAACTGTGTGCAAAATCAAGGTGAATACTTTGACTTGGGCGAATAAAGTATAGTAAATAAAAGTTTGTTCAAAGTTACAAACAAGCTTTATGAGGGTGATAATTTATCTAAATGAAAAAAAAAATTATAAATGGTGTAGGTTGCAAACTCTAGGAAGGAGACCTAATTTTGTACTCCAGTTTTGTAATGGGTTAATCACATATTTCCCCACTTTAAACCCCCCAAATATCATATATACCCACTTTACTTTCAAAATTACATATATACCCAATTCTCTATTTTAATTAATTTTTAAAACTGAAAATTCTTCAATAATTATCCATTACTCATCTAATGACAATAATACCCTTGCTCCTTTTCTAAATGGAGACAAACCCTCCTGCTAATTTTTTTACATTGCCGAATAACCTCTTTCAAAATTGAAGGATATGCGTTAGTAATTCTCAATTGATCCAACCTACCTGATAAAGGAAAGCGACTTTGATAATCTCGTCGATGTTATTTATATATATTGGTAAACTTATTTGCAAGCATTAATCAATATAAATTATCACGTGCTATTTTTTTTCCCGTTCATTGGTTAATTTGTTAACCGATTAGATGTAGCATCTATGTACCTTTCTTTGTTTACAAGTCGATAGAAATAAATTTACAAGGGTATTATTGTCATTATATGAGTGATGGATAATTATTGGAGACTTTTAAGTTTTAATTATAATTAAAATAGAAAATTGGGTATATATGTAATTTTGAAAGTAAAATGGGTATATATGATATTTAGGGGGTTTAAAGTGGGGAAATATGTAATTAACCCTTTTGTAATCAACTTTTGTTGTTATTATTTTACTAAAAAGCCATCACGTATAAATTGTTTAATGAGCTTTGTACTTTTTGCATTTCAATAATTGGGGTGAGTACTGAGTAGGGTGTAGGGCTAATTGATTAGGTAAAGATTCCCTGTATAAATTTATATAGAAAAAGACAAAATGCTAAAGATTCCCTGTATAAATCATCTCCCTAGCTAATTGATTAGGTGAACCCTTACGGTCTTATCATACCTAATTTTTAAACTCCTATCTAGGGCTGACAAACAACCCGTGAACCCGAAACCCGACACGAACCCAACCCGGATATTATAAGGTTAGGGTCGGGATTTTTGAGGCGCCAACCCGTCAACCCGAAACCCGCCAACTCGATATTTTTTTTGGGTCGGGTCTGGGTCAGCAAATGCATTTTTGGGTTGAACCCGACAACCCGAAATTCAGTTAATATCATTATAAATTTATTTTAATTTAAATATGACACATAATTTAGACCTTTCCAGTTACTGATTTATAATTTTTTCTTTGGTATCTTTACGTTTTGATATAAGTTAGTGAATTAACGATATTTTGATGATCAATTCGAATTGATATAATATTTATTTTTATAAAATTTGAAATTTTATAATTATCTATGCTTATAAATGATTAGCTATTTTTTTCAAAAGATTGATCAATGTGACTTAACTGGCCCAAAAGTCCAAAACTGACCTGAAAACTCGAAAATAACGTGAAAATTTGTTGAATTATTAGCAATTCGGGTTGGGTCGGGTTGGGTTCGGGTTGTCGGGTTTTGGGTTGGGTTGAAATACCCAACCCGATTTTAAAATCAGGTTGGATTCGGGTTGACCATTTCTGACCCGCCAACCCGACAACCCGAACCCGCCAACCCAACCCAACCCAAATTGCCACCCCTACTCCTATCTATATCAGTAGTCTATATATAGAGCCGAGATGTAGAAGAATGTAAAGCAACACAAAGTCTTTCAATACTTTTGATACATATTCATAATGTCAATCTCAACACCCTCTCAAAGTACTGAACCTTGTCTAGATGATCCTAAAGATGAAAATGCCAATTTGGCTCTCATCCTTGAAAAATACAAGGATAGATACACAACGCTTCCGAAGGAGAAATTATACGCGGGTGCAGACATATACCTTTACCAAGGATATTGGTATCTTTCAAAAGGGTTGATATCAATCGGAACACTGATGGCTGCACAAGAAACTTTCCAAGCTAATCCAAATGATATCTACTTAGTCACACTACCAAAATCAGGCACGACATGGATCAAGGCCCTTGCATTCGCTATTGTGAATCGAACCAAGTATAAAACCAACTCTTTTTCATCACACCCCTTACTCATCTCTAATCCACATGATTGTGTGCCTTTCATTGAAAATGAAGTACTAAGAACACAGCCTACTTATGTCAACTCGAGTTTCTCATGTCGTCTTTTTGCCACTCATATACCTCACACATCATTGCCTCAATCTATAATTGATTTAGGTTGTCGTATGGTTTATATGAGTAGAAACCCTAAAGACGTTTTAGTTTCTTTGTTTCACTTTGTAAACTAGTTGATATATAAATCTCAAGCTCCAGTTACAATCGAAGAGGTGTTTGAGACATTTAGCAAAGGTATCGTGGCATACGGACCTTATTGGGATCATGTGAAAGGTTACTACAACGCTAGTATAGAACATCCAACCAGGATTCTGTTTCTAACATATGAGAACATGATAGATGATATTGAAAACAATGTGAAGCGTCTAGCAAAGTTCTTGGGCGATCCTTTTTCGGAGGAGGAAGAGGCTAACGGTGTGGTGCAAGAGATTGTGAGTTTATGTAGTTTTGGTAACTTAAGCGAGGTTAACAAGCATGGGAATATAAGTACAGGGCTACCTAATAATTCTTTCTTTAGAGAGGGAAAAGTTGGAGATTGGAGCAACTATCTCACAACTGAAATGAGCAATGTTTTAGACCAGATTACTAAAGAAAAATTTCGTGGTTTAGATATCTCATTCTAAGCGAAGGATTGTGGCAAATGGAGATTAATCTGCCCCACATTCTTGTTTAGTTCAAGCCAAACTTAACTGTGTGCCTAACATTTATAGAAATGCCGTTAGAAAATAGGGTATAGTTAGAAACTAGTGTGTCCATAATAAGAAAAATTGTAGTACACAATGATAGACCTGGCCGGTTATCAACGGTTTTGCTACAAATGTACATACAAGGTAAAATATGCATAACCAATTACGTTGACATGAAAGTGTTGTGGTGGTGGTGGCCGGTGTCTTTTGTAGCAGTGGGTCATTATAATCGAAACGCTTTCACACCAACCAAGAAATGCTACGCTATTGACATATACATCGATAGATTGATGGCTTCAAATGAGCTTGAGGGTAACAATACAAGGAAGCGAGTTACGATACGTGGTGACGATGTTAGGAAATATGTTGAAGATGGTGGCATAACACACAAGGAGATATATTTGTGCTGAAAGATGGTAGTACATCCATGCCTTTGTGTTGGTAAAATGACATTGAGAATGTAACATTGCAATAAAACTTGAAAGCTAGTGTGTTAGTTATATAGTACATGACGAATAAATATATTCTTTTATCTCATTTAAATTTTTTTCTTTATGTGAATGTAACTGAGTACTTAATCATTGACAAGCCTTAAATATATAGTTCTTGGGTTACCATAGAATTGGGCTCAATCTTACTCTTCAGAGAACCACATGTATAAATATTTTTGGCCCAAACAACACTTTATAATACGTATTACGTAGTGATGAATACATATTTTTGTTAGTATAATTTGTTGATGCACAATTTTAGTGTATAGATATTTCTTATTTATTTATCATGATAAATGTTAATGGATTTATTGTATTAGTCCGTTTCATATAGAGCGGGCTCAGCCCATAAAATCTAGGATTTTATGAGCTGAGTCCGCTCTATATGAAACGGACCAATACAATAAATCGACTAAGAATAAATAAATTAGAAATATCTATAATAAATGAACCGCCACATCATCTAATAAAAAATAAAATATAAAATTTTATATTTTTGTAACAAGGCATTCATTTAAGCTTAATATCTTGTCTTATAAATGATCTTTACCACGATGATTTGGACTAATCTACTTCGAATATTTCATAATATCAATAACTTTTTTATTTATATGCACATTAACATCATTCTAGAAGGGAAGAAGAAGAATAGTCTACATTTTTGTCGTTGAGGATCTAGCCGGTCAAACGGCAAACTTTTGTCCTTTAACATGTTTTTTAACTTAACAAAAAAATATGATTGAATAATTGATTAATTTTAAACTTAACTATTACAATAGTTACCATCTATTTAATCACATATATTGATACACCATCATCAAACAAATCTCACACAAACCACAAAACATGGAAGATGGTGTGGTGGTAGTTATGGTGCCTTTTGTAGCACAAGGTCATCTTTACCAACTTCTTCACCTCTCTCGTCTTCTTTCTTCCTATGATCTACCGATTCATATCGTCGGCACCACCACGCACAACCGCCAAGCAAAGCTTCGTGTTCACGGTTGGAATCGAACAACAATTGCAAATATTCAGTTTCATGAATTCGAAACACCCGAATTCGAGTCACCTCCCCCAAACCCTAATGCATCAACACAATTCCCTTCACACCTTATCCCATCATTTAAAGCTTCATCTAAACTTCGTGAACCATTTTCGAATCTACTAGCTGAAATTTCGTCTAAAACTAGACGAGTTATTGTTGTTCATGACTTTTTAATGAGCTCGGTTGTACAAGATGTAGTTTTATTTGATAACGTTGAAGCCTACGCGTTTCATTCTGCATCGGCTTTTACTACATTTTCGTACATTTGGGAAGAGAAAGGAAGGCCTAATTTAGATGATATTGAATCTTATATGCAACCTACAAAGATTCCTGTTCTTCAAGATCTTATACCACTAGATTTTCTTGAATTTATATTCTCTCATATTGATTGTAAGAAGTTTAATTCGGGCAATCTTCATGATACTTGCAAAGATATTGAAGGTAAATTTATCGATTTTCTCTCTAAAGAAGGATTTTGTGGTAGTACTAAACAATGGGCAATGGGTCCTTTTAATCCGGTATCTATATACAATGATGAAAACTTTAGCAAACGTCATAAGTCAATAGAATGGCTTGATAAACAAGCTCAAGATTCGGTTATATACGTTTCATTTGGTACAACAACTACGTTATCCGATGAGCAAATCCAAGAAATCGCGATTGGGTTAGAGAAAAGTGGACAAAATTTCATTTGGGTGCTACGATATGCCGATAAAGGCGATATCTTTAAAGATGAAGCTAGGAGAATTGAATTACCACAAGGGTTTGAAGAGAGACTTGAAGGAAAAGGTCTGGTGGTACGAGAATGGGCACCACAATTAGAGATATTGGCTCATTTTGCAACGGGCGGATTTATGAGTCATTGTGGTTGGAACTCGAGTATGGAGAGTATTACAATGGGAGTTCCTATAGTTACATGGCCTATGCATTCAGACCAACCAAGAAACGCTACGTTGATAACCGAGGTACTAAAGATTGGTGTAAACATACGCGATTGGGAGCATCGTAGTGAGCTAGTAACATCGTTAAGTGTCGAAAACAGTATTCGAAAATTGATGGATTCCGATGAGGGGAATGAGATAAGGAAAAGAGCTTCGAAACTTGGTGAAGATGTTAGACAATCTGTGGAAGAAGGTGGTATTACACGTATGGAGATAGACTCATTTGTTGCTCATATCACTAGATAAGAATATATGTGAAAAAAGTTAATTTATTTTACTTTAAGTCTAGGACAATTTGTGTTAAAGGTAATGTGTATGATTTAAACTTTATCTAATTTAAATAAATGAATGTGGGGATTTTATGTCAAATTAATCTGTTTTTAAGCTAGAGTAAGTAATTCAAATACACTTTGGAAATCAATTAGAAGAATGCAATATAATATTAATTACATTTGATTGAATAAATTTATTATAGTTTTAGATGGAGATCAAGAGATGAAAAGTGCAAAAATGAACCATAGAAGAAGTCAAAAAAGTGATAAATTAGGATATTTTAAATATAAAATAAAATGATTTCGATCTTTTGCGTGTTCTTATATATAGCAAAAATAAAATAAATGGTATAGTAGATTGACATATATATATGGAGGGTAGGGTTCCAATGAGAATAGGAATTTGTGTGAGAATGAGGGAACCAATGATATCAAGCCATGTGTACAAAGAGAATGTTCCACATGTACAAAACCCATTTACCCCCAACATCAATTATCTCACAAATGACAAATCGAAAAATTATGAAAATTGCACCATTAAATTCGTCGTTTTCCCCTCTTCGATTTGCCGTCCCTCAAGACATACTTTCGAAAAGTTTTGTTTTTTTTCATTTTTTTGGTGGGTTTCACATTTACTAGCACATGTGTTAAAGTGTTGTGTTTAGGGTTTAGAGTTTGGGGTTTAGGGGTTAGGGTTTAGGGTTTAGGGTTTGAGGTTTGGGGTTTCTCCCCGAAACCCAAAACCTCAAACCCTAAACCCTAAACCCTAACCCCTAAACCCCAAACCCTAAACCCTAAATGCTTTACAAAACGCTAAACCCTAAATCTTTCTAAACCCTAAACCTTGAACCCCTTCTAAACCCTAAACCCTTATAAACCCTAAACCATAAACCCTACTAAACCCTAAACCTAACCCTAAACCCTAACCTTAACCACAAATTAAATGTACAACTAATCACTAACACATGTGTTACTAATTTGTGAAACCCACCAAAAAATGAGAAAAAAAAAAGTTGTCAAAAGTATGCCTTGAGGGACGGCAAATCGAAGAGGAGAAAACGCTGAATTTTATGGTGCAATTTTCATGATTTTTCGACTTACCGTTTGTGAGATATTTAATTTTTAAAAATGTGGAGGAGAGAGAATAAAGTGTGGAGGAGAGAGAATAAAGTGACACATGACAGAAATCTGTTGGTTCCCTCATTCTCACTCAAAATTGGTGTACTCATTTGAACATTACTCTATATATGGATGCTATATTTCATACAATTCAAATTCTGTTAAATCAAACTAATATCCTTTTTTATCTATGACATGAGCAAGATAAATTTATTACGTACACGTAAAGTATAATAGTATCACTTTTAATAGATAATCAAAACGGGCAAACGGATAAGTTTTTCCGATGAGTACGATTACTACTCAAATATACACATAGTATATAGTCTCACTTTTAATAGATAAATGTATGTGAGCGTTTATCTTTTTATATAATGATAAATCTGATTATAAAGTTACTAGTCGGTAACCCGCGCAATGCGGCGGTAGTGCTAGAAAATATAATGGTGATCGGCAATAATAATCGGCATAACAATAATAATAATAATCTGGTTTACCGGTAAGTATTATTACTCATATATACGTTGTCTAATCGTAAGATGTGCAACTAGTAAGCCTGAAACATCTTAGCGAATATATCAGACAACCATTAAATCATGATGGTGATGGTTCTAATCGGCCGCTTCCATGAGCTTGACTATTGCCGCACAGATATGAATCATCAAATTATGTGATTGGATACTTTTGTCATCATGCATTCATGCTTGGGAAAATCACTAAAATGATCCGTTGACCATACCTATTTTAACAAAGTAATCCGTTGACCAATGCTTTTAACAAACTAATCCATCATTTGGCGCCAAAAATGGCGCCCCGGCGCCCCTCCAATATTTAATCCAGTTTTAATCCGAAGTCAAAGATTTATTAATATTTAAACCCATTTAATCAGCATTTAATAACCTAAATCGCAAATAATTGATGGGCCCCGGCGCCCCACGGAGTGGACCCGGCGCCCCACCCTTTAATCCGGCGCCACGTGGATAAATCATTTTATCCATTTAAATATGTCCACAAATCAAAGAATGGGTGATGGTGATGTGTCAGTACATGGGGCGCTGGCGCCAACTTGTTAATTTTGATTCCTTTCCAAAAAAAAGATGGGGCGCTGGATTAAAGGGTGGGGCGCCGGGCCCATCAATTATTTGGGATTTAGGTTATTAAATGCTGATTAAATGGGTTTAAATATTAATAAATCTTTGACTTCGGATTAAAACTGGATTAAATATTGGAGGGGCGCCGGGGCGCCATTTTTGGCGCCAACTGATGGATTAGTTTGTTAAAAGCATTGGTCAACGGATTACTTTGTTAAAATAGGTATGGTCAACGGATCATTTTAGTGATTTTCCCTTCATGCTTCCAATAGATAAAGACGTATGCATATTATATATTGATTGAAAAAAGTTATATTAATTAAAGAATAGTTAAATTTTATTTTGGAATATTCAAAATATGCAATGTTTTGTGCAAGAGCTAGAGTATTCAATATCATTCTGTCTTATAAGACCAAAAAAATGAGAACGGAAATGATATGATAGTCCACTAACTTCGAGACTCTAAAAAATTACAATAGTTATTTCAATTTTCATATACTTCTATTTATATTAATAATAACAATAATAATTTCATAACATTATAACTTTGTTATCTGAGAGACAGCTTTATTTTAAGGAGAAGGAAGGGCAGCTGATATCAACCATTGATCACATAAATCAACGATTGATATCGTTGTCCCTCCTACCCTTCAAAATGCATCTACCCTCTAATCTCAAAACCCTTTAGAGAATGTAGTAAATTTGTTTTAGATTATTATCCTATTATCCTAATACCAATATTAATTTCCTTTTTTTTTCTCAAACGTTCAATGCCAAATAGCCAACCATTATAATGATGATGATGATGATAACTTAAACTCTCACATTAAACACGATTGATCATGGGCTCATGACAAGTAGATCAAGCAGGCCTTCGAGATGAGCTTAAGCAATTATGTTAGTCCGCCAAAAGAGAGAAAATCAATTGGGCTTGATCACCCTAGGTAGCCCATTTCAATTATAAAATGAGCTGGTCTTGGTCACTAGAGCCCAATCTTACATAGTATCATACTATCATGTATATAGAAACCGCACGTATATTCAATAATCTCCCACAACAATGGAACTGACAATTTCCTGATTAATGAGTTCCTCACGTACCGCTATAACAAATGCCCGTTTGGTGCGGGTGTGAGTTGTGACATTATGACATGATATACATATATTTATCAAAAGTAATCAACGAACATTATGAACTACTACGTACTATACAATAGCATTTATTCAAGAACTATCATTACTATAGTAGGTATGTATCACTTTTGGTTTTATGTTATATTTCCAAAATAACATTAATGCTATAGCTTGTTTGATAGTCAATTGAAACTGCAAACCGATCGAAGAAACTTTTAGAGTCGTTTCTCAAGTGGTCCTTTGGATCATTTGGAGACATGCGAACGGGACCATCATTAATGTCAAAAAGCTTCAAAAACGATATGTTAGGTGACGTCGTTAGATTACCATCATATCATTTATGGGATAAAGGTAGGTACTGTTTTAAAGCACCAATTTTACGTACTGTTAATTAACCTCAGTATAAATGAGCGATTAATTAAAAGTGTGCATACATCACACTTAAATGACTATCGATTGATATTAGTCTACGTACTATTTACTATACATACCCATTCCTCATCATTTCTTATATAACAATCTCAAGTCGATCCGATCAAATTGTAAACGTTATATGGGTGATATGAGGTCGTAGCTTATACAAAGTTCGAGCGTATCAAATACAACGTAATTGAATCACATCTTCTCTATAACTTCTTGCTAGAAGTTTATACATTTTTGTAGTGACTCCAAAAGAATAAGATGAAATAACAAAAAGTATAAAATTGTTGTTGTTAAAACAATTCCAGCCTGTTTAGAGTTATAAAGATTTCAATGCAATAATTGAGTTTCTGAATCGTCGGTTTCTAATTTGGGTCAGATGCCAAAATGGCCTACAAAATTAAATGAGTATGGAGAGATGATTACATGTCCCATACCTATAGTTTTCAAGATTGAGGCTGCCCACATTTCCATCTATAGAAATTTTTACTATTTTTGGATCTGTCCTGGGTAGAAAGATACAAATCTATCCTATCTATATATTTAGGTATATACTTTATTATATTCTTTTTTTTGAAAGGCAAAATTTTATATATAATGTCTACTAGCAAGAAGCTAAGAAGACAATAATACAAACACCAATGATACATCCCTGGTTAGGGATGAGTAAAAAAACCGAAATACCAAAACCGAACCGGTACCGAACTGGACCGGTACCGAACCTGTACCGACCGTTACAAATGGTACGGTATTCGGTTTTTGATTTGGGGCAAAAAAAACCGGTACCAACCGGTCGGTACCGGTTGATACCATGTACACCAAAATACCTAAACCGAACCGGAACCGCACCGGACCGGTACCGAACCGGAACCGCACCGGACCGGTACCGAACCGGTACCAACCGATACAAATGGTACGGTATTCGGTTTTTGATTTTGGGCAAAAAAAAAAAAACCGGTACCAACCGGTCGGTACGGGTTCGGTACCGGTATGGTACCAAGCTCACCCCTATCCCTGGTTGCTTAATACACCTTGGTTCTAGAACCGAACTGCGAAGGTACTAAAAGGGATGAAAAAAACCTGATAAGGTATCAGGTAAAAATCCCTGATGATAGGGGCCGTGCCTCCGGTTTTCACCCTATATCGATTTTGATAGTACACCGTGAGGATCTAGAACAAATACTACCAATATTGTACTTTATTATATTCTAGCCATGTGAATTGTTTAATAATAATAATAAAAAATTTATTTATTTAATATCATGTAGCTGGTGAAGAAAATGTATTGAAAATTGGACTTATGCATCTTAAATTCTGAAGAACCTCTGTCACTATCGAACTGTGTAGACACATCCAGCACAAATCAACTTTTTAATTTTTTATCTCACGCTCAATCACTTTGTCAATATTTTATTTTAATCTTTTTTAAGCAGCGGAGAAGAAAAGGTGGAATTTCACTAATATTGATCAGCGTTGGAACAAACATGCAATTGAAGACGTTGACACCGACTCTGACCACGTCATCACCACCGTGGTATATTGGCTCACCATTTTACTTTGTTGAGCAACTACCTAAGTGCTAGCATGTGCTCTGAGTTACCCATATACCACTAAATGTAGGTTCTTTGACGAGTTAATTTTTTTTTTTTTTACATTCGTTACGTTAGAGTTCTTTTCTTCAATCGAATATACACTTTTAATTTATTGTAGAAAATTCTGCAAGTTTGGTAGAAAAAATAACGTCATTTAAATGATGCAACTTAATTACATCGTTACATAATTTATATGTGTATCAAATGATTGTTAACAAAAGATAAAATAGATTACTAAGATAACAATATATTGTAATCTTGCCAACTTTATCCATAACTACCCATAAATGAATGGAAAGATGGCACCCATACCGATTTTATATTTCCCGCGTGTTTCAAATCAATTTACATGAAAATTATGTATACCAAATTTCAACGATACATAAATAACGATTGATAACATTAGGGATGTCACTTGTGGGTAACGTACACGGATTTGCTTTATCGAGCAGTCGTGCTCGTGGGGGTTCTTAAACTCGAGAACTTACAGGTACTTGTTGACGAGTTTTTTTTACATAACCCTCGGATCTCATATAATATAAACATTTTATGTTGGCAGACTAGCTTATATAAGTTTATAGGAGCTTGAGTTTTTTTTTTTTTTTTTTCCCATAAGGTCAAGCTTTCTAACATTGTTTGGTTAACAAATATTTAAGAGTTTACTGAAAAATATAAGCTTTAGAAAGATAAGCTACTAGAATTAGCTTTTAAAAAAAACTTCTAGATTATGAAATGAAAAATTACTTAAATACTCCTTATAAATTATTTATCATACATTTTCAATGTCCTATTATATCAATTCACATCTTTAAGCTTCAGCTAATTTAACAAACACTTGTAAAACATTAAGTTCCAGATGTCAGCTTAAAAAATAGGGTTATTAGTCTGTAAATGTATCGAACTTGTCAAAAAACCCTATTGTATGCATCCAACTTTTAAAATTCCTATTGTGTGTATCCAACTTACTAATCCTTCCTATTGTGTGTATTCATTAACACTAATTACGTTTGACTGGTCATAATTAGCATACGTGGCATTTTCATCTGACGTGGCACTGCAAACTCAGCGCCACGTCATCTAAAGTTCGATACATTTTTCAGATCATCATCTTCAATTTTACGACGAAACCATTTTTTCCGGCGATATTGGCGAATCATTTTTTCGCAGGTACCACCACAACTAATATACACCTCCTAAACACCAAGCCTACCATCTACGACATCACCACCATCTCCACCATTTTTTCCGGCAACCCCCCATTTTTTCCGGCGACTTAAAAAAAACATTCTACTGTTACACATGCCTGATTGGTGGCCCTTGTACATGCTCGATCACAGCTCCATGACCACTTGATTGCAGCCGGGTCGAACAACGAACGCGGTCTTGCTGCTCCCATCATTTTCAGTGAGTTGGGAGTCTACACAATACGAGGAAACTTCATTGTTTCCCGATGTTAATTATAACTTTGGGTTTACAAGTCTCAAAGCCAGAAGTACTAGTAGTCCATGCTTATATGCATGAGAGTGATTGATGAGCATCAGAAGGGTAACATGCCAATACCCTTGGTAAATTGATATTTCATAGTATAATTTACATGTATTCTTGCACAGTGTACAACCTTATTTTCCAGGTACAAATACATATGCATATCAAACATATTCTTGATGTACACTGATTTTTTAAGATGGATAGCTTCTAGTAGCTTCACTAGTTATAGCTTAATCAAGTGATTCTATACGACTAGAAAGAGATTTTCGGCACATTATTGAGCTCCTCACCAAAGAGTACCTCGGGTCATCAATGAGCTCCTCGACTTATTAATTTAGTGATATAAGCACCTTCGTAATGAGAGTAATTGATGGGCATCAATGAGCTGTGAACGAGCATGTACAAGGGCCAACAATCAGGCATGTGTAACAGCAGAATGTTTTTTTCAAAGTCGCCAAAAAAAATGGGGTCGTCGGAAAAAATGTTGGAGATGGTGGTGACGTATTAGATGGTAGGCTTGGTGTTTAGGAGGTGTATATTAGTTGTGGTGGTACCTGCGGAAAAAATGATTCGCCGGAAAAATGATATCTCCGGAAAAAATGGTGTCGTCGGAAAATTGAAGTTGATGAAAATGATGATCTGAAAAATGTATCGAACTTTAGATGACGTGGCGCTAAGTTTGCAGTGCCACGTCAGATGAAAATGCCATGTATGCTAATTATGACCAGTCAAACGTAATTAGTGTTAATGAATACATACAATAGGAAGGATTAGTAAATTGGATACACACAATAGGAATTTAAAAGTTGGATGCATACAATAGGATTTTTTGACAAGTTCGATACATTTACAGACTAATAACCCTAAAAAATAAGCTCCAGCTACTGACTTCCAACTCCAGTTACAAGCTAGTTTTACCAAACACACTTTAAAAATATAATATTTTCAAAACTCCAAGTTAATTAGAACTTTAAACAAAGTGTTAAATATATAAATTAATACATATCCTAATAAACAATTTGATAATTATCAATTTATTTAACTTTTTCCAGAATCATTCAGCAATTTTGCTCTCTTTGAAATGTTTTCCACACATAAAAATTGTACTTTTTGCATTTTTTGTTTTGTTTTTATTTACCGATATCAACAATTTGCTGGTCGCATATTTTTTTCCCATCCATTACCATCCCTGATTACTTGTGTGGTAAGTCCCAATCTTCCCATACCTGGCAGGCTGGCATTATTTCCGAAGTTCATTCTACACACTTGACCATATATGTATAGAAGTATAGAAGGTCTGGCTAATTTAGGAACTGTGTATATTAGTTCACATTCATTCAATTCTACTGTACACCTTATCAAACTGGAGATGAATTTACTCATGTTCATTTATATATCTTGATGAGGACACGATTAATGAGTTAGCGGAAACGTTCATGGAAAAGTTCGAGCAGGGAAAACGAGTGAAAAATCCCGAGTAGGAAGTTCGGATGATGATGTCACGACTAGTATCCTGATGGCGATCGATGGAGAAACTGGTGTTAATACGAACACCGATCCCAAAACCCGTACTGTTGGTGGGGTACGGTCTGCTGAAGAGATGGATCGTGCAATAACTGAAATCACGACCTCTCTTGGTAGTTTATCCACTGCTGTTGAAGAACTACGTGCCGTGATCGTAGGTGGTATTAATAACCACGAAAATCGCGAGGGTGGCAATCGTGGCGCCAATAATCATCGTCCACATAACGGCGGTATTATTGGTGTTCGCGAACGCAACCAACCCCCAGTCAACATTAGGAGACAAGTGCAGTTTGTGGAGTCGTCTGATGATGAATGGGATGGTGATCAGGGTTATGTTCGTCCTCAACGGGGGCGATTTGGCGACCAACGTTACGAGCAGTTTGATAACCCACGGTACTATAACCAACGTTTTGAGAATCCTCGTTACGGACGTCCCCAAGGTAATAATAATGATGGTTATCGTGTAAAGGCTGAGATTCCTAACTTTCATGGGAATCTTGATCTGGAAGCGGTTTCAGATTGGTTGTACGAAGTCGACAAATTCTTTGACATTATGGACGTTCCTGAAGAGCAGCAGGTTAAAATCGTGGCTTACAAGCTTCGCGGTGGGGCTGGTGCTTGGTGGGAAAACGAACAGGATAATCGGAGGAGACACGGTCGGCGACCAGTAACTGAGTGGCAGCGGATGAAACGGATGATTAAGGGTAGATTTTTACCTCCTGATTACGAGCAAATTTTGTACCAGCAGTATCATAATTGCATTCAGGGCAAGCGATCCGTCATTGAATACACTTTTGAGTTTCTTCGTCTCCAAGCAAGGTGCAATCTGAAAGAGACGGAAGAGCAGTCCGCGGCTAGGTATATTAGTGGTATGAACCATAATATCCAAGAGCGTTTGAGTTTGAATCCGATTTGGTCTGTCGATTAAGCACAAAACTTGGCCATGAAAGCAGAGCGTTTGATGAATAAACCCTCTTATAACTTTCGGCATTCAGGTGAGACATCATATTCTGGAACTCCCGTGAATCGGCCCTGATGTCGTGTAAACGGGGTTTTATTTTAAATTGGAAAATACCTAACTTACTATACACAACACAGGCAAGAATACCTGATCATATATAGTATAGTTCAGTAAGTCCGAGTCGAACACAGGGAACGGATGTCAATATTAACAAATTGGAAATCAATATAAATAATTAAAACAGTAAAAAGTGGGGACGTTTTAGTTCCGATCGAACAATTGATAAACAATTATAAAAGAAATGAATTATTAACTAAAACTTAATTAGAAAATAAAGAAATAGTAAAATAACTTAATTAAATAAAAGGTTGAATTCAAATGATAAAAGAAATGCATTTGCTTAGACTAGTTTCCTTAAAATCTGGATATCATTTCATTCAATTGCTCACGTATGGATTTTATCGTGCCCGTTCAAATATATCAATCCTCCTTACAAGATGAACTGAATTCAATACAATTAAGAAAGACACAAGGTTGTTTTCAACACATTAACAGTTCAATTTAACGTTGTCCACAAAACTGTATTCTAAGTTAATTCAACACCGTTTATGTGATTTATTCTTTTGACTTGAATCAACAAAGTCTATAACCGATTAAGGTTATCTCGTCCATTAATAATCATTACTAACTATCATCCCTAGCCCGTCAAACTCAATATATTCGGCAATAATTATTAACCAAAATCAACAACTATCAATAAATTCACAACCAATAGGAAATCAATCTCAACTGATTATGAACTCACGCTAGGTAATCAGCAACAATCATTAAATACCCGAGGATTAACGAATAAACACATAAACATTGAATAAAATCCGATACGTTCGCAATTATAACAATCAATCCATCAAATAAGTATTATCATCTAAGCAAATACATAAAAGACTTAGCCAATCATATTATAACAGAAAATCAGATTCAAACTCAACATCAAAATCATAATCGAATGAAAGAAATGAATGAATTCAAACCGAAATAGTGAAACAATGAATGAACGAGCGAAAACCCTTCAATCTTCTTGCAATTCCTCCTTCTAAAACTCTGGAATTAGGGTTTGGAATGGAAGAAAATCGTCTGGAAAAAAAGTGGTAAAGTGTGTGTTCCAAAATGAGGCAAAATGAGTTTTTTAGGTTTTCTGCCGAAACGATCCATACGCCGTATGGATTTCCATACGCCGTATGGATCACAAAGCCCATGGATCTGACCCGCGTCTTCTGGCGGCCCGGCTCACTCAATCCATACGCAGTATGGATTCCATACGCCGTATGGATTGAAAAATGTAACTTTTCAGCTCCACGACCTCCAATCTTCAAACTTTAAACTTTTCACCACTTTTCTTCGATATTCTCTCGATTTCCGCTTCTTTTATAATTCAAGCTCCAATTAAATCCTAAATGCAAATATGAACGAAATGAGTATCGAATTCAAATAAAATGCATAAGAAATTAATCAAACTAAGGGGTAATTAGTACTATAAAATAGCACATTTTGGCGTTCATCAGGCCCAATCAAAGCCAATTCACCATCGCACCAAATAAAGCTTCAACAAGTCAGAAAACGACAGAGGCGACTGTAGCAGAAAATAAGAACCCCGACAAACAGGTGTCCAACAACCCTTTTGCCAAGCCTTCTGGTTCTAAGTGTTATAGATGTCAAGAACCGGGTCACCGGTCCAACGAATGCCCGAAACCTCGTCGGCGAACGTATTATGCGGGTGGAGATGAGGATGTTGAAAAGCAGTTTGAAGGGGTTGAGGAGATCGAAGAGGAAGATGATTCTGGGGAAAATTATGAGTATACGAGATCCTATGATTATGAGGGTTACGGTAATGCATCTAACTATGTCGTTCAGAAAATTTTATGTTCTCCAAAGATGGATGACCTCTTGCAAAGAAACAGGATTTTTCAGTCCAAGTGCTTGATCAAAGGGAAGGTCTGTTCTATTATTATTGATAGTGGTAGCTGTGAAAATTTGGTTTCAAAGGCGTTGGTTAACGGACTGAAATTACCAACGGAACCACATCCGAGTCCGTATCAGATTGGGTGGATCAAAAAGGGGCCGGCCATTAAGGTGACCGAAATCTGTAAGGTTCCCATCACCATCGGGAAATCTTACAGCGAGGTTATCACGTGTGATGTAGTTGATATGGAGGCGTGCCAGATTTTATCAGGGAGACCATGGCAACATGATGTAAACGCGACGCATCGGGGCAAACAGAATTTGTATTTGTTTAGTTGGGGCGGAAAAAAGATTGCAATTTTACCAAATGGAGTTGTCCCACCTGGTCAAAAAGTTAACTCTAAAACGTTGTTCACCATGGTAGCTTTCCCCAAAGCGTTTCGAGTTGAAAGTAAAGATTCTGGATTGTTGTACGCGCTAGTAGTCAAAGAAGTTGAGAAAGAGCCATCAACGCAGATTCCGGAAATTATCCACCCATTACTAAAAGAATTCAGTAAAGTAGTGGCGGATGATACACCCAACTCGTTACCACCATTGCGCAATATTCAGCACCAAATCGACCTGATTCCGGGTGCAAGTTTACCAAACCTCCCACACTATCGAATGAGTCCTAAAGAATCAGAGATTTTGCGCGAAAAGGTAGAAGAATTGTTAGAAAAGGGGCACATTCAAGAGAGTATTAGTCCTTGTGCAGTACCTGCTCTTCTTACGCCGAAGAAAGACGGAAGTTGGAGAATGTGTGTGGACAGTAGAGCCATCAATAAAATAACGATTCGGTATAGGTTTCCCATTCCACGTTTTGATGACTTATTAGATCAACTTTCGGGTGCAACACTGTTTACCAAGATTGATTTGCGTAGCGGGTATTGATGTGTGCTAAGTATAGGCAATTATAATCACAAGTTTTAAATTCAAGAAATATTAAATAATACTATCACACAATTCAGGCAAGATTGATCCGTTCATGTAATATAGCTTAATAAGTAAGTCCAAATTCGAACACAAGGAACACAAGAAACGTGATTCTTATTTATAACTAATTATCTATTTATTCATAATTACAACTAATTACAATTATACAAATAAATAAAGTAAAGGATCCAATTTACAATAATATACAAGATAAGGGGGACGTTTTAGTTCCGATCGAACATATTTATATTTATATTTTGATACAGATTCTAATAGATAAGTTTCAGGAACAACTTAATAATACTCAGATGGATAGAAGATTATAATTATTCAAACTATTATTTATTAAACCTATTATATGTACTTATGTCTATTTGCTTTGTTGGCTATTATTACTGGTGAATTACTAATGTAGAAAATTACTTAAGGTTAAGCTAATCTTCATCATAGCAATACAATCATAAGGTTACGCAAAGTATCACTAATTAATAAGATCTATCAACAGTTTATTAATATAATTTCATCGGTATGGCGTGAATCACAGTATTACTTTATATTAATGAATTATTCTTCGTCTATCACATAAGGTTAAGATCAAGACATAAACACAATCACTTAATTTATATAAACTTAATATGGTCATCCTCGTTTAATATAAATCAGTCTAACTATGTCAAGAACAATCATCAATATATCATAATAAAGACAATTCTTGTATAATAAACATTCAATAATATAGTTCCAACATAAACATATAATTCATATAATAAACTCAATAAACATTCATTCAAATAACTATAACGAAAACCTTATTAACAAGTAATTCAAATAAACAATATCCATAAATTAACTCAATAAGGTTATTAAAGTTACAAGGATAAAGAAACCGAACCAATTGTAGAACCAGTTTCTCCTAGGGTTAAAAACCTTCAAACCCTAGCTCCTTAACCTCAAAAATCGCACCTTAATTCGACCTTAAACCCTAATAATCGGTTTTGGTATTCTTGAATCTTATATCTCAAACCTAAACTAAAGCCTCTATTTATAGTTTTCAAAACCGCCAGTCCAACCGCCGGTTGGAATTCCCAACCGCCGGTTGGATCAATTTGAGTCCTGGTCCAACTCCGCGTCTGAAACCGCCTTAAACCTTTTATACTCCAACCGCCGGTTGGGTAATCCAACCGCCAGTTGGACCTTCATTCCAGAATCTTTCAACTTCGGGTTGGGCTTCACTTTTTGGGCTTCTTCTTTTCTTTAACAGATTTTAATCTTCATTTTGGCCAATTTCTTCAATATTATCATTTTAGTCTTCAATTCTTTAAGGTTTAAGCTTCTTTTTCTTTATTTCTCCATTTTCTTCAGTTTTCTTCAGTTTTGGATTCGTTCTTGTTCTTTTTTCTTCAATATTCAATTAAAATACATCTCTGCAAATATTAACAAAATAAGTATCTAAAATCATATAAATGCACTAAAATGTATACAAATATAAGGATAAATTACTATAAAATATACTATCTATTTTGATGCTTATCAAATATCTCCACACTTAAGTTCTGCTTGTCCTCAAGTAGAATACTGAATAAAATTTAAAATAAGCATCAAACTAATATTTAAGAATCAGAATACCAATACTAAAAATCTGTTTCATAAATTAAAAATTTAAACAATTTAATTAACATGGATAACTATAATGTATAAATAAAAATTATTATTATTTGTGTAATATATAGCTCGTGAATGATTACTAATATATTTGTCCACTTTAAACAATCTATATTCATTTTTCTGAATATACTATTTATTATTAGTATGTATATTACTTATGATTTCCATATATGATATACTCTTAAACTTAATCATGCAACTTACTTTTATATTCCAAATAAATATATGAAATCAATTTTTAAGAATCAAGACATTGGTGACAGGTCTGCATTTTCATGCAACAGAGCGACATAACTTGATTCAAGTAAAGCAGTTTTATTTGAATCAAACCAGCGGTGACAGGTCTGTACAATCGTACAACAAAGCGACATAGTTTGATTTTTATTTATTTCTGAAAGATTTTTCTTTCTTTTTGCTTCATTTAAAAATACTAATTAGAGACCAGGTCTGTACTTTCGTACAACAGAGGAAACAATTAGTAGATCCCCAAATGTCTTCATATAAGTATAAAGATATAAAATTATCGCATGATAAATTTAAAAATTAAGACTTTTATGTCATACATCATATTATGTACCATAAAATAATATACAAGTTATTTTATTAATTTTTTAAAATTCGAAAATCTTTATATAGATTGCCTATTAGTACATCATATCACATAACTATATATCACTCATTATTTAAGTAGCTTACGTTATATATACAAAACAGTTAATCCACATTAAAGTCTAAACCTTTAAATACAAAACAAAACTTTTAACAAAAGTATTCTAACTAATAAATACTTAGTTATTCACTTAAAAATTTTAAATTTTGATAAAATTTAAGAACAATAGAAACTTAAATAATTAATTAAAGAAATTCTTTTTCTTACGAACCCTATCACCACACTTAAATTATACAATGCCCTCATTGTATAAAAATTAATAAACAAAAGTGAGTAAGGGAAAGAAAAATAGAACAGAAAACTCCCCTGACTGAAATTATAAATTTCATCATCGGCTAAGAAAAATCTGCTTGGTTGATTCCTTGATCTCTTGAAAAATAATATACAACATCCACACTTTCGTAGTTACTCACGATTGCATTTAGCATATGCAATAAGCCTTTAAACCCCTCGGTATCCCGAGTGGACGACTTATAGTCTCGTGAGGGTTTCCAGGGAACATACCCACAAAGTTCATATTTAATAAGATAAACTTATTAAATTTCCAAAAATTCCAATTTCAAATGCATTATTAAGAAGAATAATGCATTGTTTAGCTGTACTTTATCATACCACTTCGAAAAATGGCAACGGTATTCTAAAAATAAACAGGCAAACAAATTAAACGTACCAAATATAAAAATTAAATTTAAAATGAAAAATACAAATTAAAGATAATCCAGAAACATATAAACACATGCTACTAATTTCTATGGCTTATTGTGTATAAAAACTTATGAAACTACTGCTATTCAGATAAATAAGTATTCAATCTCTAGTTGGGTACCTACAACCATCGATTTCCTAATTCAATTACTGGTAGGATTCTAAAAAGTGTCCAACCGTTGGTTAAATATGTTAGCCGCAGGTTGGTTTATAGCAGTGAAGTTTACAAGAATAACTTTTATCATATTATACTTAATTAGCCCTATTTAATTCAATTTTCAACGTTTTCTAATGATCATAGTTTCTCAAACCTATCCTAAAACTAAAATTAACGTCTACTAAATAGCCACACAATAGTTCTACACTAATTAATAATAACGTTAAACTTATTGAACAAACTTCATTTACTTCAAATAATTGATTAAAAGTCTCTTCACTAATGTTTCATATCATTATCTAGTAAAACATTTTATAGTAATTATCTTTATAGCAAAAACATATATACAATTCAGATTCCAAAAAATCCTAACTATAAAGAACAATTAAATAAAAGCAATCACTAGATTAATGTATCCACACCTTAGTAAGAAAATAATACCAATATTAAAAAAAAACCATTCATTCACTAAATTAACAATATATTAAGAATATGGTATGTATGTTATTAGTCTAGCATATAACATAGTTAAATTTTTCATACCTACTTCCATTATTTTATTAAAATATTTTAACAATTCTTATAAAATAACTCATACTTGTCAAACCAACATTATAAACATTTTACTATGTCATAAAAAAACTTATAAAAGTGAGGATAAAATCCAATATGAATCTTAAAATAATTTTTATGCAGGCATAAAATATGGTTATTGTTGATGCATTTTAGTGTGTCTGTCAGTTGGTCTATTGAGTTGTAAGTGTCATTAGTTAAGTTGAATAGAAAAGTCATTTTCATGTGTAGCGACACTTAGCTTCTGTGTTAGGCGACACTTGCCTTAGTGTCGCATAGCGTCACTTCGGTAAGTGACGCATGAGGGCGGCGACATGCGACACTTCCCAAGTGACGCATGTCTGCCGATTTTGTTTTAGTATAAATACAAACCTACGGGTTTTTGGCTAGGGTTGACGAAACCCTAGCACCATTTGTCGACTAAGCACTCCTGTAAACAGTTCCAATACGAATTACAAGCTAATATACTCGTTTACTTTGATTGATTCGTTGTTTTCGGTTTGAGTTTATTATTTGTTCGTGCAATTGATTGTTTCCGTCAATCAATTATTGTTATCAGTTATCTAGATCCAAGGCAAAAGGGACTTTCAACTGGTATCAGAGCCTTTAGGTGATTTGATCGACGTGTGTTCGTGTATTGGAGGTTTTTCGGTTTGATTTTGTGAAGATCATAGATATTCTAGCAATATTTGGATCGATTTGGTGCTATTATTACGTTTTGTATCAAGTATTACAGGTTTCGTTCGATTGGGATTCAAGAATTTTCGTTAGGTTTACGAAAATTCGATTTTTGGGGTTTTTGGGCGTTCACAGCCTTTTCTGCGTCACTCGAAGCGTCACTTCGTCACTTTTTGCGGCACTTCGAGCGACACTTCTGTAAGGTGCATTTAGGGTTTTAACGACACTCAAGTACGTCACTTAGTAACGTCACTTGAGGATTATCCGTCACTTATCTTAGTGACGCCTATTGTTGTTACCGACACTTAATTGCGTCACTTTGGACGACACATGTGTGTCATCCGTCACTTACTGCTAGTGACGCGTTATTACTGTGAGTCACTAAAAGCGTCACTTACCTTAGTGACACTTGTTATTACTGAGCGTCACTCAAGTCCGTCACTTGAGTGCGTCACTTCTTGATTATACGACACTAATCTCTAGTGTCGCTGTGTTCATTTATTCGTCACTCGATAGCGTCACTTACCCAGTGCCGCTACTCTTTGCGACACTTAGGTGCGTCACTTACCAAGTGACGCCTTTGTTACTAATCAGCTTTCTAGTTTTTTTTAAGTTGATTTTACAGGTATATTTCCACGATGTCGGATAGGGAAACTATTCAAAGCATTATGGAAATGATTAGACAAGGCAATGATGTTGGAACCAGTAGTAAACCTCCCGTTTTTACTGCTGATATGGACTATACATACTGGAGATCATGATTTGAGCAGTATATTGATTTTCATTGTCCGGAACTATGGGGTCCATTGACTGAAAGATATGTAAGACCATTAGCTGAGGGAAACTACCGTGGCGTTGCTCCAGCTAAGACTTATAAGGCTATGACTCATGAGGAACGTAAGGATTATGATACTGAACGCAAATGTCTTTCAGCAATAAAAATGGCTTTAACTCCAGATGTTTTGCGCATGTTCAAACAACATGAGATTGCTTATGATCTGTGGCACGCAATTGAGCTTCGCTGTGGTGGAAATGAGAAATACAAGGAGGCGAAATTAGAGTTGATCAAGAAACAATACGATCTCTTTGATATTGCACCTAATGAGACGACAACTAGTTTGTTCATGAGATACACACAGCCTGTGGGTGATTTGACGGAAGGAGGTTATACCTTTACTGAACTGGAAATTAATAAGAAACTCTTGGATGCACTACCTAAAGAGTGGGACGTCAAGGTACAGATGTTGAAAGAGAATCAAGAGTTGGCTACATGGAAGTTAGATGAGTTAGTTGGGATACTCCAAGCACATGCTATGGAGTTGAAGAAGAAAGAATGTAAGAGTGGAGGGTTTGTACAGAATCCGTCTTTGTATGGGGGTAAAATTAGTTCTGGAAACACCACTGGTGGTTTGGCGTTTATGTCAGATATCAGTGCTCTACCAAGCTCCACTGGTGGTCAGTCATCAGTTTTCTTTGCTGGCACTTCACAAGGTGCACCAAGTGCACAGACTCCTATTTCTCCAGCCATCGAAGAACAAGCTGCCATTTATACAGCATTTCTTAGTTCTTACAAAGATTTGGTGTCACAACCAAATACCACTTTGGAGTTAACAAAGGAGGACTACGGACAGCTTGATGATGATGATCTGGAACAGATGGATTTAAACTGGAACATTGCTATGATTACGAGAAGGGTTCAAAAATTCCTGCAAATAACAGGAAGGAAGAGTTTGGAAGGAGCTGGTAAATCTGGCTTTGGTTTTGATAAAAGCAAAGTTCGTTGCTACAACTGCCAGAACTTGGGACATTTTGCCCGAGAATGTGAGAAGCCAAAGATGCCACCATCAGGTCTCACTAAACCATCTCCTCCCAAGACTCCTGAGAAAGATGTTCAGACGACTGGAATTTCTGATGCATTGATTGTGATCGAGCCTTCTAGTTTGGATTGGAGCGCACAAGCTCAGCAGTACCAACAATGCTTAATGGCTCACATCACACCTGAGGTACATAAAGAACCTGAAGAGCCTGTTACTTGTTTATCTTGTATTAAATTGGAAACTTCTTTAAAATGTTCTCAAATTGAAAATGTAAGCTTGAGAGAAAAAGTTGAGAAACTCACTAAATCAAATAAGTTTTTAAAAGGTAATGAAAGACTTTATGATAAGCAGATTGAAGGTTATAAGATAGATACTCAAACCTTTAAAGCAAAAGTCTTTAGTCAACAAGATGCAATTAAAAGTTACTTAACAGAAATTCACTTGTTGAATAAAGAACTTTCTGAACTAAAGTCTGAGTCTGACAATTTTAAAAAGGGAATTACAAGTTTCTCAAACTCTCAAAAGATCTTCGATGAAATCGTTGACAAGCAGAGGACAGATAAAAGTAAGGCTGGAATAGGGTATAACTCAGTTCCACCTCCTACCAATCACTATCCTCTGCCTGTTAAGGAAGGCACCGAAGAACTTGTGGCTGATTATTCATCATGGTCAGCTACAAATTCTAAAGAAGTTAATTCCAATCCCAAAAGGCAGGCAAAGGAGAAAACTAAGCGGTCAGAGTATCCCTTGCCTACTTTTGTCAAGCCTGAGAGTGCACCTCCAGTTAGTTTAGAGGAGGTTGTTGAGATTGAGGATATTACCGAAGAGGAGTATCCGAAGGCTAAAAAGGTTGAAGTTAAACCTGAAATTTTGCAAATTGAACCAGTTAAGGTTCAAAAGGAAAAACAAAAGGTTTTAAACGAGAACATTCAAACTTTACAGTCACCTGTAAAGATTTTGAAATTAAATGTGAATAATGATAAAGTTTCTCATAACAAACCTTCAACTTCAACCTATAAACCTGAGAAAGCACCACCTAAAATGTGTACACATTGTGCATGTTCAAGGAATGCTTCTCCTCCTCCTCCGGTATTTCCTCAGCCTCAACTTGTTGTTGAGATGCGTTCCTGTTTCTATTGCAAGAAACAGGGACATTTAATCCGTGACTGTCCCAAGCTTTCTAACCAACGCTTTGGGAGAGAAATGCCTAGAACTTCTTTTCTTAAGAATTCGTTTTCAAAATCCCCACCTAGGCGTTACTCTGTCTCTCCCAAGCCGGTTAAGAAACAAAGTGATGTTGAGCAAAATTCTTTGCCAAAACAAAAGGCCGACATCACTTCCAAGCCAATTTACGAACCATCTAAGGTTTGGAAAAGAAAAGAGTCTGTTGTTGACTCTAAAGTTGTCAACAATAACCCATCAGATGAAAATTCTGATTTATTAAAAAATAAAATTCTATGTGATGTGATTATTGTTGATGACTCCGGTGTACCTAAGTCTGTAAAGGCTTGGGTCACCGTTTCTCACTAATCTCCTATTTTTGTGTGTTGCAGCAGTCTGAACGTGTGAGAGATAGTAAATGGTATTTAGACAGTGGCTGCTCGCGACACATGAATGGCGATGTGTCTCTTCTAGTGGATATTAAACCATTCGCAGGAGGATATGTTGCCTTTGCTGGGGATACAGGTGGAACCATTTCGGGTAGAGGAACGCTAACGAATGGAAATGTTAGCTTTGAGAATGTGAATTATGTGGCACAACTCAATCACAACTTGCTGAGCGTTTCACAAGTTTGTGATAAAGATTATACCACTGCATTCACAAAGACTGAGTGTGTTATACTAAAGCCAGGGTTCGTCATTCCTGAGGAATGGGTGCTAATGCGAGCACCGAGGAAAGATGACACCTATGTTTTGAATATGCAAACTGTTGAGACAACCAGCGAGTATACTTGTCTCTTATCAAAGGCTTCTGAGAAAGAATCACTTCTTTGGCACAGACGGATGGTACACATCCATTTTCGTAAAATGAATTTTCTCATAAAGAATGATCTGGTGAATGGAGTTCCAAAACAGTCTTTCTCATTAAAGGATGACTGTGTTTCTTGCCACAAGGGCAAACTCCATAAAAAGTCCCATAAGTCTAAGATAGTGAATTCTATTGCTGCACCATTGGAGATTTTACATATGGATCTTTTTGGTCCTATTTCTACAAAAAGTATTGGTGGCAGATCGTATTGCTTGGTAGTCACGGATGACTACTCAAGATTTTCGTGGGTTTACTTCTTAGCTTCAAAGGGTGAGACGGCGGACATTTTGGTTTATCTATTGGATAAGTTGGCAAATCTGTGCAACTTAAAGGTAAAGAGACTGCGCAGTGATAATGGTACCGAGTTCAAGAATTCTACTCTCGAGTTATTCTGTGCTGCACGAGGCATTGAACATCAATTCAGTGCTCCAAGAACTCCTCAACAGAATGGAGTTGCAGAACGTAAAAATAGAACTATCATCGAGACCGCTCGGACCATGCTAGCTGATTCTAAGATGCCTATAATCTTCTGGGCTGAGGCAGTTAACACTGCATGTTATGTTCTGAATCGAGTGCTCACGGTTAAGAAGAAGAATAAAACTTGTTATGAACTTTTTAATAATCGTAAGCCAAATCTGCAGTTTCTGGAGCCATTTGGGTGTCCTTGTTTAATCATGATTACTAAAGATAAAATCTCCAAGTTTGACAATAAAGCAGTTGAGGGGATTTTTCTTGGTTATTCCGTGAACTCTCCGAACAAGAGAGTTTATAACAAAACAACAAGTCAGATTGAGGAGCATTTTGAGGTAAAATGTTTGCGTTATACGGATCCTCCTCAAGGAACGGGTCCGGACTGGTTTTTTAACTATGAGGGTATCTTTAATTCTTTCAACTTACCTGAATTAGATCAAGAGGAAGAGTTGGTCACCCTACTCCATGGAATCAGTCTCTCTCAAGAGACATCTGATTCTCCTTAAAAACCATCCAACCAGAACCCTGAATCCGCATCAAATCAAACATCCACCTCAACACCTACTCCAACACCCACTACCGCAAATGCCACAACATCAAGTCCAACACCCGCATCCGCATCTACATCTACACCCTCATCTATACCCACAAATACACCATCTCCCGCAACACCGTCTTCGGATGCTCCTTCAACGTCTTAGTATATCTATACGAAGGAGCTTCCCTATGATCCATTGATGCCATCCTTAGAAGAAGAGGGGGAAGATGATGAGGAAGAGGAAGCAGAAATTACAAATTATTCTCATTTCTATTCTCAAGGAGATGAAGATGATGATGCTTCACCGAACACTCCCACAACTGAGGGAGATTTGAACAACTTGGAACAGAATCTTATGCCAGATCAAATTCCAGTTACTCGGATACATAAGGATCACCCCATTGATAATATCATTGGTGACCCTCATGCTCCTGTTCAAACAAGACATCAAGCGAAGCAGACTGATACTGAGCAACTTTTGGGTCTGGTGGCTAATATCGATTCATGTTATCGTTCGCAAATTGGACCCAAGAAAGTTGAAGAGGCCTTAAAAGATTCATCCTGGATCGAGGCCATGCAAGAGGAACTATTGCAATTTGAAAAGTTGCAAGTCTGGGAAGTAGTTCCATTGCCCAAGGGTGCCCACTTGACTGGCACTCGTTGGGTTTATCGTAATAAGATGGATGATAGGGGCGTTGTGATTAGTAATAAAGCACGTCTAGTAGTTCAAGGCTTCAGCCAAATTGAGGGTTTGGACTATGATGATGTATTTGCCCCTGTTGCTCGATTGGAATCCATACGCATTTTTTTGGCATACGCGTCTTTCAAGGGATTTCGCGTCAATCAACTTGATGTGAAAAGTGCGTTTCTGTATGGACAAGTTGATACCAATGTGTACGTTAAGCAGCCTCCTGGTTTTGAAGACCCTGCACATCCTGAATACGTCTGTAAATTGAACAAGGCGTTGTATGGTCTTCACCAAGCACCGAGACTTTGGTATGAGAGGCTAACTACACATCTGATTAAGCATGGTTTTGTGAGAGGCAACATAGACAACACACTATTTATTCTTCGTGAACAGTCGGAGGATAGGGAAGATATGCTACTTGTGCAGGTTTACGTGGACGATATTATCTTTGGTTCTACAAATGAGGCAATGTGCAAGAACTTTGAAAAAATCATGAAGTCTGAGTTTGAGACGAGCGCGATGGGGGAGCTCACATTCTTTTTAGGTGTACAAGTTGAGCAGCTTGCAAAAGGTATTTATATACATCAGTCAAAATATGTCAATGACATGTTGACTAGATATGATCTGCTCAATCGTAAAACCTATGGGACTCCTATCGAGCTTAATCACAATCTTAGACTTGCTGAGGAAGACGAAGATTGCAAAGAGAGGGACTATCGTTCAATGATAGGTTCTCTTATGTATTTGACTGCCTCTAGGCCGGACATCGTATTTGCCGTGTCAATCTGCTCACGCTATCAGGCTAAACCAAAGGTGTCTCATATGAAGGCAGTAAAGCGAATTTTTGGTTATCTCAGAGCTAGACCTACTCTTGGTCTTTGGTATTCAAATGAGAAGACTTTCGCTCTTACAGCCTATTCGGATTCTGATCATGGAGGTTGCAGTATCGATAAGAAGTCAACAACTGGTGGATGTCAATTTCTGGGATCGCGTTTGGTCTCTTGGCAGTGCAAGAAGCAGACTACAGTCTCTCTTTCTACATCAGAGGCTGAGTATGTTGCTGCTGCTAGCTGCTGTGCCCAAGTTCTCTGGATTCAGCACCAACTACGCAATTACGGGTTACTTCTTACTATGACTCCTATTCACATAGATAACACTGCTGCCATATCTATCACACGCAATCCCGTACAGCACTCTAAGACTAAACACATAGAACTTAGGTTCCACTTCATACGGGATTGCTATGAAAAACACTTGATAGACCTGGTCCACATAGACACCCTTAAGCAAAATGCCGACCTATTCACCAAAGCTTTTTCACGTGCTTGATTTGATGAACTGGTCAACATGATCGGTTTAAGGTTCTTTGGATCTAAAAAGTAAAGTGTGACTTGGATAGTTAATATTATTTGCTTTTATGTGTGCAAAAAAAAAAAAAAAAAAAACAAAAAAATGGCAACAGCCACTCTTTATACTCTTTATTATATAAGAAATGCACGGTTGCTACATTTTTAAAATAGACGTTGAGTTGTGTCTATAAACAACTTGGGATATGATAGTACATCGGGTGACATGCACAAAATGGAATTTTAAGGTTTATCTTGGATGTGTCAGTAGGTTTATCTGACATATTTAAAACAGTTTTTATAAAAATTAGCTTCATCATACGATGTGTTGGTAGGCATGATACACACCGGTCTCTGAGTTATTAAGAAGTAATTTAAATACATGTCTATGATCCTGTGGTAAACACCTTGTGATGTACGACTCTAAGTCTTAATTCCTTAGCGTAGCTTGACATACTTCTATTTTTGGATCGTATATCTGAGATCTTTTGGGGGAGTATGCTGATTGTTTCCTCTGTTGTACGTAAGTGCAGACCTGGTCTCAATTCAGCTTACTCTCAAAACTAAGCAAACGTGAGTCAATGTACTTACAAAGTCTTAAATTCTAAGATACTGATCAACGTCGCCAATTGAATAAAAACAAGTTTGGTTTGACTGCGATCGGTTTTGCTTAAACCTGAATCAAGTGTATGTTGCTCTGTTGTACGCAAGTACAGACCTGTCACCGCTGGCTTGATTCTTAAAATTGATTCTCTTTTATTCTTTCTAAATTTGGAAACTATGATCATGACTGGGTTACAGGGGTGTCACACCCCCAAAATCCATAATTGTGTTTATTTAATGTTTAGCGGAAGCAAGTTATAATTAGCGGAAGCATCATGTGTAAACAGTTTAACAGCGGGGGTGATGACGTTACAATTGTGCATTCACTGTATCAGAGCATATGATCATACAGAACATAATATATAAAGGATGCCAATTTAAAATAGTTATTACAAAAGTAATACGACTATGTAAGTCGTACAGTAGTAATAAAGTTTAAAACATTTAAGTTTTACAATACATATGTTAAGATAAGATTTCATGAGTATAACTGCAATGTCTGCAGTAATACAGAGGAAATCCTCAAAAGCTGTCCCAAAATATATGGCATCCTAAGTAGTCCAGGGTTGTCCATCCTGAATGCATGCGATTCTTACTTACGTAGCTAATTTCCTGTAAAACATAAAAGAAAGTTGTCAACGAATATGTTGAGTGAATTCACAGGTTTTGTATAAGTATGTGGTATGTTAAACCATTTATGTTTGTATTGTTGAAATGTTATTCAATAAATAAATGTTTGCAGGTTTTGCAAAATATAAGTTTGTAGGGATAGTTACCCTAAAATATAGTTTTATGTGGGTTGTTACCCAAAATGTATGTCTGGTGGTTCACCAGTATATAAATATAACCAGTAAGTATACCGGTATAAAACAGTTGTAGGATACATTCATCCTAAATAATATGTGGGAAATACTTAGACTATAATCCCCTGAAAGGTGAGCTAAACCTCGCAGGTTAAAGTAACGCGACCTAACCCTATAACCAAACCACAACCAAAACTTATGTTGTTTGCCTGAAGGACAATTAAGTATACGCTCCATCCACAGGAGGGTCGTCACGGCAATAGTACTATTCGTATACTCAGTGGCTAAAGTCACCTAGCTAATGGTTATAGTCTGCATGACATAAGGTCTTTCATGTATACATTTCAAGTCTGGGTCCGTACTAGGATACATTGTCTAATTCCCAAAATAGTTGTGAAATAATATTTCATATCAAACAGTTGTATAAAGCAATAAAGCATTTATATAATTTGCTGCATGTGTTCGCATGCAGTTTCTATGTTTACACCCCTATGTTTAAAAACATAAAACATTTGTAAAGTAGGGGCTGTGAACTCACAGTAATTTGCTCGGTGTGAATGCTAGCAGCTGACAGATTTACCCAAGGTATGTTAACCTATATACAATAAATATATTAACATAAGTACGTTTGATTTGTTTTAATCACTTATGTTAACAGTTTGTTTGTTTGAAGAAATGATTGATTTCTTAGTAATATAAGTTGTTAACTTTATTAGTGACACTTCGTTGAAATATTGTTATTATTCCTCAAATCGTACACTTGTTAAGTGTACAAACAATCATTTAATTGTCTATATATAACGGAAGGTCGTTTTGTTGTCTTTTGCACATATACTTTGTATATAGTTTGATTTTTATTTATTTCTGAAAGATTTTTCTTTCTTTTTGCTTCATTTAAAAATACTAATTAGAGACCAGGTCTGTACTTTCGTACAACAGAGGAAACAATTAGTAGATCCCCAAATGTCTTCATATAAGTATAAAGATATAAAATTATCGCATGATAAATTTAAAAATTAAGACTTTTATGTCATACATCATATTATGTACCATAAAATAATATACAAGTTATTTTATTAATTTTTTAAAATTCGGAAATCTTTATATAGATTGCCTATTAGTACATCATATCACATAACTATATATCACTCATTATTTAAGTAGATTACGTTACATATACAAAACAGTTAATCCACATTAAAGTCTAAACCTTTAAATACAAAACAAAACTTTTAACAAAAGTATTCTAACTAATAAATACTTAGTTATTCACTTAAAAATTTTAAATTTTGATAAAATTTAAGAACAATAGAAACTTAAATAATTAATTAAAGAAATTCTTTTTCTTACGAACCCTATCCCCACACTTAAATTATACAATGCCCTCATTGTATAAAAATTAATAAACAAAAGTGAGTAAGGGAAAGAAAAATAGAACAGAAAACTCCCCTGACTGAAATTATAAATTTCATCATCAGCTAAGAAAAATCTGCTTGGTTGATTCCTTGATCTCTTGAAAAATAATATACAACATCCACACTTTCGTAGTTACTCACGATTGCATTTAGCATATGCAATAAGCCTTTAAACCCCTCGGTATCCCGAGTGGACGACTTATAGTCTCGTGAGGGTTTCCAGGGAACATACCCACAAAGTTCATATTTAATAAGATAAACTTATTAAATTTCCAAAAATTCCAATTTCAAATGCATTATTAAGAAGAATAATGCATTGTTTAGCTGTACTTTATCATACCACTTCGAAAAATGGCAACGGTATTCTAAAAATAAACAGGCAAACAAATTAAACGTACTAAATATAAAAATTAAATTTAAAATGAAAAATACAAATTAAAGATAATCCAGAAACATATAAACACATGCTACTAATTTCTATGGCTTATTGTGTATAAAAACTTATGAAACTACTGCTATTCAGATAAATAAGTATTCAATCTCTAGTTGGGTACCTACAACCATCGATTTCCTAATTCAATTACTGGTAGGATTCTAAAAAGTGTCCAACCGTTGGTTAAATATGTTAGCCGCAGGTTGGTTTATAGCAGTGAATTTTACAAGAATAACTTTTATCATATTATACTTAATTAGCCCTATTTAATTCAATTTTCAACGTTTTCTAATTATCATAGTTTCTCAAACCTATCCTAAAACTAAAATTAACGTCTACTAAATAGCCACACAATAGTTCTACACTAATTAATAATAATGTTAAACTTATTGAACAAACTTCATTTACTTCAAATAATTGATTAAAAGTCTCTTCATTAATGTTTCATATCATTATCTAGTAAAACATTTTATAGTAATTATCTTTATAGCAAAAACATATATACAATTCAGATTCCAAAAAATCCTAACTATAAAGAACAATTAAATAAAAGCAATCACTAGATTAATGTATCCACACCTTAGTAAGAAAATAATACCAATATTAAAAAAAAACCATTCATTCACTAAATTAACAATATATTAAGAATATGGTATGTATGTTATTAGTCTAGCATATAACATAGTTAAATTTTTCATACCTACTTCCATTATTTTATTAAAATATTTTAACAATTCTTATAAAATAACTCATACTTGTCAAACCAACATTATAAACATTTTACTATGTCATAAAAAAACTTATAAAAGTGAGGATAAAATCCAATATGAATCTTAAAATAATTTTTATGAAGGCATAAAATATGGTTATTGTTGATGCATTTTAGTGTGTCTGTCAGTTGGTCTATTGAGTTGTAAGTGCCGTTAGTTAAGTTGAATAGAAAAGTCATTTTCATGTGTAGCGACACTTAGCTTCTGTGTTAGGCGACACTTGCCTTAGTGTCGCATAGCGTCACTTAGGTAAGTGACGCATGAGGGCGGCGACATGCGACACTTCCCAAGTGACGCATGTCTGCCGATTTTGTTTTAGTATAAATACAAACCTACGGGTTTTCGGCTAGGGTTGACAAAACCCTAGCACCATTTGTCGACTAAGCACTCCTGTAAACAGTTCCAATACGAATTACAAGCTAATATACTCGTTTACTTTGATTGATTCGTTGTTTTCGGTTTGAGTTTATTATTTGTTCGTGCAATTGATTGTTTCAGCCAATCAATTATTGTTATCAGTCATCTAGATCCAAGGCAAAAGGGACTTTCAGTTATTAAATTGAAAAGTACCATACCTTATATAATATAACCGAGATTAATATGAAAACATTTAACCACTTCAATACTAAAAAGAAAAATGACATATATACGAACATGACAATTATTCCTAAAATAACACATATATTAAAAACATAATAACTGTCAACAAAAATGTTTGTCCCTTACTTAGGATCTAACAGAACCGAGTCACTCAATCGTTTGCGGAATCAACGATTAAGTTATCACACGAACACAATGACTAATCAAACACAATAATTATGAAACCGAACGTTATATTATTGCTTATGGTCGATCAGATTACAGAGAATTTCGACAAATTGTGTTTAGGGTTTCGTCAACCCTAAAATAGAAAACGTAAAACGTTTATATACAAAACTGGCACCTGCGACGTCGCATACGACGTCGCAGGCCCAAGCCCATGCGACGTTGACTACGTCGCAGGCCCAAAACCTGACGTCGCACCTGCGACGTTACACGCTACGTCGCAGGAGTCAGGAAACGCAAATCTAAATACAAACTACGAGCTAGACCAACTGACAGACACTAAACATGTACCAACAAACTCCCCCGTGTCTTCAGCTTGGTCTTCGAAAAATCTTCTTTAAACCCAGCCCGCAGGAAATTGGCCGTCAGCATGAATTCCATTAGCCACACAAACAGTAACAACATTGTAAAACTGCTCGGCTAAACGTCTGTTGAACTCATTCTTCTGACCAACACGAATCCGATCATCATAGAGTTTTCTTAAATCTTTTTCATGAAAATTAATCAAACTCATCGGATCATACAGTCTAAACGTTGCTTGCTTCAAATTCCATATACCTCCAACTTCTGGCCACGGTTCAGAATCTGGAACGAAAGTAATAACCGCTTCACCAGTCTGTGGATCAAGTTCCCATTTTACAAGTCTTCTCAGAAAATAATAAGGAACTGGTTCCAGAGGTATCTCAGTCAAACATTTAGCAGACGGATAGTGAACTTTAACTATAGGCTTCCTGGTGACTGGATCAATCTTTCTTTTCCACGTATATCGAGTACCCAACGTCGGTTTCAATTTGGAATATGTCTTTGATAACACTTCCCGACGTAAATTTCTCTGAATAAACTCAGCATAATCATTCTCGAACGGATTAATCAATTTAAGCTGAGCTAATCGATTAATCTCTCCTTTTGGCAACGTACTTAATCTATCAAAACGCATTCTAAAGTACTGAACTCCATCTTCTCTCTTAATCATAAAAAGATTCCTCTGACACTTCCAGCTTTTAATAACTCCGGTATAATTCCGACTAACCCAGTACACTTGACATTTAACTGGAATAGGAACTGGATTTCGTCCCTTAGGCCACCATTGCTTATTTCTTTCTCTCTTTTCTTCAGCAGTTAATTTCTTCTTAGAAACATCAGAAGATTCAGTTTCAGGAACTGCTGAGTCCGGTGCCTGTGTCTCTGGAGCTGGAGTTGCAGCAGAACTAGATTCTCCATGTTGAGCTTTAGCAGGTCTCTCATCGTCACTTGAATCAGATTCTATAATCGGTGCACCATCATAAGCTTCCCCAGATTGTGCATCATCATACGTTTCATCTGAATTCAACTGTTCCTCTTCAATCGAAACATCCTCATTCATCTCAAAATCATTATCCGTTTCTTCCTCAGAGCCAACTCCACTAGCCATTCTTTGAATAAACGATAAGTCAGCAAATGAATAGTCAACAGCCAGCGGTCTCGGTTGCCCTGGAATATCATCAACACAAAAGTAATCCAAAACAGAAATATTTTCATTAACAGTTTCAAGTACAGGGTTGGGATTTACAGACGCATGTTCACTTGACTCTAAAGTAGGTATCCCAGACCCAGACTCCCCCGAGGCAAGTAACCTGCCTTCCAAAACATTAACCCTAAGCTTCGTTTCCTCAAGCTCCTTAGATTGAACCTCGATCAACGCAGCTTGTTCAGCAATCTTTTCGTCTTGAGCCTCCAGCTTTTGTTTCATCTTCTGCATATCTTCCATTATCTTTTGCATGAAAGCTGGAGTCGGTTGAATCTCAAAATCAGCTTGCTGCTGTGGATGGACTGGAGCTCTGGCTGATGAAGAACGACGAACACGACGACGAGGACGATAAGTTTCATCAGCAGAATCATCACCGTCTCGTGTACGTTTCCCAGTATCCCTTGGAGGTACATACTTGCGTCCTGCCCTGAGCCGACGCTGAATTCTCAAGTATCTAAATGAATCGGTAATCCGGATACGTTCCATCTCAGAGGGATGTGGAACAGTACCGTCCGAGTGCTCAGGCGTCGAACCCCCATCCTGAGGACCTACATTTTCTGCAGCTTGTTCAGAATCAGAACCTTCAACCGTGTTGTGAGATGCTGAATGATCCGAGTCAACATGGCCAAACTGCTCGATGTTCTCCAAAATAGCCTCCACATGCTCCCCCGCAGCTTGAACAGGAATGTTCACAAGTGGTTGCTGCGGTTGCTGTGGTGCTGGAATGTCCATATACTGAGGTTCCGGAGGCGGCACGTAATTCTCATCAACAATAGCACCGAATAAGGGAACATCCCTTGCCGCCTGAACCCCACCTGCACAAATAGTAAAGATCCGATTCATCATCGGTGAAATCTTTAATTGCTGATCGATATCACCCTGTGCTTGAAGATCTGGATGATAACGATTGATGTGCAACTGAATAAATCGCGGATATAAGATCCATTTCTGATCCCCGGCATTCGCATTATCAACCATAGCCTTGAATATAAAACCCGAGAAGTTGAACGGCTTGTTGTACACTAATGCTAACATAGCAGAAGCCAAACTTCGGCTCATACCATCCGTTCCACCTTTCCTATTGCCCAAACAAACGATAATCACGTGCATCAAATATCTCCAAACACGTGTGAGATTCGCTTTCCTATACTGATCCGTGGGAATCCCGGGATATCCAATCCTTTGCATAGCTCCCGAAACGAAAACATGATCAAAACCGACTGGCATATTCGGTTGATCGTTCAGCTGTAAAAGTTCCCGAATACTCTGTTCTGTAATAGTGATTTCCGTATCAAGAACTGTAGAAACCAGTCTTCGAACGTCGTTATCAGTAACAACAATTGCGTTTCTCCAGAAAGGGTTGATCAGATTTCCAAAAGCCACAGTGTTATCCGAAATGGCGTGGAAAACCCTTGAACGTCTCAGAAATGCAATCATCTGACGATACGGTGCAGCTTTATCAGAAGTATCATCAAGGTAAGCAGCAGTATTGTGACGCGCTTCGAAAACAAGAGCCATATCTGCAAAAACAGAAACATACAAGATATTCTCGAAAAGCGTTAGAACAAACAAAGTATTCCAAACTTATCACAAACGAAAAGGTTTCATTGATATGTTAAATAAGTACAAAGTTACAAACACACATATCAAATCCTAAACCCTAAACCCTAAACCTAAACCTAGACCGAAGATCCTGGTTAAACAAATACAGCCAAAATCCAAGACAAGGTCAGGCTAAAATCCAAGACAGGGATGGTATCCCACCAGACCAGAAGGCCGAGATCCAGGATAATAAAGGAATTCATCCAGACCATAAAACCAAGATTCAGGACAAAGAGAGAATTCCACATAACGGTAAAGGGATTCCTCCAGACCAGAAAACCAAGATTCAGGACAAAGAGAGAATTCCACCGGATCATTAGCCAACTGAGACAAAAATGGTCATATCTAAGTGACCAGATAAAAGCTTTAAGGTGCTAGACCACCAGAAAGCGCAAAAGAATCCACGACCGGAAGAAGATCCTTCTAGCCGCGGACGGGCGAGTAGTGACACTCTTTTGGGCTGAAGCAGTAAGCACTATCTTTGTCGTTCAGCTAGGAACTGAAAGAAATCACTCACCATTGCTGGACAGAATTTAAAATGTCATTTTTCTGTAATAAGCGACGTAGTCGATGACGTCGCATTTCAAATAGCGACGTAGTAAGGGACGTCGCAGAAAATCAGAATAATAACAATAGCGACGTAGACCGTGACGTCGCACAAAAATTTGAGCGACGTTAAAGGGGACGTCGCATTTTGCTATTTATTGTGAATTTAATCACAGTAATAAAAGTAACGACGTAGAGCGGGACGTCGCGTAGGACGTCGCGGTAAAGGCGACGTAGGGAAGCGCGACGTAGGCAAGTAAGAATAACTAACTAGAGCGACGTAGGCCACGACGTCGCAGCGTACGTCGCATTGACGAACATTCATCCCCAACCCAGAAACCCTAAGAATCAAATTTAGGGGTTTTCAAAATCAAACACACTACACGGTGCGGCAACTAATGGTGATCATGAAAACATAAATTATACGATGTTTAGATCACGATTACACAACTAATTCAACCCAAACCGAGAACCCTAAAACCCGCAATATACATTTAACGATTAAAGCAAAAATACACGGTGAAAAAGGGTAAGATTGGTACCTAAGTTTGCGGAATAACGAGTAGAAGAAAACTACGAGAGTGAATCGGAGTGAAAACGGCTACAAATCACGAAAATGCTCGAAGCAGTGCTACGTCGCAAATCGCCAATGGTACGTCGCAGGCTACGTCGCAGGTGAATATTGAATAGTGTGACGTTTTACGTCGCGGTTGAGACTATATATAGTCTAACCCTATGTGCGACGTAGACTGGGACGTCGCAGGCGACGTGGTTGTGGGACGTCGCAAAGAACAGTTGGGATGCGATTTGTGTCGTTTCTGAATTTTTCTAACAACCGCTTACTCGTTATTTTAGCAAATAATTTTCAAATGACTCGAGACTTGGGAAAAATAACTTAGAATAAAAATAAAGCGTAAAATAAAATAACTAAGCTAAAAAAATCTTTTTGGTATTTTTCTTTAATATCACAAAAAGTAAAAATATAACAGAATAAAATTACTAACACTCTATTTTTGGTGACGGAGTTGTTTTGTCCGATTAGGGATCATATCGGAATAACATGCATTTATTAGGAATAGTAAGTGTTATTTCGATCATCAGTATATTTGTCCACTTTAAATTTACGTGGCACATTTAAAACACCTGTTATAAAAATTATTTCAAAACGATTATTGGTATTGTTTGTCCACCTAAACACGTTACATCCGTGTCTGTGAGTTAACCTTTTATTGTTAGTATGAATATTTCACCGTGGTCCCCACCATAGATATACCCCTATAACTTAGACATGAACATAGTTTCTAAATTTAGAAAGAATATAAGAGAATCAATTTTAAGAATCAAGCCAGCGGTGACAGGTCTGTACTTGCGTACAACAGAGCAACATAACTTGATTCAGGTGTAAGCAAAACCAAACGCAGTCAAACCAAATTGAGTGGCGACCTTGTTTAGTACCTTAAATTTAAGACGTTGCAAGTACATTGACTCACGTTTGCTTAGTTTTGAGAGTAAGCTGAATTGAGACCAGGTCTGCACTTACGTACAACAGAGGAAACAATCAGCATACTCCCCCAAAAGATCTCAGATATACGATCTAAAAATAGAAGTATGTCAAGCTACGCTAAGGAATTAAGACTTAGAGTCGTACATCACAAGGTGTTTACCACATGATCATAGACATATATTTAAATTACTTCTTAATATCTCAGAGACCGGTGTGTACCATGCCTACCAATACATCGTATGATGAAGATAATTTAGATAAAAACTGTTTTAAGTGTGTCAGATAAACCTACTGACACATCCAAGATAAACCTTAAAATTCCATTTTGTGCGTGTCACCCGATGTACTATCATATCCCAAGTTGTTTACAGACACAACTTCAACGTCTATTTTAAAAATGTAGCAACCTTGCATTTTCTTTAATACTAAAGAGTATAAAGAGTGGCTGTTGCGAATTTTTTTTTTTTTTTTTTTAAATGAATTTAAAAACTTAAAAATCCAAGTCACAAATCATTTCTTAGACTGAAAGAACCTTAAACCTATCAGATTGACCAGTTCAATAAAACGTGATCGCAAAAAGGCTTTTGTGAAAAGGTCCGCACACTGCTTAAGGGTCTCTATATGTACGACATCTATAAGGTGTTTCTCAAAGCAATCCCGTATGAAGTGAAACCTAAGTTCAATATGTTTGGTCTTAGAGTGCTGTACGGGATTGTGAGTTATAGATATAGCAGCTGTATTATCAATGTAAATAGGAGTCATAGAGAGATTGAACCCGTAATCACGCAGCTGATGCTGAATCCAGAGAACTTGAGAACAGCAACTTGCAGCAGCAACATACTCGGCTTCAGCTGTGGAAATAGCAACCGCAGTCTGCTTTTTGCACTGCCAAGAAACTAAGCGCGATCCAAGGAACTGACATCCTCCAGTGGTTGACTTCATATCTATCTTGCAGCCACCAAGATCCGAATCCGAATAGGCAGTTAACTCAAAGTTTTTTTCATTTGAATACCATAGACCCAGAGATGGCCTAAAAGCGAGATATCCAAAAATGCGTTTTACTGCCTTCATATGAGACACCTTCGGATTTGCTTGAAATCGTGAGCAGAGTGAAACGGCAAACACTATATCTGGTCTTGAGGCAGTCAGGTACATGAGAGAGCCTATCATTGAGCGATAGTCTTTCTCCTTGCAATCTTCATCGTCCTCATTAGGTCCAAGATTGTGTCTTGCTTCAATTGGAGTGCCGTAGTGTTTACTGTTGAGCAATTCATACCGCTTTAACATGTCAGTGACATATTTTGACTGGTGGATATAAATTCCATTGTCAGATTGCTCAACCTGTAGTCCCAGAAAGAACGTGAGTTCCCCCATAGCACTCATTTCAAACTCAGATTTCATCAGTCTTTCAAAATCCTTGCACAACTGATCATTAGTTGATCCAAAAATTATGTCGTCCACATAGACCTGCACAAGTAACAAATCCGCTCCTTCCCGTTTGATGAAAAGCGTGCTATCAATCTGTCCTCTATCAAAACCATTCTTCAGCAAGTACTTGGCAAGTCGCTCATACCAAAGTCGAGGAGATTGATGAAGACCATACAAAGCTTTCTTCAGCTTGCAAACATGATTAGGGTGCTTTGGGTCTTCAAAACCGGGAGGCTGACACACATAAATCACTGCGTCAACATCTCCGTATAGAAAAGCACACTTTACGTCGAGTTGATACATGCGGAATCCTTTAAAAGAAGCATAGGCTAGAAAAATCCGAATTGATTCCAAACGAGCGACAGGAGCGAAAACTTCATCATAGTCAATACCTTCTAGTTGACTATATCCTTGAACTACCAGACGGGCTTTATTTCGAATAACCGCCCCACGATCATCCATTTTGTTACGGAAAACCCAACGAGTACCCGTCAAGTGAGCACCCTTGGGTAGAGGAACAATTTCCCAAACATTCATCTTGTTTATTTGTTGTAGTTCCTCCTGCATAGCCTCGACCCAAGATGGATCCTTTAAGGCTTGTTCAACCTTTTTAGGTTCAATTTGAGACAGATGACATGAATCGATATGAGCAATAAGTCCCAAAAGCTGCTGAGCTAAAGTCTGCTTTGCTTGTTGTCGTGTTTGAACAGATGCATGAGGATCACCAATGATATTATCAATGGGGTGATCCTTATGTATACGAGTTTCTGGTATGGCACTTGGCACAAGATCCACACCCAGATTGTTCAAATCTCCCTCAGTTTCGGGAGTAGCAGCAGACTCAGGAATGGCTATCTCTTCTTCTTCTCCTTCATCTTCAGGAGAAAATAAGTGAGAGTAGGCCATTGTTTCTTCCACTTCATCTTCTTCTTGAGGATCCTCTAAAGGAGGCATATTCGGATCATAAGGAAGCTCCTTTGTGTAGTTATAAACTGTTTTAGAAGGAGCAGCCGAAGATGGTGGAGTAGGAGATGGTGTAGTTGGTGGTGATTTGGTTGTTGGTTGTGGTTGTGTGGGTGTTGTTTGTGAAGGTGTAGGTGTAGTTTGTGGAGGTGTAGGATTAGTTGGTGCAGGTGCGGGTGTTGCATTGGGAGATGGGTCGGATGGTTTATTATTAACAGGTGTATCTTGAGTAAGATCAAGCTCATGAAGTATAGAAACCAATTCTTCTGTTTCATCCTCTTCCGGAATATTGAAAGAGTTGAAGAGGTTTCCATAGTTGAAAAACCAATCCGGACCCGTTCCTTGAGGAGGTTCCGTATACCTTAAACATTTCACTTCAAAATGTTCCTCAATCCGATTCGTTGATTTGTTAAAGACTCTTTTGTTCGGAGAGTTGACTGAATATCCAAGAAAAATCCCTTCAACAGCTTTATCACCAAACTTAGAGACCTTATCTTTTGTAATCATGATCAGGCATGGACACCCAAATGGTTCTAGGAACTGCAGATTTGGCTTACGGTTATTGAAAAGTTCATAACACGTTTTGTTCTTTTTCTTAACCGTGAGTACTCTGTTGAGAACATAACAGGCAGTATTAACTGCCTCAGCCCAGAAGATGATTGGTAACTTGGAGTCAGCTAACATAGTCCGAGCTGTCTCGATGATTGTCCTGTTCTTTCTTTCTGCAACTCCATTCTGTTGTGGAGTCCTCGGAGCACTAAATTGATGCTCAATACCTCTTGTAGCACAAAACAATTCGAGAGTTGAGTTCTTGAATTCAGTTCCATTGTCGCTTCGTATCCTTTTCACCTTCAAGTTGCACAGATTTGCCAACTTGTCCAACAAATACACCAGAATCTCAGGAGTTTCCCCCTTTGTGGTCAAAAAGTAAACCCACGAAAACCTTGAGTAGTCATCAGTAACTACCAAGCAGTAAGACCGACCACCAATGCTCTTTGTAGAGACTGGACCGAAAAGATCCATATGCAGTAGTTCCAATGGAGCATTTATGGAATTCACCTGCTTAGACTTATGGGACTTCTTACGTAACTTTCCTTTTTGGCAAGAGATGTTTAACACCCCTTCATTTATATATAAACAAACAATATTATAATGGCGACGCGGAAGCTTATATTTCAAAACATTACAACTAATGTTACATGTTACCCAAAATGTCAATAAACTTTTTCAATTCAAAGTACAAGACATTTCAACACACAGGGTGTTATTAAAACATTTCTATAATTATCAAAATAACATCAGAGTTACAGCCTGTCAAACATTCCATCAATTCCAAACACTTCCTGCCCTGCCCAACATGTCCCATCTATTTCAACCTGCAGGAAGAACTGTGGTGGGGTTAGCATAAAGCTAGGTGAGTGAACCAATAACAACAGTACAACCTAGCATAACAATCTGTTTACGTCAAATAACAATAAACAGAAAACCAATCAATCACTCAACATCCAATCAATGTCAAGCGACTCACATCAAACATTATCAATCGTCATGAGGACCGGTGGCTCTTGAGATACCCTAATACCGGTTTGGTACTCAAGGAACTCTTATCAATCATCTGTATTGGCCTATACAGAATTACCGGTAACCAGTTGTTAATCACATACGACCTAGATCTCCAAACCAACATTTCAAGTTTCAAGATCTCCTGTCGTCTACAATAACAACCAAGTCCAACTGGCAAGTCAAGTTGACCTCAGAATCTTACATACTAGCTCAAACAGCCAAGTAAGCAAACCACCTAACTAACATGGCAAGTTATCTCAACAGATGCATCATATCAAAGTAATACTATAAATTACTTGTTGTAAATCAAATCATTACAACCAAATCACACTGAGGTTACAGATCCACTCACCGACTACCTCAGGCCTCCACTCAGTAGTCTAATATCACTGAGCCTTCTCCACATCTGAGAATCAACAAATCAAATATAAGTTAGTAATCACGATCATCAATACTAAACTTATATCAATCTTTAATATTAAGAACTTAACATAATCCTCATCAAGATTACTAGTTCCTAATTATACACTAATGATTTACAATATAATCATTATCATCTATTAACATATATCAAATAGCAATCATATTATTATTAACGATCAAACAAGAAATGCTGGAACAGCCGATCAAGCCGCCGGCTTCCCTAGAAGCCGCCGGCTTCCCACCACACCAGACCAAGCCGTCCGGCTTCCCATGAAGCCGCCGGCTTCCTGCAGATCAAGATCAAGCCGTCCGGCTTCAAATGAAGCCGCCGGCTTCGAGCTTCGTCCCAGCCCACCTGCGATCTGCAAAACCCTAACATACGGGTTTAATTACCCAAATCACCAAAACACGATTCCTAAACGTTTTAAACACTCAATAACTTCACATAATCAATATGCAACAGTTATATCGAAGTTTTAACATCAAATTCATGTTTTTCAATCCAAATCAATCAATTCAAAACCTATAAACTATTTGATTCAATTCAAACTTACCTCTCAATTGAAGAACACTGATTTGAAAAATGATAATGGTGAAACTAGAATCAATCATAGCTCCAATTCGTAGGTTTCAAGTTTCTGATTTGGATTTCTAAGAGTTTCTGTGAGTTTTATAAGTTTCATATGAAACTTTCCTAAATAGGAAAGTGATATAAATAGCCGACCTTCCAAACCGCCTCCAATATACGGGTATAATTTAATACCCCATCTCAATCTATTGTCTGGAACCCGAAAACCATATACGAGTCCAAATATTTTATTGTACCGTCAACTATATTAATTTACAACAATTAATAATTCACTTATCACATTGGAATATTCAAATCCTATTCCAATTATTTCAACTATTTCAAACAATATTATTTCCAAACACATTTAAATACTAATTTAAATCAAGAAATAATATAAACAACTAGGTCCATTTCGAGGATGTTACAAGATGCAGTCATCCTTTAGAGCAAATGACTGTTTTGGAACTCCTAGCACAAGGTCATTTTTAGTCAAGAAATTCATTTTTCGGAAATGAATGTGTCCCATTCGTCTGTGCCAAAGCAGTGATTCCTTTTCAGAAGTCTTAGACAAGAGACACGTATACTCGTTCGAGGTCTCAACAGTTCTCATTTTCAAAATGTATGTGTCATTCTTTATTGGTGCTCTCAGTAACACCCATTCTTCCGGAATGACATACTCAGGCTTCAGTATCACGCACTCTGTCTTTGTGAACGCAGTAGTATAATCCTTATCACAGACCTGTGAAACACTTAGCAAGTTGTGCGTAAGCTGTTCCACGTAGTTCACATTTTCAAAACTAACATTGCCGTTAGTGAGCGTTCCTCTTCCAGAAATGGTTCCCCCAGTATCTCCAGCAAAGGCAACATATCCTCCTGCGTATGGTTTAATATCCACAAGAAGAGATACATCGCCTGTCATATGTCGCGAGCAGCCGCTATCCAAATACCATTCACTATCTTTAACGCATTCTGAATGCTGCAACACACAAACGAAGGAGATTAGTGAGAAACGGTGACCCAAGCCTTTACAGACTTAGGTCGACCGTGGTCATCAACAATAAGCACGTCAGATAGGATTTTATCTTTAAACAAATTAGAATTTTTATCTGATGTGTTATTGTTGACGACTGAAGAGTCAACATCAGACTCTTTTCGTTTCCAAACTTTAGAAGGTTCGGAATTGATATTAGAAGTAATGTTGGGCTTTTGAATTGGCAAAGATTTTTGCTCAACATTACTTGGCTTTAACACAGGCTTGGGAGAGTTTGAGTGACGCCTAGGTGGAGATTTTGAAAAAGAATTTCTATAAACAGATGTCCTAGGCATCTCTCTCCCATAGCGCTGATTTGACAGCTTTGGGCATTCAAGAATTAAATGTCCTTGTTTCTTGCAGTAGAAACAAGAACGAGTCTCAACAAACGGTTGAGGCTGAGGAATTACCACAGGAGATGAAGAAACATTTCTAGAACATGAACATTGCGTACACGTTTTAGAAAGTGTTTGTTTTGGTTGAGAGGTTGAAGTTGAAGGTTTATCATACGAAACTCTTTCATTTACTATTTTATTTTGCAAAATCTTTACAGGTGACTGTAAAGTTTGTTGTTTCGAATTTAAAACCTTTGCTTTTCCCTTATTTGGTTGAACCTTAAGTTCAGGTTCAACCTTTGAAATCAATTTTTCATGTTTAACTGCAACTTTCTTAACCTCAGGATACTCCTGATCCGTAATGTCCTCAATCTCAACAATCTCCTCAACACTAACAGGAGATTCATTCTTTTGCTCAACACTCTCCTTAACACTAACAGGAGATTCATGCACAGACTTAACAAACGTTGGCAAGGGGTACTCTGGCCGCTTGGTTTTCTCCTTTGCCGGTTTGTTATGTTTGGTCTCTTTAGCATCTTTGGCTTTTATACCATAAAGCTTTGACCAATCAACTGGAATCTCTTCAAAGCCTTCCTTAACAGGCAGGGGACAGTGAGTAGTAGGGGGAGGGACTGAGTGGTATCCCAATCCCTCATTCTTTTTCCCACTTGTACCATGCTTGCTAAGAATTTCATTAAAGACAACCGTTGAGGAATTTGAACCTAAGATTTTACTCTTATAATTCTCATACTCATTTTTTAAATCTGTAAGTTCTTTCTTTAGCAGCTCAATTTCAACAAGATAGCTTTTAATGGCATCTTCTTGACTAAAAACCTTAGATTTATATTTCTGAGTATCTAACCGATGAGCCTCAAGATGTTTTTCATAAAGTTTCTCATTAGCTTTTAAGAAATTATTTGATTCGGTTAGTTTTTCATTCTTTTTCCTCAACTCAGCGGTGTCTGTCTGATATGCCTTTAGAGATTCAGTTAACTTAATGCATGAAATACAATTTAACGGTTCATCAGGTACCTCATTCACAATGTGAGCCATCAGACACCGTTGGTAATGCTGGGAGACAGCCGTCCAATCCTGACTTGTGGGCTCGAAAACAATCAGGGCATTATCAGCAGGCCCTTTCTTGGTAACTTCCATTTCTTTGGCCTTTGGAGGAGTAGAAGGTGTTGTGAATCCCGATGCTGGCATTTTGGGTTTCTCGCACTCCCTGGCGAAGTACCCAAATTTTGACAATTGTAACATCGGACCTTACTCTTGTTAAATCCAAAGCCAGTCTTTCCATCACCTTCCAAGCTTTTACGCCCTGTCCTCTGCAAGAACTTTTGAATTCTTCGAGTGATCATTGCCACATTCCAAGTTAGATCCATTTGCTCCAGATCATCTTCATCAAGCTGAGCATAGTCTTCCTTAGTCAGTTCCAAAGTAAGATTCGGTTGAGTAACCAAATCCTTGTATGAGCTTAAGAAAGCTGTGTAAATGGCAGCTTGCTCCTGAATAGCAGGTGAGACTTGAACCTGTTGTTGATTTGAAGAAGGTCCAGTCATGAAAACAGAATGAATCCCATCGGAAGAAGAAGAAGAGGTTGATGGAGCATTTGTATTTGTCACGAAGGCGACTCCAGATCCATAAGTCTTCCCAGAGTTGATCTGAACACCATACACACTAGGATTCTGAACAGCAGCACCAGACCTAGTTTCTTTCTTCTTAATCTCCATCGCGTGAGCTTGAAGATCCCCTATCAACGTATCCAAAGACATGTTTGCAAGTTCTTCATTTTCTTTTAAAAATTGAACTTTAACATCCCAAGAACTTGGCAACACATCCAGTAGCTTCTTATTTACTTCAATTGAAGGAAAAGTATAACCCCCTTCAAACAACTCACCAACTAACCGTGAGTACCTAGTGAATAAAGAAGTCGTATCTTCATTAGGAAGGATGTCAAAGATATCGTACTGTTTCTTAATCAGTTCGAGCTTGGCTTCCTTGTACTTATCATTTCCTCCACAACGAGTTTCAATTGCCTTCCATAAATCAAAGGCTATTTCATGAGTTCTGAAAAGCCATAGAACATCCTTGGTTAGACAAATTTTAATCATTGAAAAAGACTTTCTTTCAGTATCAAAATCTTTCTTCTCCTCGGGAGACATAGCTTTATAGGTCTTAGCAGGATGAATACCACGGTATTCCCCTTCAGCTAAAGGAGCTACATAACGCTCACGTAATGGTCCCCATAATTCTGGACAATGAAAATCAATGTATTGCTCAACTCGGTCTCTCCAGTATACATAATCCATGTCCGCAGTAAATAGTGGAGGTTTATTACTTGAACCTATGTCATTACTTTGTTTAATCATTTCTCTCAGACCTCTAATATCCTCTTTATCAGCTGCCATTTTAATTACTTAATCGAAAAAACAATCTTCTGATCTTAGCGACGTAGATGAGTACGTCGCACAAAGATTATGCGACGGCGATAGGTACGTCGCAAAAAGCAAAGGATTCAATTAAGAATCAGAAATATGCGACGTTGAGAGGTACGTCGCAGATGACGTCGCAGAATCACACTGCGTCGCAACAAGACGTCGCAACACAGTGTTAGTGCATTTTGTGTGTCAGTCAGTTGGTCAAACTATTGTAATTGTCAAAGTCAATTAGTCTGCGTATGTGATGTGTTTAGTATGTATATTCGAGTCTGTAAACGAAATGTAATTATAGAATATACATAGAATGGTGTCATTGTAATTGGGCCTGCGACGTTGGGTCAGACGTCGCAAGGGTCTGGGCCTGTGACGTTGGGCTTAACGTCGCAGGGTCCATTAGGTTGACTATAAATAGAGGAGTTAGAATTCGTTTTAGGGTTGATCAAACCCTAGAGAGAGAGTGAGCCGTTTTGTGTGAGAGAGGAGAGGAGAAAATCGATTTTGTGGTTTGTGTTTGTAAAGCTTCATACGTTCAATTGTGAATATATACAAAAGCTTATAGAAAACGTTTGTTATTGATTGTTTGATTTCCGCGCTTACAATTAGTTAAACGATCCGATCAGATCCCACGAGTACGGGACTATCAATTGGTATCAGAGCCGTAGAATCAAGGATTCGTCGGTTTCGGATCGTATTTAGAACGTTTTCGGTTTGATTCGCGAAGGTTTTATTGATTAATCTTCGTTTCTGGGTTAGGTTGTTTGAAGATTTCGATTTCTGAAGGTGTTTTATGGGTTTGTTCGTCGATTTTCGTTCGAAATTCGTTAGGGTTTCGAAAATTTTCGGTTTTTTTGGGTTTTTGGCTCCTGCAGTCGCGTTTTTGCGACGTCAGCTGCGACGTCGCTAAGCTCTGCGACGTTACCTGCGACGTCATCTGCTACGTCGCGTGCGACGTTAGTGATTTGGACTTTAATTAGTCTGTGCGACGTACTGTTGCGACGTCATAAGCGACGTCGCTATTTTGACTTTAATTAGTCTTCTGCGACGCTGTGTTGCGACGTCTTGTTGCGACGCCGTGTGTCTCTGCGACGTCCTCTGCGACGTAACTCTCAACGTCGCATATTTCCGATTCTTAATTGAGTCATCAGACTTCTGCGACGTACAGCTGCGACGTTGCTAATTTTTTCTGCGACATTACACTCGTTCTAGATTCGTAAAAAAAAAAAAAAAAAAAAAAAAAAAAAAAAAAAAAAAAAAAAAAAAAAACAACGTTGCTAAAGTTTTTTGGCGGGAAATCCCTAAAATTTTTTGCGTTTTCAAAATTTTTCCATAGGCTTAAAACCGTTCAATTTTAGTCTGGAAAAAGTTTCATTTTACCCGGCCAGTTTTTGACGTTTTCGGACGAAATTTTGGCGAGAAAAACGCGAAAAATTTGTAATTTCAAATTTTGTTTTTAAGCTTAAAAGAGCTTAATTTTAGTGTTGGAAAAGTTTCGCTATACTCGGTAAGTTTTCGAAATTTTTGAATTCAATTTTGGAGGGAAATTCGGAAATGGCTTACGGTACGAACATGTCCCCTTCTACATCTTTGTTCTATAGTGATTTTGCTAATTGGAAGATTAAGTTATGCAATTTCATTGAATACAAAGATCCAAATCTGTTCAATTGGTTTAACACCATTGATCGATATGAGCAACCAAGACTCGATGGGGTGCTTAAGTCAAGAGCACAAATGTCAGTCAAGGAACGAGCAGAGTTTGATAAAGACAATAGAGTGTATGAGATGATTACTAAGTGCTTGCCAGAAGTTGTGATTAATAAATTTAAAGATCAAGCAACTTCTATCGGTTTATGGGATGCTCTTATAGCGGCTTACGATCAAAAGGAAAAGAAGTCAGAGGCAAATATTCAAATTCCTAGTCTACATGATACTTCCAGATCTACTTCCAACTCAGCTGCATCTACTTCTACTGGCACTTCCTATACTTCTCATACCGCTCCTTCAAAGTCTACTGAGGAACATGCTAAAATCTTTACAGCTTTCCTCAATTCTTATGAGAATTTTCTTTCAAAGAAGGCTAGTACTCTACAGCTTACTGAAGAAGACTTTGAACAGATCGACTCTGATGATCTCGAGCAAATGGACATCAAATGGAGCATGGCCATGATAACCCAAAGGACAAAGAAATTTCTTCAGAGAATGGGCAAAAAGGACCTGGATGATGATGGTGATACAGGTCTTGATTTTAATAAAAGCAAGGTGAAGTGCAAAATTTGTCAGACTCATGGACACTTTGCTAAGGAGTGTGAGAAAGAAAAATATCATTCATCTGGATTCACTACTCCTACAGCTCCAACGACTCCAGAGAAGAACACAACATCACAGGCTATGACGGTGTATTCTCAGGGAGTGTTTGATTTTAGTGCACTTCAAGGAGAGGTTCAACACAGTGCGCTTTTGGCAAAGATACATGAGGTACATGATGAACCTGAGGTACCCATAAACTGTGTTTCCTGTTTTACATTGACTGAATCTCTTGAGAATTATCAATATGACAATTTAGAGTTGCGAGAAAAAGTTGTTAAACTCACCGACTCAAACAAGTTTTTGAAAGCTAATGAATTTCTTTATGAAAAACAAATTGAGGCTTATAAGTTAGACACTGAAAAATACAAGTCTAAAGTTTTTAGCCAACAAGATGCTATTAATAGCTATCTCAAAGAAATTGAACTTTTGAATAAAGAACTTTCTGAGCTAAAGTCTGAGTCTGACAATTTTAAAAAGGGTATCACAAATTTCTCAAATTCTCATAAACTCTTCGATGAAATGGTTGACAAGATGAGGACAGATAAAAGTAAAGCGGGACTTGGGTATCCACCTCCCACTAACTATTATTCTAAGCCTGTTAAGGAAGGCACCGAAGAACTTGTGGCTGACTACTCATCATGGCCAGCTACAAAGTCTAAAGAAGCTACATTCAATCCCAAAAGGCAGGCAAAGGAGAAAACTAAACGGACAGAGTATCCCTTGCCTACTTTTGTTAAGTCTGATAGTACACCTCCAGTTAGTGTAGAGGAGGGTGTTGAGATAGAGGATCTACCGGAAGAGGCTGAAATCAAAGTTGAAAAAGTTAATGTAAAGCCAGAAAATCATATACTTACCAATGAAACTGTAAAGGTTTCAAATACAAAGGGTAAAAACAAGGTTGAAAATGAATCCAAAAGGGTTCAACATCAAATGAAGGATTCAAATGTAAAATCTAAAAGTGAACAACCTTCAACATCAACTTGTTCAACTTCTGAGGCTTCTACATCAACGTGTACACATAAGTGTTCACGTCCTGTAAATGCCTCATCTTCTAAGCTTCCTACAGTTCATTCTCCACCTCAACCTTTTGTGGGTAATCATTGGAATAGGTCGTACATTGAACGACGTTCTTGTTTCCATTGTGGACAACAAGGACATATAATTAGGGATTGTCGGTTATTATCCCTAGATAGGTTTGGTAGAGGGATGCCAAGAACTTCCTCCTTTAGGAATTCTTATTCAAAATCGTTTTCTAGGCGTGCTTCGTATTCGCCTATATCAAGATATGCATCCTCTTCTCCAAAACCCGTGGCTAGAGTAAACAAAGTTGTGCCTAGTAAACCTAAAGTTCAACAGCACAACATTGTTGAAAACAAATCATCTGAACCTAAACAGGTTTGGACACCCAAATCCATAAACAACGCATCAATGAAATCTTCTGAGTTTTTAAAATATCATAAACTCATTGATGTGATGATTATGGATGACCATGGACAACCCAAGTCAATTAAGGCTTGGGTGTCTCATAAGTACTAACGTTTAATTGTTTGTGGTGGTGCAGTCAGATTTTTACTAGCTAATATTTTTAGTGACTGCTTGGATGTGGATATTGTTGGAAGAATGCGATGATGATTTGTGATTGGATGAAATTTTCAATGTTATGAGGTGGTAAAAGTGCTAAAAGGCATTTGACTTGACTTGATATGTGATTTTGAAATTTTTATTTAAATTTTATCTATTTTTATTTGTTATAAATGCAACAGCCATTCTTTGTACTTGTTAGTATCAAAGAAACGCAATGTTGCGAAATTTGTTAAATTTAAAAAATACAAAAATATGTTTAATGTTTAAGGGGAGTATTTTTGGATTGGATATAAGAATTTGCTGTTCAGGGGGAGTAATTCTGAATATTAAAAATTCTGATTATTTAATTCAGAAATGTGAACAGTAAGATTCTTAATTCTTGAAAAGATGTTGGATTGTGTGTCTGTAAAACAACTTGGGATATGATAGTACATCGGGGAACATGCACAAAATGGAAGTTTTAAGGTTTATCCTTGATGTATCAGTAGGTTTATCTAGCATACTTAATACAGTTTTTATGAAAATTATCTTCATCATATGATGTATTGGTAGGCATGATACATACCGGTCTATGGGTTATTAAGAAGTAATTCAAATACGTGTCTATGATCTTGTGGTAAACACCTTGTGATGTACGACTCTATGTCTTAATTCCTTAGTGTAGCTTGACATACTTCTAATTTTGGATTGATTATCTGAGATCTCTTGGGGGAGTTTGCTGATTGTTTCCTCTGTTGTACGTAAGTGCAGACCTGGTCTCGATTCAGCTTACTCTCAAAACTAAGCAAACATGAGTCAATGTACTTGCAAAGTCTTATATTTAAGGAACTGGTCAAGGTCGCCAATTGAATAAATCAAGTTTGGTTTGACTGCGATCGGTTTTGCTTAAACCTGAATCAAGTGTATGTCGCTTCGTTGTACACATGTACAGACCTGTCACCGCTGGCTTGATTCTTAAAATTGATACTCTTATATTCTTTCTAAATTTGGAAACTATGATCTTGTCTGGGCTAAAGGGGTATGTCTATGAGAGGGACCACGGTGAAATATTCATACTAACAATAATAGGTTTAACCAAAGACACGGATGTAACATGTTTAGGTGGAAAAACAATACCAATAATCGTCTTGAAATACTTTTTATAAAAGGTGTTTTAAATATGCTAAGTAAATTTAAAGAGGGCAAATATACTGATAATCGAGATAACACTTACTATTTGCTAATAATTGCATGTTGGCCTGATATGATCCCTAAGCAGACCTAAAACAATGATAGTCCCGTACTCGTGGGATCTGATCGGATCGTTTGATTGATTGCTATTGCGGAATGATAAACAATCAATATATGATTCACGAACACAAACGATTTCTATATAATCTTTTGTATATATTCACAATTGAATAATAAAGATTACATACACAAACACGATTTCTCTGCCTCTCTCACACCAAAAACGGCTCCCTTCAACCTCTCCAAGTCCAACCCTAATTCTGATGTTTAACTCACTATATATATCGACCTAATGGGCCCTGCGACGTTGAGCCCAACGTCGCAGGCCCAGACCCTTGCGACGTCTGACCCGACGTCGTAGGCCCAATTACAATGTCACCATTCTATGTATATTTCATTTACAGACTCGAATACACACTCTAAACACTATACATTCGTAGACTAATTGACTTTGACAATTACAATAGTTTGACCAACTGACTGACACACAAAATGCACCAACAAACTCCCCCTTGTCATCAGCTTGGTCAAATAAGTCTTCAATTAGTCTTCATCAACAAACTCTTTCATGTCTTTGACAATCAGAAACTCCCCCTTTGAGATAGCATGGTCTTCCAAAAAATCTTGATGTCCAAATTCATGTGACTGACACAAATTTATCATACAATAAGATCTTCAAACTCTGTGACCATCTCTCAATCATCATCAGCTTCTCCGATAGAATTATCTTCACAATCTTTGGAGAATAACCGACATCCTTTACATCTTCAATATTTGACTTTAACAAGATATGTGATGTTTGAAGAAAATAACATAGAAATAAAATCTTTTTGTATTTTCTTTTTAAAGAAAAGTAAATAACAAAGATTAAAATAAATTTGGGGATCGGATTGTTTTAAGTCTGCTTAGGGATCATATCAGGCCAACATGCAATTATTAGCCAATAGTAAGTGTTATTTCGATCATCAGTATATTTGTCCACTTTAAATTTACTTGACATATTTAAAGCACCTTTTATAAAAATTAGTTCAAGACGATCATCGGTATTGTTTGTCCACTTAAACATGTTACATCCGTATCTGTGAGCTAACCTTTATTGTTAGTATGAATATTAATTTTGAGAAACCTATTATATGATATACTGATAAACTTCAGTAAAACAAACACTGCATATTCACACAAGGTAGAGATTACAAGACCAAGTTTATCTCGGTTTTCTCGTAACATACACTTGATATTTATATTTAGGCATACATCAAACCGACTATGAAGATACTAGTGGCCCCAGATCTGTACTTAGTACAACAGAGGGTCCCTTAGTCTGAACATAACAAGTTTGAGACTATTTGCATAACTAATGGATTCAGGTCTGTACGTGAGTACAACAATAGTCACCATTAGTTAGGCGAATAATCATATTATCACTATATGCCCATTTTACATTTACATAATTATGACAGTGTATGATAGTACTTCCATTTATCAATTAAGACTTATGTCATACATCATATAACATTTTTCTCAAAGTAATAAACAAGTTTTATTATTACTTCTTACTCACTCACAAACCGGTGTGTACCATGCCTACCAATACATCATATGATGAAGCTAATGTTTATAAAAGATGTGTTAAATATACCAGATAAACCTACTGACACATCAAACATAAACCTTAAAATTTCCATTTTTATGCATATCACCCGATGTACTATCATATCCCAAGTTGTTTTACAGACACACAATCCAACATCTTTTCAAGACTTAAGAATCTTGCTATTCACATTTCTGAATTAAATAATCAGAATTTTTAATATTCAGAATTACTCCCCCTGAACAGCAAATTCTTATATCCAATCCAAAAAATACTCCCCTTAAACGTTAAACATATTTTTGTATTTTTTTTAATTGAATAAATTTCGCAACATTGCATTTCTTTAATACTAAAAAGTATAAAGAATGGCTGTTGCATTTATAATAAAATTTAAAAGAAAAGTATCAAAATCACATATCAAGTCAAATCAAATGCCTGTTATCACTTTTACCACCTCGTAACATCGAAAATCTCATCCAATCACAATCATAAATAATCACACACAACCACCTTGAAAACAATCTTCCAACAAATATCCACATCCTTGCAGTCACAAAAATATTAGCTAATAACAACCTGACTGCACCACCACAAACAATTAAACGTTAGTACTTATGGGACACCCAAGCCTTGATAGACTTGGGTTGTCCATGATCATCCATAACCATCACATCAATGAGTTTATGATATTTTAAAAACTCAGAAGATTTCATTGATGTGTTGTTTGTGGATTTTGGTTTCCAAACCTTTGTAGATTCAGATGAGTTGTTTTCAACAATGTTGTGCTGTTGAACTTGAGGTTTACTAGACACAACTTTGTTTACTCTAGCCACGGGTTTTGGAGAAGAGGATGCATATCTTGATATAGGCGAATATGAAGCACGCCTAGAAAACGATTTTGAATGAGAATTCCTAAAGGAGGAAGTTCTTGGCATCCCTCTACCAAACCTATCTAGGGATAATAACCGACAATCCCTAATTATATGTCCTTGTTGTCCACAATGGAAACAAGAACGTCGTTCAATGTACGACCTATTCCAATGATTACCCACAAAAGGTTGAGGTGGAGAATGAACTGTTGGAGGCTTAGAAGATGAGGCATTTACAGGACGTGAACACTTATGTGTACACGTTGATGTAGAAGCCTCAGAAGTTGAACAAGTTGATGTTGAAGGTTGTTCACTTTTAGATTTTACATTTGAATCCTTCATTTGATATTGAACCCTTTTGGATTCATTTTCAACCTTGTTTTTACCCTTTGTATTTGAAACCTTTACAGTTTCATTGGTAAGTATATGATTTTCTGGCTTTACATTAACTTTTTCAACGTTGATTTCAGCCTCTTCCGGTAGATCCTCTATCTCAACACCCTCCTCTACACTAACTGGAGGTGTATTATCAGACTTAACAAAAGTAGGCAAGGGATACTCTGTCCGTTTAGTTTTCTCCTTTGCGTTCCTTTTGGGATTGGATGTAGCTTCTTTAGACTTTGTAGCTGACCATGATGAGTAGTCAGCCACAAGTTCTTCGGTGCCTTCCTTAACAGGCTTAGGATAATAGTTAGTGGGAGGTGGATACCCAAGTCCCGCTTTACTTTTATCTGTCCTCATCTTGTCAACCATTTCATCGAAGAGTTTATGAGAATTTGAGAAATTCGTGATTCCCTTTTTAAAATTGTCAGACTCAGACTTTAGCTCAGAAAGTTCTTTATTCAAAAGTTCCATTTCTTTAAGATAGCTATTAATAGCATCCTGTTGGCTAAAAACTTTAGACTTGTATTTTTCAGTGTCTAACTTATAAGCCTCAATTTGTTTTTCATAAAGAAATTCATTAGCTTTCAAAAACTTGTTTGACTCGGTGAGTTTAACAACTTTTTCTCGCAACTCTAAATTGTCATATTGATAATTCTTAAGAGATTCAGTCAATGTTAAACAAGAAACACAGTTTATGGGTACCTTAGGTTCATCATGTACCGCATGTATCTTTGCCAAAAGCGCACTGTGTTGAACCTCTCCTTGAAGTGCACTAAAATCAAACACTCCCTGAGAATACACCGTCATAGCATGTGATGTTGTATTCTTCTCTGGAGTCGTTGGAGCTGTAGGAGTAGTGAATCCAGATGAAGGATATTTTACTTTCTCACACTCCTTAGCAAAGTGCCCATGAATCTGACAGTTCTTGCATTTCACTTTGCTTTTATTAAAACCAAGACCTGTATCACCATCATCATCCAGGTCTTTTCTACCCGTTCTCTGAAGAAACTTCTTGGTTCTTTGGGTTATCATGGCCATGCTCCATTTGATGTCCATTTGCTCGAGATCATCAGAATCGATCTGTTCAAAGTCTTCCTCAGTAAGCTGTAGAGTAATAGCCTTCTTTGAAAGGAAAGTCTCATAAGAGTTGAGGAAAGCTGCAAAGATTGTAGCATGATCCTCAGTAGCCTTTGAAGGAGCTGTATGATCTGTATGAGAAGTATAGGAAGCATATGAAGTGCTAGTAGAAGTAGATGCTGCTGAGTTGGAAGTAGATCTGGAAGTATCATTTAGACTAGGAACTTGAACATTAGCCTCTGACTTCTTTTCCTTTTGATCGTAAGCCACTATAAGAGCATCCCATAAACTTATAGAAGTTGCTTGATTTTTAAATTCATTAATCACAACTTCTGGCAAACACTTGGTAATCATCTCATATGCTCTATTGTCTTTATCAAACTCTGCTCGTTCCTTGACCGACATTTGTGCTCTTGATTTAAGCACCCCATCGAGTCTTGGTTGCTCATATAGATCAATGGTGTTAAACCAATTCCACAGATTTGGATCTTTGTATTCAATGAAATTGCATAACTTAATCTTCCAACTAGCAAAATCACTATAGAACAAGGATGTAGAAGGAGGCACTTTGTTACCAAAAGCCATTTACGAATGTTCCCTCCAAAATTGAATTCGAAAATTTCGAAAACCAACAGAGTGTAGCGAAACTTTTCCGACACTAAAATAAAGCTATTCTAAGCCTATAAACAAAAGTTGAAATTACAAAATTTTCGCGTTTTTCCCGCCAAAATTTTGTCCGAAAACGTCAAAAAATGGCCGGGTAAAATGAAACTTTTTCTAGCCTAAAATTGAACACTTTTAAGACTATGGAAAAAATTTGAAAACGCAAAATTTTTTTTTTTTTTTTTTTTTTTTTTTTTTTTTTACGAAACTAGAACGAGGTTAATGTCGGAGAAAAATAGCAACGTCGCAGCGGTACGTCGCAGAAGTTCGATGACTCAATTAAGAATCGAAAATGCGACGTTGAGAGTTACGTCGCAGAGGACGTCGCAGAATCACACTATGCGACGTTGAGAGGTACGTCGCAGATGACGTCGCAGAGTACGTCGCACAGACTAATTAAAGTCCAAATTACTACGTCGCACGCGACGTCGCAGCTGACGTCGCAGGTAACGTCGCAAAACTTAGCGACGTCGCAGGTGACGTCGCACAATCGGGCTGCAGCGGCCAAAACCCCAAAAAATCGAAAATTTTCGAAACCCTAACGAAATTTCGAAAACCAAACGTCGATCTAACCCAAAAACACCTCCAGAAATCGATCTTAATCAAGCAAATCAACTTAGAAACGATTAATAACAATTAATACCTTCGCGAATCAATCGAGAACACCCAAAATAACGATCCGAAACCGACGAATCCTTGATTCTTCGGCTCTGATACCAGTTGATAGTCCCGTACTCGTGGGATCTGATCGGATCGTTTGATTGACTGCTATTGCGGAATGATAAACAATCAATATATGATTCACGAACACAAACGATTTCTATATAATCTTTTGTATATATTCACAATTGAATAATAAAGATTACATACACAAACACGATTTCTCTGCCTCTCTCACACCAAAAACGGCTCCCTTCAACCTCTCCAAGTCCAACCCTAATTCTGAGGTTTAACTCACTATATATATCGACCTAATGGGCCCTGCGACGTTGAGCCCAACGTCGCAGGCCCAGACCATTGCGACGTCTGACCCGACGTCGCAGGCCCAATTACAATGTCACCATTCTATGTATATTTCATTTACAGACTCGAATACACACTCTAAACACTATACATTCGTAGACTAATTGACTTTGACAATTACAATAGTTTGACCAACTGACTGACACACAAAATGCACCAACAAACAATCTTATCCCCAATTTATTTTAATCTTCGTTATTTACTTTTTATTCATAAAGAAAAATACAAAAAGATTTTATTTCTATGTTATTTTCTTCAATATCACATATCTTGTTAAAGTCAAATATTGAAGATGTAAAGGATGTCGGTTATTCTCCAAAGATTGTGAAGATAATTCTATCGGAGAAGCTGCTGATGATTGAGAGATGGTCACTGAGTTTGAAGATCTTATTGTATGATAAATTTGTGTCAGTCACATGAATTTGGACATCAAGATTTCTTGGAAGACCATGCTATCTAAAAGGGGGAGCTTGTGATTGTTGAAGATATGAAAGAGTTTGTTGATGAAGACTAATTGAAAACTTATTTGACCAAGATGCTGACAAGGGGGAGTTTGTTAGTGCATTTTGTGTGTCAGTCAGTTGGTCAAACTATTGTAATTGTCAAAGTCAATTAGTCTGCGTATGTGATGTGTTTAGTATGTATATTCGAGTCTGTAAACGAAATGTAATTATAGAATATACATAGAATGGTGTCATTGTAATTGGGCCTGCGACGTTGGGTCAGACGTCGCAAGGGTCTGGGCCTGCGACGTTGGGCTTAACGTCGCAGGGTCCATTAGGTTGACTATAAATAGAGGAGTTAGAATTCGTTTTAGGGTTGATCAAACCCTAGAGAGAGAGTGAGCCGTTTTGTGTGAGAGAGGAGAGGAGAAAATCGATTTTGTGGTTTGTGTTTGTAAAGCTTCATACGTTCAATTGTGAATATATACAAAAGCTTATAGAAAACGTTTGTTATTGATTGTTTGATTTCCGCGCTTACAATTAGTTAAACGATCCGATCAGATCCCACGAGTACGGGACTATCACACAGCGTCGCAGAGGACTAATTAAAGTCAAAATAACGACGTCGCGGATGACGTCGCAACAGTACGTCGCACAGACTAATTAAAGTCCAAATTACTAACGTCGCACGCGACGTAGCAGATGACGTCGCAGGTAACGTCGCAAAACGCGAAAACCTGCGGCCAAAAACCCTAAAAACGAATTTTTAACCCAAAAACCAAAACCACGAATGAAGATCGACGAAAACCTTCAATAATCCCAGTAATATCGATCGAACACCTGTAAAAACACAAAAAAACAAACGTAATAATCACAAAACAATATGAGAATCACGTCGCTTTATCCCGAACTCGATCCTAATCGCCAAAAAACGAGCACTTTCTGCTCTGATACCAGTTGTTTGTCCCTTACTTAGGATCTAACAGAACCGAGTCACTCAATCGTTTGCGGAATCAACGATTAAGTTATCACACGAACACAATGAATAATCAAACACAATAATTATGAAACCGAACGTTATATTATTGCTTATGGTCGATCAGATTACAGAGAATTTCGACAAATTGTGTTTAGGGTTTCGTCAACCCTAAAACAGAAAACGTAAAACGTTTATATACAAAACTGGCACCTGCGACGTCGCAGGCCCAAGCCCATGCGACGTTGACTACGTCGCAGGCCCAAAACCTGACGTCGCACCTGCGACGTTACGCGCTACGTCGCAGGAGTCAGGAAACGCAAATCTAAATACAAACTACGAGCTAGACCAACTGACAGACACTAAACATGTACCAACAAAAAAAATAACGAAAGTTTAATCAAAAGAAATCATAACTAATAACAAAATGAAAACTTAAATAAGAATGTGCGAATGTCTTCAAGGTTAATGAACCCATTCTCGAGCTAGTGGTGAAACATAGTAACCATTTGGCAGCATAAAGGTTACAGGGATTTTCTGGTTCGGGGGAAAGATTCTTAAAAAGTATCTAAACATGGTTTTAGTGATATCAGGTACTTGAGCAGTGGAATCTTCAAAATGTCGGTGATGTTCATCAGCTGCTATTTGCAATTCGTAAAATTCCCTCATTATTTTCTTTATTGCCTTAGCTACCTGTCCTTCCTCATTAATCACCTTACATCCATTTACTTCCTTAATTTCACGCTCTTGATGCTTACGTCTTAACTCATCCATAAAACCATAAAATCCTAAATGTAATATTTCATACTTTCCAGTTGTAGGGTCTCTTACTACCTCTTCAATCTCCCATAACATTCCTTTCATTAACTCCCTCTGACGCTCAGTAAATAACAATCCCGAAAATCTAAACATATTTATCATTCGCGTATAAATTAGAGATAATCCTAAATGAAATAGATCAATGCGACAAAAATGATTCATCCCATGAAAAATTGACTTAAGCTCCATAATCACATAATTCGCCACATTAACTAATGCCACTTCAGATATCTCATCCGAAACTTTCCTCTTCAGCTCATCTTGTACTGGATATTACAAATCATTGATTATTTGTTGCACATAATATTCCACCGTACAGTCTACATAGTAAGTGCTGCAATTTTTATAATCTTTTTGTTCCAATAAGCTAATTACTTCTTGCAACTCTTCTATCAAACAAATATCTGCCATCTGCGTTGGATTTCCAGTTGCCCAATCCATTTGATTCTTATAGGATTCCAATAAACTAATTTGTTTATCAGAGTAAGGAAACGGATATCTTGTCAATGCTCTATAGACACATGAATATAAAATCTTCTGACCTTCAAAGAAATCTTCCTCTTGAGCTTCTTGTTGATATAGCGTATCCTTCAGTTCAGTTATATACTTATCAAAATAATTCACCATCTGAGTTTGGTTAGGATTATACCAGTCTTCATATTCTTTTTCAATCTTCTCAATTATGTATTTTTGTTCAGGTGTAAAGTCAATAGTAGATGCTCTGATGACAGCCATAATATGATATGTATCATCTTTTCCAACTTCTAAAAGCTGAATCATTCCACCTCTCGTACTAACTACTGGCACAGGTATCCTTCCTAAATTAGTATCTTCAACCTCAGTGTTAATACCTAAATCAATCCTTTCTTCTTCAGACATACTTTCTAAATCTTCTTCCTCTTCTTCAGATATAGTATCTAGTGTAGGGTTATCAAATATCCTAAGAGAATGTTCATCAACACAGACATCCTTGCATTCCACAGTTTCATTCAAAATTTCCATTTGCTTATTTTCCATTTCACTAACAGTTAACGAATTCTGTATACACAAATTATCACTTAATTTAGAACACATATACTACAAGTAAAACATATTACACAAATAAAATACATTTACATAATTACACATATTTAATCAAATTATTAAATTTCTTTTACAAAGCTAGTCAATAGATCTCGGTAGCTCCATTGATAGTACACAAAAGCGGAGAAACAGGTCAGCGCGAAGCTTATTAAAAACCTATTTCTTTCGAGAAGCACCTTACCTCTTATATGATAAATCAATGAGGTAGGGCTTTACTCTCCTTATACCTTTGTTTTTGTTAGTATTCTCAATGGGTGAGCCGATATTTCTTATTGATTTTGCAAAGTATTAGAAATAAAAATTATACAGGTAAAATAATTAGTTTAATTAAAATACACCGCTTCCCGATAGAACAAAAGTTCAACCGGTTAAGTGTTCCCCGGCAGCGGTGCCAAATACTTGATGTGTGCTAAGTATAGGCAATTATAATCACAAGTTTTAAATTAAAGAAATACTAAATAATACTATCACACAATTCAGGCAAGATTGACCCGTTCATGTAATATAGCTTAATAAGTAAGTCCAAATTCGAACACAAGGAACACAAGAAACGTGATTCTTATTTATAACTAATTATCTATTTATTCCTAATTACAACTAATTACAATTATACAAATAAATAAAGTAAAGGATCCAATTTACAATAATATACAAGATAAGGGGGACGTTTTAGTTCCGATCGAACATATTTATATTTATATTTTGATACAGATTCTAATAGATAAGTTTCAGGAACAACTTAATAATACTCAGATGGATAGAAGATTATAATTATTCAAACTATTATTTATTAAACCTATTATATGTACTTATGTCTATTTGCTTTGTTGGCTATTATTACTGGTGAATTACTAATGTAGAAAATTACTTAAGGTTAAGCTAATCTTCATCATAGCAATACAGTCATAAGGTTACGCAAAGTATCACTAATTAATAAGATCTATCAACAGTTTATTAATACAATTTCATCGGTATGGCTTGAATCACAGTATTACTTTATATTAATGAATTATTCTTCGTCTATCGCATAAGGTTAAAATCAAGACATAAACACAATCACTTAATTTATATAAACTTAATATGGTCATCCTCGTTTAATATAAATCAGTCTAACTATGTCAAGAACAATCATCAATATATCATAATAAAGACAATTCTTGTATAATAAACATTCAATAATATAGTTCCAACATAAACATATAATTCATATAATAAACTCAATAAACATTCATTCAAATAACTATAACGAAAACCTAATTAACAAGTAATTCAAATAAACAATATCCATAAATTAACTCAATAAGGTTATTAAAGTTACAAGGATAAAGAAACCGAACCAATTGTAGAACCAGCTTCTCCTAGGGTTAAAAACCTTCAAACCCTAGCTCCTTAACCTCCAAAACCGCACCTTAAGTCGACCTTAAACCCTAATAATCGGTTTTGCTATTCTTAAATCGTATATCTCAAACCTAAACTAAGGCCTCTATTTATAGTTTTCAAAACCGCCAGTCCAACCGCCGGTTGGAATTCCCAACCTCCGGTTGGATCAATTTGAGTCCTGGTCCAACTCCGCGTCTGAAACGCCTTAAACCTTTTATACTCCAACCGCCGGTTGGGTAATCCAACCGCCGGTTAGACCTTCATTCCAGAATCTTCCAACTTCGGGTTGGGCTTCACTTTTTGGGCTTCTTCTTTTCTTTAACAGATTTTAATCTTCATTTTGGCCCATTTCTTTAATATTATCATTTTAGTCTTCAATTCTTTAGGGTTTAAGCTCCTTTTTCTTCATTTCTCCATTTTCTTCAGTTTTCTTCAGTTTTGGATTCGTTCTTGTTCCTTTTTCTTCAATCTTCAATTAAAATACATCTCTGCAAATATTAACAAAATAAGTATCTAAAATCATATAAATGCACTAAAATGTATACAAATATAGGGATAAATTACTATAAAATATACTATCTATTTGATGCTTATCAGGTATCACCAAATTCGTATTAAACCGGGTGATGAGTGGAAAACAGCCTTCAAAACGAAGGATGGACTCTTTGAGTGGCTTGTTATGCCTTTCGGGCTTTCAAACGCACCAAGTACCTTCATTCTTTGATGACCCAAGTCCTTCGGCCATTCATGGGGAAATTCGTAGTTGTGTATTTTGACGATATTCTGATTTATAGTCATTCGGAGAAAGAGCATCTTGAGCATCTAAGGGTTGTTTTGAATTCTTTGCAGGAAAACGAGTTGTATGTGAACTTGAAGAAGTGTACGTTTTTAACCAGTCGTTTACTTTTTCTTGGTTACATAGTCAGTTCCGAGGGAATTCATGTAGATGATGATAAAGTCAAGGCGATTCGAGACTGGCCATCACCTAAAACTGTGACCGAGGTACGGAGTTTTCATGGTTTAGCAACTTTCTATAGGCGATTCGTGAGAAATTTTAGTAGTATTGTGGCTCCAATCACGAGTTGTTTAAAGAAAGGGCAGTTTAAGTGGACGAAAGATGCGGAAGAGAGTTTCAAACTGATCAAAGAAAAATTAACCACAACACCGGTACTCTCTCTTCCAAATTTTGATAAGGTTTTTGAGCTTGAGTGTGATGCGTGTGGTACTGGAGTTGGGGCTGTTTTGTCTTAAGAGGGTAAGCCGGTAGCGTTTCATAGCGAGAAGTTAAATGAAGCGAGACAAAAGTGGTCCACGTATGATCAAGAGTTGTATGCGGTTGTACAAGCACTAAAAAAATGGGAGCATTACTTAATTCAGCGGGAGTTTGTGGTTTATTCGAATCATCAAGCTCTAAAGTATTTTCAGACCCAAAAGCATTTGAATAAAGTACACACACGTTGGGCAAGTTTTCTGGAGAAATTTAATTATGTGATCAAGCATAAGTCGGGTGTGAGTAACCGGGTTGCGGATGCTTTGAGTAGAAGGACGACTCTTCTTGTTACGATCAGTAATGAAGTGGTCGGTTTTGATGCTATTAAAGCATTGTATGAGCAAGATGAGGACTTCAAGGGTATTTGGGAAGAGCTCGGAACTAAGCAACATCGGGGTGATTTCCTTTTCCTTGATGGGTATTTGTTCAAGGGTAATCGGCTTTGCATTCCTCGTACTTCTCTTCGTGATAAATTAATCCAGGAATTGCATGCTGGCGGTTTAGGTGGACACTTTGGGCGAGACAAAACCATTGCTGCAATAGAAGAAAGGTATTATTGGCCACAACTTAAGCGTGATGTGGGCAGTTTTGTTCAAAGGTGTGTGGCATGTCAAGAGGGTAAAGGCAAGGCTCAAAATACTGGTCTTTATATGCCCCACTTCCCGTTCTGGCAGGTCCTTGGGAAGACATTTCTATGGATTTTATTCTTAACCTTCCTCGTACTCAACGAGGAGTTGATTCTGTGTTCGTGGTGGTGGATCGGTTTTCCAAGATGGCTCACTTCATTCCTTGTAAGAAAACTTCTGATGCGGTTCATGTTGCTAAGCTTTTCTTTCAAGAAGTTGTTCGTTTACATGGGGTTCCCAAGTCCATCACTTCGGATCGTGATAGCAAGTTTCTTGCTCATTTTTGGTTAACACTTTGGAAGCGTTTTGGAACAGAGTTGAATTTTAGTAGCACTGCTCATCCTCAAACTGATGGGCAAACTGAGGTTGGTAATCGAACTTTGGGTAATCTGATTCGGTGTTTATGCGGGCAGAAACTGAAAATGTGGGACGCGGCTTTGGCACAAGCTGAATTTGCTTATACAGTGCAGTTCATAGTTCCACGGGGGCTTCTCCTTTTGCTGTGGTTTACAAGACACCGCCTCGGCAAGTTGTTGATTTCGTTGAGTTGCCGGGCAAGCAAGACAGTAAAGCGAATAAGTTGGTGGACGAGGTACAACAAACTCATGAAGCTGTCCGATAAAAGATTGCCGAGTCTAACGCCAAGTATAAAGCTGCTGCCGATAAGCATTGAAGGGTTAAAGTGTTTGCAGTTGGCGATGAGGTATTGGTTTATCTTCGTAAAGAACGGTTTCCGGTGGGTACTTATAGCAAGTTGCAGCAGAAGAAGTATGGGCCGTACAAGATTTTGCGGAAAATAAACGACAATGCCTATGTAGTTGACCTTCCTGATTCGTTGAATATTTCCAAGACTTTCAACGTTTCTGATATTTACCAGTATTATCCTCCTGGCAATCCTGAGAACTCGAGTTCGAGTTCTTTTCAAGTGAGGGGGAATGATGACACTAGAACAAAATTGTGATTTCGTTACACCAAAAAAGTGTGACGATATGCATATAGTCACACTTGGTTATTTAACGTAGGTGTGACGAAAGGTCGAGCGACCATAGGGTACATATGGTGACATTGGCGAGTTAGTGGTCGTATCCATTTATAATCAGTAACCAAAACCATAAAATGTGTGACTAATTGGGTGGAACCTTATTTAGGTTTAATCAGTTTTAGTGACCGTAAACACTTTATAGTCACACGAGCGGTTTTTGAGAGTAGCTATTGTCCGTCCTTTGGCTACATGAATATATAATAGATGTGGCATTTGCGATTATTTAGTCACACACCGAATGTATTTTTAGGGAATTAGTCACATACAATTAAGCAAAAAGTAGCCAAAACTGTTATTGAGTGTGACCATATGATTGGTAAAATCAAGTAAATGTGTATTTTGTGTGACTATTGTCCGTCCTTTGGCCACATGAATATATAATATATGTGGCCTTTGCGATGATTTAGTCACACAACGATTGTTTTTTTTAGTGATTTAGTCACATACAATTAATCATAAAGTGGCTTAAATTTTTAATAAGTGTAACCATATACTTTTTAAATACAAGTAAATGTGTTTATTGTGTGACTACTGTTCATCCAATGGCCACATGAATTTTATGTTTCTGTGGCGTTTTGTCATATTTAGTCACACAAGACATTTTTTTTTTAAGGATTTAGTCACATACAATTAAGCAAAAAATGGCCAAAAGTGATAATAAGTGTGGCCATATGTTTTTTAATGTAAAGTAAATGTGTATTTTGTGTGACTATTGTTCATTCAATGACCACATGAATTTTATGTTTGTGTAGCGTTTTGTAATATTTAGTCACACAAGGCGTGTTTTTTTATGGGGATCTAGTAACATACAATTAAGCAATAAGTGGCCAAAAGTTTTATTAAGTGTGACCATATACTTTTTAAAGACAAATAAATGTGTTTTTTTAGTGACTATTGTGTATCCAATGGCCACATGAATTTTATGTTTCTGTGGCGTTTTGTCATATTTAGTCATACAATGCATTTTTTTTTTAGGATTTAGTCACATACAATTAAGTAAAAAATGGCCAAAAGTGATAATAAGTGTGGCTATATGCTTTTTAATGTAAAGTAAATTTGTATTTTGTGTGACAATTGTTCATTCAATGGCCACATTAATTTTATATTTGTATAGCGTTTTGTAATATTTAGTCACACAAAGCATGTTTTTATGGGGATCTAGTCACATACAATTAAGCAATAAGTGGCCAAAAGTTTTAATAAGTGTGACCATATGCTTTTTAAAGACAAGTAAATGTGTTTTTTGTGTGACTATTGTACATCAAATGGCCACATGAATTTTTTGTTTGTGTGACGTTTTGTAATATTTTGTCGCACAACAAATTAAGCAAACAGTAGCCAAAAGTGTTAATAATGTGACCATATTATGTAAGTAAATTTTTAGCCACATTTAAGAAATAAATAATTTGTGTCACAATATGAATTATATATATATGTAGTTGCAATATATAACAAAGCATAAGAAAATACACAAAACAAATTCAAACAAAACAAAATTGGAATGTCATAACTAAACCAAATATATAGTTGAATGTCGTACATAAAAAAAAGCTAAAATAACCATGATCTTGAATTTAAAAAATCACAAATTTAAAGACTTTTGACTCTTCAAGTTGGGCCTCGCTTGCTTTTGCACGCTATCACGAAAGATAAATTTGCGCTTTTTTTGGCATTTAGGTGCAGCTTTGTTCTCACCAACCTTTGGAATGGAAGTTGGTGCCTGTACGAAACAAAAGCCAAATGTATCAAAAATTAAATTAAATATGAAGAATAGGTTTATAAAACAAATGTATTTACCTTTTCATCAAAAACCACTTGATTCTTTGGCCATGCAACAAAACTACCTACTACATCAATAACTCTTTTGAAACCATTATTTCCTACGTCCAGTATGCATGCTGCATCCACTAACGATTCTTCAATTGACACTTTGTAGCAATCATTTAGGAGTTTTTGGCTATGATGCATTTGTTTTCCATCTGACTTGTATACGGTACCCAAAGCAATAATACTTGATTTCTTTAAGTGCCACATTCTACACTTAAATTCCTAAAACAAATTTATTTTTGGCTTATATGCATCCGAAAGTAATTAAAGTAAAGAACTTATGAACATGTTGAAATACATACTTGTGGTAGTAGTAGTGGTGGTGGAGACACATTTTCGTTTGATGTGGACTTTGGACGTGGATATGCCTTTTGCTGTGATGCTGGCGTTTTGTACGATCCAACGGAGTTATGAAGTTCCTATATATAAAAAATACTGTAAATAAGTCATGTTTGTAAAGTTAAAAAATCACAGAGGGTACTTGATTAAGCTAAGCAGCTAAGGCCTGCATCAGTTATAAAAGTGCAATAACTTACAGTGAGATCTGTCAAAAACGGGCAGGTATTCGAGAGTACGGAAAGACCAGGGTCCTCTATCTGTTTTCCTAATTTGGGCATCCAACCAGAGTACGTGTTTTCGACTCTGTTTAAGTTTGGGAATCTGTGGCATAATGAAGTTAAAGCTTCATTGGCAGGGTTTAATACGCAACCAACACGAATGTGTTTTCTTTGTTCATTATCGAGACTATGGAAGCGTTTACAAGCTAAAGATATGGAATTTCGATCAATAGTACTCGTGATCCTGCTGAAAATCTCCCAAACTAATTGGTCAGGAAGATTATCCATCAAAACCTGAGCTAGAAACATAAAAAATACATACATATATATATATATATATATATATATATATATATATATATATATATATATATATATTCGGAAATCGTACTAGATTATAATGTTAGAAGAAAAACTCAATTCAGTCATATACACTATATATTTTATAGAAACGAAATGCAAATCGTAAACCTAAAATTTAAGTTCAAAGAAATTTAGCTCAAGTTAAAAATTAGCATCATCGAAGCTTCTCGATCGAAATATATATATATAAAAGGATACCCAATTTATAATAATAAGCAGCTTCATATCATATGAATATAAATGAAATTAGGGGTAATATGAGTGCAAAAGGGAAATTGAGTAAAATAGAAGCAGGTACAGGTACTTTCTCATGTGGAACGTCCAGCAGTTCTTAAGAGATACAAGTATACAACCATACTACCATGACAATAAGTCGTTTTTACCTACGCTTACCTACATGTAGTTGATTAAGCAAACTAATATGTAATGTAACATAAAATTTAATGCCTAACTAACAGGTTCCGGTCATGGAACTGGATCAGGTAGGAACAGGTCTGGGTCAAATCAGAAATGCGTCTGGGATCAGGTCAGGAACACCTTTTAGGATCAAGTTTCAGATTCCGGATTTAGGATTAGATCAGAATCAAGACCATGATTTCGGAAAATTCAGGATCAGGACCGGATTTCAATATCTAAATATCTTTAACAGAACAGGGAATAAGACAGCTAGCAAATCACATAAATAATAATCCCTAATCTCTAACACTTACCATTGTTTCCATTTCATTTTCCGAAGTAACAAGTCCAGTAGACTTCTGAATGCTCGCATCCTTCTCACATCCGACAACACTTAACGGTGATTCCCCTTCGTGATCAGTACTGCATTGTTTAGGATTAATGTCCACTGGAAACACCTGCAATATAAATTAAGAAATGCATTTGTAATTATCAATTATCAATAGCAAATGAAAATGTTGGCAAAATTACAATTACTACTGTCAAAATCTGCCAATAAAATCAAGAAATGAAACCCGTTTTAACTCGAGCCCGTTCAAACTCGCGCCCATTCAGACCCGTGCCCGTTCATACCCGAACCCATTTAGACCCAAGCCCGTTTAGACCCAGCTGCCCGAACCCGGGGAACCGCCCGTTTTGCCAACTATAGTTTTTATCATCATCATATGTAATGTAGCAGCTATTTTTTTATAGAGGTGGGACAAGCCAGCCAACTTGTTCTGACCTATATTTAAAAAGTGCCCCATTTGATCATATTTAATACGTACTGTTATTACTCTGCCCTATTTTGACCATTACCTAGCCCACCCATTTTTCACCGCCTGATGTAATGGTACAAAATAGTTAGAACCTTTTTTGCAGAAGCATCAACAACTTCTTTAGATGTGTCCTGAAGGTGTTCAGAAATGGGTGTTGGGTCAACAGACTTCTTCGCCTTTTTATTTGGTCTATCTCTTTCGATGAGAGGTCCCTGCCTCTTTCTTATATGTTGTGCATTGCCATCCTGTTATCCATGGAATCATCAGAGTTTCAATTTCAGACCCATACAATTTAAATTGGTATTTAAACCCATCTCATAAAAACCATTTACCCAATCGTAAAGACGAGTTTTTCCACCTTCATAGACACTAAAAAGATATCATAAATTTCAGATGCCAAATCATGAAAAGCGAAATGTTAAGTTTGAAAATTAAGCTAGGAGAGTGTTAATAGCCCATTAGTCAATAACACAGTATCTTGTGAGTGCCTGTATACAATAAATGTCTTACATTTATTGAAAATTAACCTTTTTTGCCTGTATCCAATATTAGAAAGACGATAAATACAATAAATGTCTTACATTTGATGCTGGCAATTGAGTTGACAATGACTGTAACTTCTCCCCTTGTGCAGCCAACTGACTCATCAATTGAGTAACCATTCCCTTTGTTTGTGCCACCTCGTCGGACAAATTCTTGATTACTACATCTTTTTCCTTACGCTCACGTCTCTCATTATCAAGTTCACTTTGAATTAACGCAATTCTTTCATCAGATGTCTGTCTGTTTCGAGGAAGATCAAAATACCTCTTGTATGTCACTCCACTTCCCACTCCTCTTGCATAGCCTCCCTTTTCCTTAAATACAACTGTAATGGCATCAGTGCCCTGTTAAGCCTTCAAGGTTCCTTCATTGATCTGATCATCAGTTTCTTTCTGCACAAATATTATGGAAATAAGTTTATATACGAACATAAACATAAAGTAATGATAAAATTTGTAGTCAAACTCACTAGTTTTTTTCCAACTGATTTAATCTTCTCATTTAGAAATTCTCCGGCTTTGTTTATCCTTCCTTTCACCCACATTAAAGCACGCGGGGGTTCTTGATCTGCTTCAATTTCTTTATCTTCGATCTGTTGAACATCAAATACGTACACATGTATAGTTAAACCAAGGGCTTCAGGTCATTTGGATCCAAGGGCTCAACAGGAAGGGACTCAAGAGAGGCAAAATAGAAGAACCGCCCACAATAAAAATCAAAAATTCAGTTAAGATGGATTCTCAACAGCCAAATTAGTGTTTGGTTCTGTGTTTCAATGGTTATTATGTCTGAATAATCAGATGTCATTTGAAAAGGAAACAAGCTATAGAAAAAGTGACTGGAAGTGTTTCTGTTTGAACTTATTATAATCAAATAATCATAAGTTTTAGTGTTTGCAAAATTATGATTATAGAAGTAATTAGAAAATAAAACGACCAAAGATGACCTTTTGTGAAAATATAGAGATGTAAAAAAATGGAAACGGGAGTGTTTCTGTCTTTCTGATTAGGTAGTCATAAAATGAGCTACACAACTAGTCACATTTGTTGCATTTATATATCCCTATTTATAAATAACTTGTTAGCTAATCTGACCCCTCACATTGCCAGAAAACAGAAACAGAACCTGTTTATCTAAACATTAAAATGTGATTGTTGCAACATCAGACCGCGATAAGTATGGCATGATGAGGGACTAGAAGTTGCATTTTTGACTCATGTACTTACTATTGCCTTATTGGATCGATCTGGTTTGTGTTTATCATAAATGGTCAATTCAAATAAACTAAAGTAAATATACAGCATGTCAAATGGGTTGAACATAATGAAAATCACCCAAAATCCATTCTTAATGCTTATAACCACCTAAATTGTTTTATTCAAATAATTATATAAACTTCAAAAAAAAAAAAAAATACTTTCTTGTTTTCATTATTCAGTATTGACATATCAATTTAAAAACTATTGAAAATGGACAAGAAAGTGCAAAAGAGGGCCACATTTGTTGCATTTATATATCCCTAATTATCAATAACTTGAAATCTAATCTAACCCCTCATTAAAATTTCTTTTTTTAACCAACAATTATTGATGGGGACTAGATATCAAAACAATATTCAATCAAAACAAACACACATTTGCATTACAGAGTAAACTATGGTTAAGAAGAAATTAAAGGAATAGAAAAACAAACATTCATGTAATCTTACCATTTTCTCTTTCACATATACATATCCACCTCGTCCCATACTCCCATTGTATGCTGATAAACCGACTTGGAACGCGCCATTTTTGTTGCAGCTGACTTCCCCTTACAACACAAAAACATAAGGCGTTTAGATGTAAACACAAAATTATGAAAGATATATGGACTTAAAACTAATTAAAACCAGGTATTCCTCGGTGGTCGTATAATTTACAAAAGCGACCCAATCTGATTTTGTGACAATTGCACTATACTTTGTCGAGACTTCATTTAGTTTTGAAGGTGTATTTTGGTTGGGCAATATGTATGTTTGTCTGAATTTCTTTCTGAAATTCCTTAGCAGTACCCCAAGACGAAGCATTACTAACTTTCTAACTGTCTCGTCAACATCAAAATATCGCTGCAAAAAGTAACTCAATGTTGTTAATTTGTTGCACATAATATAAATACAGAAGGATAGAGTTATGTAGTAATAGGTTCAAGATAGTATATGTATACCGTGATTTCATCCCATAGTTTATCTCTTGCTTCTGAACCCACCTTCTTCCACGATAGAATCTTCAAACCTATATGCTCACGAACCAGGTCTCCTAAAAAACTAGAAAACAATGCTCTGTTTGGCCCTGTTATCCTATACATCGCATCGAAGGTTACACTGAGCTTTATTCCACCGGGTATGCCATAATTCCTGCGAAACTTATATAACCTGGTTATGCCCCTCTTAACTACATTCTGATTTGAATTGTTGTTTCCATCTGCCTCATCATCAGTATACTCCTCTGATTCATATTCAATATCCTCGTTGTTATTATCATAATTAACCAAATGATCCTGATCATCGACTTCAAGTTCCATGATTCTTCAGTAGGATTTCTATCACGGCCGATTATAACAGATTATAAGGCAACAAAAGTAATGAATATGTTATAAGGCAACAAAGTAATGAATATGTGGAAACACAAGTAACAGATTATGCATTGTATAATATTTCACATCAACCCTTAAACTTTCTAAACTTTTTAATTTAACTCTAGTTTTGCATATATGGTAGTTCATACGAGTATATCCAAGAAAGGCTAAAACAAACTATGATGTATTTTACAATAAATGAAAAACGGTTAGACTTTAAAATATAGATTACAACGAAATTCCACTACTTGGATAAAAAAACAACTTTACAGTGACTGTAAGCATCTTCTTTGAAATATGCTACCGATTTGAACTATTTGCCCATAATTTAATGGTTATGAGGATAGTGAAAATAAAAAAAAAAAGGTTAGCACTAAGCCACTAACGAAGATAACGAAAATCAAAATCCTATAAAACGAAATAGTGAAAGCCCTCAAAACTCTTGTGATGTTAAGGTTACATAGTCTATCATTCGTTTAAGAAAAATCAATGGGGCATATTTGATTGTTTCGCCCAGGGCGACATACAATGCAGGACCGGCCCTGTTTAATAGCAACATCTATAAGTTGGCAGACATTCTTGACATATCTAATCTTGGATTGTGAACCACGTGGGTTCACCTCTTGTTCAACATCGTATCCTTTTTTCTTTAGAGCCAAAAGCTAAAATGGTTCATAAAGAGTTCAATACTTCAAACTTCAATATCTCATATATACATGGATTATGGAACCAATCCTCAACAACTGTGGTCTCTATTGGACTTGTCACTTTTACAGAAATAATTTCATAAATTCAATATAGCAGATGCTAAAAAGAATGCACAACATTATTTCGCAATTCAGTCATCTCAAGAGTACTTGAAGTCAACATATACTAACCCTAAAGTGATATGGTGATATAACATTACATGTTTTAAAATGACATCCATATAAACAAGCAATCAATTGAACCTTGAAACAAGAAAATTAAACACAGAAAACGTAATTTACTGTTTGTCGATTTGAGTGTGAACGCACGGGTCTTCAAGAATTGCAGTAGAGATGAACGATTTGGTGAATCCTCAATAAGTGTAATCAACCAAGCCATTTAAAGATTGATAGAAGGTAGTTCCGATTAGTAAGGGATTTTGAGATAATTACGGAAACAAGATGCTTGCAAAAATTGTGAATGGAGGGAAATTGCCCGCCTCTTTTTACAGGTGAATTATCGAGCAGCGAAGAAGATTTGGGGCGGGAGAATTTGGGGACGGGAGAATTTGGGGACAGATTTAGGGATTTGGGGATGTGTGTGTACAAAACAAGGTTCGTAAGTATAATCTACAACTAAGATACATAGTACTCCGTATCATTTATTAAGAAAATATGCATTATACTATTAAGCTACAACATAATAATCAAATGTAATTCTAGGTATACATTAGAATTACGATAATGTACATATTGATAATTTTAAAACTACTACTCTCTTATTATATGATTTTATTCTTTAGGTGGTATATTAAAAAAAAAATTTATTAGATGTGTTATATTTATTAGATTTTTTAGAATATAATTAACTAAATTATGTAATCTTTTAAAAAAAAAAAAAAGTATTCCCGTTTTATAATATGTTCCCCGGGTTGGCCAAACTTATGCTTGTGATGTACGCGACCTAACCGTTACCGTGGCCGTTTCCGAACCTTATTGTGGCCACCCCACGATATATATGCTTCTAGTAAGGTTCAAACCTGTGACATCTTCTAAGGATAACAAAAATGACAACCACTAGGCTATCTTGTGATGGTTATGTTGTTTAATCTTATATTTAATCTTGTGAGCATAACAGGATGCCAACCCAAGATATATTAAATCTAAATAGCATGACAAATAGTACGTGTGAATAACGTTTATGGGGCGGTCTCACACTACCTCCATAACTATAAGTTCGATTAATAAAACTGACTAGTCGTTGAATTAATGATCGATTTGGCTAATAACTGTTCGGGGATCCCAAACCGCCTCCATAGTTAGAAATTCAATTAATCAATTTGCATAGTAGCTAAATTGATGATCAAATTCAGTTTATAATTGTTCGGGTTTGAAGTGGTCTCAAACCACCTCCCATAAGTAAGTATTTTCGGATGCACCACCTTGTGGGATTGCTTCGTAGTGACCGTCAAGTTGCAACGACACTCAAATTTACCTTCGTTATTTTACATAAGGGATGTAAGTTTTGAAGTTGTGTGAGGACGCGATTAACGAGTTAGCGGAAACGTTTATGGAAAAGTTCGAGCGGGGAAAACAAGTGAAAAATCGCGAGTAGGAAGTTCGGATGATGATGTCACGACTAGTAGGATTAAATTTTTGATGACATCATCATCTCCCAAAAGTTCTAAGTCTCTTACTGAAATTTACAGTCTCGGAATCGGACGAAATTCTCACACTCACTGGAAAACGGCTTCACTTGCAAAACTCCTCGCTTTGCCAGGACCCAGGGGTTTTTTTGGCCATCCGAGATCGTTTAGGGGCTTAAAACGTCATTTTTCAGTTTTATAGTTTTTAATTATTTTATTTAAAATAGTTTTAGTTTGAATAAATGTCTAGGATTTATTTCCTAGTCAAATTAGGATATTACGAATAAATATATAAGGTTTTCTTGCTGCGCAAGAATTGTGAACCTTATAAGTATTAGGGCTTGTTTCAGTTTCAGTTACATTTTTCAATATTAATTCTCTTTCAATAACGAATTTACTTTCGTGTGGGTTTACTTTTCATTTCCGTTCTACGTCATATCTGAATCTGAATTTAACATATAAGATGCGGTAACTATTCTCATTATTAATTACCTGTCTTGAGAATAGCTAAATTGTGTTACATACAAATCTAGTTGCCAAATTATCTTGGGCAAATGGCCCGAAAGGGGAACCAAGTTGTCAAAAATTGCAAATAAAGGGAATATCAAGTTTACTAATGCCCAAAAAGGAGTTACATTTTAAAATTGAAACAATTGGGGGAACTGCTATCGCATAAAAAGTCACGTTTTTACTACCGATATCTCTCTCATTCTGGAACAATTCTTTGCATATTAACTCAAAATCATTACAAATCATTAGTATTATGCCAAGATGGTCAAAACGAGGTTGCACGATGAAAATCAAGTAAAACGGATGAAAAACGAAGATTCCACGCACGTTTGAAGATTCAAGGCATCAAAACGAGATTTCAAGACAAAAGTGCCCATCTGAAACGCCCATATTTTCATAGATTTTTTTTTTTTTTATAGAACACTTGCATATTTCAAATTTATAAATTCATAATACTTAGGAATATCATTCCACCACATTTGGTCCCATCTAAATACTAAAGTCACATGTTTACAAATTCGACTCCATACAATGATGACACTTTTTATCAAAATCATAATAGTTTGGGCGATTTATACAATGGTAATACAAAACGATAATTCAATAGAATAAGAAACTTGTCTAATAACATTACAAGTTTCTATCCACGCTACCTTCTTGAATCCTTTCATCCAATTAGTTCAACAAAATCAAATACCTACAACATAAAACAACTGATACGAGTAAGCATAAAGCTTAGTAAGTATACAAGCAACTAAATAAATAATTCACAAACAAGATGCAATTTATCAATAACTACTTATTTCTTTTAAATAGACACTATTGAACAACAATAAATATTCTACAATATTTCGTATGGATCCATGATCCAATAGATACAAGTAAGCATGGCACCAATCCCATATGGATACCAAGCTTAATAGATACCAAGTAGTGCCAAGCACTTATTTCGTGATATTTATTTTCTACAATACTAAATCCATACAGTCCAATTAATTCACATAATCCTACAAATTCACATAATCCACATAATTCAATAATCCACATAATACTATACTATTTCCAAATAACTCAACTATTAACAACAATCCACAACTACGGTCAACAACTAATATTTCTTAAGATACGAAACATAATACAATATAGAAACACACATGAGATACAATTATAAGAAACAAACAATAAGAACAACTAGAAGAGACGAACAATATTCCAAACGATTGTATGAACCTCTTGCTCGTAAGCAATCCGGAACATACAATCATTATTCAAGTAGTCCTCGTATCACTCACCTTTGTATTTTAAGGTAATTGTATGATTTCGCACTTGAATAGCCAATCCATCATTCTTGATCACCTAGCATATAACCTATGAATATAATAACACATTTAACAACTATACTTCAACATAATAAATCCATTACTCTTATTGAATTGATCATATTACATATGATCTTTCTTGTTTTACTCATTTTTATTTCTTTATTTCATTATTTACATAATCATATACATAACTTGATTACTTGTATTCCATTTTGATCATTATTAGTGATTACCATAATCACTTCAATTCACTTTAATATTCCCTCTCATTAGCTTAATCATCAATTAACTGATTATAATTGGCTTATATAAATTTCTGACCATTTAAACACGTTTTATATCCACTGTCCTGAACCAAACAAGGCTACCCGCCGGGTAACCCAAGTACCCGCCGGGTACTTCCTCGTACCCAAACCTGCAGCAGCTGTTAAACATGTACTCAACTCGATTTTTACCATAATACATCATCAAACTCATTTTTCTATTCATCTTTACAACTTATAATCAGTAATTAACTATTACCCATCTTTATTTCATATCAATTAATTAGAATCAATCAAAACTTCTTTCTTGAAATCAATATTCTTATAATTCCTTTCAACTTGTTAGATACAAGGATTAGATCACTTCTATATCATTATTCAAATCATAATCTATCACTTTCTTTAGGTTAGGGTTTATTTCCCTTAATTACATTTCACACATAATCATTAAATTAAGAAGATAGAACAATAATAGTACCTTAGCAATAAGAAATTGAAGATTAAAGATGCTATAATCCAAAACCTTAACTCAATTCTTGATTCCCCCCCTTTTTCCTTCATATTTCGACACACACACACATGCCATACGTGATTTCTATTTTCTGAATTTTGATAGAATCAAGTAGAAGTCTGTAGATATATATTTATATTACTTGACCCCCTTTCTACCCTCAACTTCCTTATTTGACATATTTAGTCCCTCAAACTCATATTTCATAATATTATAAGTCCTTTAGACACAAAATACCTTTCAAAGTTAGTCCTTCTAACTTAACAATTAAATCGTATAAATTTAAAACTTTAAGGATACGAAATTTGGGATGTTACAAGTCTCCCCCACTTATTTCATTCGTGTCCTCACGAATGTCACCTGTATAAATTCGTATTAATACTTTCTCTACTAGTGCGGAAGCGTTTATGATACTTTACATAATACTAAATTCACAACATGAATGTACACCACTCATGTATCCACTAAATCTCTTTGATTCATTTCTCATTTTAGTTCCAGACAACTAAATATATGTATTACATTAATCTTAATAGTTTACCCACTATTCATTTCGTACAACTATAATTATTTCTTGCTTGCACAGAATTCCATATCCATCACAATGTGCAATAATACTAATTATTTCATCATAACTAATAGACATAACATACGTCACTCAATTGAGTAACTTATAATATAGATACGTATTTTCAATTCTTTCCACATTCACATTTCTATGAATGTGCATACTTCTATTTTTATCCATGCACATATACTGTGCATATATCATATTTCATACTGACCATTTTCCTGGGTCATTTGTTATTATTAGTCCTATAGATACTTTGAAACACACAATCACTTTTGAAACACACAATCACTTGATATAAGGGAAACACATACTATTTATTTCTTTATAATGATTACATTAGTGGTTATAAAAACCACAATACATATTTCAATAATGAAAATTTTAATTCGATCATAGCCAGCCAATAAGCTAGTACTCACATATTACCTTAATTAACATAAGTATTATCAATAATATATTTCGTAGTATCATATTAGCTATGTCAGCAAAGCATGAATACCAAGATTATCATATTTCGTAAACAATTCTGATACAGGATCAGGGCTAACCGCAGTTAACAATGATCAATCATAATTCCTTAACTATATTTCTATATTATGTTATTTTATAATTAAATTCTATTTCTGTTAATCTATTACATGTCACTTACTAAGATTCTCCCCCACTTAAGATTCATCATACTACTTTTAATAACAGAATTCATAATAAGATACTATTATAGGGCAAACACATATTTTATTTCGACTAACATCTATTTCTTGTATAATAGGTACCACATTATGACTATAGTCTAGTGGTTTACTATTTCTATATTCCATACTAAATTCACATCATATTGATACTATATTCACTTATAAAGCATAGGCTTACATATTTTTGTCTTTATCCGATACAAATCAATACTAATTCTACACTTATTTTCTACAAATTATATCAAGCCTATATGATATTTGGCAGCCTCAACAATTCCATGTGAATAGCATAATATAACTACGTTGGCCAGACGTCTTTAGATTATGTTATACACAATTCCTTCTTAGGCTACTTTATATCACCCAGCCTTAATATAATTTCCACAAAACACATAATTCAATGATTCATAACAAGCAAGATACTTGATAACATTTTGATCACATATATCCAACTTATTTCGATTAATAGATTTCACATAAGCAAGAAATTTCACATATTCCAGTTAATATCATTTATTTCACCTTCCAACTTGTCTCTGATGAATTCATCTTCTGATTCATTCATCAGTCAATTAAACACATATATTTCAAATCACATAGCAACTAATCACATAATGATGTCATATATTAATCATATCATTATTTCACATTGTTTATTTCACACTTATACATATAATCAGAATCAAATAACAATTGGGTTTAGGTAGAGATTAAACTTTCAAACAGACTTATGGTCCATAAGATACCATTGTGCTTTGCGCATATTTGATATAGTCAATATTTCGTATGATTGTTATTTCGTAATAAAGAATCTCTACACAATGCGCAATACACAATTCATAACAAAAACATATTTATCAATTCACATATTCCATATTCTTCCTAAGGAAGCAATCCATTTATTCAACAGAATGATCCCTGAGGCTTAATGAAACAAAAGCCTAATTCGAAACGTAATTCAAAAGTTCGAATTAAGGTCCGAAAAACAATAAAACGCGAATTTCGGGCCCCAAACGACCCCGAACTGCCCAAAACTGCCAGGGCTCATGGCAAAGCGATGAGCTTTGACCGTTGGGCCGTTTTCGAGTGACCTTGTAAATTTCGTCTTAATCGGACATCGAAATTTTATTACGGAAATTCTACGTCGAACATCGAAATTTATGAATTTTCATGAAAATTTCATATAATATAACACTAAACAATGTGGATTCATACCAAATGATACTTGATTCAAAAATACTAGTTAAAATTTGAAAATCCTTGAAAATGCCCTTTACCCGCCGGGTAGTGGAGGTACCCGCCGGGTACCTAGTACCAGCCGTCGGGTTCTAATACTCAACCGCCGGGTGATTTAAATTTTCGGTAGCATAAGTTATTTTTTTCGTTTAAAGGCTATATCAGCCGCCGGGTCAGGGTTTTAGCCCGCCGGCTTGTTCATAATTTAGGCTTACCCACCGGGTACAGGGGTTACCCGCCGGGTACACCCCCTGTACAGCAGGCCTGCATTTTTATTACCAAAACACGAGATTCTAACGCGCATAACTTTTAACTCACGAAGAATTAAACCACCAAATTTTGCAGGCACCTTCATAATACCAAAATGAAGGTTTCTCTTTTACACTTTTTCAAATTACGCATTTTACGAGAAAACGGACGTCTCACCAAATTATGGTCATTTTGGACCAATTTAGTGGACAACTCATATTCCAAACCACTTGGTTTTAAATTCTGGTATTTTGCCAACATATTCCTACATCCATTTATGACTTAAAGCAATGATCACAACTACCATACTTGAATCATTACTCATTTTGATACCTTGACCTGTTTGGGGGTCCAATTGGACACTTTCATTATAATCAAACCACATTAACTACATTAGCTTCCTAATTTAACCCGAATTGATCACATATCATCAATGAAAACTCATAACCTCATAATTGGACTAAATTACAACTTTTGATACTTAGATCATAATTCCTCCAAAATCATGATCAATGCTAGATACATAAATAATTAACCACATTTACTACTTTATCGCATAGGCATTACTCAAGTTGACACTACCACATTCAACTTTGACTTTACCAAGTTAAAGGCACTCTTTCAAACCATTAGACACTTTCTACTTTAAGTAACAACACAACTTTAATCATATCAATTGAGATATAACATCTCATTCAACTCTTCTATTACTAGCTTAACACATATATAACAATCATCAAATATTTCACTATGGGGAATCATATTAGTTCAACTACATCAAATTCATAACTACCTATCATCATCATCATAGAAATTCATAGTAGTTTAAGTTTAGGCAATCCTACCGTGGATTACTCAATTTCCTTAAACTATCGCTCTGATACCAACTTGAAACGCCCATATTTCCATAGATTTTTTTTTTTTTTTTATAGAACACTTGCATATTTCAAATTTATAAATTCATAATACTTAGGAATATCATTCCATCACATTTGGTCCCATCTAAATACTAAAGTCACATGTTTACAAATTCGACTCCATACAATGATGACACTTTTTATCAAAATCATAATAGTTTGGGCGATTTATACAATGGTAATACAAAACGATAATTCAATAAAATAAGAAACTTGTCTAATAACATTACAAGTTTCTATCCACGCTACCTTCTTGAATCCTTTCATCCAATTAGTTCAACAAAATCAAATACCTACAACATAAAACAACTGATACGAGTAAGCATAAAGCTTAGTGAGTATACAAGCAACTAAATAAATAATTCACAAACAAGATGCAATTTATCAATAACTACTTATTTCTTTTAAATAGACACTATTGAACAACAATAAATATTCTACAATATTTCGTATGGATCCATGATCCAATAGATACAAGTAAGCATGGCACCAATCCCATATGGATACCAAGCTTAATAGATACCAAGTAGTGCCAAGCACTTATTTCGTGATATTTATTTTCTACAATACTAAATCCATATAGTCCAATTAATTCACATAATCCTACAAATTCACATAATCCACATAATTCAATAATCCACATAATACTATACTATTTCCAAATAACTCAACTATTAACAACAATCCACAACTACGGTCAACAACCAATATTTCTTAAGATACGAAACATAATACAATATAGAAACACACATGAGATACAATTATAAGAAACAAACAATAAGAACAACTAGAAGAGACGAACAATATTCCAAACGATTGTATGAACCTTTTGCTCGTAAGCAATCCGGAACATACAAGCATTATTCAAGTAGTCCTCGTATCACTCACCTTTGTATTTTAAGGTAATTGTATGATTTCGCACTTGAATAGCCAATCCATCATTCTTGATCACCTAGCATATAACCTATGAATATAATAACACATTTAACAACTATACTTCAACATAATAAATCCATTACTCTTATTGAATTGATCATATTACATATGATCTTTCTTGTTTTACTCATTTTTATTTCTTTATTTCATTATTTACATAATCATATACATAACTTGATTACTTGTATTCCATTTTGATCATTATTAGTGATTACCATAATCACTTCAATTCACTTTAATATTCCCTCTCATTAGCTTAATCATCAATTAACTGATTATAATTGGCTTATATAAATTTCTGACCATTTAAACACGTTTTATATCCACTGTCCTGAACCAAACAAGGCTACCCGCCGGGTAACCCAAGTACCCGCCGGGTACTTCCTCGTACCCAAACCTGCAGCAGCTGTTAAACATGTACTCAACTCGATTTTTACCATAATACATCATCAAACTCATTTTTCTATTCATCTTTACAACTTATAATCAGTAATTAACTATTACCCATCTTTATTTCATATCAATTAATTAGAATCAATCAAAACTTCTTTCTTGAAATCAATATTCTTATAATTCCTTTCAACTTGTTAGATACAAGGATTAGATCACTTCTATATCATTATTCAAATCATAATCTATCACTTTCTTTAGGTTAGGGTTTATTTCCCTTAATTACATTTCACACATAATCATTAAATTAAGAAGATAGAACAATAATAGTACTTTAGCAATAAGAAATTGAAGATTAAAGATGCTATAATCCAAAACCTTAACTCAATTCTTGATTCCCCCCCTTTTTCCTTCATATTTCGACACACACACACATGCCATACGTGATTTCTATTTTCTGAATTTTGATAGAATCAAGTAGAAGTCTGTAGATATATATTTATATTACTTGACCCCCTTTCTACCCTCAACTTCCTTATTTGACATATTTAGTCCCTCAAACTCATATTTCATAATATTATAAGTCCTTTAGACACAAAATACCTTTCAAAGTTAGTCCTTCTAACTTAACAATTAAATCGTATAAATTTAAAACTTTAAGGATACGAAATTTGGGATGTTACACCATCACCAACATCCATCTTACCTAAGATGTTCGTTTTCAAATTACGAATCAAACAGAAGAAGAATCAACAAAAACGGACGAAGAATGAAGACTCTACGTACGCCGGAAGATCCAAAAGATTCGCACGACACATCTAAAGTTCAGAGATATATTTTTGGGATATCTTTTCATCAAAGTCTTCATTTTTGAATTACGAATCCAACAAAAAAAAGAATCAACGCAAACGGACGCATAACGAAGAAGATACGCGCGAAACAAGCAACGAGGCAACGGGCGACGAACCGGGGCTGGTGGCAGCCAGCCGCCGCCGGCCAGCCACCCAGCCTCCGGCTGCCAGCCACCAGGCCGCCGGATGCTGCCCACCACCCATCCGGTTCCCGCTTTTTGGTCCTTGCGTGTACCCGGTGCTACACCTTTCCGCAACTTTACGTACCCGGTGCTAGACCTTTCCACAACTTTACGTACCTCGTGCCACTATATGCCCGTACCCGGTGCCACTACCTTTTTCACCTTTTTCTATTGTGAGCTTCTATTTGCTAACGTGCACCAAAACTCTCTTATAAATAGGAGGCATTAGGCTCATTTGAAAAACACACCATTCTTTCCACACTTTGAAAGATACACTTTCTCTCTAGCTTCTAGCTTTTCTTTCTTTCTTTATTTTCTTACTTTAATAGTATTAGGCTAGTTATAATAGAAGCAAGGAACGTGTTTGTAGCTTTTGGTGGGGAACGAATTTTTAATCTTTGGTGTACGCTTGGAGCAACTCTTATTAATTCAAGTCTATTCCTTCTCGCATATTAATCTCGGTTATTTCTATCCTTATCTATCTTAATTAAATATGTATACTTTAATTATGCTAGAGATCGTTTATGCCATGATTAGCGAGTAGATTACTATTGTATTTGTTGTGATGTAGTTAGCATATATAATTGTGGGATGACTTTAAATGTGTCATGAAATAATATGACGGCCCCTATTCGACTGTTTACTTGGTATAGTGCTGGAAATGCTTTCGAGCAAAGTACAAACGCATGGAAGTCGGTAACGACCGAAAGTAGTTGTATTATGGATTGACACTATTGAAATGGAAACTTTATGAACGGGCTTATCTTACGATTTTAAACCTAAAACTTATATTCGCCTTTCGATTAACAAACGTGATTGTAACCTTGTAAAGAGGAGTCGTGAACCTTAATACTTGGTCAATAGTTATCTGTGTAAAAACTATGGTTTTAATTGTAACGTCAAGCAAGCATCATAAAATGCAATGTGATTACGTGGAATTGCCATGAGTATTGTACACTTATAATCACAATGTACTTATTATGTAAACATCGCGAAGCAACTAAACCACAATGGAAACATCGTGTTGAGACATAGATTGTGACAACAGATCTAGCTTGAAATAGGACTGGTGTAATTATTATTACGTTTGTATGTTGGTTTGGATTTGTAAAAGAATATTTGTTTTGTTAGTGATATTCGTTAAACATATTATTGTGTTAAGTTAGACGAATAATTAAATACGAAATAAATACGTTTGCTGCGAGTCGAGTTCTCAGGTCGCGAGACTAACGAGCCGAGATGAGAACTGAACTCGTGGAGATTAGTAACGAGTCGAGCTTGGTAATGGGCTTGGGCTACGAGGCGAGTTGGGCCGAACTCGCAGGCCCATGCGAGCCGAGCCGAGACAAAATATAAAAGGTTTTTTCAATCGTGAAAAACCTTAACATGTGAACAACTTTGGCATACTTTCTGATCTGCGATTCCAGCAAACCAGAGAAAAACATAACCTAAGGCTAGGCTTTGACGATTCGTTGTTTAAAGCTAAGTCTAGTTAAAACGCAATACGAACATATTCGTTGTTAGTAAGATAACACCGTATTGAGGGATTCCGCACCTTAATACTACAGATAACGAAGTTATCGATCCTAAAACTAGGGGACTTACATCTGGTATCAAAGCTTTCGGGCTAGATACGAGTGTGTTCGTGAGTTTTAGTTTATTGCGTTTTTGATTCGGGTCGTTTTTACGTGCATTATTGCAATACTAACGATCAAAATCATTCTCTGGAAGTTTTAGGGTTAGTTTACATTCGAATTTCTCAGTTTCGTTCGTAAAAATACCTTAAAATTCGTTTTTCGGGTTTAACAGCCGTTTCGCGAGTCGAGATTAGGGTTCCAGCGTCGCCTGCGAACCGAGTTGAACTAGCGAGTCGAACTGAGGCTTGCAAGTCGAACCGAGATCTCTCGCGAATCGACATCACTTGCGAATCGACATCTTTTAGCAATCCGAACTGAGGCTTGCGAATCGACAAATTCTGCGAGTCGAGCTGAGATTGCGAGTTGAGCTGAGTCTTGCGAGTTGAGATTTCTGAATTCGCTGAAACAGTTTAATTTTACGTTTTTAAGATGTCTGACTTAAGTAGAATGATCGAAATGGACCACGAGGTGGGAAAGTCAAACGTTCCACCTAAGTTGTTAAGAATCGAGGATTACTACAATTGGAAGGACAGATTTGAATCTTACTGTAGATTCCATGATCTGTCTATCTGGATGTGTATCAAGAGTGGATACACCCCACCTACTCAAACTGTTCAAAATGCTACTGTAGTTCTTACCTATGCAAACATGAGTGATCAAGAGAAGGAAGCGTACAGAAATGAGAATAAATCACATTCTTGCATAAAGATGTGTCTTCCTAAATCCCTTGCTCATCAACTCAAGTCTTTTCATACTGCTAAAGCGCTCTGGGAAGCTTTAGAGAAAAGAGGTGAGGGAAGTCCACAGGTGAGAGCTGGCAAGAAGAGTCTTCTTAAAAAGCAGTTTACTATGTTTAAAGCTTTAAAAGGAGAAGATCTTGATGCCTATGTTACACGATTCTACCATCTGCTAAGTGAATTAGAATACCATGAAATTTTTGAGGAAGAAGTATCCAAAACCGACAAGTTTCTTGAGGGTTTGCCTTCTAAATGGGAAATGTATGGCGTTATGATTAAGGATAACGAAACTAGGTATTCTACTATGACCTTAGAGCAAGTAATTGACAAGCTGAAAGGTTATGATTTTTCCAAGAAGTCAAGAGATAGTGATTCTGATCAGGTTCAGAACCCTGGGCTGTATCATGGAAAGTCAAGTCTTTCGACTGCGTCATCGAGTTCGACCACTGCACTGTTAGTTGGTGATACTAATGAAAATGGAGAGATGATCACTGAAGATCTGTGCTTTATTTCCTCCTCTGGTGATGAGACAAAGGGAAAGAATTCTGAGAAGTCACCTCAAGAGCATCAGAAGATGCCGATGAGTGTGAAATCTGCTGAACAGCAACTGTCTGTTCTTGCTTCCTTTGTGGCATCATATGAGAACTACATAGAAGGAAAGATCAATGATCCTATTCTATTTGATGAGGATTATGAGCAGATAGATTCTGATTATCTTGAGGAACTGGAACTTCAAGATCAACTAGCGTTGATATCTAGAAAGGTGAAGAATTTCCTCAAGAAAACTGGTAGAAAGGTGTTGGGCAATAGATCAGGGTTTGATAAAACCAAGGTCAGATGCTTTAACTGTCAGGGTATTGGTCATTTTGCTAGAGAATGCCAAAGACCTAAAGTAGAAGCACAAGGAAAACAGGGTTCGGGAAGTACTCTTGCTTCCAAAGCCTTAGTGGTGAAGCAGTTGGATGGCTCGTATGATTGGCAAGCTCATTTTGAAGAAGCTTTGATGGCCAAGATCGAAGAAACAACTGCTGGATCAGTGTCCTACATGCCCACTGACATGGAACAGAGAGTAGAGGTGGCTGAGTCTGAAAAAAGGGCAAGTGATGATGATGTGCTATATATGGATTCAACTCCAGATATGAGTCCTGAAGAATTAGTGGCACGTATGGCTGAATTACAAACTGACAAGAAGAAGGTATGTTTAGATATTCTTAATCTTGCTGATGTTTGTTACTTAGTTACTGATTTACAGTCTCAGAATAGTGTCTTAACTGTGTCAAATAGTAATCTGTCATCACAATTAAATATGGATAAGGAATCTTATAAGACTGTTAGATCTGAACTTGATCAAGCTATTATGGATGTTCGTAGATTAAGTGATGATAAACAGGTCTTAAAAGATAAAATTAAGTCTGATGCGTTGGATAGAACAAAACTTAGAGATACCATAAGTGAAAAATCTGTTGTCATAGATGGTCTCTATATGAATATCAAAGACTTAAATGAGACGATTGCTAGTAAGGATCAGGAAATAGTGAACCTTAACTTAAGGTTAATTGAGCAAAACCGTAAACTTGAGAATTATAGGACATCTCAAATGGATAAAATGTTAGATGCTCAACGTAGTGTAAAGGACAAGACTGGGTTAGGTTACAATGATGTATCCCCGCCTTTTAATGCCAATTACACTCCTATTCCTGAGGACTCTGAGATGACTGAAGTTAATCCTGAGATTTCAGTAGCTGATAAACCTGAACAGTCAGAGGCACAGAAAGATGTTATTAAGAACGTATCATTAGATAATAGCAAGGCTTCTCAGTTCACCAAAATACATTTTGTATCGGGTGGAGTGATTAACGATGCTAAGATTAATGATAAAGTTGATAAGGAACAGCTTAAACCTTTAGTGCCTAAGACTCCGGATGAGAAAGCAAAAGTGAGCAAATCACGCAAGCAGATGTCATGTTTCAAATGTCATCAAAAAGGACACGTGGCTTCGTGTTGTCCTAACAAAAAGCCTGAAGCACCACATAAGCTTGTGATTGAGGAAAAGACACAGACCGACTCTAATATGACTGTAGACGGGTTAGATATCAAACCTAAGTTAGGTAATAAACCTGTGAACATTCTTAAAAGAGATGGTAAGCATAGTGTCTCCCCACCTAAACCTAAACGGTCATATACTCAAAGTGATAATTATGTCCATAAGTCTAGGGATGTGACACCGTCAAGGTTTAGAACTCCAAGTAGAGGCCATAGTCATTATGAAAGTGGCACTACTTCGCGATCACATGAGTTTAATTATAATTATCATAATAGAGCTCATACTTTTGTGCCTAAGAGGTTCTCCTCAAATTCACCTCTTAAGGCTGATCGTCCACAAACTCAAGCTACTTCGAAAGTAACCAAAGCTCCTGATGGGAAGAATGGTTATTTTAAAGAGCTTAAGTTTGTTGATGATAAGGGACAAACCAAGACCGTAATGGCTTGGGTCCCTCTTGATAACTGATCGTGTTTTGTGTTATGTGCAGGAGCATGCTGTGAACAAGGACAGTTGGTGGTATGTAGACAGTGGATGCTCGAGGCACATGACCGGTGAAAGAAGTCTACTGAAGGACTTCAAGGATAGTCTCAAGCAAAAAGTAAATTTTGCAGGAGATAAAGGAGGAGTAATTTCGGGAAAAGGAAAAGTTTCAAATGGAACTTTGACTCTTGAGGATGTGAACTATGTTGAAGAACTTACACACAACCTAGTGAGTGTTTCCCAAGTCTGTGATAAAGGTCATCCAGTTTATTTCAATGAAAAGGAGGCTTTAGTCCTGAAGCCAGGTTTTAAAATTCCTGATGAATGGATATTGATGAGGGCGCCAAGGAAGAAGGACATCTATGCTATCAACATGGGTGTTCCTAACTCTTCAATGGTGTCTACATGTTTATTGTCCAAGGCTTCGGAAACAGATGCTCTGTTATGGCATAGGAGAATGGCACATCTAAACTGGAGAAAGATGAATTATATAACCAAAAATGGTTTGGTTCTAGGTGTACCACAAAAACGTTTCGAGTCTGAGGATAAGTGTGTTCCTTGCATGAAAGGAAAGCAGCACAAGAAACCACACAGACCTAAGACTGAAAACTCTATCTCCTCGCCATTTGAATTGCTACATATGGATCTCTTCGGCCCTATAAGCAAGAGAAGTCTAGGTGGCAAATGGTACTGTTTGGTTGTCACAGATGACTATTCTAGATTCTCATGGGTATTCTTTTTGGGATCAAAGGATGAGACTCCTGGAATTCTAATTGAGTTCTTTGATCTAGTAGAGAATGTCTATAAAAAGAGAGTTAAGCGTATTCGTAGTGACAATGGAACAGAGTTTAAGAATTCAACGTTGAATATCTATTGCTTAAGCAAAGGGATATTACATCAATTCAGTGCACCTTATGAACCTCAACAGAATGGTGTTGCTGAAAGGAAGAATAGAACGTTGATTGAAGCTGCTAGAACAATGCTTGCTGATTCAAAGCTTCCGGTCATCTTTTGGGCAGAAGCAGTGAATACAGCATGTTATGTTCTTAATAGAGTTCTTACGGTTAAGAGACATAACAAGACTTGTTATGAGCTTTTGAACAATAAGAAACCTAACTTAAAAGGGTTTGAACCCTTTGGAGTTTCATGCACCATATTAAAGACTGGACATCAAGCAAAATTTGGTGAGAAGGCTGACGAAGGATTTTTCCTAGGTTATATGCCCAATTCGCCAAATAAGAGAGTCTTTAATAAAGTCACAGGACGTTTGGAGGTAGTTTATAATATTGAGGTTACAAGCTATTCACCGGATGTTCATAAGGGCTTAGATTGGCAATTTGATTATTCTGATCTTTTTGCATCATTTAAAGTTCCTATTAGTGACTATGTCAGTGATTCAGAGATAGCTGAACATTTAGTGTTTGAAGATGAGAATATTGGTCCCGCTTCAACATCGAGTGTTAAGCAGTCTGGAATCAAGACTACTGTTGACTCAGATAAAGCTTCCACAAGTGAGTCACAAAAACCTTCAGAGGATAAGTCTCTAGAAACAGAAGATCTTGATGATCTTCATACAAAGTTTGATGACATACTTACTCCTTTGAAACATCTAAGAATATCTTCAGCACGTACGGAAGATGTACCTGAATTGGAAGAAATTGGTACTAATTTGGAAGATGAGATACCAGTTGAACCAGTTACTACAACTAAAACGAGTAAGAATCATCCAGTTGAAAACATCATCGGTGATATTAATACTCCGGTTCAAACTAGGCATCAATCCAGAACTAATACGTCTGAGAATTCTGAATACCAAAGCTTGTATACTGCAATGAAAGAGACAGGGATTCCTAATCAATGTCTATATTCATGCTTTATCTCACAAGTCGAGCCTAAAAATGTTCAAATGGCTTTAAAAGAAAACTCGTGGGTAGAAGCAATGCAAGAAGAACTATCTCAGTTCTCTAAATTACAAGTATGGGAGTTGGTTGACCTACCAAAGGGAGAATATCCAATTGGAACTAGATGGGTATTTAAGTGTAAGAGAGATGATAAAGGTATCGTTACTCGCAATAAAGCTCGTCTAGTGGTTCAAGGTTTTAATCAACAAGAAGGTATTGATTACAATGAAGTGTTTGCACCAGTTGCTAGGCTAGAAGCAATTAGAGTATTCTTAGCATTCGCATCATATTATGGTATAAAAGTGTATCAGTTGGATGTTAAGAGTGCCTTTTTGTATGGCAAAGTGGAAGAATTGGTGTATGTTTCACAACCGCCAGGGTTTGCTAATCCTGAGTATCCAGATAGAGTATATCGTTTGAATAAGGCTCTATATGGATTACATCAAGCACCTAGGGCATGGTATGGAACACTATCAACGTATCTACTTGAGAATGGATTTACAAGAGGATCAATTGATAGTACACTATTTGTGAAGTGGAAAAAGAAAGACTTTCTTCTTGTACAAGTGTATGTTGATGACATTATCTTTGGATCATCTGATGAAAAGATGTGTCAAGAATTTGAGAAAGTCATGAGAAAAAGGTTTGAAATGTCTGCAATGGGAGAGTTGAATTTCTTCTTAGGATTACAAGTTGATCAAAAGAAGGATGGATTCTTTATTCATCAATCTAAATATACATATGAGCTATTAGAACGTTTCAAGATGGATGAAAGTAAGGTCTACAATACTCCAATTCCAGTCAATCATGGATTAGGTCCAGATACATCGAGTGATAGCGATGTGGATCCAACTCTTTATAGAGCCATGATCGGATCACTAATGTATCTTACAGCCTCTAGGCCTGACATCATGTTTGCTGTTTGTTTATGCGCAAGATATCAGGCTAATCCGAAAGAGTCACACATGCAAGCTGTTAAACGAATCTTTCGTTACCTCAAAGGGAAACCTAAGCTGGGTCTTTGGTATCCGATTGATGGAGACTTAGATCTCGTAGCTTATACTGATTCGGATTATGGAGGATGCAATCAGAATAGGAAATCTACGACTGGAGGATGTCAATTCTTAGGAGGTAGATTAGTATCCTGGCAGTGCAAGAAGCAAACCTCGGTAGCCATTTCTACATGTGAAGCTGAGTATGTTGCAGCTGGCAGCTGTTGCTCGCAAGTTCTTTGGATTCAACAGCAACTGCGGGATTACGGGTTAAATATAACCAATACTCCTATGATGATTGATAACGAATCTACTATGTCGATCACCAATAACCCGGTGAAGCACAGTAAAACTAAGCATATTGATATTCGACATCATTTTATTAGAGATTGTGCTGAAAAGAAATTGATAAAGTTAGTTAAGGTTCCATCATTGGATAACTTAGCAGACTTATACACAAAGGCGTTCGACAGAGCAAGATTTGAGACGTTGGTTCAACTAAACGGAATGAGAAATCCAGAGTGATTAGTCTTCCAAGGGTATTCTTGTAATAGTTAGTATTTATGTGTTTATTATTAAAAAAAATATAAAAAAAAAAAAAAAAAAAAAAAAAAAAAGGCGTATGGCATTCATTTGCTTGTTACCTAAGGGGAATCGCCTTCATTTAAGTTTTTATTTGCAAAAACTACGGGAAATGATAGTACATTAGGAGAATAAGCTTCACAATAATAAAGCTTAAGTCCTAAGTATGATATGGTAGTAGGTTCAAATAAAGTTGCTTTAGAACTACAGCGGTTCTATCAGGTATGTGTTTATATTTATTTGATTATACACCTATATCCACAAGTTATAATTTGTCTATTTTTAGTAAAATTTTAGATGGCTTCATCATATGATGTACTGGTAGGCAAATTATATGAAATTTTCTAAGTCTTAAGAATTTAATTAACTACTTGTTTATTATTTTGTGTAACTATTCTATGATGTATGACATTAAGTCTTAAATGTTGAATGATGGTATTACCATACACTGTTATCATGCATTTTAATTAAAGTGACAAATAGTAGCAATATGGGTATTAATTTAATTACTGGTAACTATGTTGTACTATGTACAGAACTGAAACCTTTAATTAAATTAATATTCTCAAATATATTTTGAATTATGCTAGAAGGAATCTTCTGTTGTACTACGTACAGACTTAGATAACATAGCATATTCAAAGTATGTTTGATATTTGTCTAACTGTAAAAATTCAAGTGTATGTTATATGTTTCGAAAAGATACATCATATAGTAACCGCTACCTTGAAAAATTAATGATGCAGTGTTATGTGTTTTACTTGATTCTTCAGTATATCATAAAATAGGAAGCACTTGATAATGATCATACTAACAATAAAGAGTTTGCTTAGAAAATTGAGTATATTTTGTTTATGTGGATCATAATACCGGTAATCGTCTTGAACTATCTATAATTAAAATATTCACCTTATGTGAGTAATGCATTTATTAATTATGCTATGTGGATAAAGGTACCTAAGATATAGTTTTATAAATATAAATGTATAAATGATAAATTTAGTTGTGATTTTATAGTGATTTATTTGAATTTCATGAGGTATGTATACTACCAATCTGTTTAGACTTTTTAATAAATATTTAATTGCTTATTCTTACTAATATGATCCCTAAGCAGATAAATTCTTATTCATTTTGTGTATGTATTTTATTTTGTTTCAAGTGTTTAATAAAATGGTACTTTATACCAATGGTTATGTAATTTTGGTTTATTTTTAGTTTATTTTTATTTTATTTTCGTTTTAATTGTGTTTACCCTTTGGAATTAAATCATACTGAATATTTTTGAGTTGAACATAACGTGACAAATACAAGTGAAAATTAATTATAATTTAGACTTGTAACAATATCGGGTTTTTATTTATACTTAGATTTAAATTCGCGTTTTTAATTGGTTCTGCGAGTTGACATCAACTTGCGAGTCGACTTAAATCTCGCGAATCGGATATGTAGTATAAAGGGGGTCAAACGAGTCAAACCAACCCACCGAGCCCACAACACATTCGCGAGTTCACTAAAGCTTGCGAATCCGTTTTACAGGCGAAACGAGGCGATATTTCGTTTTCGTTTGATTTCGATTTTTAGAATACGGGAACGAGTTTTTCAATCCGTAGATTATATTCAAGACATATTTGCGAACATTTTGAGGTATATATCAACGGATTTCACCGTTTAAATTGCACGAAATCGAAGGTTTTTTAAACTTAGGGTTTCGGTTTGATGTTTAAACGATTTACGTAGATTAAAGGACTATTAGAACACGAATCCTTGTGGTTTATGTTAAAGGGATGTTAATAAACGTTAATCAATCGATAGATCATGTTAAAACTACAGGATTAATCGATTTTGTGAACAAACTCGCGACGGCTGTTCGTCAAACGAGTTGACACGTTGTTTAAACTCGCAGCGAGTTGACTAGCGAATCCATGAGATTGGCGAGTTCACTTCAATAGCGAGTTGATCAATGTAGCGAGTTGATAAGCGAAGCGAGTTAATAAGCAAAACGAGTTGACCTCAACTCGTTAGGCCAGTTTATGCGAGTCCAGTACTTAGAAAAATTTTATTTTTAAAGTAGTGATATAACTGTTAAGACTTTTTAAGTAATAACCGTTATAAAATGGATTTGTATTAATTCTTATATGATTATATCGAAAGTCTACTAATTTAAGAAGAACATTAGTGGCGTGTCCTAATTTCACATTAGCGGTATAATTTTTAAACGTTAAAGACTTGAGATTTTTAAAATAACAAGTAACTAACGTGATTTACATATTGGACTTACGACTAGAAAGTTATAAGTTAAATATTTATATACGACTTGAGACTATTATTGTAACAAGTTATATATATAATAATTTCTATTTTAAACTAAGATGTTTGATGAATCTCGATTCATAATACGTAATAGTTTAAATATTCTTAATCGTGCATTAAAGTATATCTGTTGTTTGTGTTTATTTTACAGATATGGCTAGAGCATTTGATAAGGGTCACAACATCCTGGTTGATCTGAACCTTGAGGCCAAACGGGCTGACAGGGTTGCTGATATATTACGTTTTCTAGCACGATCAAGGATTAGATATGCCATTACGGCCAATCCTCCTATCTCACAGACTATACTGAACGATTTCTGGACGGATATTGTTTATGACGAATCTGTCACTCCGCCAGAGATTCGAGCTACAGTTAGTGGACAACCTGTTACCTTTTCGGCTGGAAATCTTCGTGAGATTTTGCAGCTAGGTACGGTAGAACAGGAGAACGGGGATATTGAGTATCCTATGGACTTTATTGAGGGTGCTATTGGACGTATGGGATATACAGGAGACAGGCGTGGACGTCAGTTCCAGAAGCCTCTGGTCATTGGTCAGTGGAGGTTTCTTTGGCACGTGATGAATATAGTCTTCGCAGCAAAGAAAGGTGGCTTTGATGAGTTGAGCCCTGCGATTCTATCGGCTGTACTGTCACTGGTTTACAATAAACCATACAGTTTTTGTGATTACATTTTTGGAGAGATAGCTAGACAGATATCGGGTTCTGTTAGATCTAGATTTATGATCTACCCGAGGTTTTGTATGCTTATCATACGTGCGCGTCTACCGAACTTGGTTATTCCTGAGCCGTTTTTATCGGTGAATACCATTGATCAACGTGGTTATAATGCCATGTTTATGCAGACGATTAGGAAGGAAGGAGTGGTGAAACCGGAAATTAGACCACTTTTTGGATATATTGTTGATCCGAACTACGTTGCACCGCCAAATCATGGGTGGTTAGACGTAGCTCCTGCTGCTGCTGTTGCTCCTGCTGAGGCTGATGTTGTACCTGAACCTGCAGCTGAGGAAGTTCAACCTGAAGATCCACAAGGGCTCCTTGAGGATGTTCTTATTCAGGCTGGTCAGGTGGATCAGCAGGTGAATCAAGAGGTTGCTGCACAGGTTGTGCAAGAAGTTTTGGAGCAGAATGATGATGAGACAAATCCTTTGCTTCAAGACATTGAGAGTTACTTGGCACCACCTGAGGTAATCTGTTACTTATGTAATAATATAGATGCTTAGTTGATAGATTGTTTTTATTGATCATAGATGCATAATATTATTATATAATGATTCTGATATTAGATATTTAGTAAATTGGATATTATTTCTGATTTTAAAAATATAAATATCATTATACGAACAGGAAGCTGAAGCTGAGGCTGCAAATCCAGAAGTTATATTACTTGAGGATGAGCAGGTGCAGCTTGATAGATCAGTTGTTGTACCAACTGAGGTATTATATCTGATTAATCTTAAATATATAGAACTTGTATGATAGAGCTTACGCTAATCATAAATGTTTAATATATTTAAAATTTAGGATCCTGTTAGTTCATCTAGAGGTCGTGATGGTGAGACGGCTTCAGATAAAGATTCTGATAATACACCTTCTCCTCCTCCATCTGCTTCTGAAAAGAAGAGGAAGGGTAAGAGTATTTTGGAGGAAGATGTTGAGGAGACTGTAACTCCTTTGATGAAGCGTCCGAGAACGCTTACTATTCGAGAAGGTTAGTATTAATTAAAGTTAAATAATCTTAACTTGTTGTTTATCAGGAGTTGAACTGAGACAGTTAATTCTGTATACAGTTTCTCAGGATACACCACAGGTAGAGATGGTTGCACCGGTGGTTACGGAATCGATGTCTTTAACGCTTCAAGTATGAGATATAAATTCTATAACTATGAGTGTTATGCAATTAATTAGAGTTTGAGACAGAGTAATCTGTAACAATAACTGATTTTAATTGTGTTTAACTTTACAGCATGAGGTTGCTGATTTAGTTCGTGGAGCTAATTTTCCGACGAACAAAACAGCTAGATTTGCGACAAGTTTGCTTACGCAAGCTTTGTCTCAACCTCATACACCGCTTACCAGAGACTGGCATATTGAGTCTCTTACACCGCCTGGACCCAGAACGATACTTGTTACTCCAACGACTGATGCTGAAAGGATTACATCCTTAGAGTCGAGGGTAAAGGATTTGGAGAAGCTTACTTCTCAGATTCCAGAGCTGGTGTCGAGCAATCTTCTTCTTTCACAACAGATACTCAAGCAGAGTGAATCGTACAATCTGTTGATGAAGACTCATGAGACGTTACTTGCGGACTTCAATGTACAGAGACTGAAGTTATCTTCTTTAGAGAGTCTGGTCTTGAGATCGCATTCAGGACAGTCTACTCAGGGGGAGATATTGGTATATCTGGAGTCTTGCAGAGAGAATGAGTTGAAGAGAAAGAGAGATCAAGACAAGGACGATGATCCCAATGCACCGAGTGGTGAGCAGACTGGTCCTTCAAAGACTAGTGAGCAAGCTACTATTCAGGGGGAGTCTGGTGCTGGTGCTAGTGGTTCTGGAGCTGGTACAAATGCTGATAAGACTGCACAGGTTGATACAGAAGCTGGTAAGATAGCTTAGTATTAGCATAGTGTAGTAATTATTGGTAGTAATTTGTACAGAATAATTGTAACTTAATATTGTGATAATATATTCGGCTTGAGATTTGTAATTACAAGTTAAATGTATTAGATATTGTTAAGTTATTTGATTTTATAAATGTTAAGATAAAATAGTGATCGAAAGACTTCCGACTCATTGAGTAGTCAAGCGGCGTGTTCCGATTAATTTCGGCGGTCATAATTTTATAATAACATATGCATTTTAGATTTGATTATAGACTTAAGACCGTAAGGTTTATAAGTAATTAACAAGTTAAAAATGTATTCGTATTAACTAGACAAATGATATATAATTTAAAGGTTAAATTGATAATGAATGAGATCAATTAACACTTGGAAATTATATAAGGTAATTAATAGTAAATTTAAATGTTTGGTGATTATTCACAATGCATTAGAATTTAAAATTAATTAATATTTGTTAAGTAGACTTAAGAGATTTTAGATTGATTCAGGGTAATCAATAAAAGATTTTATAAGTTATATTTATATTGCGTTTATATGTTAGGTTAAAATAGTGATCGAAAGACTTCCGACTCATTGAGTAGTCAAGCGGCGTGTTCCGATTAATTTCGGCGGTCATAATTTTATAATAACATATGCATTTTAGATTTGATTATAGACTTAAGACCGTAAGGTTTATAAGTAATTAACAAGTTAAAAATGTATTCGTATTAACTAGACAAATGATATATAATTTAAAGGTTAAATTGATAATGAATGAGATCAATTAACACTTGGAAATTATATAAGGTAATTAATAGTAAATTTAAATGTTTGGTGATTATTCACAATGCATTAGAATTTAAAATTAATTAATATTTGTTAAGTAGACTTAAGAGATTTTAGATTGATTCAGGGTAATCAATAAAAGATTTTATAAGTTATATTTATATTGCGTTTATATGTTAGGTTAAAATATACAAAAGAATTAATAAAGAAATTCTTAGATTGGTTCAGGGAAATCAATGAAGAATTTGAATTATTAATATATTTGTATTTATGTTTTTCTCTAGGAATGGAAATGCTTGATCTATCTGATTCAGAAGATGATATATTTGATGAGATAGATGAAGACATTGATTTTGATCTTGAGGATGGAGAATTTCTACCACCTACAGATTGGACTGCTGTACCTGAGAATGTGCAAGACATGGGTGTAGATCTAGATGCAAATATTGATGAACACCATGTGAGCCCATCTAGGACAGAAGTTGTTATTGAAAATGAACAAGGTCCAACAATTGTCAATATAGATGAAGATATTGATGATTCAACCTCTGATGAAGAAGAAGAAGTTCTTGTTCAAACCAAAAATCCTGCTGTTGTACTTAGGAAACTTCCAAAGAAGAAGAAGAAGATTGGAATTTCTGAAGTTGATGTTACGAAAAAGCGTGTACCACGTAAAGGGATTATTGGTTGGTACTTTGACTCAGAACTAAAGCTTTTTGCGATCAAAAGGTTTGACGGAGTTCAATATTTTGAAAGAAAGCTTGCAGTTTTTAGTTCTCTACCACGTTATGAAATACGTGATTTGGCTAGATTAGAGATTAACAATCCAAGTCGTGATGATTATGCTGATCGTGTTGAAAGAATCATTAGACATGAGGTTGGTACGAATAAGTTTGTTCAGATTAAGCCAAGAAAGGGAAAGACTGTGAAATTACAAGAGAGAAGTCAAAGAACAGGAAGAAGAAGAAGGAAGAAAGTTTATCCAGCTGTTAGATGCATAAAGCAGATTCCACTGAAGACAATGCCACAGGATATTCTGGGAAATATGAAGAGTTGGCACGTGGATTCAGGAACTGGAGAAGCTGTTATGGTTGAAGCTGATGATGAGGTTGAAGGTGGTGAAAGAGAAATCTTCAGAGTTTATGATCATCGACACCTGATGAATATGTCGAGAAAGGATCTGTTAAAGTTGAATGAGAACAGAATTTTGACGACTATTGAATGGGCTGATTTAGCAAGAGATTATCAGTTGATGGTTAAAACTTGTATCAAGATGAAGATTTACGCAGGAAGTAAGATTTACAAATGAAGACCAAAGACAAGCGTGAAGATAAAGACGCTAGAGCTATTGTCAAGGGGGAGTCTGTTGAGACATAGATTGTGACAACAGATCTAGCTTGATATAGGACTGGTGTAATTATTATTACGTTTGTATGTTGGTTTGGATTTGTAAAAGAATATTTGTTTTGTTAGTGATATTCGTTAAACATATTGTTTTGTTAAGTTAGACGAATAATTAAATACGAAATAAATACGTTTGCTGCGAGTCGAGTTCTCAGGTCGCGAGACTAACGAGCCGAGATGAGAACTGAACTCGTGGAGATCAGTAACGAGTCGAGCTTGGTAATGGGCTTGGGCTACGAGGCGAGTTGGGCCGAACTCGCAGGCCCATGCGAGCCGAGCCGAGACAAAAAAACACTTTCTTAACACGTGAACAACTTTGGCATACTTTCTGATCTGCGATTCCAGCAAACCAGAGAAAAACATAACCTAAGGAACACGCTCAATACCAGATGTAAGTCCCCTAGTTTTAGGATCGATAACTTCGTTATCTGTAGTATTAAGGTGCGGAATCCCTCAATACGGTGTTATCTTACTAACAACGAATATGTTCGTATTGCGTTTTAACTAGACTTAGCTTTAAACAACGAATCGTCAAAGCCTAGCCTTAGGTTATGTTTTTCTCTGGTTTGCTGGAATCGCAGATCAGAAAGTATGCCAAAGTTGTTCACATGTTAAGGTTTTTCACGATTGAAAAAACCTTTTATATTTTGTCTCGGCTCGGCTCGCATGGGCCTGCGAGTTCGGCCCAACTCGCCTCGTAGCCCAAGCCCATTACCAAACTCGACTCGTTACTAATCTCCACGAGTTCAGTTCTCATCTCGGCTCGTTAGTCTCGCGACCTGAGAACTCGACTCGCAGCAAACGTATTTATTTCGTATTTAATTATTCGTCTAACTTAACACAATAATATGTTTAACGAATATCACTAACAAAACAAATATTCTTTTACAAATCCAAACCAACATACAAACGTAATAATAATTACACCAGTCCTATTTCAAGCTAGATCTGTTGTCACAATCTATGTCTCAACAGACTCCCCCTTGACAATAGCTCTAGCGTCTTTATCTTCACGCTTGTCTTTGGTCTTCATTTGTAAATCTTACTTCCTGCGTAAATCTTCATCTTGATACAAGTTTTAACCATCAACTGATAATCTCTTGCTAAATCAGCCCATTCAATAGTCGTCAAAATTCTGTTCTCATTCAACTTTAACAGATCCTTTCTCGACATATTCATCAGGTGTCGATGATCATAAACTCTGAAGATTTCTCTTTCACCACCTTCAACCTCATCATCAGCTTCAACCATAACAGCTTCTCCAGTTCCTGAATCCACGTGCCAACTCTTCATATTTCCCAAAATATCCTGTGGCATTGTCTTCAGTGGAATCTGCTGTATGCATCTAACAGCTGGATAAACTTTCTTCCTTCTTTTTCTTCCTGTTCTTTGACTTCTCTCTTGTAATTTCACAGTCTTTCCCTTTCTTGGCTTAATCTGAACAAACTTATTCGTACCAACCTCATGTCTAATGATTCTTTCAACACGATCAGCATAATCATCACGACTTGGATTGTTAATCTCTAATCTAGCCAAATCACGTATTTCATAACGTGGTAGAGAACTAAAAACTGCAAGCTTTCTTTCAAAATATTGAACTCCGTCAAACCTTTTGATCGCAAAAAGCTTTAGTTCTGAGTCAAAGTACCAACCAATAATCCCTTTACGTGGTACACGCTTTTTCGTAACATCAACTTCAGAAATTCCAATCTTCTTCTTCTTCTTTGGAAGTTTCCTAAGTACAACAGCAGGATTCTTGGTTTGAACAAGAACTTCTTCTTCTTCATCAGAGGTTGAATCATCAATATCTTCATCTATATCGACAATTGTTGGACCTTGTTCATTTTCAATAACAACTTCTGTCCTAGATGGGCTCACATGGTGTTCATCAATATTTGCATCTAGATCTACACCCATGTCTTGCACATTCTCAGGTACAGCAGTCCAATCTGTAGGTGGTTGAAATTCTCCTTCCTCAAGATCAAAATCAATGTCTTCATCTATCTCATCAAATATATCATCTTCTGAATCAGATAGATCAAGCATTTCCATTCCTAGAGAAAAACATAAATACAAATATATTAATAATTCAAATTCTTCATTGATTTCCCTGAACCAATCTAAGAATTTCTTTATTAATTCTTTTGTATATTTTAACCTAACATATAAACGCAATATAAATATAACTTATAAAATCTTTTATTGATTACCCTGAATCAATCTAAAATCTCTTAAGTCTACTTAACAAATATTAATTAATTTTAAATTCTAATGCATTGTGAATAATCACCAAACATTTAAATTTACTATTAATTACCTTATATAATTTCCAAGTGTTAATTGATCTCATTCATTATCAATTTAACCTTTAAATTATATATCATTTGTCTAGTTAATACGAATACATTTTTAACTTGTTAATTACTTATAAACCTTACGGTCTTAAGTCTATAATCAAATCTAAAATGCATATGTTATTATAAAATTATGACCGCCGAAATTAATCGGAACACGCCGCTCGACTACTCAATAAGTCAGAAGTCTTTCGATCACTATTTTATCTTAACATAATTTTATAAACTTAAATTACCAAACATATTTTACTTAAAATAATAATAACTTTAAGCCGAATATATTTACACAATAATATTAAGTTTTACAATTGTTCACAAATACTAACTACAGTCTATACTAAAGTCAAGCTAATGTCTCACCAGCTTCATCTTCAGTCTGACCTGTACCAGTACCAGAACCACTCGCACCAGCATTACCACCAGACTCCCCCTGAATAGTAGCTTGCTCACCAGTCTTTGAAGGACCAGTCTGCTCACCACTCGGTGCATTGGGATCATCGTCTTTGTCTGAATCTCTCTTCCTCTTCAACTCATTTTCTTTGCAAGACTCCAGATATACCAATATCTCCCCCTGAGCAGGCTGTCCTGAATGCGATCTCAAGACCAGACTCTCTAAAGAAGATAACTTCAGTCTCTGTACAGTGAAGTCCGCCAGTAACGTCTCATGAGTCTTCATCAACAGATTGTACGATTCACTCTGCTTGAGTATCTGTTGTGAAAGAAGAAGATTGCTCGACACCAGCTCTGGAATCTGAGAAGTAAGCTTCTCCAAATCCTTTACCCTCGACTCTAAGGATGTAATCCTTTCAGCATCAGTCGTTGGAGTAACAGGTATCGTTCTGGGTCCAGGCGGTGTAAGAGACTCAATATGCCAGTCTCTGGTAAGCGATGTATGAGGTTGAGACAAAGCTTGCGTAAGCAAACTTGTCGCAAATCTAGCTGCTTTGTTCGTCGGAAAATTAGCTCCACGAACTAAATCAGCAACCTCATGCTGTAAAGTTAAACACAATTAAAATCAGTTATTGTTACAGATTACTCTGTCTCAAACTCTAATTAATTGCATAACACTCATAGTTATAGAATTTATATCTCATACTTGAAGCGTTAAAGACATCGATTCCGTAACCACCGGTGCAACCATCTCCACCTGCGGTGTATCCTGAGCAACTGTATACAGAATTAACTGTCTCAGTTCAACTCCTGATAAACAACAAGTTAAGATTATTTAACTTTAATTAATACTAACCTTCTCGAATAGTAAGCGTTCTCGGACGCTTCATCAAAGGAATCTCAACTTCCTCAGTACCTTCCTCCAGAACACTCTTACCTTTTCTCTTTCTTTCAGAAAGAGACGGAGGAGGAGAAGGTGTATTGTCAGAATTTTCATCTGAAGCCGTCTCACCATCACGACCTCTAGATGATCTAACAGGATCCTAAATTTTAAATATATTAAACATTTATGATTAGCTGGAATCGATAACTTTGGCATACTTTGACATACTTTGGCATACTTTCTGATCTGCGATTCCAGCAAACCAGAGAAAAACATAACCTAAGGCTAGGCTTTGACGATTCGTTGTTTAAAGCTAAGTCTAGTTAAAACGCAATACGAACATATTCGTTGTTAGTAAGATAACACCGTATTGAGGGATTCCGCACCTTAATACTACAGATAACGAAGTTATCGATCCTAAAACTAGGGGACTTACACATCGGTAAACGATTAAATACATTGTGGATTACCATAGTATTTTCTGACATGGTCTGGGTTTAACTTTATGCAAAAAGCCGTCAGCATTTTAATTAGCGTTTTAATTAGATTAGTTAGTTTAGATTAGATTAGATTAGATTAGGTAGGCTACAGGCTAAATAACCATTTACGAAAACCTAGGGATTTGTTAATTGTATTGAGAAAGGCAAGTTTGAAATCCACCTTAAAATGATACTTTTCCTTAACCTATGAAATCTAAAGTACGGTACGCAAGAAACCTCAACACTTTCCTTCGCTTACCATGCTTAAACTTCATTAATCGGAATTGATCAACTAAGTCCGAACACATTTGCTGAAGCTAGTTGTTTGCTGGATTTATAGTCTTCATGGTATTAAGAACGGTTAGACTTGTTGTTGACTTGCTACTCTATTCCTTCGCCCACGAGCAAATGCGTTCGACAATAAGGGCCACTGACTCCCTCATAGGAGAGTGTGGAGAGTTGAGCATTGTCTGTCTTATCAGAATCATGATACCTCGGTTCCTCGTGACATATTAGTTGATAACCAACTAATAGGGAATCTATTGGTTATACCATGGACTATCAAGTCTAGTGAACGTTCCAAATTTAGTAAACGCTTTCCCTAAAAGTCGTCGTCCCACATTATAAGCTAATGAACTCACAACAAATACTTCCTTTAATTATCTGATTTATTATTATCTTTTATTCGCTTTATTTAGTTAACTGAACCAAAACCCCCAACGCACTCTTTTAAAACATTTACTAGAAAAGCAAGATTGATTGGATCACCTCCGCTTCAATTCAGTTTCTCTTTAATAACGACTCTAGGTCATACTTACCATCTACTAGCCTTTGGTTCAGTATTTGTAAGTTACACTTAGACCCCAGCAATTATAAATTTAAAACACCCACCGATCGGCGTTGCGAACCGCTCGCGACGCGCGCATCAGGAACATTAACAGGGAACATGGAGAACCAGTCATTTTCATTAATACGGTTTTTTGTAAATTTTATAAAAAATGTTTTTAAAGATGACATCATAGTCAAACCGTGTCTTTTGATACGGTTTTTTGTAAATGTTTTTAAAAATTTTACTCAGTTGTTTTAAATATATCAATGAAAATGACTTGTTCAATTTACAAAAAATATTTTTAAAAACATTTACAAAAAACCGTATTAATGAAAATGACTGGTTTTCCAAGTTCCCGGTTAATGTTCCCCCAATTGTTTCAATTTTTAAAATGTAACTACTTTTTGGGCATCAGTAAACTTGATATTCACTTTATTGGCAATTTTTGACAACTTGGTTCCCCTTTCGGGCCATTTGCCCAATTATCTATGTTGAGAATAAATATATATTATTATCTAAATTTTTAGGAAAGTGATAAATAAATAAAAAACGGCCATCAATAAAATTTTAAGACGTGTTGTAATATTTGTGTTTTGGAGTGTAACAAACTCAAAAAATATTAACAACCTGACATCCCTAACTTTTTATTGAATTACAACTTTATGCATGTCAAAAAAATTAATAATATATGATAGCCTTTAACTAAATTTTAATATGTAAATTAATATGATAAACTAAATTAAATTTAAATATATATTTGGTAGAAAGATACAAATTTGTACTATTTATCTTTGGTGATAAGCACATGCTACTAGTCAACTGAGTCAAGGTACTATAGTGACCATTTTGTCAAGTTTAAAGTACTATCATATACCCTTAATAATTCAGGGTAGTAAAAAACCTAGTCATCCAAGTTGAGAGTACTAAAATAGATTTTGGCCTTTATCTAATATATTATATCATATTGAAGGTGAAAAATATATATTAAAACTGGACTTTTGTATCCAAATGACCATGTCACTATCGAACTATGCTGAGACATCCAACACATATCGACTTTTTATTTCACTGCCAATCACTTTAGCCAGTATTAGTATTTTTTTCATTTAAAAAAATAGTGAAGAAGAAAAGGCTCTCTTTAACTAATATTGATCAGTGTTGGAACAAAGAATTGAAGACGTTGACACCGACACCGACCACGACATCACCACCATGGTATATTGGCTCACCATTTTACTTTGTCTAGCAACTACCATGTGCTAGTATGTTCTCTAAGACCATCCCAACATAAGAGACTGAAACTGACTAAAATCGATGTGCCACGACAGCGTCACATTAGCTTTTTCCAAAACTGACTGAAACTGACGGACCCCTGCCATTAGTGACACGTCACTTTAATTTTTAAGTCCCACATTTACCAATTTACCTTTATTTCTATATACTAAACCAATTAAATATTATGTTGGCCCTACGCAAAAAAACCACCGATCGAGCGTCGAAAAACCGAAGGCTAAAATCGACGGACCGAACCGACGGCCCGTTGCCATCGGTGTCGATTCCGACGGTTTCAACCGACGGTATAACACCCCTCATTTCCATAATAGTATTATATTGAAAACACGGAAGCGAAGAAAATTAAAACATATTTAATTAAGATACGTTAAAACAAAAATCATGAACCGATCATAGGTTAAGTCATGTCAAGTTAAACATGGTTAACAAACACATAATTACGGGGTATTATATAAAACTTAGCATTAATTGTTACAAAACATTATCAGAGTAGCAAGCTGTCAAAACATTCCCCAGCTCCTAGAGCATCTACTTTCTGCTACTCACCTATTCAAAATATAATCTGCAGAAAGTAAATACGAGGGATTAGCACAAAGCTAAGTGAGTGAGTTCATAACCCAACATCTAACTTAGCATAATCATATAATTGCTTCAAACAACCGCAATACAATATTCAACAAATCAACAACAACTTAACGAGGATCGGTGGCTCTGGGGATAACCGTAATGCCCGGGTGGCTCCCCAAGAACACTTACCCAACCATATCCGTATGGCCATACGGACGAGACCGATAACTAGTGGTAGTTGAACTCAAATACATAATCAAACACACAACAAATGAAGTACGACTCTGTATCATTCATTCAACCTCTGCCTAGTTCAACCAACCATTTAACAACTCGTTGACCTCGTTAACAACTGATGCCCGAAGGCCAAACACATAGCACATAGGTTCACAGTCAACAAGGTATATCAACTAAACAACAAAACATATGCACGTTTATTCGTTGCAATCAAATGATCACAACTAAATTAAATGGTGACCTCTGAATCCACTCACCGATACCTTTGCCTTCAAAATCTCTGATTCCAGAGATCACTTATCTTTCGGAGGATCTGAGAATCAATAATTCAACATAAGTTAGTATTTTGCCTCATAATTCGTAAATATCAAAATGAGCATTATTATAAAATGCCACAATAGCATCCAATAAATGTCACTATTAACACAACCTCTAAACACCTATGCATATATGAAATTTATAAAAATCCCTCAAAATTTAACATGCAAACGCGATCCTGACTATTCAGGCTGGATCGCGTTCGTCCTTTAGCAAAAATTCTGTGACCGAATAACACTAGCAAACGCGATCCGGATACTTGGCCTGGATCGCGTTTCAAAGGCCAAAAACTCGAATAGGTCGTTTACAACAAGGGAACGCGATCCGGAACCATAGCCGGGATCGCGTTCATCTGTTCTTCAGCTCAAGAACAGACCTGAACGAACACAAATTCCATTTTCATAAATCAAGCTCATCAAACTCGATTCTAATGCATCTAACTAGCTAAGAATCATCACATAACATCATATATCACAAATAAACATCACATAAACTCAAAAATCAAATCAATCCATCAATTATTCATCAAACCTAACATATGAACTTATAAACTATAAGTTTTCTTACCTTACTAATTGAAGAAGATGAAGTCTAGAAAAGATGAAAACAACAAACTTGAATCACAACTTGAAGCTTTAAATCTTGTTTATGATTATGGTTAATTTTAGAGGATCATAGTTAGGGTTTAAGTGTTTTGTTTGAAAGAGAAAAGGAAATGAAATGAAATGGTAAAGTGATAAAAGGTTAGGTCGGTCCCTATTAAAACCGACCTACAACTTTGGGTATTTAATACCCGCTCTAAATCTATTGTCTGGCACCTAATTGCTAGATGCGAGAAATTCATTTTATTGTACCGTCAACTTTAATATATTAAAACAAGCAACATTTCATTATCCACAATACGTCCTGAGACCTATTTCACCAACTTTCATAGTTAAATAATTATATCACAAATTTATTTAAAACAATTACATACGCAATTATAAATAGAAAATACCAGGCTATTGGAGAGGATGTTACAAATCTCCCCTCCTTAAGGAGATTTCGTCCCCGAAATCTCAGCTCTATCAACCAATCCAGGATATCTGGATTTCATCGACTCCTCAGTCTCCCAAGTCAGGTTGGAACCTAAACTATGTTTCCACTTTACAAGCATCATAGGAATTTGTTTCTTCCTAAGTTTGGTAACCTTCCTATCTAGGATTTCTACCGGTTCTTCAACTAACTTTTGAGTTCTATCAACTTTTAAATCCTTCAAAGGAAGTATTTGTGACTGGTCCTCAATGTTACACCTCCTCAAATAACACACGTTAAACGTACTATGAATACTCGAAAGCTCAGGAGGAAGATCCAACGTCACTGACTGGTCGTTAACCACTTGTCGAATCTTAAATGGACCAATGTATCTAGGTGCCAACTTTCCCCGTTTTCCAAAACGAATTACACCTTTCCACGGAGAAACTTTAAGGTAGACTAACTCACCTTCGGAAAATACAACCGGTCTCCTTTTCGGATCAGCATACTTTTTCTGTCTATCGCGCGCGGCTTTCAACTTTTCACGTGCAATTGCTACCTTATCCGCGGTCATTTGTACGATGTCGGGTCCAGCAAACTGTTTCTCACCGGCTTCCAACCAACATGTCGGTGTTCTACAACGACGACCATATAACATTTCATACGGAGGCATACCGATACTCGAGTGATACGAATTGTTATAAGCAAATTCGACCAACGGAAGATGTGAATCCCATGAACCTCCATATTCCAACACACAGGCACGAAGCATGTCCTCTAATGTTTGAATCATTCGTTCTGATTGACCGTCTGTTTGAGGATGATACGCTGTACTTAGATTTACACGGGTACCCAATTCTTGTTGAAGACTTTGCCAAAAATGCGAAACAAAACGGGAATCTCGGTCTGACACAATTGACACTGGAATACCATGTCTTGATACAATTTCATTAAGATACAACTGGGCGAGCTTAGTCAAAGAGGTGGTCTCACTTGCAGCAAGAAAATGTGCGCTTTTTGTCAACCAATCAACGATAACCCAAACCATGTCATTACCTCGAATGGTACGCGGCAGTTTAGTTACAAAATCCATGGTTATATGTTCCCATTTCCACTCGGGAATTTCCAACTGTTTCAGTGATCCGTACGGCTTTTGATGTTCAGCTTTAACTTGCGCGCAGATATGACAATTACCAACAAACCGTGCAATGTCAGTTTTCATCGTGGGCCACCAATACAAAGGTTTTAAGTCGTTATACATTCGAGTACTACCGGGATGAACAGTTAACTTAGACTTATGAGCTTCATTCAAAATCGTATCCCGAATTCCGCCAAGTAAAGGAATCCACACCCGAGACTTAAAAGTTTTCAATCCTCTAGAATCGTCCACTAATTCATCTTTTCTTTTCAACATAATTTCGGACTTTAAGTTGTGATCCAACAACGCTTCTAATTGTACAATTTTGATTCGATCAACCAAGTCAGAGGAAACATTTACCTTCAGATAAAAGATTCGATCAGAAGCACCCTTTCGGCTTAGAGCATCCGCAACCACATTAGCTTTGCCTGGGTGATATCTAATTTCACAATCATAATCTTTGATTAATTCAAGCCATCGTCTCTGACGCATGTTCAACTCTTTTTGGGAAAACACATACTGCAGACTTTTATGGTCAGTACAAACAACACATCGAGTTCCGTACAAGTAATGTCTCCAAAGTTTTAAGGCAAATACAACCGCTGCAAATTCTAAATCGTGAGTGGGATAATTCTTTTCATGCGGTTTCAACTGACGAGAAGCATAGGCAATAACTTTATCCCTTTGCATAAGAACACAGCCCAAGCCCGAAAAAGAAGCATCACAATAAACAATGAAATCATCTGAACCCTCCGGTAATGTAAACACCGGTGCCTGACACAACATTTATCTTAGCGTTTGGAATGCATGCTCCTGACGATCAGTCCATACGAATTTCTCATCTTTACGGGTTAATTTGGTTAACGGACCCGCAATCTTAGAAAAATCTTTTATAAACTTCCGGTAATAACCCGCTAATCCAAGAAAGCTCTTTATTTCCGAAGCAGACTTTGGGGCGTTCCATTTCATCACAGCCTCGACTTTAGTTGGATCCACTTTCACACCATCCTTACAAATTATGTGACCCAAAAATTGAACCTCTCGAATCCAAAATTCGCATTTAGAAAACTTAGCATACAACTGTTCTCGCTTCAACGTATCCAGAACTAATCTTAAATGCATGGCATGCTCCTCTTCAGAGTTCGAATACACGAGGATGTCGTCAATGAAAACAATAACAAATTTATCCAAGAAAGGTCGACAAACCCGATTCATCAAATCCATAAACACAGCTGGAGCATTCGTCAGACCAAAAGGCATAACCAAAAATTCATAATGCCCATACCTAGTACGAAAAGCAGTTTTCGGAATATCTTCTTCACGAACCCGGACTTGATGATAACCCGATCTCAAATCAATTTTAGAATACACTGAAGAACCCTGCAACTGATCAAATAAGTCATCTATTCTAGGAAGAGGGTACTTATTCTTTACCGTTCTCTTGTTCAACTCTCTATAATCAATACACATGCGCATAGACCCGTCTTTCTTTTTCACAAATAATACTGGTGCACCCCACGGCGAAGAACTAGGTCTAATAAAATCCTTATCTAACAGTTCCTGTATCTGATTCATCATTTCACGAATCTCAGAAGGCGCTAACCTATAAGGAGCTTTAGCTACAGGCGACGAACCCGGCACAAGATCAATACGGTACTCAACTTCCCTAACTGGTGGCAACCCAGGTAACTCATCAGGAAATACCTCAGAGTATTCACACACAACCGGTACATCGGAAATAACTTTTCTTTCAAGTTTAGCATCAACTACATAAGCTAAGTAGGACTCGCAACCTTTGGATAATGACTTCCTAGCCTTCATCATCGAAATCAGAGGAATAGACATACCATCCCGTTCTCCTCGAGCCACAACGTATGACCCGTCGGAGATTGGGATCCTAATCAACTTTTGGTGGCAATCAATGCTAGCCCTATTCTGACTTAACCAATCCATACCAACTATTACGTCAAAACTAGGGATTGGCATCAACAAGAATGAAATAGGGAAAGTTCGGTCATCAATCACAATATTAGCTCCAGTCACCGAGGTGGTAACAGGAACTAATTTACCGCTAACAATTTCTACTTCTACGGGTTTGGTTATCACAGTAGGCACTAATTTCAACTTGTCGCAGAAGCATACAGATATAAAAGTACAAGTAGCACCAGAGTCAAATAAAACACGAGCCGGTACAGAGTTTATAAAGAATGTACCAGTTATAACATCTTCTGTATGCACAGCCTCATTGACTGTCATTTGAAAAGCCCGACTGGTTGCTGGTGGAGGATTTTTCCTTTTCTGCCCGGAAGATGCCGAACTCCCGACCGAACCAAGCCCCGATTTCCCCGCCTCTGGACATTGACCCACTCGATGTCCCTCCTTTTTACAAGTCCAACACACAAAGTTCGGATAACGACAATTTCTTATCTCATGACCAAGATCACCACATTTCAGACACTTATTTGTTTGCGGAGTACACGGCCCTGAATGTCTAGATTTGCATGTACTACACCAGTTCGAACTTCCCGACGAACTACTCTTACTAACATACTTCTTTGTCTGACGATTCCCTTGCCAATTTGATTTCCCTTTACTAAAGGAATCCGCTCTAGACTTTGAAGAATTATCTCTAGATCGTGTTTCACGAGACCCTCTAATGTCACTATCCACGGATCGAGCAAGATTAAAAGCTTGAGATAAACTAGTGGCTAGTCTCACGGTAGTACGATAGTTATGGGGTAAAGTATCCACAAACTGCTCTATCTTCGTCTTCTCCTCCGGAACCCATTGTTGTACAAATCGAAGTTTTTCCGTGAATTGAGCTATCAACTCCTCCATGGTCATATTATCCGTTAATTGAAGATTCACAAAATCCCTCCTAATTTGTGCCATATGAAAATCAGAACAATATTGATTACGCACTACTTGATGAAATTCATTCCATCGTAAAGATTTCTTTTGTTGTGGAGTAAAATGCCCAGTAATTGAATCCCACCAAACCATGGCATCGTCCTTCAGGCACTGCACAGCAAACTTGACCTTGGATTCTTCCTCACAGCTAATCACATCAAACTTGCGTTCCATATCTCTTAACCAATTTAAAGCCACAGTTGGATTGGTACTTCCATGGAATTCCGGTGGTTTGCAAGACATAAAAGTTTTAAAAGTACACATCTTATTAGTCTGAGAAGATGGACTAGCACCAAACACCGAAGATTATTGTTGCAAAAGTTGCCTAGCTGCAGCTTCCTCAGCTTTCCTTTTAAACTCTCTTAGAAATATCAATTCATCTTCTATCTCATGGATATACTCATCCCTATTGGTTTCTTCACCGACTTGATGAGATGTACCTTCACGATTAATAGTCGTAGCAGGAGGAACAATATACCGAGAGGCATTATTGGGGTTGGGGATCGGTTGTTCGTCATCTGCCATTTCTGAAATCAACACAACACTTGAAACTTGTTAATCGTTAGTACCTATCTACTAACAATTTCACAACCAATGCTAAATCCCATACCCAGGAATGTTTGACATACCACGCTACAGTTTTGGGATTGAACATTCTACAATGCTCAATTACCCCAAAACCATGCTCTGATACCAACTTATAACACCCATCATTTCCATAATAGTATTATATTGAAAACACGGAAGCGAAGAAAATTAAAACATATTTAATTAAGATACGTTAAAACAAAAATCATGAACCGATCATAGGTTAAGTCATGTCAAGTTAAACATGGTTAACAAACACATAATTACGGGGTATTATATAAAACTTAGCATTAATTGTTACAAAACATTATCAGAGTAGCAAGCTGTCAAAACATTCCCCAGCTCCTAGAGCATCTACTTTCTGCTACTCACCTATTCAAAATATAATCTGCAGAAAGTAAATACGAGGGATTAGCACAAAGCTAAGTGAGTGAGTTCATAACCCAACATCTAACTTAGCATAATCATATAATTGCTTCAAACAACCGCAATACAATATTCAACAAATCAACAACAACTTAACGAGGATCGGTGGCTCTGGGGATAACCGTAATGCCCGGGTGGCTCCCCAAGAACACTTACCCAACCATATCCGTATGGCCATACGGACGAGACCGATAACTAGTGGTAGTTGAACTCAAATACAGAATCAAACACACAACAAATGAAGTACGACTCTGTATCATTCATTCAACCCCTGCCTAGTTCAACCAACCATTTAACAACTCGTTGACCTCGTTAACAACTGATGCCCGAAGGCCAAACACATAGCACATAGGTTCACAGTCAACAAGGTATATCAACTAAACAACAAAACATATGCACGTTTATTCGTTGCAATCAAATGATCACAACTAAATTAAATGGTGAGCTCTGAATCCACTCACCGATACCTTTGCCTTCAAAATCTCTGATTCCAGAGATCACTTATCTTTCGGAGGATCTGAGAATCAATAATTCAACATAAGTTAGTACTTTGCCTCATAATTCGTAAATATCAAAATGAGCATTATTATAAAATGCCACAATAGCATCCAATAAATGTCACTATTAACACAACCTCTAAACACCTATGCATATATGAAATTTATAAAAATCCCTCAAAATTTAACATGCAAACGCGATCCTGACTATTCAGGCTGGATCGCGTTCGTCCTTTAGCAAAAATTCTGTGACCGAATAACACTAGCAAACGCGATCCGAATACTTGGCCTGGATCGCGTTTCAAAGGCCAAAAACTCGAATAGGTCGTTTACAACAAGGGAACGCGATCCGGAACCATAGCCGGGATCGCGTTCATCTGTTCTTCAGCTCAAGAACAGACCTGAACGAACACAAATTCCATTTTCATAAATCAAGCTCATCAAACTCGATTCTAATGCATCTAACTAGCTAAGAATCATCACATAACATCATATATCACAAATAAACATCACATAAACTCAAAAATCAAATCAATCCATCAATTATTCATCAAACCTAACATATGAACTTATAAACTATAAGTTTTCTTACCTTACTAATTGAAGAAGATGAAGTCTAGAAAAGATGAAAACAACAAACTTGAATCACAACTTGAAGCTTTAAATCTTGTTTATGATTATGGTTAATTTTAGAGGGTCATAGTTAGGGTTTAAGTGTTTTGTTTGAAAGAGAAAAGGAAATGAAATGAAATGGTAAAGTGATAAAAGGTTAGGTCGGTCCCTATTAAAACCGACCTACAACTTTGGGTATTTAATACCCGCTCTAAATCTATTGTCTGGCACCTAATTGCTAGATGCGAGAAATTCATTTTATTGTACCGTCAACTTTAATATATTAAAACAAGCAACATTTCATTATCCACAATACGTCCTGAGACCTATTTCACCAACTTTCATAGTTAAATAATTATATCACAAATTTATTTAAAACAATTACATACGCAATTATAAATAGAAAATACCAGGCTATTGGAGAGGATGTTACAAATCTCCCCTCCTTAAGGAGATTTCGTCCCCGAAATCTCAGCTCTATCAACCAATCCAGGATATCTGGATTTCATCGACTCCTCAGTCTCCCAAGTCAGGTTGGAACCTAAACTATGTTTCCACTTTACAAGCATCATAGGAATTTGTTTCTTCCTAAGTTTGGTAACCTTCCTATCTAGGATTTCTACCGGTTCTTCAACTAACTTTTGAGTTCTATCAACTTTTAAATCCTTCAAAGGAAGTATTTGTGACTGGTCCTCAATGTTACACCTCCTCAAATAACACACGTTAAACGTACTATGAATACTCGAAAGCTCAGGAGGAAGATCCAACGTCACAGACTGGTCGTTAACCACTTGTCGAATCTTAAATGGACCAATGTATCTAGGTGCCAACTTTCCCCGTTTTCCAAAACGAATTACACCTTTCCACGGAGAAACTTTAAGGTAGACTAACTCACCTTCGGAAAATACAACCGGTCTCCTTTTCGGATCAGCATACTTTTTCTGTCTATCGCGCGCGGCTTTCAACTTTTCACGTGCAATTGCTACCTTATCCGCGGTCATTTGTACGATGTCGGGTCCAGCAAACTGTTTCTCACCGGCTTCCAACCAACATGTCGGTGTTCTACAACGACGACCATATAACATTTCATACGGAGGCATACCGATACTCGAGTGATACGAATTGTTATAAGCAAATTCGACCAACGGAAGATGTGAATCCCATGAACCTCCATATTCCAACACACAGGCACGAAGCATGTCCTCTAATGTTTGAATCGTTCGTTCTGATTGACCGTCTGTTTGAGGATGATACGCTGTACTTAGATTTACACGGGTACCCAATTCTTGTTGAAGACTTTGCCAAAAATGCGAAACAAAACGGGAATCTCGGTCTGACACAATTGACACTGGAATACCATGTCTTGATACAATTTCATTAAGATACAACTGGGCGAGCTTAGTCAAAGAGGTGGTCTCACTTGCAGCAAGAAAATGTGCGCTTTTTGTCAACCAATCAACGATAACCCAAACCATGTCATTACCTCGAATGGTACGCGGCAGTTTAGTTACAAAATCCATGGTTATATGTTCCCATTTCCACTCGGGAATTTCCAACTGTTTCAGTGATCCGTACGGCTTTTGATGTTCAGCTTTAACTTGCGCGCAGATATGACAATTACCAACAAACCGTGCAATGTCAGTTTTCATCGTGGGCCACCAATACAAAGGTTTTAAGTCGTTATACATTCGAGTACTACCGGGATGAACAGTTAACTTAGACTTATGAGCTTCATTCAAAATCGTATCCCGAATTCCGCCAAGTAAAGGAATCCACACCCGAGACTTAAAAGTTTTCAATCCTCTAGAATCGTCCACTAATTCATCTTTTCTTTTCAACATAATTTCGGACTTTAAGTTGTGATCCAACAACGCTTCTAATTGTACAATTTTGATTCGATCAACCAAGTCAGAGGAAACATTTACCTTCAGATAAAAGATTCGATCAGAAGCACCCTTTCGGCTTAGAGCATCCGCAACCACATTAGCTTTGCCTGGGTGATATCTAATTTCACAATCATAATCTTTGATTAATTCAAGCCATCGTCTCTGACGCATGTTCAACTCTTTTTGGGAAAACACATACTGCAGACTTTTATGGTCAGTACAAATAACACATCGAGTTCCGTACAAGTAATGTCTCCAAAGTTTTAAGGCAAATACAACCGCTGCAAATTCTAAATCGTGAGTGGGATAATTCTTTTCATGCGGTTTCAACTGACGAGAAGCATAGGCAATAACTTTATCCCTTTGCATAAGAACACAGCCCAAGCCCGAAAAAGAAGCATCACAATAAACAATGAAATCATCTGAACCCTCCGGTAATGCTAACACCGGTGCCTGACACAACATTTATCTTAGCGTTTGGAATGCATGCTCCTGACGATCAGTCCATACGAATTTCTCATCCTTACGGGTTAATTTGGTTAACGGACCCGCAATCTTAGAAAAATCTTTTATAAACTTCCGGTAATAACCCGCTAATCCAAGAAAGCTCTTTATTTCCGAAGCAGACTTTGGGGCGTTCCATTTCATCACAGCCTCGACTTTAGTTGGATCCACTTTCACACCATCCTTACAAATTATGTGACCCAAAAATTGAACCTCTCGGATCCAAAATTCGCATTTAGAAAACTTAGCATACAACTGTTCTCGCTTCAACGTATCCAGAACTAATCTTAAATGCATGGCATGCTCCTCTTCAGAGTTCGAATACACGAGGATGTCGTCAATGAAAACAATAACAAATTTATCCAAGAAAGGTCGACAAACCCGATTCATCAAATCCATAAACACAGCTGGAGCATTCGTCAGACCAAAAGGCATAACCAAAAATTCATAATGCCCATACCTAGTACGAAAAGCAGTTTTCGGAATATCTTCTTCACGAACCCGGACTTGATGATAACCCGATCTCAAATCAATTTTAGAATACACTGAAGAACCATGCAACTGATCAAATAAGTCATCTATTCTAGGAAGAGGGTACTTATTCTTTACCGTTCTCTTGTTCAACTCTCTATAATCAATACACATGCGCATAGACCCGTCTTTCTTTTTCACAAATAATACTGGTGCACCCCACGGCGAAGAACTAGGTCTAATAAAATCCTTATCTAACAGTTCCTGTATCTGATTCATCATTTCACGAATCTCAAAAGGCGCTAACCTATAAGGAGCTTTAGCTACAGGCGACGAACCCGGCACAAGATCAATACGGTACTCAACTTCCCTAACTGGTGGCAACCCAGGTAACTCATCAGGAAATACCTCAGAGTATTCACACACAACCGGTACATCGGAAATAACTTTTCTTTCAAGTTTAGCATCAACTACATAAGCTAAGTAGGACTCGCAACCTTTGGATAATGACTTCCTAGCCTTCATCATCGAAATCAGAGGAATAGACATACCATCCCGTTCTCCTCGAGCCACAACGTATGACCCGTCGGAGATTGGGATCCTAATCAACTTTTGGTGGCAATCAATGCTAGCCCTATTCTGACTTAACCAATCCATACCAACTATTACGTCAAAACTAGGGATTGGCATCAACAAGAATGAAATAGGGAAAGTTCGGTCATCAATCACAATATTAGCTCCAGTCACCGAGGTGGTAACAGGAACTAATTTACCGCTAACAATTTCTACTTCTACGGGTTTGGTTATCACAGTAGGCACTAATTTCAACTTGTCGCAGAAGCATACAGATATAAAAGTACAAGTAGCACCAGAGTCAAATAAAACACGAGCCGGTACAGAGTTTATAAAGAATGTACCAGTTATAACATCTTCTGTATGCACAGCCTCATTGACTGTCATTTGAAAAGCCCGACTGGTTGCTGGTGGAGGATTTTTCCTTTTCTGCCCGGAAGATGCCGAACTCCCGACCGAACCAAGCCCCGATTTCCCCGCCTCTGGACATTGACCCACTCGATGTCCCTCCTTTTTACAAGTCCAACACACAAAGTTCGGATAACGACAATTTCTTATCTCATGACCAAGATCACCACATTTCAGACACTTATTTGTTTGCGGAGTACACGGCCCTGAATGTCTAGATTTGCATGTACTACACCAGTTCGAACTTCCCGACGAACTACTCTTACTAACATACTTCTTTGTCTGACGATTCCCTTGCCAATTTGATTTCCCTTTACTAAAGGAATCCGCTCTAGACTTTGAAGAATTATCTCTAGATCGTGTTTCACGAGACCCTCTAATGTCACTATCCACGGATCGAGCAAGATTAAAAGCTTGAGATAAACTAGTGGCTAGTCTCACGGTAGTACGATAGTTATGGGGTAAAGTATCCACAAACTGCTCTATCTTCGTCTTCTCCTCCGGAACCCATTGTTGTACAAATCGAAGTTTTTCCGTGAATTGAGCTATCAACTCCTCCATGGTCATATTATCCGTTAATTGAAGATTCACAAAATCCCTCCTAATTTGTGCCATATGAAAATCAGAACAATATTGATTACGCACTACTTGATGAAATTCATTCCATCGTAAAGATTTCTTTTGTTGTGGAGTAAAATGCCCAGTAATTGAATCCCACCAAACCATGGCATCGTCCTTCAGGCACTGCACAGCAAACTTGACCTTGGATTCTTCCTCACAGCTAATCACATCAAACTTGCGTTCCATATCTCTTAACCAATTTAAAGCCACAGTTGGATTGGTACTTCCATGGAATTCCGGTGGTTTGCAAGACATAAAAGTTTTAAAAGTACACATCTTATTAGTCTGAGAAGATGGACTAGCACCAAACACCGAAGATTATTGTTGCAAAAGTTGCCTAGCTGCAGCTTCCTCAGCTTTCCTTTTAAACTCTCTTAGAAATATCAATTCATCTTCTATCTCATGGATATACTCATCCCTATTGGTTTCTTCACCGACTTGATGAGATGTACCTTCACGATTAATAGTCGTAGCAGGAGGAACAATATACCGAGAGGCATTATTGGGGTTGGGGATCGGTTGTTCGTCATCTGCCATTTCTGAAATCAACACAACACTTGAAACTTGTTAATCGTTAGTACCTATCTACTAACAATTTCACAACCAATGCTAAATCCCATACCCAGGAATGTTTGACATACCACGCTACAGTTTTGGGATTGAACATTCTACAATGCTCAATTACCCCAAAACCATGCTCTGATACCAACTTATAACACCCATCATTTCCATAATAGTATTATATTGAAAACACGGAAGCGAAGAAAATTAAAACATATTTAATTAAGATACGTTAAAACAAAAATCATGAACCGATCATAGGTTAAGTCATGTCAAGTTAAACATGGTTAACAAACACATAATTACGGGGTATTATATAAAACTTAGCATTAATTGTTACAAAACATTATCAGAGTAGCAAGCTGTCAAAACATTCCCCAGCTCCTAGAGCATCTACTTTCTGCTACTCACCTATTCAAAATATAATCTGCAGAAAGTAAATACGAGGGATTAGCACAAAGCTAAGTGAGTGAGTTCATAACCCAACATCTAACTTAGCATAATCATATAATTGCTTCAAACAACCGCAATACAATATTCAACAAATCAACAACAACTTAACGAGGATCGGTGGCTCTGGGGATAACCGTAATGCCCGGGTGGCTCCCCAAGAACACTTACCCAACCATATCCGTATGGCCATACGGACGAGACCGATAACTAGTGGTAGTTGAACTCAAATACAGAATCAAACACACAACAAATGAAGTACGACTCTGTATCATTCATTCAACCCCTGCCTAGTTCAACCAACCATTTAACAACTCGTTGACCTCGTTAACAACTGATGCCCGAAGGCCAAACACATAGCACATAGGTTCACAGTCAACAAGGTATATCAACTAAACAACAAAACATATGCACGTTTATTCGTTGCAATCAAATGATCACAACTAAATTAAATGGTGAGCTCTGAATCCACTCACCGATACCTTTGCCTTCAAAATCTCTGATTCCAGAGATCACTTATCTTTCGGAGGATCTGAGAATCAATAATTCAACATAAGTTAGTACTTTGCCTCATAATTCGTAAATATCAAAATGAGCATTATTATAAAATGCCACAATAGCATCCAATAAATGTCACTATTAACACAACCTCTAAACACCTATGCATATATGAAATTTATAAAAATCCCTCAAAATTTAACATGCAAACGCGATCCTGACTATTCAGGCTGGATCGCGTTCGTCCTTTAGCAAAAATTCTGTGACCGAATAACACTAGCAAACGCGATCCGGATACTTGGCCTGGATCGCGTTTCAAAGGCCAAAAACTCGAATAGGTCGTTTACAACAAGGGAACGCGATCCGGAACCATAGCCGGGATCGCGTTCATCTGTTCTTCAGCTCAAGAACAGACCTGAACGAACACAAATTCCATTTTCATAAATCAAGCTCATCAAACTCGATTCTAATGCATCTAACTAGCTAAGAATCATCACATAACATCATATATCACAAATAAACATCACATAAACTCAAAAATCAAATCAATCCATCAATTATTCATCAAACCTAACATATGAACTTATAAACTATAAGTTTTCTTACCTTACTAATTGAAGAAGATGAAGTCTAGAAAAGATGAAAACAACAAACTTGAATCACAACTTGAAGCTTTAAATCTTGTTTATGATTATGGTTAATTTTAGAGGATCATAGTTAGGGTTTAAGTGTTTTGTTTGAAAGAGAAAAGGAAATGAAATGAAATGGTAAAGTGATAAAAGGTTAGGTCGGTCCCTATTAAAACCGACCTACAACTTTGGGTATTTAATACCCGCTCTAAATCTATTGTCTGGCACCTAATTGCTAGATGCGAGAAATTCATTTTATTGTACCGTCAACTTTAATATATTAAAACAAGCAACATTTCATTATCCACAATACGTCCTGAGAACTATTTCACCAACTTTCATAGTTAAATAATTATATCACAAATTTATTTAAAACAATTACATACGCAATTATAAATAGAAAATACCAGGCTATTGGAGAGGATGTTACAGACGGAAACCAACGTTGCCCGTTGGGAATGCTTTAAGTTACCCATATACCACTAAATGTAGGCCCTTTGACGATTTCAAAATTTTCTTGTAAAGTCGTTGCGTTAGAGCTCTTTTCGTCAATCGAATATACACATTTTTATTTTATTGGAAAATTCTGAAAGTTTGGTTGGAAAAATAACATCATAGTTACAGAATTTATATTCTGTGTAGGATAAGGTTCAAATAAGAACACTTATTATGGTGGGAACGGTAGGAACAGACATTTTTATTTTAAACTTTAAGATTAAATTATGTTTTGGATGAAAAATATATATCAAAATTCTTAGAATTGTGTGTTCTTTATTATGAGAATATTTTTTTTTTAAATGTGATACACATCATAGTTTTTTTTGTGTATCACAGTATCATACATAAAAGGTTGTGATACACAACTTTAATTTGTGTATCATATATTTTCTTTTTTTTTTTTAATTAATCTAATATTAAAGAGGATAAAATTTTAATAATTTTAGCATAACTTTTTTTTGCAAAACATGTACATACATTGAATTTAAAAGTAAAAAAGTCGTTCATACGGTTCCTACGATAATAAGTGATCTTACAATAACCTTTATCAAACTAATTTTATGAATTTTAACAAAAGAGAAAATAGTTTAAAAAGATAACAATATTTTGTATATCTTGCCAACTTTATCCATAACTACCCATAAATGAATGGAAAGATGGCACCCATACCGGTTTTATATTCCGCAATAACGATTGATAACCTTAGGGATGTCACTTGTGGGTAACGTATATGGGTTTGCTCTACTGAGCAGTCATGTTCGTGGGGTTCTTAAACGGGAGAACTTACGAGTACTTGTTAACGAGTTTTATTTACATCCTTATCTACACCCTCGAATCTCATATAATATAAACATTTTATGTGATAACCAAATGTTGTAATTAAAATACATATAGATAAAGATAATAAAAAAAACCCTAGTTTTCTCTCTGACAGATGGCGATTCTGACATTATCTGGCGGCTGTTGATTTCTGTGAATTCCGACCAATTAATTCATCAATTCCGACCAATTTAATTACAAAACCACACTAAATTGTTACTGTCTCATTCATGAATCCATTATCTAATCCCGTTTCTTCTTGCAAACCTCCTGATCCTCCAGATTTATCAAAACAGGAGGAGTTTCATACGCCTGAAAATCGTTTATCTCAAAAATCAGTGAGTATGAGTCCTGCTCAAAGTCGAGTTGTATTAAGAGCTGCAAAGCGTGATTCAATTGAGGGTGATGATTCTATGGATATTTCTACTGCTGTTACCAGTTCACCGGTGAAGAAGAAAGCTGGAAGACCTAGGAAGAGAAAGCAGCAGTTGCGTAAAGGTATTGTTGAACAGGGTTATGTTAATTCTATTCATTCAATGAAGAAAACATTGCGGTCATCATCAATTCCTAAATTGCCTTTTACTTATGGTGTTGCTAAACTGATTCCTGATGTGTCTGTGGTTGATTTGCAACATGAAGGTATTACTAAATCCATTGCTCAAATGAATTATAAGTCTGATGTAATGAGTAGTGGTATTGATATAGGCAATAAGGTACAATCTGAGAATGCTACTAGTATGGGTAATGATGGTATGCAATTTGAATTTAAAGCTAAAGGTTTAAGTGAGACTATTGTTGAAGGTGTTATGGCTGATAAGGTGAGTAATCTGAGTAATAAGGATGATGTTAATAATGTCAAACCATCTGGTTATGATGAGAAGTTGCAAAATGCTGCTAAATCAGTCACTAGGATTCTTAAAAGGGGTGAAACTGAATTTAGGCAAGTGGGAATTAATGATTTGCAGAAGGGAATTAACCTTGAAGGTATGACTGATACTGAAATATTTACTGGGAATGATTGTGATAAAAGTATGGATGCATTGGGCAAGGTTGATAATATCAAAAATGATGCAAGTAATAATGCTTCTGGTATGGAAAAGGATGTATTAAAGGGTAGTTCTGGTATTACTAATGTGGTTAAGCAAGGTGTGTGGGCTACTTCTAATGTTTCTTTTGCTGAATTAGTAAAAAAAGGAAATGAGGAAGGTGAGATTAAAATGGAGTATGTTCCACCTGTGGTGATGGCAAATGGACAGAAGAGGGTTACCTTCACAGTAGAGGAAGTCAGAAAGGGTGGTAGTCATTTTGCTTTACAATTGTATGGGTACTTCATAGGTACATCCATGGACTATCAAACTGTTAACTCCAATTTGAGGAGAATGTGGAGAGGATATGAATTGAAGGAAGTAGTTAAAACTGCAGCTGGATTTTACTTGTGTAAGTTTAAAAGTGAAAGGGGTATGAAGGAAGTGTTAGAGAATGGGCCTTGGTTGGTTAATAATGTTCCATTTTTTATTAATCAATGGGAGCCAGGGGTGTGGTTAGAAAAGATTGAACCCAGTAAGGTGCCTATTTGGGTATGCATTCATAATCCTCCAATTGAGCTTTGGAATGGCAATGGTATTGGTAAGTTAGTGAGTAGAATTGGGAAGCCATTATTGATGGATAGAGTGACAATGGATAGATGTCTTACTAAGAGTGGCAGGTTAAGTTTTGCAAGGGTATTAGTAGAAGTAGAAGCTGAGGAGGAATTGCCATGTTTTATTGAGTTTGAATACCCTGTAATGGGACATTTGGCGGCTAAAGTAGGTAAGCTAGAAGTTACTTATCAATGGAAACCACCTTTGTGTGTACATTGTAAGGTGTTTGGGCATGTATTTAAGAGTTGTAAAGTTAGGCCTTTGACTGCTGATGAACAGGCTGAAAAAGTTATTAAAGAAGCATTGAAAGTTAATGGGAATGTTAATGATGGTAAGGCTGTTAATAAAATGGATGGAGATGGGTTTCAAACTGTTAACAGAAAGAATAGAAGTGTGGACAGAATGAATGGTCAATGGCAACAGAGTATTCAAAATGGTGTGAATGGAAGTCAATGGAACAGTGGTAAGCAGGTGAATCAAGTTCATAATAATAGGCAATTTCAAGCAAAAGGTGTTCTACCTAATAAGGGAAGTGTTTTTGATAGAATAAGAGGTAATGTTAATACTAATAGGAATCCAGTAACTATTGGTAAAGTGAGTGAGAGTATTCTTAGAACTGCAGAGAGGTTACAAAATATTGAGAAGCAAAATGAGGTAAATGGGGGTGGTGTTGGTTCAAAGAAAGTATGGGTGAAAACAAAGAGTAACAAAGGTCCAATGAAAGGTGATGATGCTATTTTTAGTGATGGTGGACCTTCTGTTTTGGGTACATCAAATGTCAGTAAAAATGATCATCATAAGTCAAAAAGTAGTGATGTGCAGTCTGATGTAAATAAGGAGGTGGGTTTAGATACTGCAAATATGTTTAGTGTATTGGGAAATGATGATGAAGGTAATGAAATGCAAGATTCAGATTCTGAAGAAGATTGGGATACAGAGCTTGGAATGTATACTTTTCAAAAACATGCTGTGAGTGCATATCTGGAATTAAAGAAATATCCTGGTAAAGATGTGAGGAAGGATTGGTCATCTGCACAAATGGATTTTTGGATTGATAATTGTCATGCATATGGTTTAAATCCTGAGTTTGAAGATGATGATGATGTAGCTTCAGAATCTAATGGGGCTGCTGAGTTCATGAAAGTGGAAGGGCCTGATGTTACTACCTCACAGCAGGGAATTGAGGGTAGTAATTATGCTAAGCTGGTTTAATGGATATCAAATTCATGACTTGGAATGTTAGAGGTATTTCTAACGCCTCTAATCAGAATAAGGTTAAGAAGTTTATGCAAGAGGGTCAATTTAGTATTTGTGGTCTAATTGAAACACATGTAAATAAAAAGAATTTGAATAAGGTTGGAAATAAAATGTTTGGGCAATGGGATTGGGTTTCGAATAGTTCAGAATGTGTGAGTGGCACTAGAATAATGCTTGGGTGGGACCCAAATTCTGTTAGAGTAATGGTTCTTGCTCAACATGAGCAGGCTTTACACTGTTTTATTGAATCTATTAGTGATCAAAAAGGTTTTTACTGCTCTTTGGTGTATGGTTATCATGTTAGGATACCTAGAAGAAAGTTGTGGCAGAATTTAAGGTATCATCATCAATTTGTGAAAGATTTGCCTTGGGTTGTTTTAGGAGATTTTAATGATACATTAAATGTTAGTGAGCATTCGTCTGGATCTTCTCATGTTTCTAGAGGAATGCATGAATTTATAGAGTGTGTTACTGAGATTGAGGTGGATGACTTGAGTATGTCAGGATTAACATATACATGGAATCAAGCCCCTGGAAAGCATCATGGGGTAATGAAGAAGTTGGATAGAGCAATGGGTAATGATTGCTTTTTGAGTATGTTTCCAAATGCAAAGGCCCATTTTCATCCATTTCTTCACTCTGATCATACACCTATCATACTTACTGTCCATGGTCTCCAGAAAGCCAAGCCTAGACCTTTTAAGTTTCATAATTTCTTGGCTAATAAATCTGGTTTTCTGCCATTGGTTAGTGATGTGTGGAAAGAAGAGGTTGTGGGTTATTCTATGTATAAGCTGGTTACCAAATTAAAAAAATTGAAGAAGCCAATCAGGAAGTTGAATTATTGTAATGGGAATTTGTTCACAAAGGTTAAGAATATGAAGGAGGATCTTGAAAAGGCTCAAGTTGCAGTTGAAAAGGAGCCTACTAATAAGGAGTTAAGGGTTAAAGAGGCTGCAGCTATCAAAGCTCACAATGAGGCTGTTATGGATGAAGAATTGTTTTTAAAACAAAAATCAAAGGTGGAGTGGTTGAAGGAGGGAGATCAAAATACTAAATTTTTCCATAGAACTGTAAAGGAAAGAATTAGTAGAAGTAGGATTGATTCTGTGGATGATATAAATGGGGTTAGATTCTTTGGGAAGCAAGCTGCAGAACAGTTTGTATTGCACTTTAAGAGTGTTCTGGGTTGTGCTAATGTTATGCAGCCTATTCAGAACCCTGATGAGCTTTTCACTAATAAGATTTCTTCTGTTGCTGCACACCATATGGTAAGGTATGTTACTGATGATGAAATTAAATTTGCTTTGTTTGACATAGCAGATGATAAAGCTCCAGGCCCAGATGGATTCTCATCTAAATTTTTTAAAGCCTCATGGAGTGTTGTTGGAGCTGATGTGTGCAAAGCTGTGAGGGAGTTCTTTCAGAATGGTAAGCTATTGAAAGAAGTCAATGCTACTATTATAGCTCTTGTTCCTAAGGTCAGTAATCCTCAAAAAGTCACTGACTTTAGGCCTATTGCTTGCTGTAATGTTATTTACAAATGCATTAGCAAGGTAATTACCAATAGGATTAAGAGTGTATTGGATGATATTGTGAGTGAAAACCAGAGTGCCTTTATTCCTGAGAGGCAAATCAGTGATAATATCCTGCTTACACAGGAATTGTTAAGGAATTATCATAGGAAATTGATGAAGGGACCTGCAAAATGTGCATTTAAGGTAGATATTCAAAAAGCTTATGATACAGTTGAGTGGGGTTTTTTGAGAAATTGTCTGCAGTTGTATGGGTTTCATCCAATGATGGTGATGTGGATAATGAATTGTGTCACTTCTGCTGCTTTTACTATTAATGTGAATGGGGATCATATTGGGTTCTTCAATGGTGCTAGGGGTATTAGGCAAGGTGATCCTATGTCACCTTACCTGTTCACTTTGGTTATGGAAGTACTTACCCTTATTATTAAGAGGAATGTGGAAGCTAATGATGATTTTAAGTATCATTGGAGATGTGAATCAACAGAATTAACCCATCTCTGCTTTGCTGATGATCTTTTGATTTTCTGTAATGCTGATACTAAGTCTGTTGCAGTAATAAAAAGATCATTGGATGAGTTTAGTGCTATCTCTGGGTTAGTTGCTAGTTTTGATAAAAGTTCTACTTTCTTTGGTAATGTGAGTAAAAGAGTGCAAAGGCAGATTCTTCATATTATGCCATTTAAAGTTGAGCAGCTTCCTGTAAGGTATTTGGGGGTCCCTCTGTTATCAACCAGACTGAAGCAAAAGGATTGTTGTATGTTGATTGAAAAGGTTAAAAAGAGATTGATTAACTGGAAGTCTAAATCATTGTCTTTTGCTGGTAGACTTCAGTTGATCAATTCTGTTTTAACATCACTTCAAGTTTATTGGTCATCAATGTTTATCCTTCCAAAGAGCATTTCTGCTGATTTTGAAAGAATTATAAGGGGTTTTTTGTGGTGTCAAGGGGATTATCAAAAAGGAAAGTCTAAAGTTAATTGGAACCAGGTATGTAAGCTTAGAAGGCAAGGTGGTTTAGGGATTAAATCACTTCATGAATGGAATGTTGCTCTTGTCTCCAAACATATATGGAATATTGTGAGTGACAAGAAATCCATTTGGGTAAAGTGGATAAAAAATGTTAGGCTTAAAGGAAAAAATTTTTGGGAGTATAAATCACCAGGTAATGAATGCTGGAGTTGGAGGTGTATCATGCAATGTAGAGATGAAATTAGGAAGTTTATTGTGCATAGGATTGGTAATGGTGAAAATATTTCTGCTTGGTATGACAATTGGCATCCCATGGGTCCTCTTGGTAATACTATCACAAGTGCAGAAATTGAGATGTCTGAGCTAAATCTGAAATCTAAGCTTTCTGATCTTGTTGTTAATGGAGAGTATAATATCCCTGCTGATTGGAAGGTTAAGTATCCTTTATATTTTGACCTGCCTCCTCCTTTGTTGATCACAGGAAGAAGAGATAGGGTGTTATGGAAAACTTGCAAAGGTAAATGTATACCTTTTTCTGTAGGCAATGCATGGAATGATATGATTACCCAGTATGATGATGTCAAGTGGGCTAAACTTATCTGGTTTTCCCAATGTATACCTAGACACTCATTCATTACTTGGGTAGCTGTGAATCACAGATTAAGGACACAAGACAGATATATTGGTGGTGGGAATCAGTCTGAGGTGCAATGTGTGTTCTGTAAGAATGAGAAGGATAGCCATACGCATTTGTTCTTTGAGTGTGTATGGCCAAGGTGGTTATGGAATAAGTTGAAGGGGATGTCCAGGCTAGAGAATACTACAAACAATTGGCAGGAAATTATTGAAGATCTTCAAAATAGGCCAATCAATAGGTCTATTTGGAGTATTATTCAAAGGCTTGTTTTGGGAGCACTTGTGTATTTTGTGTGGCAGGAAAGGAATCTCAGGATGTATCAAAATAAAGCAAGATCAAAGGAGCAGCTATTGGAGATCATAATTAATATCATAAGGTGGAGGTTGATGGGTTTGAAAATCAAGAAATCCATTCAGTCTATAGCTGCTGCTAAGGTATGGAATTGTCATTTTTATGATGAGAAAGTGATGAATGGTGATGGTGATAATTCATACCTTGCTTAAATGATTTTGTTCAAAACTTATTTTGGGTGGCAGGGTTGGGTTGGTGATAAAAGGAGTGAAGGGGTAGTGGTGTTATTTGTTAGGAATCTTGAGTGTTTTAATTGGAAAAAGAGTGTGTTGATAAATATAAAAAGTGTCAGTAATTTTTCTTGCTATAATTTACTGATTACTTCTGTGAGAATAGTTCAAGTAGCACCATATAGGTTTGGGGTTTATTACATTTTGCTGGTCATGCTGGAGGTTAGCATGTTAGATGAAACCTGTGGTGTTATAAGGAGGTGTGTTTTATTTTCTGAATTTTATTTTACCTTTTCAAAATTTCCAAACCTGGTTAGGATTGCCTTTGAGTCAATTCATACTCTGTTGAAATTGCTTACAATAAGGTGTAGGTGTAGTGCCTTTGTGCTGCAATGCAGGCAAGAATTTAGGATGCAAAGTATGGAATTGGACTATTGGTTAACTTGTGAGGAGTGCTATTTGTGTCTGGGTATGGGTGGGATTATTGGTGTAATAAGGTGGAGATGGGTAGAGTCTATATCTTTTGGTACATTGTTTTTTGTTAAAAGTGTCTTTGATTCCATTAAAACCTGTGAGTTTGTACTGTTTCACAAGCTCATTTGGATTTTTTATGTAAAAATTAATGGCCAAAGATTCATAGGAATGGAGACATTGGATATAGTGCAGGAGTATGGCACTTTCATCTTATTTAAAGGAGTAATAAGGTTGGTAAAATTTCACTTTTTCATATGGAAGATCTTTGTTGCTGTCCTTAACTTTCATTTGGAATGTGAGATAACTAGTAGTAAGCTGAAATATCCTGTAAACATGAACAGTAGAAGTGCATGTTATATTATGAAGTGGGGACAGGAGTTTATGATGCTTACTGCTGAGTTAGGCTACATGTCTGGTGTTGACTTTTCTGTTTGGTCAACATTTTATTGGGTAACTATTATCACAGTTTACTGTGATACCCAATATCCTTGGTTTGTTGTCTGTGTGGATACACTAGAGATTGGCCATTTGTTTGATTGGTTATGTGATTTTAGATGGAATTATGGGTACTTCTGGATTCTTCAATTTTGGAGTACCTATAAGGTTAATGGGAAGATTGGCTTAATTGTAATTAATTGGTGGTACATATGGTTAAGAATTATAGAGATGGTGGGAAGTGTGGTGAATGGTTTAAACTGGATTAAGTTTGAGGATACATGGTATAAATTTATTGAGGTTAAAATGTTGACAAAAATTCATGTTGCAGTTTTTACTTTCTTGAATCAAAGTGTGCATAGATTGTTTTTTGATCTGGTATTGGGAGGATGTTATTTATCAAATTTGACTTTTTTAAGTCAAACTAGGGAAAACCAGATTTTGGTCAAATTGCTTCTACCGGGTCAAACTTGGTGTTCAGATAAGTCAAGCATGCATCAGTTATATGACAGATTTATGTATGGATATTTTGGTACTTATGCACAAATGGGTCATAAATTGATTGCTGGAAATGGAGCAGGTTTGAATGGTCATAATTATGATGCTGGTTTAGTGATTTGTTTTATTAATACTGATGATTGCTGTAAGTTTGTGGATGATATATGCATGGTGTGTATTGCTAGCTTAAGAGTGATCAGTAGTATTATGGGATGTTGGCAGATATATTTTGCAGAGATTAGGGGTTTGTGGTTTGTTTTTATTCCAGTTTACTATAGTAATTGGTTTGTGTATGGTCAGTGGGTTGATGCAGGTGTCATAAGTTTTAGAAATGAGTTGAGAGTTGTAAAGAACAATGCAGGGAATTGCAACTATATGGAGCAGAAGCATTTTTTGTTTGGGTTAATTTGGAAGCCTGATTGTATGGGTGAAATGAGAATAAGGTTGAAAAGGGCTTCAAATGATGATTGGAATGATGGTTGGGTGAAATGGATCAAGTTGATGGAATGGGCTTACTATTGCAGGGATAAAGATGCGTTGGATGTTGGTGGTATTGAAATTTGGGTTGGGTTTCATTGGACTGGAAATATGAAGAAAAGCGAAAGATTGGATATTACTGATTTTGGGCTATGGACTGGACTTCAAAAGAATGAGTATCAGTGGCGTAATGAATTCATTTTTGATAGTGATAGATATAAGTATTATTTTATAAAGTGTCTTATTTTTTCTTTGGGTAATTTTGATAGCATAGGTTTTTTTGTATGTATTTGGGATGTACATTAAACATCCTTTAGTTTTGCCCAAAGAAATTGTATGTAAATACTTTATTTTATTAATATAGTTTTTGCCGGGGTTTTATCCCCTTTACCCAAAAAAAAAAAAAATGTTGTAATTAATATCACGTCCTCTGAACAAATAATTTATCATCTAAAAATATAACATTTTCAAAACAAGTTAGAACTCTAAACAAAGTGTTAAATATTTGATAATTATCAATTTATTTAACTTTCTTTTCTTAAAAGTTCTGCAATTTTATTCTCTTTGAGATGTTTTCCACATATAAAAATAGTATGTTTTGCAATCTTTGTGGAAAAAAGGTTGACAAACGGTAACTCAGACCGGTTCATAATTGGCTGCCTATACATAATGTGGGAGGGCATATCTGACTCATTCAACAGTTGTGGCTGCAATATCTATGTTGCCAAATTATCTATGTTGAAAATAAAATATATTAAATTATCTAAATTTTTAGGAAAGTAATAAATACACCAAGAAAGGTCGTCAATAAAAATATAAAATTATAAGACATGTAGTAATATTTGTGTTTTGGAGTGTAACGAACTCAAATGTTCCCTTAAATATTCACACTTTGACATCCCTGACTATTTATTGAATCATAAATTTATGCATGTCAAAATTATACGATAGCCTTTAACTAAATTTTCTGTTTTGTTTTTATTTACAGATACCAACAATTTGCTGATCGCATATATTTTCCCATCCATTACCATCCCTGATTACTTGTGTGGTAAGTCCCAATCATCCCATACCTGGCAGGCTGGCATTATTTCTGAAGTTCATTCTACACACTTGACCATATATGTATAGAAGTATACAAGGACTTGCTAATTTAGGAAATGTGTATATTAGTTCACATTCATTCAATTCTACTGTACACCTTATCAAACTGGAGATGAATTTACTCATGTTCATCCAGATATCTGAATCTGAAATTAACATATAAGATGCGGTTACTATTCTCATTATTAATTACCTGTCTTGAGAATAGCTAAATTGGGTTACATACAAATCTAGTTGCCAAATTATCTATGTTGAGAATAAATATATGTTATTATCTAAATTTTTAGGAAACTGATAAATACAACAAAAAATGGCAGTCAACAAAATTTTAAGACGTGTTGTAATATTTGTGTTTTGGAGTGTAACAAACTCAAAAAATATTAACAATCTGACGTCCCTAACTTTTTATTGAATCACAACTTTATGCATGTCAAAAAATTAATAATATATGATAGCCTTCAACTAAATTTTAATATGTAAATTAATATGATAAACTAAAGTAAATTTTAATATATATTTGGTAGAAAGATACAAATTTGTCCTATTTATCTTTGGTGATAAGCACATGCTACGAGTCAACTGAGTCAAGGTACTATAGTGACCATTTTGTCAAGTTTAGAGTACTATCATATACCCTTAATAATTCAGGGTAGTAAAAAACCTAATCATCCAAATTGAGGGTACTAAAATAGATTTTGATGTTTATCTAATATCTAATATCATATTGAACCAATGGGGCTTTGCCTCAGTGGTACCGCCGCCGCAAATCCCTACGCCCTACCCGGGTTCAAGCCTCTGGGAGTACAAAAAATCCTATGCTCCGTGTGTGGGGTCACTGGGGCCAGGTGTTTAGCCGGACGGGTTGCCTCTTGCGGGTGGGGCTCCGTGGATCTACGGATCCGGGGTTAAAGTTTCCCTCCAATAACCTTTTTTTTTTTAATATCATATTGAATAGTAGTTGAAAAAATATATTAAAACTAGACTTTTGTATCCAAATGACCGTCACTATCGAACTATGTTGACACATCCAGCACATATCGACTTTTTATTTCACTGCCAATCACTTTAGCCAGTATTGCCAGTATTAATATTTTTCTTTTCATTTAATAAAATAGTGAAGAAGAAAAGGCTCTCTTTAACTAATATTGATCGGTGTTGGACAAAGAATTAAAGACGCTGACACCGATACCGACCACGACATCACCACCATGGTATATTTGCTCACCATTTTACTTTGTCGAGCAACTACCTTGTGCTAGTATGTGCTCTAAGACCATCCCAACAGAAGAGACTGAAACAGACTGAAACCGATGTGCCACGTCAGGGCCACATCAGCTTTTTCCAAAACTGACTGAAACTGACGGACCCCTGCCATTAGTGACCCGTCACTTTAATTTTTAAGTCCCACATTTACCAATTTACCTTTATTTCTATATACTAAACAAAAACAAAAACAAAATTTAATATTATATTAGCCCCACGCAAAAAAAACCGATCGAGCGTCGAAAAATCGAAGGCTAAAATCGACAGACCGAACCGACGGCTCCTTGCCATCGGTGTCAGTTCCGTCGGTTTCAATCGACGGCAACCAACGTTGCCCGTTGGGAATGCTCTAAGTTACCCATATACCACTAAATGTAGGCCCTTTGACGATTTCAAAATTTTCTTGTATAGTCGTTGTGTTAGAGCTCTTTTCTTCAATCGAATATACACATTTTCATTTTATTTTGGAAAATTCTGAAAGTTTGGTTGGAAAAATAACGTCATAGTTACAGAATTTATATGTGTATCAAACTAATTTTGTTAATTTTAACAAAAGAGAAAATAGTTTAAAAAGATAACAATATGTTGTATATCTTCCCAACTTTATCCATAACTACCCATAAATGAATGGAAAGATGGCACCCATACCGGTTTTATATTCCGCAATGTATTTCAAATCACTTTACTTGAAAATTATGTAAACCAAATTTCAACTATAAATAAATAACGAATAACGATTGATAACCTTAGGGATGTCACTTGTGGGTAATGTATATGTACTACAAAAAAATCTCATAGAAAGTGTGTAAAACTTATAAGATTTTTCACACTTATATATGTAAGGAAAAGAAACTCACACTTAAAAGTGTGGAGAAATGATGACTTTTCAACACTTAAAAGTGTGGAAAAAATTTTGTAACACATGATTTTTCCACACAAGAGAAAGTGTGGATAAATTGGGTGTTACAAAAATTTTTCCACACTTTTAAGTGTTGAAAAGTTATCATTTCTCCACACTTTTAAGTGTTAACTTTTTTTCTCCACACTTATATATGTGAAGATTGTAGTGATTTCAATACTTATTGATGTAACAAATTTTTCCACACTTATAAGTGTGAATAAATTTACATATTTTCCACATATTTTAAAAAAGTGTGGAAAAAAGAGTGTGGATAAATGATATATTTGTTGTAGTGATGGGTTCGCTCTACCGAGTAGTCGTGTTCGTGGGGTTCTTAAACGGGAGAACTTACGAGTACTTGTTAACGAGTTTTATTTACATCCTTATCTGCACCCTCGGATCTCATATAATATAAACATTTGATGTGATAACCAAATGTTGTAATTAATATCACGTCCTCAGAATAAATAATTTATCATCTAAAATATAACATTTTCAAAACAAGTTAGAACTCTAAACAAAGTGTTAAATATTTGATAATTATCAATTTATTTAACTTTGTTTTCTTAAACGTTCTGCAATTTTATTCTCTTTGAGATGTTTTCCGCATATAAAAATGGTACGTTTTGCAATCTTTGTGCATGGAAAAAAGGTTGACAAACGGCAACTCAGACCGGTCCATAATCGGTTGCCTATACATAATGTGGGGGCATATCCGACTCAACAGTTTTGGCTGTAATATCTATGTTGCCAAATTATCTATGTTGAAAAAAAATACATGTAATCATCTAAATTTTTAGGAAAGTAATAAATACACCAAGAAAGGTCGTCATTAAAATTATAAGACACGTTGTAATATTTGTGTTTTGGAGTGTAACGAACTAATGTCCCCTAAAATATTAACAACCTGACATCCCTGACTATTTATTGAATCACAACTTTATGCATGTCAAAATTATACGATAGCCTTCAACTAAATTTTTTTTTGAAAGGCATTTATAATTTGTAAATTAAATGATAAGGTCAATTAAACTACTATTTATAACTATACCGATTTACCATAACGGATATAAAAATAAGACGGTCAACATATGCATTTGTCTGTTTATTTGTATAACTGTCTCAAATCTATGCATATATACATAATCATTGGGATTCATTTGAACTATTAAAACGTGTAACAATTTTAAACGTTTCACTTAGATTCATCCTTTTTGAAATATAATGATTTATTAAAATCTTTTCAACAGAAATTACGCGAAGACGCTTATAAATGATCAAAATACGTTATTGTAAAAGTGATGCAACATGAATCAAGGAATTTCATTATAACCATGAATATTTCCATTTCTAAAAGTTTGGATACGAAATAGTTATGAATTTATGATCATACCATTCTCAGTTTTCACCAAATTAACGCACATTTTAGTATTGTTTGTTGGCAATATGACTTATATTAATTTTAGTGATGATCATTCAATACTGTAGTACCTGTAAAATTAATTTTATTTATACTTTTTTATAATAAGTTAATAAAAATACAGCGACGATCCTTAAATATGGAACTACTTTCTTGATATTGTACGACACATTGATAGATACGTTAAATAGCTTTTTATGAAAAGGTGACACGCGTATGACTGATAACTAGCTAGATGGTAAACTATTTGATAAGGACGGATGATTAAAGTATTTGATAACGAATTAGGTAATGATATATTTTTATTTCTTTCTATTTTTTTTTTTTTTGATAGCTCTACTATTTTATTTATAAATCACTTATTAGTCGATTATAAAAACTGTGATGACTTGTAAGTTACTAAATTATAGTCGTACCCAACTAATAATGCATCAATCAGTACCAATCATGTACAACTCAAATTTAATGGTGCGCAAATTACTACACAACCATTAAAAAAACTCTAAAATGTATATATAGTGTACGTAGATTTGATACGTCAATTATTAGGTAGTTTTGTCTTAATGTAGTGTTTAAAAGCATATATATTTCTATATGCAGCGGAGCTAGAAAAAAATCTCAGGGGTTGCAAAAAGTTTTAAGTACATAAATTATAACCTAAAAAAATTACAATGGTATGATTTATTGAATAATACAAATTATCATTACCGAAAACAAAATAACTAAAACAAGTGGCATGTCATTACCCAAGCTGCAAGATATAAATTCGAGACATACGCTAAAAAAACTCAAACAGAAGAAAAACTATTTGGACATGTCTAAAGTTTAGCTGCAAGTGAGATCAAAGTTGGGCTAATTTCACTGAATTGAGTTTTATTTAAATAACAGGTCTAACAAACTACTTAAACAATCATATAGGAATTTAATTATGTGCAGTGCCTAAGCTATATTAAAATAGTAATTATTTTTTTCTACACTAAATATATAAAAACCATACGTAGCATATGTTACTCCTTGCATTCAAATACATCCGCCTCTGTCTATATGTACTTTTTTTTTTACTATATCGGAGTATACAATCGTGGGTTGAGAGAATAACACGGCCTTTGAACCGACACAAATCGAATCGAATATGATAAGACTCTGCTACCTTGAAAACGATTTAAATTGGCAAACCTTAATTTACAATGATGATATTTTAGGGAGGGTGGGTGTAACACCCGCCAAATTAGGACTAGAGATTAGTGCCTAATCGAATGTTAATACATGTAATTAGTTCCTGGTTAGGCTAATTAATGTATCGAATTATATATATTGTTGAATATATACGAATATGCGATTTGATTAAATCGTACGCAATTTAAATCGGATGTATTTCGATTCAAATTTAATATGGACGTTGGTGACAAATTTTATTAAATAACGTTGTTATGTCAAAAATATTATTATTATAATATTTCGTATTCGTTCGTACCATACAATCAGAAATTATACAATTTAAAATGTAAAACGCGCAAACTAAATAAACCAACTTACATTATTAACTCAAACGTAAACTTATTTGTAAAATAATTAAATAAAATATCACGTAATAATTTGTATTTAAAACGTACCATTTAATATTTAAAATAATTAATTAACGTTGAAACGACGGAGCAAACGAACACCGCACGGAGCGGGAACGCGGGGCGAAAAATGGGAGGATAACCTCCCATTTCCCACTCTCTTTTTCTCACTTTCTCATCTCTCTTTCTCCTTCTCCTTTCTTTTCTCTCAACTCCACCAACCACCCCCACCTTCAAAAATCTCACAAAAACGCAAAATAAACATATCAAACGACTTCGGATCTTCAAGATTTTTAGAGATTCACGACCACCGCGACACGATCTATCTTTCTATCTTTCCGAAATTTCATTTCGGCGATTTGTAAGTTTCCGACACCTCTCGTTTTTAAGTGTTTTTACTTGTTTGCGGTTTGTATCGACTTATAATGTTCAAATAAGGGTTGGGTAAAAGTTTTGGACCGAACGGAAACCGAAAAACTCGTTTTCGACCCATTTTCCGGCCAACAGACCGCTACGTCGCATTTGGCCCGGAATTTATGCGACGTCAGCCTCTACGTCGCAAAACACCTCGTGACGTCGCATAGTGCGACGTCAGTCACAACGTCGCATTAAATTGCGACGTCGCATATAGCGACGTCAGCCTTAACGTCGCCAATACCTCGCCACGTCGCACTTAGCGACGCAAGCCCCTACGTCGCAGAAATCACCTACGTCGCATTAGCGACGTAGCACCCTACGTCGCATTAAATTGCGAAACGTCGCCTTTAGCGACGTCATGCTCTACGTCGCAATCCTACCTGCGACGTCGCACCCTACGTCGCACAAACCAGAACCTCAAAAACATAGATTTTTACTAAGTGTCGAGACTCGAAATTTATCACTCGATTTTACCCAAATTCAGATCCAGATGCGTTTTTCGTCAAAGCAATATAGTAGAAATAAAAATTTTCCAAGCTGACCTGGCAGCTCGACCCCAGCCAGGGGCTCTGCCCCTTGGACCCCGCCAGGGGCTGCCGCCCCTTGGACCCCGCTACCAGGGGCGCTGCCCCCGGACCCCCGTACTTAGATTTCGTAACGGCTTATAAAACACAATCAAAACACATTTTTCAAGTAAAACGCCACGAAATCGAAATGGTAATAATTGGGATTATTATTACAAATCCGTCACCAACGGGCCGTACACTTTTCAAACACTTAAACGTATCAACAAACAGTGGAGATTTGGACATTATAGTTGGACGAACAACTACAAGGTAGTCTTATTAGATACCTTCGCATATTATAACCATCGCGTGTCATGGACACCCTCAGGTTACAAGTCTTTGGACTTCGATTCTCGGCTAATCATCCTCAGTTTATTTTCATAAACTCAACGACTCAGGTGAGTCTCATAGCCCCTCTTTTACTGTTTTACTCAGGGGTGTGATATACTGCTCAACTTTTAACATGTGAACGCAAGTACCAACTTTTCATATACTACATGAGTTTTTTCGAAACTAATCATTAAAAGTCCTCCGTCAGCATAGTTGTTAATACGTTGTAGCGTGAATATTAGTATATGGTACCATATAGGATTGACCCTCCTCGTTCGGGTTAGCAAGCACTAACCGGGTAAACGAACGTACTAATATTTGGGAAGACGAATGTGGATTAGGCATTCGTGGAGGCACCTCGCCCGGAATTCTCTATAGGGGACCCGGCCCTCGAGTTAAGCTCAACTATGTGCTCATGGCTGTATACACGATGATTATCATTAAATTGCTGGATGCAATTCATTATTTAATTGCTGGATGCAATTCATTATTAAATTGCTGGATGCAATTCGTTATTTAAATCTTGCGGTTCATACGATATTACTTGATTTCAAACCTGTGAGCTCACCAGCTTTATAGCTGACCTTTTAGCATATATCGCAGGTACCCAGCAGTAGGATGTTTCTGCTTCAGGATTTAGCTCGAGTCAGCATACAGACGATTGAGATTTTCTTGCATTAGTATATTTTGTATAAGTACTTATGTACTGAAATCTCATTTTATTTAACTCGAGCTATGTAAAGCTTTAAACGTTGTAAACATTTCAGTTATCAATATATTTTGTTAAAACGACGCATATAGAGTCGTTTGCTATTTATCTTTGTGCTTTGTTATTGATTAGTAACACCCAAATCAAGCTTCCGCAAATCATCAAATTTGGGGGTGTTACAGATTGGTATCAGAGCCTAAGGTTATAGTGAACTAGGTTGCATTTAGTGAACCTAGACTATGACCATTAGGCAGTATTCCTTATTAGGTATGACTGGTTCAGGGATTACAGCATACGAGTTTAATTTAACATAGCCTGATCAACTATGTACAATTAAACAAAGATGATGTAAGATCTGAAAGTAGTTATGGCTGAACAGGGTACAATAGAAGACTCTGACCTCGAGAGAACCGAGACTTAAACATGTTTATGCTAGACACTCAATAGGCTATATTATATAGGAACTATATGAATATAGGCCTCAATTTTACTAATGCTTTGTCTCAGAAATGGCAAACACACCATCAAATTCATCTCGTTCTCAATCCGGGTCGCAGAACCCAAGGGTAGCAAGGAGGAACTCCAGGTTGCCTCGAGCTGGCCCGTACCCCACTCACTCCGCCTTGCCGGCCTTAGCCGCTAGGGTGAACCAACACGAGCAACGACTTCGCACCATGGATGTAGTGTTGCAGGAAACCAACGAAAACTGGAGACTTACATCCCTCGAACGCATAGAACAAGTCTCCGATGACCTTGAAACCACAAACAACAACATGGATGTCCTTCGCAACCAAATAATAGAAATAAGGGTGGAAAATGCCCTTCTGCAACAAAGGATGGATGAATGTGTGCAACGCTCACTTGAGGCAGAAGAATATGCGCGTGGACTAACACAACGACTAGCACTAGCAGAAGACAACGCCCGACAAGCTAGCAGGCTTGCAAACACTGTGGACCGTCTTGTCACGATGATGGAACAAATTAATCTACGTTAAGACTAGTGTAGTCTTAGTCTTGTAATCTACCCTGTAATCTAGTAACTATCTACGCGCTACTCTATAATTCGGTCGGATGTAACAATTCCCGACATCTTTTGTAATACATCTGTAGGATGTAACCTTTGAACTCGTATCATCTATTAAGTATTCCTTGCTGTTCTCGACTCATATTAATTCCCATTTTTCCTGTTGATGTTATGTATTGCTGCTTTTATACATGTACATCTGAGATAAATACAACTTTCTTGCAAAATCTCATGTATCTTCATTTCTTTTATTGAAGAATCATGCCGCCAAAGACCAGACCTTACACCGATGCACAGATTACCTCGCTCATAACCCAGGCTGTTACTGAAGCCTTGGCTCGGAATACCCCACCAAACTCCAAAAGAAACAGCGATACCGCTGGAACCTCTACCACCAAACCTTGTTCTTACAAGGACTTCCAAAGCTGCAAACCCTCGAGTTTCAAGGGTTCTGAAGGAGCCATCGGACTGATCAGATGGTTCGAGAAAATGGAAACTGTTTTCCGTGTCAGCAAATGCGCGGAGAACGACAAAGTAAACTTCGCCACCTGCTCTCTTGAAGATGATGCCCACTCTTGGTGGAATTCATATACCCAATCAGTGGGTGCTGACATTGCCTACCAAATCACTTGGGAGGAATTGAAAGCCAAACTCACTGCCAAGTACTGCTCTATCGCCAAACTCCAAAAGCTGGATGAGGAGTTCTGGAACTTAAAGGTTCAGGGTGGTGACATCGATGGTTATACCACCAGGTTTCAACAACTAGCTGCTCTCCGCCCAGCTATGGTAAGCACTGAACCTGATAAAATCAGGAAGTACGCCCTTGGTCTCCCTGATTTTGTTCGGGGACACGTCATCTCTTCCAAACCAACCACCATTGACGGTGCAATCTCATTGGCCCAAGACCTGATGTCTATGAGCCAAGATTCTGAGCCACCCACTTCATCCTCCCAAAACAACAAACGCAAGTGGTCTGACTACCACAACAACCACTCCAACCAACAAAACAAGAAACCCGACACCATCAAAGCTTACAACACCACCACTGACATCATCCGGGGTTACACGGGGAGCAAACCATATTGTCCCAAGTGCAGCCGTCACCATGAGGGTTCCTGTGGTCCCTTTTGCAACAACTGCAAGAGGTACGGCCACCTCACCAAAGATTGCCGCTCACCTGCCAACAACAATTCCAACAACAACACCAGACCACCCAAAGTATGCTTTGAGTGTGGGAAACCTGGGCATTTTAGGGACTCGTGCCCAAAACTGAAGAACAACAACAACAACAACCGCAACAACAACAACAACAACACTCGCAGCAGAGCTTTCGTCATCAAATCTGGGGACGCCCGCCAGGACCCGAATGTGGTCTCGGGTATGTTCCTCCTCAACAACTTAACTGCTTCTGTTCTATTTGATACTGGTGCTGATAGAAGCTTTATCTCCGATGATTTTTGCCCATTACTTGACATCACTCCTGTTGCCTTAGATGTTAAGTACACTGTAGAGCTAGCCAATGGAAAACTTGTAGAAACCACCAGTGTGATACCTAATTGCACTTTAAACCTAGCTGACGAGACCTTTTCGATCGATCTTATACCCATTGAAATCGGCAGTTTCGACGTCATTATTGGAATGGACTGGTTGTCCAAACATCGAGCTGAAATCGTTGGTCACGATAAGATCGTCCGTATCCCACTCGCTGTCGGTGGAACCTTGATCATACAGGGGGAGACCGGTGGGACGGGATTCAATATAATCTCCTGCTTAAAAACCCGAAAATTTCTGAGAAAGGGTTACCCTGCGATACTTGCACACATCACCGAGAAGAAGTCAGAGGAGAAGCGACTTGAGGATGTGCCGATTGTTAGAGACTTTCCCGAAGTCTTTCCGGAAGAACTACCTGGTCTACCTCCGCCTAGACAGGTTGAGTTCTCAATCGATCTCGTGCCGGGTGCCGCACCGGTGGCCCGCGCACCATACCGTTTAGCCCCATCCGAACTTCAGGAGTTGTCCTCTCAGTTACAGGAACTGCTGGATCGAGGATTCATTAGACCGAGTTCTTCACCTTGGGGAGCTCCGGTCTTATTTGTCAAAAAGAAGGACGGTTCATTCCGAATGTGCATCGACTATCGAGAGTTGAATAAATTGACCGTCAAGAACCGTTATCCACTTCCTCGCATTGATGATCTATTCGACCAACTTCAGGGTTCAAGTTTCTACTCAAAAATCGATCTGCGATCAGGTTATCATCAGTTACGAGTTCGCGACACCGATATTCCAAAAACTGCCTTCAGAACTCGTTACGGGCACTACGAATTCCAAGTGATGCCCTTTGGTCTAACCAACGCACCGGCTGTATTCATGGACCTCATGAACCGGGTGTGCAAACCTTACCTCGATAAGTTTGTCATTGTCTTTATCGATGACATACTCATTTACTCGCGCAACGAGCAAGAACATGCGCAACACCTCAGAACCATCCTTGAACTACTTAGACACGAGGAGCTTTACGCTAAATTCTCTAAGTGTGAGTTCTGGATTCAAACCGTTCAATTTCTTGGTCACGTGATCGACAGTCAGGGAATTCACGTGGACCCATCAAAGATCGAGGCTATCAAAGACTGGCAAGCACCCACCTCTGCAACTGAAGTACGACAATTTTTGGGTCTTGCTGGGTATTATCGACGATTTATCGAAAACTTCTCCAAAATAGCTCAATCACTCACGGTACTGACTCAGAAGGACAAAAGGTTCGATTGGACCGAGAAACAAGAGTCAGCGTTCCAACTTCTGAAACAAAAGCTTTGCAGTGCTCCAATTCTTTCACTACCCGAAGGCACCGATGACTTCGTGGTATACTGTGATGCTTCTCACCAAGGTCTTGGTTGCGTGCTGATGCAACGAGACAAGGTCATTGCTTATGCCTCACGACAGCTAAAAATTCACGAAAAGAACTACACCACTCATGATCTCGAGCTTGGAGCTGTCGTTTTTGCTCTCAAAATCTGGAGACATTATCTCTACGGCACTAAGTGCACTATCTTTACCGACCACAAAAGTCTCCAACATATCTTCGATCAGAAGGATCTCAATATGAGGCAACGTCGTTGGGTCGAGTTGCTTACCGATTACGATTGCGAGATCAAGTACCATCCAGGGAAGGCTAATGTTGTAGCTGATGCCCTCAGTCGAAAGGAACGACCTAAACCACTTCGAGTCCGAGCCCTCAGTATGACCATTCACAACGATCTTACCATTCAAATTCATACCGCTCAGATCGAAGCCCTGAAATCCGAAAACATCAAAAATGAAGCCTTGCGGGGCATTGACAAACAATTCGAAATCAGACCTAACGGGATTAGGTATTTCTCAAACCGAATCTGGTTGCCCAGTTTTGGGAACCTAAGAGGCTTGGTGATGGACGAAGCTCACAAGTCTAAATATTCTATTCATCCCGGATCCGATAAGATGTACCACGGCATCAAGGAATTCTACTGGTGGCCAAACATGAAAGCCGAAATCGCCACTTATGTCAGCAAGTGTCTTACTTGCTCGAAAGTCAAAACCGAACATCAGAAACCGCCTGGTTTACTCCAGCAACCTGAAATCCCTGAATGGAAATGGGAACAAATTGCCATGGATTTCATAACCAAACTACCCAAGTCGTCGAACGGTTGCGATACCATTTGGGTGATCGTTGACCGCCTCACTAAATCTGCTCATTTCCTAGCAATCAAGGAAAACGATAAAATGGAACGCCTTACACAAATCTACATCAAGGAAATCGTTTCTCATCACGGCGTTCCAATCTCGATCATCTCTGACAGAGATGCCCGTTTCACCTCTCACTTTTGGCAATCACTTCAGAAAGCATTGGGTACCCGTCTCGATATGAGTACCGCGTACCATCCTCAAACCGACGGTCAAAGTGAACGAACCATTCAAACCTTGGAAGATATGCTACGCGCCTGCGTAGTTGATTTCGGTACAAACTGGGAAAAACATCTACCGTTGTGCGAATTCTCGTACAATAACAGTTATCACGCCAGCATTAAGGTTGCACCTTTTGAGGCACTGTACGGTCGTAAGTGCCGATCACCGATCTGTTGGACTGAAGTGGGAGATAGTCAGCTCACTGGTCCTGAACTCATTCACGCCACCACTGAGAAAATTTTGGAAATCCAAAACAGACTCAAAACCGCACGTGATCGTCAGAAAAGTTATGCTGACGTGAGACGCAAACCACTCGAGTTCCAAGTTGGGGATCGAGTTCTCTTAAAAGTATCGCCTTGGAAAGGCGTCATCCGTTTTGGCAAACGCGGGAAGTTGAATCCCCGGTACATCGGGCCTTTTGAGATCCTCGAACGGATTGGCCCCGTAGCTTATCGATTGCAGCTGCCATCCGAACTCAGCAGCGTGCACCCTACTTTTCATATTTCAAATCTGAAGAAGTGTCTGTCTGATGAGACACTTATCATTCCATTAGATGAAATTCGTGTTGACGATAAACTTCACTTCGTTGAGGAACCCGCTGAAATTATGGACCGTGAGGTCAAACAACTGAAACAAAGTCGTATTCCCATCGTCAAGGTCAGATGGAATTCGCGGCGTGGTCCGGAATTCACTTGGGAACGGGAAGACCAAATGCGACTCAAATATCCTCAACTTTTCACTGATTCCACATCAAACACGACTTTGAGCTAAATTTCGGGACGAAATTCTTCTAACAGGGGGAGAATGTAACACCCGCCAAATTAGGACTAGAGATTAGTGCCTAATCGAATGTTAATACATGTAATTAGTTCCTGGTTAGGCTAATTAATGTATCGAATTATATATATTGTTGAATATATACGAATATGCGATTTGATTAAATCGTACGCAATTTAAATCGGATGTATTTCGATTCAAATTTAATATGGACGTTGGTGACAAATTTTATTAAATAACGTTGTTATGTCAAAAATATTATTATTATAATATTTCGTATTCGTTCGTACCATACAATCAGAAATTATACAATTTAAAATGTAAAACGCGCAAACTAAATAAACCAACTTACATTATTAACTCAAACGTAAACTTATTTGTAAAATAATTAAATAAAATATCACGTAATAATTTGTATTTAAAACGTACCATTTAATATTTAAAATAATTAATTAACGTTGAAACGACGGAGCAAACGAACACCGCACGGAGCGGGAACGCGGGGCGAAAAATGGGAGGATAACCTCCCATTTCCCACTCTCTTTTTCTCACTTTCTCATCTCTCTTTCTCCTTCTCCTTTCTTTTCTCTCAACTCCACCAACCACCCCCACCTTCAAAAATCTCACAAAAACGCAAAATAAACATATCAAACGACTTCGGATCTTCAAGATTTTTAGAGATTCACGACCACCGCGACACGATCTATCTTTCTATCTTTCCGAAATTTCATTTCGGCGATTTGTAAGTTTCCGACACCTCTCGTTTTTAAGTGTTTTTACTTGTTTGCGGTTTGTATCGACTTATAATGTTCAAATAAGGGTTGGGTAAAAGTTTTGGACCGAACGGAAACCGAAAAACTCGTTTTCGACCCATTTTCCGGCCAACAGACCGCTACGTCGCATTTGGCCCGGAATTTATGCGACGTCAGCCTCTACGTCGCAAAACACCTCGTGACGTCGCATAGTGCGACGTCAGTCACAACGTCGCATTAAATTGCGACGTCGCATATAGCGACGTCAGCCTTAACGTCGCCAATACCTCGCCACGTCGCACTTAGCGACGCAAGCCCCTACGTCGCAGAAATCACCTACGTCGCATTAGCGACGTAGCACCCTACGTCGCATTAAATTGCGAAACGTCGCCTTTAGCGACGTCATGCTCTACGTCGCAATCCTACCTGCGACGTCGCACCCTACGTCGCACAAACCAGAACCTCAAAAACACAGATTTTTACTAAGTGTCGAGACTCGAAATTTATCACTCGATTTTACCCAAATTCAGATCCAGATGCGTTTTTCGTCAAAGCAATATAGTAGAAATAAAAATTTTCCAAGCTGACCTGGCAGCTCGACCCCAGCCAGGGGCTCTGCCCCTTGGACCCCGCCAGGGGCTGCCGCCCCTTGGACCCCGCTACCAGGGGCGCTGCCCCCGGACCCCCGTACTTAGATTTCGTAACGGCTTATAAAACACAATCAAAACACATTTTTCAAGTAAAACGCCACGAAATCGAAATGGTAATAATTGGGATTATTATTACAAATCCGTCACCAACGGGCCGTACACTTTTCAAACACTTAAACGTATCAACAAACAGTGGAGATTTGGACATTATAGTTGGACGAACAACTACAAGGTAGTCTTATTAGATACCTTCGCATATTATAACCATCGCGTGTCATGGACACCCTCAGGTTACAAGTCTTTGGACTTCGATTCTCGGCTAATCATCCTCAGTTTATTTTCATAAACTCAACGACTCAGGTGAGTCTCATAGCCCCTCTTTTACTGTTTTACTCAGGGGTGTGATATACTGCTCAACTTTTAACATGTGAACGCAAGTACCAACTTTTCATATACTACATGAGTTTTTTCGAAACTAATCATTTAAAGTCCTCCGTCAGCATAGTTGTTAATACGTTGTAGCGTGAATATTAGTATATGGTACCATATAGGATTGACCCTCCTCGTTCGGGTTAGCAAGCACTAACCGGGTAAACGAACGTACTAATATTTGGGAAGACGAATGTGGATTAGGCATTCGTGGAGGCACCTCGCCCGGAATTCTCTATAGGGGACCCGGCCCTCGAGTTAAGCTCAACTATGTGCTCATGGCTGTATACACGATGATTATCATTAAATTGCTGGATGCAATTCATTATTTAATTGCTGGATGCAATTCATTATTAAATTGCTGGATGCAATTCGTTATTTAAATCTTGCGGTTCATACGATATTACTTGATTTCAAACCTGTGAGCTCACCAGCTTTATAGCTGACCTTTTAGCATATATCGCAGGTACCCAGCAGTAGGATGTTTCTGCTTCAGGATTTAGCTCGAGTCAGCATACAGACGATTGAGATTTTCTTGCATTAGTATATTTTGTATAAGTACTTATGTACTGAAATCTCATTTTATTTAACTCGAGCTATGTAAAGCTTTAAACGTTGTAAACATTTCAGTTATCAATATATTTTGTTAAAACGACGCATATAGAGTCGTTTGCTATTTATCTTTGTGCTTTGTTATTGATTAGTAACACCCAAATCAAGCTTCCGCAAATCATCAAATTTGGGGGTGTTACAGTGGGGGCCTTAAATCCAATTTTTTTAGACTTAGACCCGAGACTTTTACCAAACTCTTCGATACGTTAGATTTTATCGAGTCATGTTAGATTTATGAAGATTTTTACATACCTTTTTAGTAGATCTTGATATCGACGTCACCTTCAAAATGTTAAAAAGGTGAAAAGGTTGAAAATCTATCACAAATTGATTTGCTAAAGTAAAAGGTTGAAAATCTATCACAAAGTAAAAAGTAAATAACAACCTTTGCTAAAATTTTGTTATGTACTTGAGAGATATGATATAATATAATGATAAACTAATACTTACTGTGATAATAGTAATTCATCTAAGGTAAACTAGAAAAGTTGATAATAACTAATATAATGATGAAAAAAAAATATATGAATGGATTGAGTTTTAAAAGTATTTTCATTGATATAATTTTCATCAGGTAATACAAACAAAATTATTTATCGTCAAAGTTGAAAAAGAAATACTTCAAAAAGTCAAAGGTGGACATTTGTAATGGGACGAAGGTAGTAGCTCTTTATATATACAAAGAAAAAGATTAATAGAGAAGATAATGTAGTTTATATTGGTGTTTGAAGTGACTAAAAGTATAGTTTGGTTGGTCATATATATTTTTATATTATTATTATATTATTTCTACACTTCATTTTTTTTAAAAAAAAAACAAGTAATGGTTTGAGAGAAATGATAAACCAAGAGTAGGGCCTCTAAGAGAACCAAACGTTCAACGTAATTCGTGAACTGTTCGACGGAAAGTTCATTTATGTTTGTTCGTTTCGTTATACGAAAGAACATGAACGAAATTTTGCTTTCGTTTAATTATATGAATGAACATGAACATATGTCTCGTTCGTTCATTTACATTTGTGAACGTTCGATAACATGTTCGTTTGTTAACCAAAAATCAATAGATATTTGTATATCTTATTTTAATCTCATCGAAATTCTAAATATAATAGTATTCAAAATCCGTATATTTTCATTCTAAATATAAAATTATTAAGCACTTAGATGTCTTATAAAAGATATTGATATGTTATAATTAAGCATCATAATCATATTGTGATCGTATTGTAATGCTGAATATTCATCGTTATCTTTCAAGTTATATATATATATATATATATATATATATATATATATATATATATATATATATTCGTTTGTGTTTGTGTTCCTTGAGGTTTGTTTAAGTTATTAATGAACGAATGCATTAAATTATGTATTCGTTCGTTTGCGTTCGTGAACAAACAATTTTTCTTAGTGAATGAACATGAACAACAAAATACATTCGCTTATCCGTTGTTGTTCGTTCGTTTATTCGATAAAACCTTAATGAACGAACACAAACAGGTTTCGTTTCGTTTGTGTTCGTTCGGTTCATTTACATGCTTAACCAAGAGTCTTGAATTTACGAATATTATATGCACGGCTTTTAATTTCTCTTCTGGACTCCACGAGTTAGATATTATCTAAATTAAAAATGGTTTTGCAAAACATAGCTCTAAGAATATAATTAACATGAATGGTTGGTAAATGGTGAGAATAACTAATTTAATGGTGCCCGTATAAGTTATTGACGGTTACAGCATGTTCATTGACGGTTATTTGCGTAAGTCAACCATTTGTACGTGACAGGAAATTTTTAAATATAATAATCCTTAGACCTATTTAGCAAATACCATTAAAATTAATGTAGAAACTTTCCCAACGTTTATTTATGGAGCAACGCTAGTATCACACAATTTTCACAAAATGAAACTCACAAAATGATGTGACATCTAAGATGCACCAATTAAATCCACATCTTTTTTCTCTCTAATTATTTTCTCCCTTCATCTCATTGGTACACATCATTTTGTGGGCAAAATTTTGTAAACTTTTTGTGATTTTATCATTTCTCTTATGAAAAGAGCAATGCTGGAATCACACAATTTTCACAAAAGGAAACTCACAAACGTAGACCCAACATCTGTCGAACCACATATAATGCATATTGCATGTATGTTAAAGAGCTTAGAGTCTGGGAATGCGTTAAACTTGTGCCTGATACCATTTGTGTGTATCTTACTTACACTTGTCATTTTTAATGTATCAAATTTTCAAAAAAGGTGTTTAGTGTATTTTGGTGACGTGTCGTTAGTTTAAAGTGCCACGTGGCATCATCATGAAACTTCGACACATCATCAAAACATCACAAAAGTACACTAAAACATCATTTTTGAAAATTTGATGCATTAAAAGTGACGAGTGTAAGTATGATACACACAATTAATATGGGCCACAAGTTTAGTATATTCTCAGACACTAAGCCCAATGTTAAAAACATAATGGTAAGCTAGAAAACTTTCGTTTTAGTTTGCTTCTGTTGTTGCAGCACCACCGGTGAACCACCAACTCCGGTGGTGGTGCAACTACCCCTAATTTCTACACCACCGAGGTTGCCACTCAGGCTAATGAATTCACGATCAAGTATTATGCATGCATGTGTATCTGATTCGGATCTAGAATTGGGTCGAAGTCGAATTAAATGAAGATTTTGACAGATAATGAGTTTATTGAGGTTGGATTGAAAGGGGTTTGATATTGCGAGAATGAAGAAGAATTTGTGAAAGAGATTAATCAAGAGAAGGTGAACAAATCCATAGTAGGGCGATTTTGGTGATGAAACATGTTAGTGAACCATTGCGATGACTCGTGTAAAAAAAAAATTCGTATTTGATAAAAATACAGTTTATTGGGATTATTTTTTGTAATTTTTCTACATAAGGATAAATTAGTTTCTAAGATATTCACAAAATTAAGATAAAACAAACAATTAAGACTCATTAATGATAAAAGAAAATTGATACAATACCAATAAAGACATAAACATGTGAACAAATCCATAAAGCTAAAAAACGTGACAATTATTATTCTATTCTAAAAGAAGGAACTTGTCATATATAAAACGGCACTTCATCTCAATCCATATCTCAATTTCAATCTTGTTAAGTTGTTATATACCACAAAAACAAACCAAATTAACATATACACAAATCTACACACACAACCAAATTCATGGTGACACCTACAATGAGTATCACTTACCAAAATAAGGTAGTCGTAGTAATGGTTCCACTTCCTTTACAAGGCCATCTCAACCAACTCCTCCACCTCTCCCGTCTTATCTCTGCCCATAACGTCCCCGTCCATGTCATCTCCACCATGACTCACGGCCGCCAAGCCAAGCTCCGGTTACAAGGGTGGGACCCAAACACAATATCCACCATCTTTTTCCATGACTACCCTATTCCAACTTTTGCATCACCACCTCCTAACCCTAATTCCACCAACAAATTCCCTTCTCATCTTTTACCTCTATGTGAAGCCGCCACTCATCTCCGCAGTCCAGTGGCGGCTCTCCTTCGTAAACTCAGTCCCACCACAAACCGGCTCGTTGTCATCCATGATTCTCTCATGGGTTCTGTCGTTCAAGACTTTGTTTCCATCCCAAACGCCGAATCTTACACCTTTCATAGTGTATCGGCTTTCTCTATTGCTTTATACACTTCCCAACAAGTTGGTGAACAAATTCAAAAGTTAATCGAACCACAAGCCCTTACGTACGAATTGATCTCGTTTGAGGGTTGTTTTTCATCCGAGTTCAAGAAATTCATCAATAGCCAACACGAATACACAAAACTCAGCTTGGGTCGTATTTACAATACGTGTAGAGCCGTCGAACAGCCAATCTTGGACTTACTAGAAGCCGATGCACGAATCAAAAACAAGTTACTTTGGGCTCTTGGACCCTTTAATCCTGTGGATATCAAAAGGTATATATCTTCTGAATACATTTAATGCGTAAGAAACTTTTTGTTCAATTAATGAATCTCAAGTGTTTTGTTATGTAGTTTCAATTGTTCAATTGTGTTTCAATGGTTCATCTCAATATGTATCATTTCAGGGCATTTTCTTAATCTCTATATCAATATATTATTTTGTTTTTCGCAAAAAAAAAAAAAAAAAAAAAAAAATTAATGTATCTCAATATCTGCACTTTATGCACAAGTTAGACGTACACCGAATAGTTGAAGAGTTTAACTTGAACACTTCATGTTTGTAAATGTGACACGTCGTCATTATTATTTTGATATTTTTTTACAAGTGTTTATTGTTTATTAAATTTTACATTTTTTACCGATTGTATAACTGATGGTTTATTATTTCGTTATATATTAAACTTTACACTTTTTACTATTATATGAGCCGAACTTTGAAAACTTCTATCGTATGTGTTGAACATGTTAATATGGTCTATTGTATGTAAAATTTCCTTTTTGGGTAAGGCCCAAATAGGAAAGTTTCCTTTTGTGGCCTTACCCAAAAAGGAAATAATATATACAATAGACCATATTTACAAGTTCACTACATACAATAAAACAATGAAGCAATGAAAGTATGTCGCATACAATAGTAAAAAGTGTAAAGTTTAATACATAACTAAACAATAAACCATTTAAAGAATTATTGCTTAAGTTTGATTTTCACGTCACTTTTTGTAGGCTACTATTCCATGAGTACCAAATACATGGTAGTGTGAATTTTCGAATTCCCTTGGCAAAATTATCGATTTATGAACGTACATGAGGTTTTTTAAATATATGACAAATAAGGCAATTTATAAGGTTCAACTAACGTAGAGGCTCACTAACGACACAGTTTTCTAATAATTTTTTTTTTCTCTCTCTAATAGTTAATTAGTCATGTGCAATTTGAACTATTGAATCGATGTATCGTAATTGAAAGATTTATTGAGTTATTAACAAAATCCTCTGATATTAAAATCAAGAAGATTTAAACATTTTATATCATCACACATAGATTAAACGTATCATATTATTTTCGCGAATTCGGAGGCCCTCAAAATTGAGAGACCATGACCCATGAGCGATCGCTCACCTCTCACCCTTAGAGGCGGTTCTGACCAACTTCACCGCTACACAGACTTTTAGAAAGCATGGTCTAATGACTCACCTCTAGCTAGCATGCATATTAGTTTAAACTATTTTACATCCTCATAATTGCATGCGACATCAATTTAATACGTTATACGCAACGTTTTAAGACCCGGTTCGAACGGCCCGGTCGGACCGGTCGGACCGCATTTTTAGAGTTTTCCGGGCCATTTAAAACCGGGTTTTTCAATATGTTGACTAGTCAACGACCCGGTTGACCCGGCCGGTCGGACCGGGTTGGACCGGGACCCGGAAAGGCACATTGACCCGGGTTTCATGTTTTTTTTTTGTTTTTTTTTTATTTTTAATTTCTATGTACATATAATCATTTATATTTAGGGAATATTTACTGATTGTGTATTTCAAGAATAATAAGGGTAATAAGTGATTATTTGACTGATGTGTCATCACCATTTATTACTCTATGGATTATATAATTATTATATTGATGTGTATTCCAAGAATAACAAGAGAATCGATTTGTCATCACCCTTTATTACTCTATGGATTATAATTATTATACATGATATAATTAATAATTATATTTATAATTATAAAAAAAATAAAAAATTCACTAAATATTACTATTGTATACTATTATTAAATCCGGTCCGACTTTCCGGTCCGACCGATCCGACCAGAAAATAACAATTTTCCGGGTCGACTAAAAACCCGGGTTTTAAAACACTGGTTATACGCATTTACGTGAATTGTAAATTAACTTATAATAGTACATTTGTTGTAGTGGGTCAAAAGTCTCGAGAAATGATGGTGGTCCGGTCGCAAAATGCCTCAATTGGCTTGACAAACAATCATCGAACACCGTGATCTTTGTTTCTTTTGGAACAACAACTACGTTTTCCCAAGAGCAAATCATCGAGATCGCAATCGGGTTAGAAAAGAGTGATCAAAAATTCATATGGGTGGTTCGTGAAGCGGATAGAGATGTATTTATCGATAATAACAATAATAATAATTTTCGTGTTGAACTGCCAGAAGGGTTTGAAGAAAGAGTTAAAGATCGAGGAATTGTCATTAGAGAATGGGCACCCCAATTAGAAATATTGGCTCATTCGTCTATAGGTGGATTTATGAGTCATTGTGGATGGAACTCGTGTATAGAAAGTATATCTATGGGTGTTCCTATAGCCGCATGGCCTATACATTCGGACCAACCAAATAATGGCGTGTTGGTAACACAAATTCTTAAAGTAGGGTTGTTGGTGACCGAATGGTGCCAACGAGAACAAGTGGTAGAGGCGACGATCATGGAGACTGCTGTGAGGAGATTGATGGATTCAAAAGACGGTGACGAAATAAGGAAACGAGCGATGGCGATGGGACGTCGTGTTAGAAAGTCAACCAGAGATGGTGGTGTTAGTCGGATGGAGTTGGAGTCGTTTATTGGTCATATAAGTCGATGAATCGAATTCTACCGGTTTCAGTTCACGATGATTTGATATATTTTTCTTAAGAGTTTCGATGACGACAACTGTTAAAATCGTCGTTACGAATACGGACTTTAGACATTAAATGGTAATACATTATAGTGGTTCATAGTTTTCCAACTTTACTCAATTTACATTTGTATGTATTCAACTTTACATTTGTATCTATTCAACTTTGTAACCTTTTATTTCATGTATTCGAGATTATAAAAGTGTCTTTTCTATACACTTAAGTTACTAATTTATGTATAGAATTTAAAAAAAGATTCATCAATTTATGTAGCGAAAAACTTATATACAATAGTTATTTAAAACTTGAATACATACGGATGGTAGGATGTCTCGATGTTGGATGGTTAAAGGCTTTACGTTGGTATTCATTCGGTTTAAACCAAACCTAATAGATAAAACAAATTATCTTAAATTATAGTATAAAAAACACTTGATTATGTCATCAAAATTTTAATTAACCAATCAAACTCTTTGATTTTATGCAATTAACTTAAAATTAGGACATAATAATGTCATAAATAATATTAATAGTTAATTAAAAAAATACAACTTAATAATGATTTTATTTACTTTGATTTGTTCAGTACTAATCCTTTCAATATCCACATATACTTTTTACGTACGTATATTTAATTTAATTTTATAACTATGTTTTTTTCTTAAACAATGAAAAAATCTATTTAAAAGTCAAAATTAATTAAAAATAAAGTGTGTCTCGATAACATGACTTTAAATTTTTTTATTTATAAAATTATGTAAGTAATTTATAAAGTTACGAAATTAATTAAAAATAAAAAAAATGTTTACACATAATTTATAAGCGGGTTTATTGTTTTGTTATGTATTAAAAATTACCCTTTTTTTACTATTGTATGAGTCGAATTTTGAAAAATTTCTATTGTATGTATTGAACTTGTAAATATGGTCTATTATATGTAAAATTCCCTTTTTGGGTAAGGTCCAAATAGAAAAGTTTCCTTTTTTGGCCTTACCCAAAAAGGAAATAATACATACAATAGACCATATTTAACAATTCACTACATACAATAAAACAAATGAAAGTATGTCGCATACAATAGTAAAAATGTAAAGTTTAATACATAACGAAATAATAAACCCTTTATAAATTAAAATTAACACATACTTTTAATATTCAACACGCGTGTATAATATATTCATCTAAAAATTAATTTTTTTCCGCTCCCCATGCGCGGGTTAGAACTGTTTGTTAATGTACAAAAACTAACATTAATTTGACATTAAGGGTATGCTTTATAGACATACTACAAAACAATACAGTTTTATCATATACGTTATGTCCGTACATATAAAAACCAAATATAAATTTTACGCGCCGTGTATATACACGGGTTTGAAATCTATTATTAAATTAAAAGAAAAGCGGCTATCGATCAATTTCATTTTTAAACTTTTTGTAGTTGGGGGCTTGGGGCTACTACAACTTAGGGGTGTTCAATCGGTTTAAACCGAAAACCGAATAGTTGATTTCCGTTTATATTTAACGACGAAAGATAACGATATTTAATACGTTATTTAATTCGTTATTTATTACTCAACTTTATATTTAATGTTTTCCACTTTATCTTTAATGCTCTTTAATATAATTTATTACTTAATTAGCCGTTTCGGACATACTTTCTAGATTAAGTATTAATTCATCTATACTATATGCGGAATTGTTTTCTATTTTTTCTTCTAGTATTTTTACCTTTTTATTTAAACTTTCTAGTTCTTGTTTTAACTTATTATTTTCCTCTTCTTGATTTTTCATATATTTTCTTTTTACTTTTTCTAAACAGTCTAAAGATAATTGGACATCTTCTATTATTCTAGATCTATAATAACTTATTGAAAATTTTTCTTTTATATGTTTTCTAAATTTTCTTAATTCTTCTATCATTTCTATTATTTCTTCATTAGTGCTTTTTCTCTCCTTTCTTTTTCTATATGGTCCTCTTTTATAATGTGCTTCCATTTATATTCTATTATTGAGGTTAGTTACTACTGAACTTAATTCTTTAACCTGCTCTTTTAATTTATCTAATTGATTTTCTTTATATAAGTTAGTTTTTCTAACTGGGCCTTCTATTTCATTTATTCTAGGTATTATTGGATTACTTGACTCTCCTATTATATTTCCTATTTTTAACTGATAAAATTTTTTACTATGACTTTTTAAGAATTCTCTTTGTATTTTATCTTCTTGTATTAAAGTACTTGTTTTATTAAATAGTTTTTCTGTGTATAACCTATCTAAATTTTTATATTGAATGCTTAATGAACTGTTACTTAATGCATATGCTATTCTATAACAAACCACTAAAGGTATGTCACCATGTTCCATTAATTCCTTATTTTTAAAATTGCATGTAACTCCTATACAATTATCTATATTTCGTGTTTCTAGGGGTATAGGATATTGTAAGGCTACATTAAACTTTATTACTCCATATCCTAGATCACCTTCAATACTTCCTAACGAACTATATTGTTTTTGTTTTATCCTATTGTCTTCAATTTTTAGTTCTACTGGTGTTTTAATACCTTCTCTAAATGTTGATTTTATTATTATTTGTACTACATTTATATGTATATATCCTATCTTTTTCCTATGCTCTTCCTTTATTTTTTGTAATCTTTTAACTACTTGATTTATTTGCACAACTGGTGCTTGAAACCTATTATTAGCTTGCTCTATTTTTACATTTTGTTCTCCTTGCATTATTCCATAATATATTATATTTTCTCTATTTAATCTTTCGACTAAAGATCTACTTATTCCATCCGATTCTTTTAAATTAAGTGTTCCTTGATTTTTAACTTTTGTTACTAATTTTTTATCTAATAATATATCTGAGATATAACTTCCTGCTTCTTCTTTATTTTCTATCTCTTGATATTCTTCAGACATTATTTATATTTTCATCTATGTCTTTATAGTATAAATTAATTCTAGGTATTTTAAAACCATTTAATATGATTTCTTTATTATTTATTTCATAATTAAATTTTCTAAAAAATCTATTCCTAATAGGATGTTTTTACCATCTAGGGTTTTCCTATATTCTATAGGTATTTCCATTTCCACTTTTAATTCTTGACTAAATATTATTTCAATTGATGTTAACTTAGTGTTTAATTTTTTATGACTAATTTCTTCTATTGAATCATATATTTCGGATACTAAATCTGGGCTAATATGACTACTACATGCTCCTGTATCGATTAAGACTACCAATATTTGGTGATTAATACTAGCTATTATATGATACTGATTATAATTCTGTTTATCTAGTTTTATTTTAAAACCTTTCATTTTTTATATTTTTATCAATATTTCTTTTAAACCCTGTAGAAACTAGTAAAGATAAATGCAGTTTAGATTTTTGGTATACCTGACTTGATCTGGAAATTTGTTATTGATCAATGATGTCTCCAACCCTACTGCGGAATAAGCATCCTTTACGGCCACCTGCCTTCGACGGACTTTTTCAACGCAAGCTTTTCAGGGCTCCAGGATTATCTTGTATGATCTAACTAATTCCAAACAATAGTTGGTATATTAATCTAAACCTGCTTTTCTCCTAGTTCCTTGTGGAACCTTTTAGTTCCACATGGATGTATATAAACATAGCTTTTATTGATAATATATTTTACAGACTCGATTATAGAATAGACACTTGAATTGGTGTAAGTGCGAGTTGCCTATTCTATGGACTGGACATGATTATTTATAGATAGAATGGATAGTACATGTCACTATCTCATCCGACTCACAGATAAGATTTCTTATCGAAAATCTTTATCTTTTACATTATTGCTTTCTTTAGTGCTTAAGGGGGACCCCTCTTGGTCACATTAACACGTCTATTCTATATTATTGTTGTTGCTTCCGTCACTGCTTGCGTCTTGAATTATTTCAATTTCCTCGCCATTCTTCTCACATATTGTGCATGTGTGATCTTCTAGAAATTCTTTGTATAGACGTGTACAAAGATATTCCTTTACTTCTTGACTGTAGCTGAATTCATTCTTGATTAATTTAGACATAAAATCTGTTAGTAATTTTACATCTAACTCTGTTGGATTTTTTGCTTGATGACTCCAGATTAAGATTGAACTTGCTGCATAGTTTATTCTTCCTTGAATCTTGATGCCCTTATGTAGCATTAAAACATAATTATTTCCAAAATGCTCTAATTCGTCTCCTTGACCTATTGCTGGGTAGTTTTTATTGCTTGTACCTATCTGACATATCTGAACTGCTGGCTGCGTAACCTCTCCTTCTGCATTGAACTATGGAATTGTTCCTAGGATTTTTAGAAATCCTTCTTTCTTATCTAAGATCTTGCTGATGTAGATATTTAGTGCCGTCTTCATCTTACTTGGGAAATACTGAAATAAACTGTTTCCTTTGAAATAGATACAATTTATTAATCCTGCTTGAAACATCATGTATGTCTTTATTGCGTCTGCTTCTGGTAACACTACTGCTTTTGGACCTTGATACGTAGTATCTATTGGGTAGATACTTGTAGCTTTATCTTCTTCGGAATACTTAAGAAGAAAATTGTATTCCTTTTCAAATATTCTTTTTGTAAGCCTACAGTTGTCTTCTATCTGTTGTCTGGACTGAATACTGCTAATTGTTAAGTTCCGTTGTTGTGGAATGCTGCCAATTACTGGTATCTTTTTCTCTAGTGGTATCGAACCTTTCACTGGTTGTGCTGGGGTTGATATCTTTTGTGCATAAATTTTTTTATTCTTGTATTCTTCGAGTGCTTTCTTTGCTTCTGCTAAACTTAGATATTTGCTGTGGATGATTCCCTTTTTCCCTGTAATGAAAATGGCTGCTTTACTCCATTCATCGAAAATACCCTGGTTTGGGCCATTAAAAATGACATAGAATTTCTTGGCTCTTTCTTCTTCATCATATATTTCCTGTTTCATTTGTTTTTTACTGGATTCTCCCCCCGCTGGAAAAAGTTGGGTTGTTACTGCTTCTAGGCGTTCTCCACCTGTCTTCTTTTCTCCTGCTGTTCCTAACAATGATATTGCTTCGTTAATTTTTTCGTATTCTTTCTGCATTGTTGCGGCTTCCTTTTGCATGATTTTTATTGTTTCTTGTTTTTCTGAAATTGCTTTTTGTAGCGCATTCTTCTTTTCTTGAAACATTTTTAAAATTTCTTCCATTCTCTCGTGAGTGTATCTGCTAGAAAATTCTGAGTGCCTGGAATATGAACTGCAATAAAATCAAACTGTTGGATGGTTAAGCTCCATCGTAACAGTCTTCCTTTATTATAAGTCTCTTTTAACTTATAATTTATAAAATCTTTTACATAGGTGTTATCTGTTTGAAAAATAAATTTTACTGGCTGTAAATCAATGCGAAACTTTTTAAGTGCGTTGATGAATGCCAAAAGTTCTTTTTCATGTACTGTATAGTTTTGTTCAGCTGGCTTAAACGTTCCTGAAATCCATTTAGATAACAAGATTGTTTTGCTTTTGGCTTTTCCCAATTCTGTTTGCATAGACTGACTTGAAGAGCTAGTATCACTCTTTGTCACAATGTCTCCATTGTTTGGTTGTCCATTTGGACCTAATTGCTTTGCCTGGTTAGGCCTGATTGCTTCCAAACCATCATATTGTTTAAGATAATTCTTAACTTCTGATGGCTTGTTGTGCGCAATATACTCTTTAAACTCTTCATATGCTCCTGGAACTGCTTGAAGGACTGCGCCCCAAGTAGTGTCACTAGCATCAGTGTTTAAAATAAGTAAATCACTAGGCTTTGCAATATACAGCCTTGGTAAGTTTTCACAAATAGTTTTTAGTTGCTTAACAGCCAAAGTGGCTAATTCTGTCCATTTCCATGGACGTTTTAATGAAATCATTTTTTGTAATAATTCTCTTTCTTTTGCTAAATGCCTTAAAAATAGAAAGAAAAGTTAAAAATTTTGTCTAATTTTTAATGGATAAAGGCCCGTTAGGATTAGCAAACTCTTATACACAAAGTTTAATAGAATTAACTCTAGGAAACTTGAGATTAACAACAAGAAATAAACAATTAATTGAGACTGTTTTAAAAACACATGAACAACACTTATTGTTAATGTATCAGGCTTTTGCTAAACAAGAAGCAATAAATGCAAAAATAGAACATATTAATATTTGCCTACAAGCAAATTTAGAATACGACTACGAAATTTCAGATCTTAGAGATAGACTTAAAGTCTATAAACAAAGATTATATTCGGCCTAACCATTTGGCTTAAATAAATAATTCCGATTAAATAAATGGATTCGATCCATAAGAGAAAAGGTAAAAATGGTATCAGAGCCTAGAAAAACGATAAAAAGAATATGAGCGATCAATTACGAGTTTCAGAACAAATAAAGATAGTAATTGACATGTTAAAGAAAAATACAGATGAAATAAATAATAGGTTAAATAAAGTAGAAAACAGTTTAAAACAACCTAAAGAAAATAAATATAAATATCAATTATTAATCGACTATTTAAAACAACAAGGTAAACAGCAAGGAGAAAATTTATCTTCACAAAGTCTAGAACTAGATGAGGCATTAATTACATTACAAAGTTTAGTAGTTGAACAACGGAAAAAGCAGTGTTTAACTAAAGAAGATTTAATTAGTTTCTTTAAAAGAAAACCATCAATTAGTTATAAAATGGAACCACCATTTAGAAATTAAGATGGACGATATAGAGAAATTAACTAAATTAGTAGAAAAATTGCAATTAGAAAATATACAAATGGCTAAAATAGATGACGAAGACACTCAAGGCATTATATATGGAATAGATAGTGATAATGAAGAACCCACGTTTAGAATAAACGAAGATATAAAATCAGAATCAACACCACCTAGGAGTCCAAAAAGACCTAGGACACCCAATAATGGAGAAACGAGTTATGACACATTAAATAGAAATATGGAAAAAAGTTATAGAGATTATACTTATGGAAATGGATATATAGAAAAAAATGGAAAACTTAGAAGAAGTATTCCATCAAAATTTATAGAAAAGGAACGAAGTATAATAGATGGCATATTAAACATAGATTGTGCAACGAATGCAGAAGACTTAGTATTAGTATGGATTAATAGACTAAAACTATTAATACAAACTGATGATGAAGCAATTAGTAATTTAACATTAGAAAATTTTATTACCTATGTTAAATATAAGACAACGGGAACATTAGCAGATTGGATAACTAATACCCCAATAGCAACAAATGCACAAAGAAATGATATAACTAGCGAAGCAAAATTAACATTTTTAAATATATTAGCTCAAGAAATATTTAAAGAATTCCTTGGATATGGTCCAGAAGAAGCTAGGCAAGAAGATAAACCTAATATAATTAGAATATTAAGCAATATGAGATTATGTGATCCATGTAATATAGAAAATTTCTTTTGTCAAGTTAAGGAAAACTATTATAAGGCAAAAGATAGAACAGGTTTACTAGAAGTAGTCCTTAGTAAAATACCTTATCCTATGGTACAATACATAGAAAAACAAATAGCTGATCCAACTAGAACACCAAGAGTTCAAACTTTAGGATTAATAGAAAGATTTGCCAAAGAATATAGACAACAATTATGTTTAAGGAAAATAGAGAAAACATATGTTAAAACAGTAAACCCAAAATGTTGTAAACAATTAGATAATGTACCCCAAGAATATGGTTGTACAAAACCATATAAGAAATATAAAAGGAAACAAAAATATTTTAGATATAAACCTAGAAAATACGACAGCAGGAAGTGGAAACCAAAGTATAAACGAAGGTTCAGAAAGATTTATAAACAAGATAAAAGTAAAATATGCCCTAAAGGTAAGAAAACCTGTAGATGTTGGAAATGCCAAAAAATTGGTCATTATGCAAATGAGTGTCCCAAAAAGGATAATTACAAGGATAATAAGTTAAAAATGATATATAGTATAGGTTTCGAACCTATAGAAGAAGAATATAGTGAAAATGAATCAATAGATTTTGATACATATAGTTTAAATACTGAAAGTAGTGAATATATGACTTCCAGTGAAGAGGATGAGTTCTAAAAATAGTACGTTTATAAAAGTAAAGTTGTTCAACAAACAGGTGTTAGCATATATAGATACAGGGGCAACAATATGTTTAGGAACAGAAAACCTTTTACCATTAAAATATTGGAGAAAGGTAGAAAAACCATTATTAGTAAAAATTGCTAATAATAAAACTATTACACTTAGAGAAAAAGCAGTAAATTTAGTTTTATTAATTGAAGGTCAACGTTTTCCGTTACCTAGTCTATATAAACAAAATGCGGGAATACCGTTAATAATTGGAAACAATTTCTTAAAGTTATATCAACCTTTTATACAAAGATTAGACACAGTAAGTATAACGTGTCCTAAGTTGGATAATCAAATATCCAAACAAGTCACCACAAAAATATATACAACACTTTCTCTTATCAGGGGGGAAATGATAAGAAAAGTAGCAGAAATCTTGCAAACAAAAATTTTTATGAATATTGAATTACAAATAGATACTTTATTGGAAAAAATAAGTAGTCAAAATCCTTTGGATCCAAATAAAAATACTAATGAAATTTTGGTACATATAGAATTAATTGATCCTACAAAGGAAGTAAATGTTACGAATAGGATTCCATACACCGAAAGGGATGTGGAAGAATTCCGTGAAGAAACAAATAAACAAATTGCATTAGGTATTCTTAGACATTCTAAAAGTCCACATAGTGCACCAGCTTTTTACGTGGAAAACCATAATGAATTAAAACGAGGAAAAAGAAGACTTGTAATAAATTATAAGGAAATGAATAAAGCAACAAAAGGTGATGCTTATAAACTACCAAGGCAAGATTATATTTTTAACAAAATAAGAAATTCGGAATGGTTTACAACTCTGGATGCAAAATCAGGATATTTTCAACTAAGGCTTGACGAAGAATCAAAACCTTTAACAGCTTTTAGTTGTCCACCTCAAATGCATTTAGAATATAATGTCATGCCAATGGGATTAAAGCAAGCACCAAGCCAATTTCAACGATTTATGGATTTTAACCTAAAGGGTTTAGAGTCAGTATGTCTTGCATACATTGATGACATAATTATTTTTACAAAAGGTAATAAGGAAAGTCATCTCCAACACGTAGCAAAAGTTTTAATACAGCTTGGAGAAAAGGGAGTAATTTTAAATAAAGAAAAAGCAAAAGTATGTTTACAAGAAACGGAATTTTTGGGAATGAAAATTCTCAAAGGAGGATATATTGAACCTCAAAAACATTTATTAGAAAAAATAAAGGAATTTCCAGACCAATTAAGTGATCGACAACAGATTCAAAGATTTCTCGGATGTTTAAATTACATTGGAGAAAAGGGATTTATAAGGCATTTAGCAAAAGAAAGAGAATTATTACAAAAAATGATTTCATTAAAACGTCCATGGAAATGGACAGAATTAGCCACTTTGGCTGTTAAGCAACTAAAAACTATTTGTGAAAACTTACCAAGGCTGTATATTGCAAAGCCTAGTGATTTACTTATTTTAAACACTGATGCTAGTGACACTACTTGGGGCGCAGTCCTTCAAGCAGTTCCAGGAGCATATGAAGAGTTTAAAGAGTATATTGCGCACAACAAGCCATCAGAAGTTAAGAATTATCTTAAACAATATGATGGTTTGGAAGCAATCAGGCCTAACCAGGCAAAGCAATTAGGTCCAAATGGACAACCAAACAATGGAGACATTGTGACAAAGAGTGATACTAGCTCTTCAAGTCAGTCTATGCAAACAGAATTGGGAAAAGCCAAAAGCAAAACAATCTTGTTATCTAAATGGATTTCAGGAACGTTTAAGCCAGCTGAACAAAACTATACAGTACACAAAACTATACAGTACATGAAAAAGAACTTTTGGCATTCATCAACGCACTTAAAAAGTTTCGCATTGATTTACAGCCAGTAAAATTTATTTTTCAAACAGATAACACCTATGTAAAAGATTTTATAAATTATAAGTTAAAAGAGACTTATAATAAAGGAAGACTGTTACGATGGAGCTTAACCATCCAACAGTTTGATTTTATTGCAGTTCATATTCCAGGCACTCAGAATTTTCTAGCAGATACACTCACGAGAGAATGGAAGAAATTTTAAAAATGTTTCAAGAAAAGAAGAATGCGCTACAAAAAGCAATTTCAGAAAAACAAGAAACAATAAAAATCATGCAAAAGGAAGCCGCAACAATGCAGAAAGAATACGAAAAAATTAACGAAGCAATATCATTGTTAGGAACAGCAGGAGAAAAGAAGACAGGTGGAGAACGCCTAGAAGCAGTAACAACCCAACTTTTTCCAGCGGGGGGAGAATCCAGTAAAAAACAAATGAAACAGGAAATATATGATGAAGAAGAAAGAGCCAAGAAATTCTATGTCATTTTTAATGGCCCAAACCAGGGTATTTTCGATGAATGGAGTAAAGCAGCCATTTTCATTACAGGGAAAAAGGGAATCATCCACAGCAAATATCTAAGTTTAGCAGAAGCAAAGAAAGCACTCGAAGAATACAAGAATAAAGAAACTTATGCACAAAAGATATCAACCCCAGCACAACCAGTGAAAGGTTCGATACCACTAGAGAAAAAGATACCAGTAATTGGCAGCATTCCACAACAACGGAACTTAACAATTAGCAGTATTCAGTCCAGACAACAGATAGAAGACAACTGTAGGCTTACAAAAAGAATATTTGAAAAGGAATACAATTTTCTTCTTAAGTATTCCGAAGAAGATAAAGCTACAAGTATCTACCCAATAGATACTACGTATCAAGGTCCAAAAGCAGTAGTGTTACTAGAAGCAGACGCAATAAAGACATACATGATGTTTCAAGCAGGATTAATAAATTGTATCTATTTCAAAGGAAACAGTTTATTTCAGTATTTCCCAAGTAAGATGAAGACGGCACTAAATATCTACATCAGCAAGATCTTAGATAAGAAAGAAGGATTTCTAAAAATCCTAGGAACAATTCCAGAGTTCAATGCAGAAGGAGAGGTTACGCAGCCAGCAGTTCAGATATGTCAGATAGGTACAAGCAATAAAAACTACCCAGCAATAGGTCAAGGAATTCATAACGACGAATTAGAGCATTTTGGAAATAATTATGTTTTAATGCTACATAAGGGCATCAAGATTCAAGGAAGAATAAACTATGCAGCAAGTTCAATCTTAATCTGGAGTCATCAAGCAAAAAATCCAACAGAGTTAGATGTAAAATTACTAACAGATTTTATGTCTAAATTAATCAAGAATGAATTCAGCTACAGTCAAGAAGTAAAGGAATATCTTTGTACACGTCTATACAAAGAATTTCTAGAAGATCACACATGCACAATATGTGAGAAGAATGGCGAGGAAATTGAAATAATTCAAGACGCAAGCAGTGACGGAAGCAACAACAATAATATAGAATAGACGTGTTAATGTGACCAAGAGGGGTCCCCCTTAAGCACTAAAGAAAGCAATAATGTAAAAGATAAAGATTTTCGATAAGAAATCTTATCTGTGAGTCGGATGAGATAGTGACATGTACTATCCATTCTATCTATAAATAATCATGTCCAGTCCATAGAATAGGCAACTCTCACTTACACCAATTCAAGTGTCTATTCTATAATCGAGTCTGTAAAATATATTATCAATAAAAGCTATGTTTATATACATCCATGTGCAACTAAAAGGTTCCACAAGGAACTAGGAGAAAAGCAGGTTTAGATTAATATACCAACTATTGTTTGGAATTAGTTAGATCATACAAGATAATCCTGGAGCCCTGAAAAGCTTGCGTTGAAAAAGTCCGTCGAAGGCAGGTGGCCGTAAAGGATGCTTATTCCGCAGTAGGGTTGGAGACATCATTGATCAATAACAAATTTCCAGATCAAGTCAGGTATACCAAAAATCTAAACTGCATTTATCTTTACTAGTTTCTACAGGGTTTAAAAGAAATATTGATAAAAATATAAAAAATGAAAGGTTTTAAAATAAAACTAGATAAACAGAATTATAATCAGTATCATATAATAGCTAGTATTAATCACCAAATATTGGTAGTCTTAATCGATACAGGAGCATGTAGTAGTCATATTAGCCCAGATTTAGTATCCGAAATATATGATTCAATAGAAGAAATTAGTCATAAAAAATTAAACACTAAGTTAACATCAATTGAAATAATATTTAGTCAAGAATTAAAAGTGGAAATGGAAATACCTATAGAATATAGGAAAACCCTAGATGGCAAAAACGTCCTATTAGGAATAGATTTTTTAGAACAATTTAATTATGAAATAAATAATAAAGAAATCATATTAAATGGTTTTAAAATACCTAGAATTAATTTATACTATAAAGACATAGAAGAAAATATAAATAATGTCTGAAGAATATCAAGAGATAGAAAATAAAGAAGAAGCAGGAAGTTATATCTCAGATATATTATTAGATAAAAAATTAGTAACAAAAGTTAAAAATCAAGGAACACTTAATTTAAAAGAATCGGATGGAATAAGTAGATCTTTAGTCGAAAGATTAAATAGAGAAAATATAATATATTATGGAATAATGCAAGGATAACAAAATGTAAAAATAGAGCAAGCTAATAATAGGTTTCAAGCACCAGTTGTGCAAATAAATCAAGTAGTTAAAAGATTACAAAAAATAAAGGAAGAGCATAGGAAAAAGATAGGATATATACATATAAATGTAGTACAAATAATAATAAAATCAACATTTAGAGAAGGTATTAAAACACCAGTAGAACTAAAAATTGAAGACAATAGGATAAAACAAAAACAATATAGTTCGTTAGGAAGTATTGAAGGTGATCTAGGATATGGAGTAATAAAGTTTAATGTAGCCTTACAATATCCTATACCCCTAGAAACACGAAATATAGATAATTGTATAGGAGTTACATGCAATTTTAAAAATAAGGAATTAATGGAACATGGTGACATACCTTTAGTGGTTTGTTATAGAATAGCATATGCATTAAGTAACAGTTCATTAAGCATTCAATATAAAAATTTAGATAGGTTATACACAGAAAAACTATTTAATAAAATAAGTACTTTAATACAAGAAGATAAAATACAAAGAGAATTCTTAAAAAGTCATAGTAAAAAATTTTATCAGTTAAAAATAGGAAATATAATAGGAGAGTCAAGTAATCCAATAATACCTAGAATAAATGAAATAGAAGGCCCAGTTAGAAAAACTAACTTATATAAAGAAAATCAATTAGATAAATTAAAAGAGCAGGTTAAAGAATTAAGTTCAGTAGTAACTAACCTCAATAATAGAATATAAATGGAAGCACATTATAAAAGAGGACCATATAGAAAAAGAAAGGAGAGAAAAAGCACTAATGAAGAAATAATAGAAATGATAGAAGAATTAAGAAAATTTAGAAAACATATAAAAGAAAAATTTTCAATAAGTTATTATAGATCTAGAATAATAGAAGATGTCCAATCATCTTTAGACTGTTTAGAAAAAGTAAAAAGAAAATATATGAAAAATCAAGAAGAGGAAAATAATAAGTTAAAACAAGAACTAGAAAGTTTAAATAAAAAGGTAAAAATACTAGAAGAAAAAATAGAAAACAATTCCGCATATAGTATAGATGAATTAATACTTAATCTAGAAAGTATGTCCGAAACGGCTAATTAAGTAATAAATTATATTAAAGAGCATTAAAGATAAAGTGGAAAACATTAAATATAAAGTTGAGTAATAAATAACGAATTAAATAACGTATTAAATATCGTTATCTTTCGTCGTTAAATATAAACGGAAATCAACTATTCGGTTTTCGGTTTAAACCGATTGAACACCCCTACTACAACTTAAATGGTCAGGGTCCGCCGGTCCGGCCTTCATATATGTGATTTGACAGAAACACTGCATGGATGTAAGCTGACGTGTCAACAGTTTTTTCATCTTTTGACCGATGTCGACACAAGAAAACAAGTTTGGTTCTAAATCTGGCTTTCAGCAATTTGTGTCTTGGAATCAAATTTAGTATGATGTGATATTAGTTTGTTGTTGTTAAGAGTCAATTTCACTTATTAGATCATAAATATAAAATAATTGAGTTGATACATACGATTAATCTTGAAGATAGAGTTACAATTATATGGCCCAAAAACAAATTGCAACGTGTTTGAGAAAGGCAAGATACCAAGTTTTTAAATACTATACTATCGGACAATTATTAGTCTAAGAAATCCACCATCTAACGGTTCTCCACCGACAGGTCTCACGGTCAATATGAAATAGGTAAATCATGTAATTCATGATTAAAGGAACGTGAGGATTGAACATATAACCTCTGCAATTGTGTTGCATGTCACTCACCACTAAGCTACCATCACGTGAACAAATTTGTTAGTGTATTGCGATTGTGTATATATGAACTTTCAAAATCTCTATTGTATGCAAATATTCGATTATCGTTCATTGTATGTAATTTGATTGGCGTGTTGCCCATATAATATATAAGCTTTCATATGATGTTCATATCAAATCCCACGTTAAAAAGTTACATACAATTAACAATAAATCGAGAATTGAATACAATTAATAGAAGTTTCGAAAACAGTTTAAACTTCTAGTTATAATTACAAGGTTCAACCGTACGTTCTGCGTTCAAATATAAAATAAAATACAGCTCAAGTGCTTATAAATAAATAAATTTCGTTTGAGAAAAATTAGAGTTTATTAAAAAACTAAGCTTATAATCTTGAAATACAAATTTCTTTAAATAGCTTTGAAAAATAAGTAACAACCACTTCCTTCCATCTGTATGTATTACCCATTCATTCATTCCAATTTTATTATCCACCTTGATATTTGTGTTTGTCTATTATGTTGAGAGAAAGTATAATTGGGACGGGAAAGTACTACTACTGCTACTACTACTTATTATTATTATTATTATTATTATTATTATTATTAAACTTGTAATCCAAATGCTCTCGTAAGAAAAGGAACTTTCACGAAGTAAAACCCTAATTAAAACAAAGTGACCCGTGCTAAAAAGAAAAGCGGTAAGCTACGGCTATTATCCACTTAAGCTAAAGTGGTAAACAACCCGACATCCACATAGCAAAACCTTTTTGTGTGTCGTATTTAGTCAACTCAAATGTGTAGCAGCCATGTGTCTATCTATGAATGATTGAATATTTAGAAAGTAAAAACCATTTTGTTATCCAGTACTACGAAGTATATTAAGTGTTTTTTTTTAATGTATATGACTATGTGCTGACATTTATTGTGCGTACGTAATAAAATTGACTGCCATTGTATGTACGAAACTATTTATTTTTATACATTGTGTGTATTTTGGTGACGTGTTATTGGTTATAAGGTGACACATGTCATCTTTACAAGTTGACAAATCACCAAAATACAGACAATGTACAAAAATAAATGGTTTCGTACGTACAATGACGGTCAATTTTGTTACATACACACAATGAAAGTCAACACATACTTATATAGTTATATACATTAAAATATACTTAACCCTACAAATAACTATTTATGTTACTTAAAAGGTAAAAAGATGGCTTAATCAACAGATAAATCATTAGAATATCCCCAATGAAGCAATGATCTTGAGCAATTTAATATTTGTTAAGAAATGCTTCTAAGGAGTTTCACTTTGTTCTCGAGGTCTAAGGATGCTCTTGGCGCCAAGGCTTTTAGTATTTTAGGAGTTTCTAATAGATTGAACTTCTGGTTTTAATAATCTGAATCTCCTCTCAATGAGTAATTTATGTTTGCCAACAAAAGAATAATATTGATTATTGAAAAAGGAATTTTCAAAAATTCCTTCTTAGATAAGTTTTTTTAATAGTTTCTCGAATAAAAATCGGCAGTCACAATCTATTGCTCCAATTACAACTTACAATTTTCAACTTCAACATTTTGTTATCAAACATATCCTAAGTTTAAAGGAAATGAAAAGAAATGAATTTGAAAGAAAAGCATATGTATGAATTAAAATAAAGTAATTATTTTGTACATGTTTTTTACATGAAAGGAATGAAACGAATGTGCTTTGAATGAATGAATAAAAAGGAAAAAAAGTCTTTTGTACATGTTTTCAACATGAAAGGAATGAAAAGAAACATATTATGATTTTGAAAAGCTATACATACCATCTACATAGGTATTCAATTAGAAAAACTGAACCGATTAAATCTTATTTTACGAATTATGTAATAGGACTATATGTAATGTTGTTTCTTTCTGGTTATGGACATTATCTTGTGAAATTGGAGGAAACCGACTAGTTTTCCGGTCATAGTCAATGGGACCGTTAGAGGGTCGGTTACTTTTTTTTTTCAGTAGTCTTGAGATTGAAAGGAATATAAATGATGAATCTAAAAAATCTCAATTGCTATAAAATTATTACTACCTCTGTCTCAAAATTATTGTTCAGTTTTAACTTTTTGAAGTCTTTCTTTTCCAATTTTAACCTTAAATATTTTTGTGCGTGCTATATAATACTTGATGCAAAATATAGTAATGGATTGAGTTTTAAATGAATTTTCATTGGTACAATTTTCATTGGTACAACTTTCATCAAGTATTCACAAACAAAAATATTTAAGGTCAAAGTTGAAAAAGAAAGGCTTCAAAAAGTCAAAACTTGACAATAATTTTGAGACGGGCGTAGTATTAATTAATAATGTTCAATATCAGGTACCCCTAATACTTGCAATACTTTTATAATACGGAGTAGTAGATTATACTATTACTATTATAGACATCCAAGTATGTAAAAAGAATGGAAATTGACAAAAGTTTTGATCAACCTTGATAGTTGATAACAATCTGCTGATACGCGCCTGTTCACGCCCCAACTAGCAGTCCTGGCCCAATAGATAGCTGACCGTCAGGCGTCAGCCTCCAGCCCAATTTTCAGCCCACTAACATCCACAATCACTCCATTGGATCCAACTTGTGGCCCGGAAGCAATTGGTACAAATCCTATATCTATCCATTTATTCTTGTTTTGTTTGATCGTACTTGCTGAAAGCCTGAAATGATCGAAAACATTTTTAGAGTTTACATTGCAATTGGGTAATTAAGTTTTTGAGTTATGAAATTTTATTAATGTGTTTATTTGAAAGGAGTGATCTGTATGACCTGAAATACTTATGAATTTATCGCTGAATACATGAATTCCTAACTTTTGTAGGAGATCAATAGATCTTATGCTGAATTCGACATTCATGTTCGAATTTATACTTTAGGAGTAAGTGATCATATCGTATATTGGGTTCATTTAAGTACTCTTAAATCATTTAACCTTCAATGTATCGTACACAATAACTGAAAAACCGAATGATTGGAACGAGAAGACATTGTTCCTAATTGTACTCCTTGCGTTTGAAATCAAAAGAAAAACAAACCCACAATATTGAGCTTGTAGTTGCACTTCATAACAAGATAGTTATATGTTATAAAGATATAGATGTCATCCTCAATATGCACAAATGGAGAAAACGCATATTAGACATTTAGAGTTTAGTCATTGATTTGTATTTCGTTACAACTAATATTAATTGCTTCACTTCAAATTAAATATGAACGTAAACTTCCCTGATGCAGGGTTAACAACGTAAGATGATTTGGAAGAATTATTAGCTATTTTAAAAAGTAAAAAATTCATAGGGATTAACTTTTCGGTCTTGTGTCATGATTTGGGTTTAAGGATTATATCTGAGGTAACTGTAGTAGTATTATCAGAAGGGAAGAAGGCTTTTTTAGTACTGGACTCGTACTAGCACAATGCTGCCTTTATGAAATCCGCACTTCGATCTTAGTAGATGATTTGCATTCTATGCTCACACAACGTTTTCAGGGCTTATTTCATCAGATGATGAGTCGTCATCATTGCTAAGCCTCGATCTCTTGAAAGCTTTTACAGATTCTACGATTTTCCCCCTCTAAATCGTTATAATTTATTAATATGCACATTGAATTATTTAAGCACCAATTATATGTTTTTGTAACACTTCTAATATCCCTTATACTTCACTGATGCCACGGATACTGGTTTACGACACATGGATGGGTATTCGACTTGGAGATTTTTAAAAACTTAGTATACAAAGTTATGGTGGATAGAACATATACTTAAGTAAAGTGTGTCCCCACTCTTTGTTTATGACCTTCACTGTTATCGTGAACGATTATCGTTCACGGTGACTGACATCAACAGCAGGGGCGGAGCTAATGGGGGGCAGTCGCCCCCCCTAAAAATCTAGAATTGTGGAAAAAAATAAATTTTTTAAGGTTATTAGTGACAGTTTTGGAGTTTTGCCCCTCAAAATAATAGAAAAAAGAAAAGAAAAAAAAAATGCCCCCTATACAAAATATTCTAGCTCCGCCCCTGATCAACAGTAGTATGACGAAACTTATGGCTTCAGGAGCAGAGATGGATGGCCCTGTTAAAGACGAGGTCCATGGAAAAATAATAATAAGTCCTTTACTACCTATGGTTATTACTCTTGTCCCCTTCAAACCCGCCTATCTTACCACGTCTAGTATGCAACATATATCCTCCCCTAGTCCTCTACTCCCTCTACTTTGCTGTGAAAAATGAAAATAACACCCCCAAATTTTGCAGGTTGCTGCAACCACCAATAACCACAATCAGTCCATTTACATTGTCCTAGTGAGGAGTTAAAAGTCTATAACAGCTAAATACAGCTACATTGCAGCCATTGCAAAATTAAGCAGTCTCACTACTTCATTACAAAAAAGAAGCAAATTAACCAAAACAAAGTCACTAAAATATGACCATACGCTTTCACAAAGACACAACAGACACTGAAATGTCAAGTGCCTAACGATTGTCTCGAAAAAATTGAGAAGTTACTATTGAAGAGAGTATTGACAATCATCCACTTCACCATTTCCATTATAAAAGTGAATCCATCACACCATCTCATTTACCATACAAGAAGTCAACAATCATATTTAGTGGTTATTTGATTAAACCATGTGACCAACTATTGCTGATGTGGCACCGCCACTTTACAGCCTGTCCAATCAAAATTTGGTAGCAGAAGTCTCTGGAAATTCCATTCTGTCTTACTTAATGTAGTGGCACAGATAGATAGACCATAATCGGTCAGCTTTGTGCCACCATGGCTTCCAATTTTTGTAACCAATTTATGTATTGGTTTTGCTCCTTCTTATGTAAGTGGAGGAGGAGGAAGTTGGTGAGGCTTTTCCCAATTCCTTTGGATATTAGGTACTGCTTCAGTTCTTGCTGCAAAGCAGGGTCCAAGTTCCTGCAACACATAATGACAGCCATAAACAACGAGAAAGTTAGAATTATTACAACTTAAACCAGGTACACAAAATCTGAAACATCATTGATGGTTCCAAGAGGGAAGAAATAAGGTCATAAAATCTAGACAACTGAAACATGTAGCAATGCATTATATGAGGCAGAAAACAGTCAGTAGCATTTTTATCTATATTCCCCTTTCAAAACACATTAAAATTGGGGGAAATTTCAGAAACGAGATCAACTGAAATGTACCTGAAGACTGGACCTCTGTAGACCGAAGAATCCAAATTGGTAGGCGACTTCAAATAATACGCATTTTGAATGTGAAAGTCAACTTTCTCTTGACCTTCATCAAAAACTTTACAATCAAACTGCAATATTGAGCTCAATCCAGTCTTTTTGATGCATACCTTTATCTCAGCTTCCTCGGGATAAGAAACATCTCCAAGAAAGGTTTCGTCTCCTAGCAATGCAGAAATAGCAAGCTCCTCACCAGACTCACATGTTTTGCGCATGATTACGTCTTTGGAATGTGATGAATCCCAATCAATCACAAAATCTCCTAAGGACCCACTTTCATTCTGAATTCACATCCATAGTAAGGAACGAATGCAGTAATTAGATTCCATCGTGTACAGTTGTACAGACCAAGTTCTGCATGCATGACATACCATATAACAACCACAGATTGTGTGATATAATTAGTTGGTTAAAGATGAATACAAGTTTATTGGTTACCTTATCTTTAGACTGGTTGATTCCTAAATCTAGATCTAGAGTGCATGATGCCGTATACGACAATTGCAGAATATTTTAAGCATTTCATTAGTTATTTAAATATTCATATTTTCCTACAAGTACAAAAAGACTACCAAAAAAAAAAGGTGTTACAACTAGTAATAATACATTTTGATAGAAAGCACTTTACTCGTAAAAAGAATGTACATGATAGTGGTTAAGCTTAGCCAACATATTCAAACAAAGTGCAGTGGCACACTAGGATTCAGCTATACATTAATTTTGACGAATTTATCAAAGAAAAAGATTCAAAACATACGACAATCTTGTTAATATAGTTCTTATATAAATCTCAAAGAATCATAAATCCTCAATCAATCATGAATATTTTTATTTCAGTGACTAATGAAAGAAGCTACATAATGTATACACCGATTAAACAAGCTCATTTCCAAACAAACATAGAGTTAGCCGCATCGTACCTTGTAAAGATCATTAGCGAGCTCGTGTTTGATTTCAGATTGCAAGACTTTAAGCAGATCAAACTCTTTCAAAGCTTTCTTACTCTTTCGCCACAACACTGCAGCCCTCGACATTGCTAACCGAAAAAAAGCCTAACTCTCTACCACCTGTAAATTCACTAATCATAAACCACCAACATACCAATAAAACAGCCAGCCTCAGAGGCGGTACTACGATGTGGGCAGTGTGGGCTGCTGCCCACACCAGACTTCGCATAATCTATATCTATATATTATATATGTGTGAAAAGATATGTAAACAACAGCCCCAGATTAGTGGTAAAGTCTTGTACATTTAAGTGGAGGATGGAGTGTTCGAGTCCCATACAGTTTATTTTTTCTTTCTATTCCTCTTTCTCCAGCAATTTCCAACTTTCCTTCTACTCCATTTATACTTTCTCGACAAACACAACTATTTTAATTCCTTTTTCCTTCTTTATTTTTTCCCTTGTTTACCTAGATAGTCTAACCTTTTTCTATTTATTTTCTTGTTTCTTTTTATCTTGTTATAATTACATGAAATATTTAAACATTGATGAGAAGTTAATAAATTAAGACTTAAGACTGTGTTAATGTGTGTTCATAGTTCCCATAATCTAAGTATACACTAAAAACCTTCAAGTACAAAAAAAGTCCATTGTAATTTATACCTAATTGTAGAATGAGAAGAAAGAAATGCTATGAGAGGAGCGAATTCGTGGAATAAAACATAAAACCTCGTTCATTTTTTGTAAGTTGGCTTCATATTGAAGACGAATTCAACATAAAACCTCATTCATTTTTTGTTAGTTAGCTTCATATTGAAATAACTTTGGCATAAACATGATTACTTGGAAAGTAACTCACTATACGTGACCGAGTTAACTTAAAACCCAGTGTAATGAACACCCTTTGAGTTTGCCCCCATTTGAAAAACTTTATGGTACCGCCCCTGGCCAGCCTAAAACCTATACGAAACAGCAGATCATCTATAAATGATCTGAATGTAGCCTTACAAAAATGAGACCTACGGAAAATAATATCAAGCAATATACAAACGCACAAATAGCGAATTCACATAATTTCATAAATTGTATATGCTATTGACACAATTCAGTTTTGATATTAAGCACTCGTAAGTTGATTAGAAGATAGGTGAATCTTAATTTGATTTACAAGCATTGATTGTAGTGAAATTGATGCGGTTTTTCAGAAACCCTAATTTGAGGCAAAGGTGCAATATCTATAAGATTGATACGTGCGTGTGTTGGTACTACTAACTGTGTGTGTAATAGATATAGGTATATAGAATGAGGATATGGTAAAATTTGGAGAGACAGTGGTAGTACCTGGTGGTGCGCCGGCGAGAAGAGTTGCTGAGTGAGGATGATTTGGAGAAATAAAGAATGTGGGTTACTTTTGTAGTCAAAATGAGAGAGGACCAAAAATAAGTCTTCACGTTCAGTTTTTGCGAAGTTTAAAACTTTATGTTGTCTGGTAAATAAAGATCGACACTTTTACAGTTGCTTTTTGCACAAATTTATATGTATCAGTTTTGAGAAAAATTATATTGAGGATTAAATAGTAAAATTAATATACTACTCACCCGTCCTAATTCAATTGTCCACTTTTAATATATACATAGTTTAAGAAAAGTACATTGATTAGTGTACAGACCAATAAGATTTTATTTTTCTCCACTTAAATGCTTTCAGAATGGTTATCGAGAATGGACAATTTTTTTGAACATCCCAAAAAGAAAAAATGGACAATTAAATGGAAACGGTGGTTCAAACTAAAATGTAATGTGGACACTTATGAGGCGAAAAGAGGAGTGGAATTTTTTCCCGCTCGATATGGAATTAGGGACTAAGGTTCATCTGACTATACCTAATTATGGTGAGAATGAACATCAGTATAGATTATTATTATGTCTCACCAAAAGGCCTGCTTCAATTACACCATTGAAAAATAATATCATCATGTATGCCTTCAAATGGACTGTGATAGTATGATGTTTACGTTATTCATGGCGCTTCATTTCTCGCTTATGTTGCTCCATTTGAAATCTGAGGTTCAGAACTTCATATTGCGAGGATTCTATTTTTCTTTTGATGTCATCATTTTGTACTTGTTTGAGGAGAAAGGAGGTGACAGCTGGAAACAAAAAAAAGGGGGTGGATGATTTTTTTCATTTACAGATGGAAGAATTTGAACACCAAGGTAGAACACGATCCAAAGCCTGCATAATGGAACATCTCAACCACTACAGAACTATAACCCTCCTACAAACAATTTTTCAAACATATTGTACTCATACCATCCAAAGTTTTTTCATAGCAAATATATAACACATAGATCGCATATTGATACAAATATTATATATTACAAACAATTTCAATTACGGAAAGCATAGTTGACCAAATAGAAAAATAAACTACGTAACATGTTACTGTTGTTACTTCACTTAAAATAACATAAAACGACAGTAAAGTAGTACATTGAACTATTAAACAACAAATACAGTGATCAGAAACAAAGGTGGTCATTTCTCTGAACACAGTGATCATAAACAAAGGTGGTCATTTCTCTGAATCATCTCGCAACATAGATTTTGGATGAAGGATCTTCCCTGGTTATCCTATCTTTGATTTTGTGAACGGACCACATGTCGAATGGAGTATCCTCGAAATCAATCTCATTTGTACTATTAAAAATGTCAAAAATGTCACGGATGCTAACGTAAGTGTCGTATTCCGGATCTGTTCATTTCCACGTTGTAGAAAAAGATACAATAACGCACCATATGCTACCAACACTGACGCCAATAGTGTCAAAACACCACATACTAACTTCAAAGGTAGCTTGTAACGAAAATCCTCCTCTGTGTGACCTGATATGAGAATGGAAGAAAACAATATCATGGAAATAAGGGATGCCACTAATACAATGGCATCCGAGATCGCAAATGCATGAAAGCTATTTGTCTTCATAGAAGCAGATGGCATATCATGAGGAATAGTAACGGGCACCCCAAAGGCAATAGCAATCACGAGTAAGTCAATGATTGTGTATGAGTATGCTACCATTTTAATCCACTCTTCCCCTTGCCGTTTCAATACGTAGTGTTCTTTTCTGAATAACGCCAATGGTGTCTCGTCATTTTGGTTCCTTGCTTCCTTGTACATGGGACTAACTAAACTCTCCACTTCCTATAGTTTAAACATATGTGATACAAGTAAATATAAAATAATAAAAATTACAATATTAAGAGGGATAATAATTAAAAGTTCAATAAGAAAAGTACCTACTATATATATATGATAATCCACAAATGTTAACTTTGGGATAGAAATATTTACCAGTGTAAACTTTGATAAAGAAAAACATGTTCACCTTAAACCACAGCAATTCCCTTTGCATTTGAAAAGCTGCACCATCAATGTAATCAAGTTTTTCCATCGGTGCTAATTTTCCAGCCAGGTGCAACAAATTATTTCCGTCTTGGCTAGGTTCTAACTTAATAAAAAGATTGTTACGAGTCATCTCATGTACCAAAAAGTCATAAACCTTATTACTCCGATGTAATATTGCCAATTCAATAAGCAGATAACCCTCGTGCTTAACCCCAATTGCATCCGGAAAATGTCTTGTTAACTCTTCAAGTGCCTCGGTTAAGTCACGTGTCACTGCAATAGTAGCGGCTTCCATGAAGTGGTAACGCTTATCAAAATTAGTATCTCGTTTACTAACTTCATTGCATATACTCCTAAGGACCCTAAGAGGCTTACACGGCTTAAACCTAAGGACCCTAAGAGGCTCTGCAGCTAATTTGAGAGAAAGGGAACCTGCAAGAACAATTAAGGTTCACTGCAAGTAAATCGTGCCAAACAAAACAAATGACTGGCACAAGGCATTTCGCAGTTTTAGTTTCACTGTTTTTCCCAAAGATATAGATAATAAACATATTAAAGTAACATGGATCAAAGGAGAAACATAAGTTTTTTTCCGAGTTTCATCGAAACCCGCCATATTTTACCAGTTAGGTTTCAGCACATTTATTTAAAGCCAACCAAACAGATGGCTTTTCGTGTTCCCGGTTATACTAGCCCATCTGGGGTGGTTTTGTAAACACTCAACATAAAAAGACTTTCATGAAAATGGAAAATAATTTAGTACATCATTTTTGTTATTTAATCACTTAGAATTTTAAACAAAAAAAAAACATGAGGTGGAAGTTGCTCTAGCCCTTGATGTCAAAAACGTGGCCTCACCTGGGTTCTCATCATCTCTCAGTCTATCATAAGAATTACCAGAGCACAACCAGGTACGATCCTCTGTAGAAGCTTCAGCAACTTGAAATATCTTGGCCATGTCTTCAAAAATTAACATATTTATTAGTTAGGTCAATTTAAGTCAAAATGTATATCAACCTAACCTGCATATATTGTTATTAAATTTGATTCTTAAAAAGAAGTTTTGGAGTGCATTAACGTGAACAAAAATTTAAAGGCAGGCCCGCAGCTAGTATTAAAGTTTATCTGTTAAATATGAATTCAATATCATAAAACATACCTCGATCAAGATTCCTGGATTCTTTGGGTTGACTGTAATACAAGTTGAAAACATTTACGGTAGTCTTCAATGCCGATTCTACAAAGTCATACTTTGTTGCAACTATCGCAGGGTTAGCATTGATCAACTGATATGCTACATCTGGCAAATGAAAATAATACATTTAGAATTTTAGATATCAACTTGCTATTTCAAACCCACTTGAAATATAAGATCGGTGTGTATGCACTAGTGTAGTAAGTAGGTAAAATAATAAGCATAATAATGATGATAATAAAAATTATTATCTCACCCATAAGCCCCGCTTTAATTACACCATCGAGAAGCATAGCAGCATATATGCCTTTGAAAGGGCTGTGATGTTTATGTTGTTCAAGGCACTCCATTTGTCGCTTAAGTTGCTCCATCAGAAATCTGAGGTTCAGAACTTCATGTTGTGAGGATTCTATTTTTCTTTCGATGTCGTCCTTTTGTACTTGTTGATCATCCTGCACGAATTGTTGCTCCCAACGACTTGTTTCCTTCTTGCATCGCTCTTCTTTTCGTTCAAGCTGCTCCATTTGATCTTCAATGAGCTTCTTAATCGCTTCAACATGTGATTCTTGTTTGCATTTCTCAGCATGCGCTATAGAAGCATCAAGCAAAAACGCAAAAGTTTCTAGATGAGGAGCTAAAAGAGCCATATGAATAGGCAGACGGTTCTCATTGTTGACTGTGAATAATAGATGTGGGTCTTTCTCCACCAAGTTCCTTGCAGCCTTGGTGTTGCCAGCATTTGCGGCATGGTGTAGTGCGTTTGACCTGGTGTCAGAAACCAATTCCAGAAGTGACTTGGCAGTTTTCTCATGATATATGTCAGGGAATAGCGTGATGTTATCTTTGATCTTGCCTATCACTTTGACTAACTCGCCGGCTACATTGTAGACTACACTTTTGACTCTTCGGCAAATAGTGCCCTCGGTTACGTAGTTGGATATGTAGCTGGATATCTCAAGGGCTATTTTCTTGGACATTTTGTGGGCTATGTTCCTGCCCACTTTCCGAGCAATAACCTGGGTTATGCTCTGTGCCATGTTTCTGGCAGTATGGCAGGCTATATCGAGGGTAATCATCTCGACTATGATCGGATTTAGGTAGTGGGTTATGTGCTCAACTCCGTCGTTGGCTACGCTGGTGTCTATGTTGTGGGATAAGATGGTGGCTATAATGTCGAGTGTGTCGTTAATGATTATCTTGTCCAATATTTCCTCAAATAACTCGTCAAGTTTCCATGAATTCTTTTGAGTGTGTTGTGTATAGCCTCTGTTATCTACTTTATCGTTCGATATATGTAACCTGGGATGTGGGTACAATTCAACTGCCACGAAATTGCCGAAGTAGTGCATGTCCGAATTCATTGGCGCTAAAAACAGAATTATAACATAATCAACATAAAAAAGATTGACAGCTATTAATTAGACAAGTAGCATGCAAAGGAGAAAAAAAAAACGTGAGGGATATGTTTTGCACCATACAGAAAAAGCGATAAAAGCCCTCCCAAGAAAAGAAATCATAAGCGGTCCTCAACTTCTCCCACACATCTTTAGCTGTCTCGAGATGGGCAACAGTGTGAGCCACATCCTCATTAAGTGAACGTAAGATCCATATCTTGGCAAGTACGTCCAATAGCTTTAGTTGTAGGTGTCCCGTTTCTGGTGGACTCGACGTGGGATCGATCGTATGTTTCATATGATGGAGCTCCAGAAAACACTTCATTTGTGTCTCCCACTCAATATAATTAACTTCACCAATCAACTTGACAGGAAAAAAGAAAGGGCTGTTTATAGTATCCTGCATTACGTGATCATGATAGTATAAGAAATCTTATTCTATAAATCAATATTACTACATGGCTTAAATGTTCATTACTAGTAATAGATAAATTTGCCATATTTTTTTCTCTCGATATTTTATCTACTGGAACAATGTGTTTAATCAATTTCCCAATTCAATTTTAAATCATGGTTCCTAATTTTGGCACATCAGTTAGCAGTGACAATAGACATTGAGAAAACTTGATAAAGAGTGTTTCACTCTGAATGACCTCCTGAATTCTAATTATTGAGTTGAAAACCCCAAATTTGGTCTAACCAAGCCAAATTTGACAAAGGATCTACAGAACAGCTAAATCCGATCATTTAAAAAAAAAAACAAACAATATCCAAATAATCAGATAAAAGAGTTTCAAGAGACAAAAACATGATAGGAATTAGGTCTTTACTCACCATGTTAGTTGAGATGCCTGAGAGCAGCTGCACAACAAGAACAGAAAAACAAAATTAATTAAATAAAAATTATAAAATGAGATTTTGGAAAACAGATTATTATTAGTGAAGATAACGTTTAAACATTACATGATCCATCTGGACTGGGAGTTTGTCGCTGCTGGAGGCCGATCGAGTGAAGTTAAAGAATTAAGAAGAATATAAGTAGTTGGGGAGGGTTGGGCTCCTCAACTTTGTTTTGTTCAAAAGAAAAGGATCATTTTTCTTTCGAGTAAATTTTAATTCCACAACTTAGTCCTTGTGGTTTAGTCATTTTTACAGAAACAGACCCTAACTTTGTTACCTCTTTTTTTTTCCGTGTTCCATCCAAAAATCAAACTTTCGTTGCAATTTTTAACTTATTTTAATTTGTATCCTTACACATTGTATAGATTTAAGTTTTGGTGCCCAGGTTTTGACTAACTTATACCCTCCTTAGTTATTTGAACGAACATGAACATCGGCTTCGTTCGTGAACGTTCGATAAGATATTCTTCAAGGTTCGTTAATCTTCGTTTGTTTATGTTTGTTTACTTATCAGTATAGTTAAATTAATACTACATTTTTGTATATCTTATTTTTAATCTCATCTAAAAATTGTAATTATAATAGTATTATCAAACATGTATATGCTTTTTTTTTTTGGGATTAGGTAACGTTGTTGTTGTTGTCGTTGTTTATTAAATATTTAGATATTTTCAAGATCATTTAAAAGATATCAATACACACTTTATTAAATTATATAATACACGTGTGTGTATTGTTTGTTTAGGTTCCTCGGTGATTATTTAACGTATTAATGAATTAATGCATTAAATTATATATTCGTTCGCTTTTGTTCGTGAAAAAAAAATATTCTTAGGCAACGAACATGAACAACAAAATCCGTTCACAAATACATTCGTGTGTTGGTTCGTTTGTTCGCCAAAACCTTAATGAACGAACACGAACAAGCTTCGCCGTGTTCGTTTGGTTCGTTTACACGCATACCCTTGTGCATAAGATAGTGAACATTTTATCTACTAAACAGTTTGAACATCTTGTAGCCTTAAAAAGAACATCTCATATTATTCGATGTTCTTAATTAAGACAATGTCTAATACAAAAAGTCAAGCTCTTTAAACAAAGAATTTATTAAGGTAAAATTTGGGCCTAATATTTTTTTTGAAAGGCAGTATTGGGCTCAGTGGCACTGCCCCTTCATATACCCATCACCAATTTCAGGGGAAACCCGAATATTTCGAGAGAAAACCCCTGTCTCCATCCCGGAGAGCATTTTGCTCACATCCGGGTTCGAACCCATGACCTTGAGGTCATGGTGAAACACCTTGTGCCACTTGATGATTCGATATTCTTAATTACGACAATCTCTAATACAAAAACTCACAAAACCCACACAAATGAGACCATAAGATCGCCTGAATTTCTTGCAAATCGAAACCCACAAAACCATTTTAAGCCCAAGAATTCGAGCATCAATATCTTATTCACCTAAACATTACATAAACGAAGCCCTTGCCAAAACACTCGGTAACATATAAAATGTTAGGGCTTGACACAATATTCAAAACATATCTGAACAGCACAACATGTGATACTTGATCACTAGACAAGACCCCGCTTACAAGATGTTATTACTAAATACTGTATAAGCAAATCCAACACATCAACTCATAACCAAACAATCCAATGTTTTTCATAGCACACAGATTGCATACCACTACAATATCAGATATACAAACAAGTCCAATAAAGTAAAGCATAATTGCCCAAAAAATAAAGGGTTTGGTTCAGAGGGGATGGGGGCTTAAAAGGAGTAGCAAGGGCAGGAAACATCCTGACCCTTCATTCCATTTCAATGGTCAAGATCTCACTAGTCAACAAGGACACTCCTGCAAAAAATTATGGTCAAGGGATCAAATGTGTAAAAACGTTGATATCATCTCTCTCACACGGTCAGATCGGTCAGTTAGCTGCTAATTTTTCACTCTTTCTACTCCAGAAGCAAGAAAAGAAACCGCCTGAAAACCATCACAAAACACAATAAAAAATCTCAGATCTACCATCACAAACACCGTCTTTCACCGTATCACCGTCGTATATAAAACATCGTATCACCATCGCTCTACAGTATCACCGATTCAAAAATCGCCGACGCTCTTCCGTTACAGTTTTTGTACGAAAAAAAGTCATGTCGAAATCAATTACCCCTACATCGTTGGATGATTACGGTTTACAAAAATCACAAAATGAAGCTACTCGTAAGTTTTTTCGATCTTACTTTGTTATTCTTCATTTTATACCTAATTTATTCTTTTTTGTTTGTACTTACATATTATGTTTTTAATTCTACAGCTACTCGCAGAAGCCAAAGAAGAACAAGATTCAAATTCGAAGGAAAAAAAAAACGACAACACGATGAATGCAAATTTGCCTTCGGAAGGTAGCGATGAAGACAAATCTGTATCTAGAGGTATATTTTTTGCCTTCGGAAGGTAGTTGAATATATTGATTAATATTATATTCTATGAATAAAATTGGAATACGAGCTGATCGACACTCAATTGATGTTCGATGAGTATGAAATTGTCTTATTGAAGTTAGTTTTAGAGTAAATCAGTTGTAGGTTTTGGATTATTTTGATGATATTTAAGATTTATTTAAAGGAAATTAGGTTACAGACCCTAGACTAATTGGATGTCTTGAGCTGAAAGCTGAAAACTATTGATTATGTAATCGATCACACATGTTTACTAATCAGCCTCACTCGCTATTGTACCATATTCTGTTGTTATGTCAAAGCTAAAAGCAGGATTCACAACTGATCATCAGTCTGCACATTTCAGTAACAAAGTTGCCTTGTAGCTTCTAGTAACCGACGCATATCATATTTATTATACTTTTAGTAATGTAATATAGTAAGTGATTCATTATTTATAGTTAACTGAAAGTGAACTGTAGTTTTCATCCATCTTGTTATATCTGATCAAGATATCACAGAAGAAAGTTTTCAAAATGCATATCTGAAATCTTACTTTAATTGCTCATTAGGTTATGCATTTCGATATTATGTAGTGGATTTGATGGTACCTCAATGCAGCCTCTCACTTTTTTTTGTCTTATCTCTATTTCGTGATTCTGTTATAATATTATTGAAGGATGCTTCGTTGTATTTTAACATTGTTTGGATGTGAAATGTGTGTAGGAAGGAAAATAATGTAGGGCTCGATAGGTTACTGGACTGCCAAAAATAGTTTGGAGTTTATAAAAATCATTGATGACATCTACCTTCAATTAGGTGGACCCATACGGAGTTTATAATAATTTTTATAAACTGCATTTTACGACTCTTTAATTATTGAACTGCGCTTTACTGCATGTTGTGTGCTATCTTCTACGGTTTTAGTAGTTCTACTGTATGTTGTGAACATTTTGCTTCACTACTTCTTGTTTTATTTGTTACTGCATTTTACACCTTGGTTGTTGACACTTACATACTATAAAACTTTTTTGATAGTTCACATCATAGATAAGACAGTGGAAGAAACCTCTACAAAAAAGTCAACCAAACTAAAAAGTGTGAAGTTTGAAGTAGAGAACAAAAGAGCAACAAAAAAAAGAACACAAACAGAAAAGATTGTGTTTGGTAATATAGAAGCGAGACATTCACCACGTTGGTTGACATCAGTTCTAAAAGCTGCCACAACAAAGCAGATGGAACTTATACGTGAAATAGGATTTGGGTCGTTGATTGGATGGTTCAATTATGAAACGGTGCCTTTAAAATTGGGCCTTTTCGTTGTGAAAAGCTTTGATCCAGAGACATGCCGGTTAAAATTCCCAGATGGCAGGGCAATCAAAGTAACCAAACATCTGATCCATGATATTATCGGATTGTCTGTAACTGATTATAAGTTAGATTCTTACAACCCTTTGAGAAGAGGATCAGAGGTTATTGAAGAGTTTCGAGAATATTTTAAAGTTACTGGTAAAGAAAGAATCATCGTGAATCATCTTCACGACTGGATGGTTGATTATATTGACGGTGACAGATGGTACAAGCTGAGTTTCATTGCGTTTGTAACCACTTTGTTAATTGAGTGTTCAACCAATGGTTCTATAAATGAATCGATCATACCTCTGGTTGATTGCAATAATATTGACGTACTTCATGCTGATTGGTGTGGCTACATCTTGGATGCCATTGTGAGGACGACCTCCAATTTTAAACCAAACAACCATTTTGATGGCCCGTTGTTAATCCTTGTGGTAAGAATAAATAAATTATAAATGTTTATAAATTTTTCATTAATTATAAAGTTTTCTAAAGTTTGCATTTCAATGTTTCGTAGCTGATGTATGTCAACAGTACAACTCTTGGGAACGAAGAAGCTGCTAGAATGTATCCAGGAATAAGGAATTGGAATTCTGTTACTTTCAATGCTCGTGAAAATGAAGAGATACACAATGGAGGTTTAGGTTCAAAAAATGTGAGAATCCTTGATGGTTATGAAGAAGTTTTAGAGGAATCTATGCCAGAATTGAGTGATTCTACTGAAAAAAAGAGGAAGAAGTGTGAACATTCGGGTAAATTATTTCAAATTCATTTATAACATTTGAAAAACAAACTTGCCAAAAAATTATGCTTAATAGTTGTTTTTTTTTTTTTACACAGATTTGAATGCTAGTCAGTCACAACATGTGGACGAGCCTCCCGATAACTATCTTTTCAACATTGGAGATGAACATTTGAGAGTATGTGAATGTTAAAATTCTCTACTGCATTTTTATAATACATCAAAAAAAAGATGAATAAAGTAATGGATATGTTGAATTTACTGCATTTTAACATACTTTACTGCATTTTAACGTACTTTAGTCCATTTTAACATAGTTCACTGTATTATATTTAATCTACTGCATTTTAAAATATTCTACTGTATTTCAAAATAGTACATCAAAAAAATGATATTATTATGGTGTTCTAGTGCATTAAAGTTCATTTACTGCATTTTAAAAGATAATCTACTGCATTTTAAAAATATTATACTGCATTTTAATTATTATCTACTGCATTTAAAAACATAATCGACTGCATTTTAAATTTTATTCTGTATTTCACAAAATAATAATATTATTATGTTGTTCTACTGCATCAAAGTTCATCTACTGCATTTTAAAAAGATCATTAACTGCATTTACAAAAAAATAATATACTACATTTTAAACATTATCTACTGCATTTTAAACATAATCTACTGCATTTTAAAATATTCTACGTATTTCATACTAGTACATCAAAAAAAGAATACTGCGTCAAAGTTCATCTACTGCATTTTAAAAGATCATTTACTGCATTTTAAAAAACAGTCTACTGCATTTTAAACATTATCTACTGCATCTTAAACGTAATCTACTGCATCTTAAATATTCTACTGTATTTCAAAATATTACATCACAAAATGATAAAAAATAATGAAATGGGACATCAAAAATTAACTGCATTTTAGAAACACAAAAATACTGCATTATATATTGCTCTACTATAATTGAAGTTAATTTACTGCATTTTTAAAAACATACTCATTTTTATTTTATTTTTATACTGTATTTCTTAAAAAACGCAATATAAAAAGTTATTGATGACTTTTCCGACAGGATTTAAAGATGATCATCAAACGAAGTCTCATGCATGTCAGAAAATATAAAGAGTTCATTGATGATACTCTGTCAAGTGTGATGTCATCTGATCCTTTTGATCCGGAACTTCTTCAGTTAGCTTTGGAAAGAAACTCACTTTTTGACGGTACTAAAGTTTCAAATAAAGAATTCACGGACATTGGAATGGATTATGTATCTGAGTCTGACAAAGAGAATTCATCAGAACCTCGTTGTCATGTTCCAGAATTGGGACAGTCATCCAAGTTGACTTCATTTTAAATTTTCTACTGCATTTTAAGTTACTACTGTATTCTTGTTGTCCTACTGTATTTAAGTTATTCTATTACATTTTGTAACATAAGCTAATGCATTTTAAAATTCTACTGTATTTTAAAATAGTACATCATAAAAAATGTTCTCCTACTGCATTTAAGTTATTCTACTGCATTTTAAACATAATGTACTGAATCTTAAATTTTCTACTGCATTTTAAATTTCCTACTGAATTTTAAATTCTACTGTATTCTAGTTGTTCTACTGCATCAAAGTTAGTCTACTGCATTTTGTTTCATAATCTACTGCATTTTTTAAAATGATGAAATGTTATCCTAAATTATTCTATTGCATTTTAAATATAATCTACTGCATTTTAAATTTTCTACTGCATTTTAGAAATAATATACTGCATTTTAAATATTCAACTGCATTTTAACTTTACTGTCAGCATAAACTTTGACACTCAGTAAAAAACGTTACAAAATTCAATAGGTGTAGTATTATGTTTAAACTTTAGATAGATAACCAAAAAATACACGCTCTAGTCTCTACTGCTAGCCAAAAAACATACTTCCCGTATAAGATAAAAATCATCAATGGCGTCTCCGGCAGCAGCAAGTTTGTCATGGAATTCATCTGCGTGGCTCAACAACAACCGCGCTTTAACAACAACCACCAACGAACCCAACAAAATTTCCGATAAATCTTCAAGTTTTGTTATTTTTCTCAAAAGAAAACAAGGAAAACACGCAAGGTACAACCCAAAATTACTCACATTTTTATCAAATTCAAGTTTTTTTTTTTTTACATGTGTTGTAAATTGCTAATTCTAAATATCACATGATTAACTGCATTATATAGTTCATTAACAAAAATAAAAAACACCACATGACTGCATATACATATAAAAAAACATTTTTATATAAAAGTACTCAATGAAAGCAACATCTCAAAAGCGCATAACAGAAACACCAAAAACAGAAAAATAGAGTATTTCTTATGGTAAAAAAGAAAAAATGCAGTTACTGACATTTAAAATGCAGCTTAAGAATAAAATATAAAAAATGTTTCAAAATCTCAGCTAAGAGTCACTGATTGTGTAATCATTTAATTGCTCATCTAAAAAACAAAAAATGCACTGACTAAAAAAAAGTATATAAAATTCAAATGGTCATCTTCAAAAAAATCCTTAACTAAAACTCAATGACATTATTCTCCATTCTCCACATCTCCTGCTGATGTACTATCAGGAGTTGTTTCTTCAGGTATGCTTATACAACCCCTGCTATTGTGTCCATATTGCTTGCACCTTTGACATTGATTTTTCCTCTTCTTAGCTTTGTCCATTGCCACATTTGCTTTTGATTTACCACTTGGACGTGCTTTAGTTCTAATGTCATCCGGATTCTTAATGTTGTGGTTTTCAGGTTTTTTCACACCCAAAAATGAACAAATGGCTTCAGACTTGTCCATAGGTGTTGCTGTCGGGAATTCAGCTCTAGTTTCCTCAAAAATTTCAAGCAATTGTTCTTTGTACTTAGCAAACTTCTCTGGATTATGGACCAACCTGTTTGCAGTTTCCTCCACAATCTGTTGCATCTCTCTTATTCCATCCAGAGTTGTTTTTGGTGGTTGAGATTGTCCCACATCTCCCCCCTTATTATCGGGTATTGCCTCAACAGACCATCGAAAAAGCACATATTTTTTAGGGAATGCTTGTAGGTTCTCAAGATGGAAAACATAAAAAATGTGTCGGCACAACAATCCGTATAATTCAAACTTCTTGCAACTGCATTCAGCTGTAACTTCTGAAGGTTTGTAAGCAACCTTCAAAACATGAAAAAATATAAAAAAAAAATGTCAACTAGAAAAGCCTGTATTAATAGTTCCAAAAACTACTGCATTTTAATTTAATTTTTGCTGCATTTTACCCAAAATGCATTTTTAAATAAACTTGAATTTCAAGTACACCATACCTTATAAATCCATCCAGTTTCTAGATCTTTGATGTTTCTGATCACTGTATTTTCAAGCTTTTCTTCAGTAACTCCTTGGCAGTGATTGTAGCTAGCAACAAAATCTTCTTGAACATCATAAAAAACTGATCGTGTATACATCATAGCAGCTTGCCTCTCAAGTTGATGATTAGTTTTAAATACAGGGATTGTATACTTCGTGTTGTAGTCATTTAATTGCTGAACATACCTCTGGTGTTCCATGGCAGTATCATAGTGTGTGAGAAATTCCACCAACATTAAATTTCTGCTAGTAAACTTTTTAAAAAAATGATTCTCGCTCTCTGATCGTGAAGAAGTCCGCATCAATCCAGCTAAAGGTTCATCTAATAAATACGCTGGTATCCATCTTCTTCTCATATCAAACATCTCCTTCAACCAATCATTATCCTCAAGTCCAAACTGTTCAATTATCAAATTCCATTTTCTTTCAAATCGTTCAGGTGTGATCTTGTCCGTCCAAACAATTCCACATATTAATTCTTTGAAATTTGTGTTTGAACATAACACAGGACCAACCTAAAAAAAAATAAAAATGACATATAACATTAAATATAAGTAACTGTATTTTAAATCAACATGTGTGCAGCTATAAAAAAAAAAAAAGGAACACAGAACATACCTTTGTTGTCATCTTTCTCATAATATGCCACATGCACAATCTGTGCCTTGTTTTTTTAAATGTACTTTTAATTGCAGCAGCCATTGCACTGTCTTGATCAGTTACAACTACTTTCGGGTCTTCCTTAAAACATTTTTGGAATGTTTCAAGAAGCCAGGTGTAGTAAACTTCAGTTTCTCTAGTCAAAAGTCCAGAACCAAACGTAACACAACGGTTATGGTTATCTATGCCGGTAAAGGGAACAAATAACATTCCATACCTGCAATTAAGAAGGAAAAAAAATATATCAGACACAAAAGTAAATTTCAAAAACACTTTAACAACACTATATGTTGATCTACTGAATGTAGAGTCAAATGTAAAATGTAATACTTTTAAAAAATGCTATCAAGTTATATGTCAGTAGAATGCAGTTTTTTATGTAAAGAATCAGTAAAATGAAGTAAAATATAATAATAATCTACAAATTGCAGTAAAATGAATCAAAATGCAGTAATTAGTTAATTAATATGCTGAATGATGTAAAATGTTGCAGTAAGTGTCAAAATGCAGTAGAATGAGATAAACTGCAGTATAATGAAATAAAATGCAATAGGATTTAAAATGCAGTAAAATGCAGTAAAAAGAATAAAATGCAGTAAAATGAATAAGATGCAGTAGTCAGTGAAAAATAAGTTGAGTGATGAGTGATGTAAAATGTTGTAGGAAGTGTTAAAATGCAGTACAATGAAATAAAATGATGTATAATGAAATAAAATGCAGAACATTTAAAATGCAATTGAGAAGAATTTTACCTATTAGACTTGAATGTAGAGTCAAACGATACAACATCTCCATATATTTTGTAATTTCGCTTAGCTTCTGGATCTGCCCAGAAAACTCCAGCCAATTTACCTTTATCATCTAAAAAATAGTCGACGTAGAAATCCTTGATAAACTGCATTCTTCCAAGAAGTTTTTCAACAGCCATTTGAGCATCTTCCGTCCCCACAAAAACGTTCACATCCCTTCTAAAATTCTTACAATCAACTTTAGTAACTCCCATCTCTTCGAAACCACCATACAGTTCTTTCAGAAGCCTAAATCCTTTCACAGGTCCAATATTAAGGGTTGACACTTGAAACAATAACTGCTCTTTCATGTATCCTAAAGTGCTTTTTCTCTTAGCAAACTTCATTTCATCTTTTTCAAGAAGCTGATGGTTGTGTCCCTCAACAAATTTAACCAGTTTGTATTTCCCATTTGGAATCTTACTTAATGAAAATCTAGCATCACAACCAACCTTAAAGTACTTGTTTTCCTTGGACGTGGTTTCTTTTTCATCACACATTGGTTTGAAGTACCTACAGCTTGTCCATTTGGATCTGGTTTGGCTTTTTTTACATACTTTGAACCTTCTTTATTACATCTGAACAACTTGCTTTTAGGATTTACCAACTTGCTTGGCCTCCAAGAGGAACTTTTCTTAGCAACAAAACCAGCTTTCTTTGCATATTTCTGGTAACAAAGGAAAGCTTCTTCTGTTGTATTGTATACTGTTCCAATTAATGGTTTTTCATCCACAGCAGGATACCAAACTCTTGTCCCACAAGGACTATAGAATAGTCTATCAGCTTTGTCTGAAACAGCTGCATTATACATATTGAAATAACAATCTGTTATTGCAAAAAAATAAATCTATACTAATGCATAAATGATGCTAAAATATCCCAGTTAACTGCATTCTGCCTAACAAATTATACTACATTTTGATATACACTAATGCATTCTAGAATGTGACATTATCGTACTTGTAATCTTTAATCAATCACCATACATAAAAATCAAAAAACATTAGAACTGCATTTTATAAAACCCATGCTGCATTTTAACACAAATTATACCACATCTATATAATCAACTCAGATCTGAGAAAAAATCTAAATTACAGCAACCTACATACAAAAACATATGGATGTATGTATACTTATGAAACGAAAAAATTAAATATTCGAATTCATACAATGACTCATATACAATCATCTCGATGTATGTATACTCATGAAAAAAAGTATATACAGATACATAAACACATACGAAAAAACACGCATATATACAGATAAATGAGATACATATAATACTTACTTTTATTAATAGCTTCTACGATAGGTGTGTGTTCTTCGACTGCAACAGCAACTGTAGGAGTTCCATCTACGCGATCGACAGCAGATGAATGTGTATATACTTGTGACATTGTGCACCGATTTGATGATTTTAATTACGAAAAAATGCAGAAATCGTACGTATATGACCGTATATAACTGTATATATAAGCGATTTTGAGAAAGAATCGTGATGATCCGAGGGTTTAGTCGAGTATTTAGCTAAACAATCTTATCAATCTAAGATTGTAAATCGGATTTCTTTCCTTATTTTGGGATTTTGTGATTAAATCGTAATTTGTTGAAGACTTTGCGGTCAGATCCAAAAGTTTGGAAAAAGTACACAAATAGTCCCTAGTATGGTACTGTACGGGACAGGAAAGAAACACGTGTGCAGCTCCTATTGGCTCAAATACTGCCTTACCTGCTCCTCTACCCTTCCCTGCGCTTCTGATCCTTTTCTAAAAATAAATATACAGTACATTAAAATATATCACAGTAATCTCCAACGAAAGTTGCCGAAAATTTTGTCCACTTTGCTTAACCTGACATGACATAATAACAATAGGAAAGTAGTAAATTAAACTATTTGACACCAGATCTACAGTGATCATAAAGACATCTTGTCATACCCTCTATGGTCACAACAACAAATATTTTCAACGAATAATTCTCCATAGCCATCTTAACTTTGCTTCCATGAATGGACCAGATGTTGAACTGAGGATCTTGGAAACCAATCTAAGTTGTACCATCAAGAACAAAAAAATTGACACGGATGCTAACACAACTATCGTACTCATGATCTTTCCATTTCCAGGTCCGACCAAAAGATACAATGATGCACCATAGGTTACCATCAAGAATGCCACTGATAAGAATAGTGTCATGATGCCACTAATTAATTTCATAGGTAGCTTGTAAAGAAAATCCCCTTCCATGTAACGTGATGTGAGAATGGATGAAAAGAATATCAATGACATGATGGATAGGAAAAATATGTTAATATCCAAGATTTCATATGTGTGGAAGCTAATTTTGGCTTTCGTAGAAGGAGATGTCACATTTGTGGTATTTGATTTCAAAGACAATGGACTCTCACTAGATGTCACGTCTGTGGTATTTGAGTTTGAAGATGATGGACTCCCACTACTGCTTTGAATTCCACTCGGAACCGTGATGGCCGCCGTAAAAGCAATTCCACATACAAGTACAACAATGACTGTGTATGAATTTGCTGCCGATTTCATCCATGCTTCCACTTCTCTTTTTAATAGGGCGTGTTCTCTTCTGAACACCATCAATGGTGTCTCATCTTTTTGGTTCCTTTCTCTCATGTACTTAGCAGGTAAAGATCCCTCCACTTTCTGTAATTTAAACATACGAAACAAGAAAGTTTATATAAATAAATTAAACAAATAAAAAATGGAAGATGTATTCTAATAAAAAAAGTTTTCATTGTACATGTAAATTCACAAGTGTAAATTTTAGTACAAAGAAATACATTTTCACCTTAAACCATTGGTACTCGCCTTGCATTTGAAAAAGTAAACCAGGAATGTCATTGAGTTTTTGTACAGGAGGCAGTTTTCCAGCAAGGTGCAATAAATTATTTCCATCTTGGTCAGTCTCTACTTGGTTGAAGAGGTGGTTACGACTCATCTCATCTACCAAAATGTCATAGACCTTACTAGAACGGTTTATTATTGCGACTTTTATAAGGAGATAAGCCTCTTTGTTAACCCCAATTGCTCCAGGAATATGCCTAATTATCTCTTCTAGTGCCTCGGGTATGTCGAGTTTCACTGCAAGAGTAGCACCTTCCATGAAGTGGTAACGCTTATCAAAATTGGTATCTCGTTTACTTACTTCGTTGCATATACTCGTAAGAACCCTAAGAGGCTTATTGTCCTTCATTCCATCCTTACGCATAACCTCTGCAGCTAATTGGACAGAAAGGGAACATTTAAGAACAAATTAAGGTGCACAACGAGTAACTTGTACCTAACAAAATAAATCCTCAATCTTATGCTTGAAATGTACGTAAACAAGTTTTCAGTGATGAAATGGTATACAAATCTGGAGTGGTGAAATGAATACGACAAGTGATGTATGAAAATCAAGGCAGACAATGCATAGCTTCAGTTTTAATGGATCAGATATGTTCTTAAGTAATCTTATCTGATTATTGCACGCACGCACGCTACTCGTGTTATTTTAATGATAGAAGCAGCTCTAAGCACTTGATGGCAAAACATAGCCTCACCTGGATTCTCCACATTTCCCAGTCCAGATTCACCGTCTACAACAAAATTGAAAAAAAAACAAACATATATATACTTAAATCACAACATAAAACATTTTTGGTAAATTATCATTATCATAGTACCACTAAGACATTTTTAAGGAAGCATACGAGAGCGAAGCCTAGTAATCTTCGTATACAGTTTAGCCAACAATCCTCGAGCTACTAGCAGGTTACTAGCATCCCCTGTCTCAACTTCAAATATCTTGGCCATGTCTTCAATTAAGCATATTTAATAGTTAGATCAATTTATATCGAAAAGGTAACACAAAGGGGCAACTCTTCATACACTATATTCATCTAATCTGCGTTTATTGTTTTGAACTGAATTGTAAAGGGTATGTGCTGGTACAAGTGTAAATGGATTCTGGATTTGATACGGTTTCAGTCTATTTGATTGGACTTTAAACATTATATTCAAACATATAATGTATATTGTACACATCAAATACTGAATACTACTCCCAACTATTGTAACGTCAATTAATCTAAAAGGTAAGTATGATAAGAGTGTATATGCTAGATAGGAATATGACAATACATACCTCGATCTAGATTCCTGAATTTTTTAGGCTGACTGTAATACAGGTTGAAAACATTTACAAGAGTCTTCAATGGAGAGTCTACATTATCGTATTTTGTCGTAACCATCGTAGGGTTCGCATTGATCAACTTGTATGCTACGTCTGCAAAAAGCAAATGGTACTCGCATGAAATTTAAGATGGAGGTGTATGTGCCAATGTGCTAGTGTAATCAACTTAAACTCAAGTACATAATTAATAATAATAATAACAACAACAACAATAATAATTATGTATTTATATCTCACCCATAAGCCCTGCATTAATTACACCATTGAGAAGCATAGCAGCATGTTTGCCTTCAAATGGACTGTGATGTTCATATTGTTCATGAAGCTCGATTTCTCGCTTACGTTGCTCCATTTGAAATCTGAGGTTTAGAACTTCATGTTGTGAGGACTCTATCTGCCTTTTGATGTCATCCTTTTGTGATTGTTGATGAGACTGCTCCATTTGTTGCTCCCAATGACTTATTTCTTGTTTGGATCTCTCACTATTCTGTTCAAACTGCTTCATTTGATCTTCAAGGAGCTTCTTATTCGCTTCGACATCTGATTCTCGCTTGCATTTCTCAATATGTGCTTTGGAAGCACCAAGCAAAAACGCAAAAGTTTCTATATGAGGAGCCAAAAGAGCCAACTGGATGGGTAAATTGTTCTCATTGTTGACTTTGAATAACAGATGTGGGTCTTTCTCCACCAATATCCTTGCAGCCTTAGTGTTCCCAACATTTGCAGCATGGTGTAGGGCATTTGACCCATTATCAGATACCATAGCCATAAGTGATGTGACACTTTTCTGAGAGGATATGTTAGCGGCTACATTGTCTATGTCATTTATGATCTTGTTTATGCCTTTGACCATCTCAGCAGCTACCCTATGGACTAGACTATTGACTCTTGTGCGAACACTGTTGTCATTTATATTGTTAGATATGTAGTTTTTAATCTTGGGGGCTATGTTGTCGTATGTATTGTGGGCTATGTCAATGCTCACATTCTCAGCAATAATCTGGGCTATGCTCTGTGCTATATCGTTGGCTATTTTGTGGGTTATATTGAGGGTGATCATTTGAGTCATGATTGTACTTAGGTTGTGGGTTATGTACTCAGCTATGTTGTTGGCTACATTTGGGTGCATGTTGTTAGATAAGATGGGGGTTATAATGCTGGCTATGATGTTAAGGATTACCTTATCCAATACTTTCTCAAAAAACTCCACTTGTTTGCATATGTTAGTTGCATAGTGAAGCGGTGTATGGCCTTTGTCATCTAATTTATCATTCCACACACCTGCCTCGTATCTTAGATAAGGTGCAGTCATCTCCCAGTTAGCGTCTTGAATAGCTGTGTGTACTTGTATGCGTTCCATCCAATCTATTGACATAAAATACAAAATGACAAAGTATTGTTAGGCAATTCGTATGAAATAGAGAACAAAAAATGTGAGCAATACTATATACACCATACTTTTGTTGTCATGACGGGTGATGCCATCAAGAGGCTCACGGCCATAAGTGGTCTTTAACATCTCCCATACATCTTTAGCTGTCTCGAGGCCGTCAACACAGCCAATCACATTTTCATCAAGTGTGCACAAGATCCATCCTTTGACAAGTACGTCCCACTTCTTTAGTTGTTTGTCTCCCGCTACAGAAGGTGAATTCGATGCGGGATCAATAATATGTTTCATATTATGGAATTCCAAAAGACACGTCATCTGTCTCTCCCATTGCTTATAATTTGTTTCACCACACAAGTTAGAGAGCGCAAACAAAAAAGGTATTTCTACAGTATCCTGCATTATGTGATTATGATAGTATAAGTGCATAATTCACAAAGATATATAGCTCAAAAACCAACAAAGTCTATCTATTTTGTAAAAATATATGGGGGGCACTCCTCACATACTGCTAGTGGCAAGTGCCCTTTGCTCTCCCAATTTTATATTGAACCATGTTTCCTGATATTTGTATTTATTATACCAGTGTTAACATTTGACACATCACCAATTCTGTCAGCAATAATGACGATCGTTTTAGTGAAACCATATCTAGTATCCAAATAAACGATAAATGAGTTCCAAGAGACAGAAAGGTGATAGGGGTACAGGGGTTACAGATGATCAATAAACATTAAATCAGATTGGAGGACATGATACAAAGCTAAAACAAAATTCAGAATCAACTTGATTTAGACACTATCACACACGCTATAAATATGATTCAATGTCCAGATGATAACATATACTACATCAAATTATAGACCATAACAAAGGGGGAAATATATATATCAAATTAAAACATACAAAATACAGAATTGAGGTCTTTACTTACAGATTGAGATGTGGTCGGAGTCAGATTCAGGGGCTGATGGTATCGTGTCAAAGGAGAGGCAAGGCCTGGCCGTGAGGGTCTACGTAGCAACTGCAACATAAGAGCGGAAAAGAATTAAAATTTTAAATTTAAAGTAATTTAAGTATAAAATAAGAAGTGATTTTGAAAGTAGCCCGATGAACATCATGTTAAAACATTACACGATTCATCTGCACTGGGAGTGGCGGCCGGCGGCTGGAATCCGATCGTGGTGTATAGAAGTATATAAGAGAAAAAATGCAAGCGGGGGGAAGTTGATACCGATCATGCTAAGTTAAAAGGTTTTGTATTTGACAGAAACGAGGAAGTTGATACCGGGCGGATGTTAACATTTTTGTTTTAAAAATTACAAATATACAAAATACTTTAATATATTTCATACTATCTATCTATACTATGTAATATTTTAATATAAAAATAATGCTGAAAAGAATAAGGTATAGGATCATGAGGGCAGGGGTTGTTTGGAGAGAAAGGAGGGCAAGGTCCCCACCCATCCAAAAAGTGACATGTGTCACATACCAATTTTCATGTTGGTCCCTCCACTTTTAATATATTTTTAATTTCATTCCTAAATTTCTTAAATAACACTCCACCACTCTCACCCCACCAACCACCCACTTCCACCTTCTGCCACCACCTACCGCCTGCTGCCGCCGCCGGATTCCGGCCAAAAAAATTTTTTTTCCTTTTTTTTTCCTTTTTTTTTTAACTTTTTTACATTTTTATTTTTAAAAAATGTACTGCATATTTTTTGTTTTTACTGCAGTTTGTATATATATAATTTATAGTTTTTACTGCATATTGTTTTAACCGTTACATATAATTGAGTTGCAAATTGCATATTGAACTGATAGCATTTTATGTTAATTATACTGCATATTGTTTATTTGACTGCATTTTGTAACTCATGTTGTTTATCTTGTACTGCATTTTGTATTGTACATAACATCTTTTTTTTACTGCATTTTGAATAAAATTATAATGCATATTATTATGTTTTACTACGTTTTGTATAAAATATTAATGCATATTATTATGTTCACTGCATTTTGTATATATATTTAAGTACATATATGTGGTTTATTTTGTACTGCATTTTGTATTATATGTATTATCATTTTATTGCATTTTATATATAACATACTGCATATTGTTCTTTTTACTGCATTTTGTGTATATAATTTTAGTAAATATTGTTTGCTTTTTGTACTGCATTTTGTATTACATGTATTATATTTTTACTGCATTTTGAATAAAATTATAATGTACATAGTTTTTTTTTACTGCATTTTGTATATATAATTTCTAGTACATATTGTTTGTTTTTAACTGCATTTTGTATAAAATTATACTACATATATTTGCTTTTACTGCATTTTAAATATATATTTTTAGTACATATTATTCGTTTGTACTGCAGTTTGTATTATACTATTTGTACTGCATTTTGGTGACTGTGTATATAAAATATATAAGATACAATGTTACATAAAATACAAAATGTAGTAAAAAAGACTAACATGTATACAAAAAGAATGATGCAATAAATATATATACAAAATGCAGTTTGTGATATCACATCTTGAAAATAAGTAATAATAAATACATAAACATACACGATGCAACACATAAACTACTATATGCAGTAGTATATGAATATTTATTAATGTATATACAAAATGTAGTTAAATAACCGCAAAATGCAATAAATTTCTGTTTCTTTTTTGTTTTAAATTAATATGCAGTGTTTTTAAGGAGGAAAAATTAGTTAAAAAAATTTTGGAAAAAAAAAAGTTGGAAAAAAAAAAATTGGCCGGAATCCGGCGGCGGCCGACGGCAGTTGACGGCGGCGGCAGCAAGCGGCAGGTGGTGGCAGAGGGTGGGAGTAGGTGGTTGGTGGTGGTGGGGTGGAGGAGTTTTATTGAAGAAGTTGAGGGAAGATATATATATAATATAAGTATAGACAAGGGGTTAAAGTGAAACTTGTGTTGAACATGTGGCAAGTGGTGATTGGTTGCTCTCCTTGCTCTCCATTTCACCTTTGCTCTCCTGATCCTTACTCAAAGAATAAATATATATAGAGAAAAATTATTTTGAAATAATAAAAAGAAAAGGATCAAAGGAGCATGAGAGGTTAGAGGGGCAGGAAAGGCAGCTTCATCCCCACCCTCCATTTTACGATCTAACGGTTTGTATTAATCCACGTCACTCATATGTTTCTTTTGCAAACTCATTTGGGCGGAGAGGCTTATATGCAAATAATGTAAAATCAGTTTTTGATGGAGGGACTATAATGCAATTACTATTAAATGAGGGGAGATGGTAAATTAGGGCAGCCTCTTTTGGTCATCTTCCTCACATATTCTCTTCACAAAAAACACACACAACACCTAACACTCTCTTTACACACACTAACACACAAAAACACACACTAACACACCTACTTATATAAATCCGGTCACCATCCACCACCACCGCCACCGCCATCACCACCGCCACCGCCACCATAACCGTCGCCACCATCTTTATCATCTTGTCACCATCACCTTCACCACCGCCACCGTTCACGTTCACCGCCACTATCCACTTTCACCACCTTCACCGTCAACCTTCACCACTACCACGTTCACCTTCACCATCATCTACCTTCACCACCGTCCACCTTCACCATCGTCCACCTTCTCCACTTTTACCGTCACCATCCACCACCACCTTCACCTTCACCGTCACCATCCACCACCACATTCATCGTCACCTTCCACCACCACTTTCACCATCTAGATCTGTAAATATATATGTAGATCTACTTTCAGATTTAGATCTGAAAAAAGTAGATCTAGATCTACTTTTTCAGATCTAGATCTAGAAAAGTAGATCTGGAAAGGTCACTGCATTTTACTTTATAGTTACTGCATTTTAGATCTAAAAGTAGATGTATAAATAATTAAATGCATTTTAGATCTAAAAGTAGAATAGATTAATCATCTACATTTTACGATTATTCTACTGCATTTTACGTTTTAATCTGGAGTTAATTGATAGTGATTGATGATTTTTTATTAGATCTAAAATGTAGATGTGAAAAAATCAACTGCATTTTATGATTATTCTACTGCATTTTATGATTATTCTACTGCATTTTACGTTTCATCTATACATGTCACCAATGGACTCATATGCATTCTTTAGGTTTTATGGATCTAGTGCATATATGTGTGATATTATTGTTGAAATTATAGATATAGGTTTGATTGATAGTGATTGATGATTTTTGAGTAGTTTTTAAATGTATGATATGCTAGATTTGTGTTAAATTTGTGGAATGTTGATTTAGATCTAAAAAGTAGATCTAAAAATTAGATCTACTTTTTAGATCTAAAAAGTAGATCTGAAAAAATGTTCCCTGCATTTTATATCTTTCTACTGCATTTTACACTACTGTACTTTAATTGTAGTTCATGTGAATTATGCTAATAATTGTTTACTGCATTTTACATATCTGTTACTGCATTTTATGTCTTTTACCATTATATGTAGTTGTAAAGCTTGATTATATACTTGAAATAAAGAAACTACTTATATAAGTTTACATGCATATTGTATATGTGTTACTGTATTTTATGATTTTTAGCATTTTTATGTGTTTTTATAGCTTAATTTATACTTGATTCGAAAACCGAATGGTTTTGGTTCAATGCATCTTGCATATTTTTACTGCATTTTATGTTTTTTAGCCTTTTTATTTGCTTTTGCATCTTGCTTTTTTTGTAAGTTATCTTATGTTTGTTATTTATTTTGTAGATAAAACATTTAAAGAGACTAGAATGGAGAATTCTACCAAATGGAAGTCCGTTAGAGCTTAAAGTAGAAAAGAATGGCCATTTGTATCTTTTAATTCAGTGAAATGATGTATTAGTGTAATTAATAAGTTTAGAAATATTGTTTATTTTGTATGAAAACAATAATGTATAAGTAAAATTTTCACTGCATTTTATTTTTTTGCACTGCATATTGCATATTATTAGCTTTTCTTATTAAAAAAATTTTAAAATAATTTTTTGGATATTTTTTGGGTAATTTTTCGGGCAGGTCATCAACTTTTTCGAAATTGCAAAAAAGTCCCTGACGGCCTAACATGTCAGGGCCGCATCAGACATCTGTCAGCCTGTGGTTGGTCATAAACCTGCTCTCCCTACTTGTAACACCCCGCAAATTTGAACGCGATTATTAATATTAATCACTTGCATTATTAGGCTAATTCCCTACTTGAGTGAATTTACGACGCATTTTAGAGGTAAGTCTAGCAAAGCCCAACTAGTTAATACGCGTAGTATTACTTATTTGTAATTAGATGTAATTACATACTAAACGAATTCAGCAAACGCGACAAAAATATACGGCTATTGGTGAACGAAATTATTTAATAAAACAAAGTTATTAAATAACGTCATTTACAATTTAATATTATGTCGATAATATTTACATAACATTTTATAACATAAAAATGTCAACTCGTATAACTAAAATAAAACAAAGATTTAAAAACCTTATAATTAAAATAATGTAACATTTAACGATCGGGTAAACAAACACGGGACGAAAACGCAGGAGATGAAAAGTGGGACAAAACCACCTTCCATCTCCATCTTTCCTTTCATTTTCATTTCTTTCTCACCAAAAACACACACACTTTCTCTCAACCAAATCCACACCAAAAATTCGGATTCACAAATCAACCCACAAAAGTTACATTTTCGGAATCCTCTCGAGCTAAGGAACAACATTAACAAAAGCCGTATCATCATCTTCTTCCTAAATCGGTCCCGATTTGCAATTGTAAGAAATTTCTAAAAACTTAGATTTACTCGTTTTTATGTATTATATGGGTGTAATATTGAACCTACAACTTTGTTTTAACTATATAATGGAAGAAATCAAGGTTTTATGGCCGGAAAACATGTTAAAATTGGGTTTTGGCCGGAAAAATCACGGCAGTCGCTGCTACTGTCTGGGTGTTCATCTTTGCGACACAACGTCTGTGTCGCATATAGTGTCGCATAAACTATCCATGCGACACAACCATTGTGTCGCATGTTGTGTCGTACCATTGTGTCGTAGAATCTCTGCGACACAACCCTAGTGTCGCTATTGAATTAGCATATATCGTCTATGCGACACAACCCTTGTGTCGCATAGCCCTTGTGTCGCACCATTATGCGACACAACCATTGTGTCGCATAACCATATTAGTGTCGCATACTGTGTCGCAGAAAACAGAAATTTCACAAACTATTTTTACACTAAGTGTTAAACTTAACCGATAACAAATATTTACATATGATACAATGTACAAACTGTATGAACATTACAAACACGCTATTTTATTGAAATAATGATTTCAAACTATCACCAACGAGTCGTATACATTTTCACAAACAACGAAATATAAACGTAAACGTTTAACAAACACTTTGGACATAACTTGGTTGTACGAACACTAGCATAGATGATTAGCTTAGACATCCACAATTACTTATTAAATCTCATACGTTTAGGACGTTAAGAGATTCTGGACTGTACTTGGGCTTAGGTTTGCTAGCACTCGCACAACTACTTAACTCAACAGGTGAGTTCACAGCCCCTACTTTTACTATTTTAACTACTTTGAACAGGGGTGGAAAACATAGACAAATACTTTTACACAGACATGGTTGTATACTACTTTACTCAAACAAGGGGAGTACATTGAACTGATAAACTGAAACGCAAACTGATGACTTTGAAATAACATTTTCATACTATAAACACTATAAACGCATAAACATGTTTTGGAAACGTTGGAAAACAACCAACACGCTTTACGAAACTGATTGGGTAACAAATGGGTCCTACTGACATGGACCAGATCCTACTGACATGGATCAAGGGACACTGACACTCCCTACTATGGAAAAGTCCCTACTGACATGGGCACTGGATCCCACTGACACGGATCCACTATTGTTATTAAACTGCTAAAAAGACCCTACTGACATGGGCACTAGATCCTACTTACATGGATCTACCGAGTAGATAATAGGATACAGACATTCCTACAACCAACTACTAGGATGCTTACATTCCTACAGAAAACTATTAGGATACGGACATTCCTACAGACACCATTAGGATACAGACATTCCTACAACTAACTACTAGGATGCTTACATTCCTACAGAAAACTATTAGGATACGGACATTCCTACAGACACCATTAGGATACGGACATTCCTACAGACAACTATTAGGATGCTTACATCCCTACCATTACAAATAGGATACTGTCTTCCTACGAGTTATAAACTACATACTTGAGCAACATCCCACTAAACGTACACTTCGGGTAACTACTATTGAACGCTTTGAAACGATCAACTATTATTGCAAACATGAAACCTGTGAATTCACTCAACCTCGTTGTTGACTTTTACTATGTTTTTCAGGGAATTAGCTGCGCATGTAAGAATCGCCAATACATGGAGAATTAGGCGACCCGTGAAGCTTTAGGATGCCAACTTTTTGGGAAAAACATATGGATTTCTCTAGTATAACTGAAACTGTTTTGTCATATTCTAGAAATCCACTTTTGTATACATATTACTTTTAACTTGTACGATTTGATAAAATCGTAAATCTTGTAATTAATACTTTTGGCATATTAATATATTATGTTCTGTTGTAATCATAAGCTCTGATACGTATGCATGCTTTATTATTGTGACACCCCAGTAATTTAACTAAATGCTTCCGCTAAACAAATTTGGGGGTGTTACACTGCTCCTCACAATGCTCCTGCTCCTCTTAACCACACCCATAATAAAAAAGGTATTTTCAATATATTACAATAAAAGAAATTTATTTATAGTTTAACAAAGAACTAACAAATTCAATACATACAAATAGACTAAATTAACAAAAATTTCACATACAATAATAAAAAAGGCAAAATATTAACTTTGAAATAATAAACCCAAGGTAAAATAGCAAATATTATATTTAAAAGTTTTTAAATACTAATGGTATAGTATATAATGATGGCTAGTGATAATGCCACATGCATTATCACTTCTCCACAGGTAAGTATAGTGTTAATATTTTTGTCTTGTAGTGATTTTACCTGTGGATACAGTAAATCCACCTGTGGAAACATCAACCCCCTATAATGATATACAATAAGTAATATTAATATTTTATTTATATATTTAAATGTATAAACACTTTATAATTTACCTCAAGGTTTTACAACAAATATATTTTATTAAATATGTTTTAATGTATTTAATAAATATTAAAAAAAATAATGTTAAAAGAAAATATATTTTATTGAATATGTTTTAATGTATTTAATAACTATTTTAAAAAATATATAATGTTAAAAGAAGAAGTTGAAGTTGGGCCTTACTACAGAATAGGACTGGCAAATTCTGATATGACCCGAAACACGACTCGAGACCGACTCGAAAATAAGCGGGTTGGGTCATATTTTTTGACCCGTTGACCCACCAACCCGAAATCCGATAACCTGATTTTTTTTTAGGTCGGGTTCGGGTAACCTGATGGGTCATCAGGTCAACCCGATGACCCGAAAATAAAAAAAAAAAATTTTTAAATTATAAAATATTTATACTTTTATTTTTAAATAAAACATTTGAACTTCTTTTTGTCCATAAATCATTAAATCATATTAGGGCTGGCAATTTCCGACACGACTCGAAATCCGACATGAAACCGACAAGAATAAATTAAAAATGTGGTTAAAAATTTCAAAGTTTTATTTTAATTTAATGAATCACATGTTTTTTCACTAGATTTTGATGAACATACTAGCTAATATGATTTTTGGGGGATTTAATATACACTTTTATCTTTATTAATGACGAATTATAAATTTATAGAGTGACCCATGTAACCTATTTAACCTAAAATTGACCCATTAACATAAAATGACCCGAAAATATGTTGATCTCGTTAAAAAATTGGGTCAACTGGGTTGGGTCAGGGTTGGATTGGGTTGAAATACTCAACCCGATTAGAAAATCAGGTCGGCTCTGGGTCAACTACTTCTGACCCGCCAACCCGATAACCCGAGCGGGACAACTCGACCCGACCCAAATTGTCACCCCTACTACAGAAGAGCCTCAAAGCTCATAATTTGAAAATGAAATAACAAAATGATATTGCCAAGGATCAAACATGGGACCTTCAACTTGACATTATAAGCCTCAACCATTCAAGCCAACTTTTCGTTTGGTCTTTTTATGCAAATGTACAGTATATACTGAGTATATGTTTATTAGGTTCGCTAAAAAACAATAGCTTTACTGTTCATATTCTGTTAATATTGACCGGTCAAGCCTTGGCTATTGAGGGTTTGTATAACTGACAGTAGATTAAACTTATTTTTTGAAAGTGTTTGGTAAAATTAATTGTAGTTTTAAGATATAAATTTATATAATTGGACAAACGGTAATGAAATTAATTAGTAATTTTTGTAATTTTTTCTTTTATAAGCTTGAAGTCTCACACTTCCTTAGGTTCGGCGACGAAAAGAGAGAGGGCGAAGTGGGCCCCACATGCAATTTTGTGTTTTTTTTTATTTTTAATGTGAGTAACGGCTTTTTATAAAAAAAATTTTTTTAAAAAGAACCGTTGGTGAGTCAGAACGGTAAAAAAAAAATTCAAACTAAACTCACCTTTCACTTTTATACTATATATATACACTTCTCATACATACATTTTCACACCCAAATACAACTTCAAACTCATTTCATACACAATATATACACACAAACAACCCTTTCATTCAACTACAAAAAATGAAACGAAATCAATCTCCCGCCGACGATATGTGAAACAATTTAATAAACACTCCCATACCGAACCCTCACCATAATCCAACTTCACCTACGGCCACATCTTTCGCTTAATCGAGCAACTCATCACCAAGTCAACCCCCCGGGTTTTCACCAATCTCTATAGTACACCATATCAAAGTTATCAAAGTTACCCAGCGTACCAACATTATTCACCACACGTTCCATTCCAACAATCTCACGCGGCGTTTGGAAACCCACATTATATGCACCAACCACCACACGCGGCTTTCCCTCCATTTCATCCAACTCCAGCTAGTTATCCACAATGCAGAAACATCAACACTCCACCTGAATCTGAACCCGAAGCCAAGCCCGAAGCCGTAGGAAAGAAAGTAAAAAGGGTTCAAGTTAGATGGTCGGACGATGAAGAGGTTATATTATCGGAACGTTGGATCCACATTTCGGAAAAATCAAAGAAAGGGGTTTCACAAAGCTTCGAAGCTTTTTGGGACAAAGTATTAAAAGATTATAATTCGGTGGCACCTCAACGACGTACTTTGAGCCAACTTCAAGGAAAGTGGAATAAAATTCATAGTGACGTCAAAACTTTCATCACAATCCACAAACATCTTACCGATCCTCGTCCAAGTGGCGCAAATGTGTAACACCCCAAATTTTGAGTTATAATTTTAGTACGCGAAAATGTAATTATTTTATACTATTATTATATAAGTGGTATAAAATAATAGAAATCGTAAATGGTTTCCAAGTTCCAGACAATAGCAATTAAAAGGGATAAAACTATTTAAAACATACATATTCTGGAAACAAACATACGTACGTATCCTCATCCATTCCCTAAAATACGTTCCAGAAAGAAGAAGAACTAAGAAGAAAATCGTAGGAGCTATCAAATACAAGAAATCATCTTTCAATCTTTAAATTAGGGTTATACTAATTCAATTCTTTCCTTTGTTGATCATCATAAACCATAGGTAAGCGAATTTCTTCATTCTTATAACCTAGAATTGGGTTATTAGTGGGTTTTACATGATTAGTGTTCATAAATCGAAATTAGGACTGGAAAGTGATTAAATTGATGTTAGTTAATAGTATAATGATTATTGTTTATCTTTGTACATGATAAAAATGAAGAATCACAAAAGAGTATTCTTAGTGATTCATATGGTTTATGTCAAAAACTATTTTAAGTTGTGTTGGTTAACCTAAAGAGTAATTAGAAGTATTGTTATTATATAAAGATGATGTTTTAGTAAGAATTTGAGTAAATTAGGTGAAAGTAAATACTCCCTCCGTCTCAAATTAAGTGTCCTGGTTTGACTTTTTGAGTCTTCCCTTTTCAACTTTGACCTTAAATATTTTTGGTTGTGTTATATAATACTTGATGCAAAATATATGTATGGATTGGATTTTTAATATATTTTCATTGGTATAATTTTCATAAAGTAATATATAACACAAACAAAAATATTTAAGGTCAAAGTTGAAAAAGAAAGATGTAACACCCCCGAAATTCACTGTGTTGCGGAAGCATAGTTTGGGGTGTTACTAATCAAATATTACAGCACAAAGATAAGGTAAACGACATCTATATGCAACGTTTGTAAATTAGTTACATTCCATAGATATATTGTTTGAAAACTTAGTGTTTTCGTATACAAAAATGTAGTTTCCCTAGAGTCCGCGCGTGTAGCGGGAGATTCTATTACATAATCAAAATATACAAAAGATAATGCTAAGAATCTCCGTTAATGCAGTTATGTTGAAATCATGCGACTCTAGCTAAAATCCTGGAGTAATCCTACTCCATCCGAGTACCTGAGAAAACATGCTAAAAAGTGTCAACCAAAAGGTTGGTGAATCTCACAGGTTTGTAAGTAATATCAGTTTTGAACACGAGATTTCATCAGTAATGCTCGCAGGCGTATAATCAGCAATTTCAATCTAGAAATCATAAACCAGTATTTGCAATCCCGCAAATGTAAGTAAGTAAGTTTATACCATTGCCATGAGGCTCATAATCGAAGCTTAACCCGTAAGTAATAAGTTTGCTCCCGTGACATGCTCGTAAATGAGCAAGCATCAGTAACGAATATTTAGTCACCCGTTTCTACGTGTAAATCGGTACGTGGCAGCGCTACTGCCCCGGGTGGGGAGGGTCATTTCCCTAATGGATCCATTAACTAGTGTTCGCGCTTAACTCCATAACTAACGATATATGATGGAGAGACTTCTGTTTGTAAGTAAACTCATGCAATTCCGTTTGGTATAGTAAACAGTTTAGTACTTGTGTTCAAGGAAAATAGTAGTAGCATGTATCTCCCCCAATAAGATAAAACAGTAAAAGTGGGGCCGTAAGACTCACCTGAGTCTTGTAGTAATCAGTTGTAATTAGCAAGTAGTAAGTAAAGCAAGTAGGTTCTCTGAACCCGTAACCTTCAAATGCCTAATCATATGAAGTTATGTAAGTATGCGTCTCACGAGACGTTTCGTTTAGTTGTACACAACTAGTATATCCAGTGTTTGTCCGTATGTTTGTAATTGTTTGTTTGTTGGAAAACATGTTTGGCCCGTTGGTGACGGTTTGTAGCAAAAATTCTAAAATGTTGACTTTGCTACAGTAAATGTGCTACAGTGAATTGCTACAGTAAAATTTCCAAGTTTTCTGTTTTCTGCGACATAAGCTGCGACACAAGGATTTGTATGCGACACAAGGGTTGTGTCGCATGAAGGGTGCGACACAATAGCTATGCGACACAGTGGTTGTGTCGCAAAAAGCTTGCGATGCTAATTCAATAGCGACAGAACGGTTGTGTCGTATTAAATACGACATAGTATGCGACATAGAGTGCGACACAATATTGTGTCGCAAAGGTTACGACACTAAAGGATTGGTACGACACAAGGTGCGACACAAACGGGTTTATGCGACACAGCATGCGACACAAGGCTTGTGTCGCATGTATGAACACCAACCCAGAAACTTTCGGGTTTCAAGAATTTCCGACCAAAAACGCAAATCTAACCCATTTTCGAGCTATAAAATCGTGTATTCTTCATGTATTAGGTTATATCTAAGTTGTGTACACATCAAAACATCAAAACATTACACCAAATTGAATAGATCTAAGATTTTAGAAATTTCTTACTTTTGCAAATCGAGCTAAATGGAGGATGAGATGATGAAAACGATCTTGATATTCTTGTTCCACTCGTGATGGTGATTCCGAATATGTAATTTTCGTGGGTCGGTTTGTATTCCGAAAATTTGGAGTGGATTTGGTTGAGAGTGTTTGGAAGATGTGTATGTGTTTGAAGTGGTGAAAATGAAAGAACGGGAGGAGGGGTTGGTTGGGGTTGGCTGATCCAAAGGGGGAGGGAGGGGAAAACGCTCCCTAAAACTCAGTGTTTACACCGTGTCCTAATCGTTTAATCCTTTGTTTGTTTGTTTTTTTTTTTTTTTAGTATTTTAACCAAACCGTTATATTTTAAAATGTAACTGGAATATTTAAATAAAAATACTTTGAAATTAATAATAAAACATTTGTCGAAGTATTTAAATTATTAATTCGCGTTTAATACGTTTTGTTGCATTATTTAAAATGTCGTCGCGATAATATATAAATAGTGTTCGTTCAATTGCGTATTTAATATAACAAAATACGTTCTCATTATTTAAGTAAATTTCTGTCACCAACGTCCAAATAAACTGTGTCGGACTCTGTCCGGTTTATTCGTACGATTCATCCAAATCGCGTAAGTACACACATATATATATAAATCACCTTATATATATATACAAATAGAGCCTGTAATTAGTCCTATTACATACTAATTACAACTAATTATAAATAATTAGGCATAACTAAGTATCCTAATTATGCGGGTGTTACATTCTCCCCTTGTTAAAGAAATTTCGTCCCGAAATTAGCTTGAGTGTACGGACGGTGCGTCGTCTGGGAAGAGATGTGGGTATTTCTGTCGCATTTGGTCTTCCCGTTCCCAGGTGAACTCAGGGCCACGCCTAGAATTCCACCTGACCTTTACGATGGGAATACGACTCTGTTTCAATCGCTTGACCTCGCGGTCCATGATTTCCATAGGTTCCTCGACAAAATGAAGTTTATCATCGATTTGAATTTCGTCGAGTGGTATAATCAGTGTCTCGTCAGACAGACATTTCTTCAAGTTAGAAATGTGGAATGTGTTGTGTACGCTGCTAATTTCAGCAGGAAGTTGCAGGCGGTATGCCACTGGACCAATCCTTTCAAGGATTTCGAATGGTCCGATGTATCTAGGATTTAGTTTGCCTCGCTTTCCGAATCGGATGACACCCTTCCACGGCGCCACCTTGAGAAGTACCTTGTCCCCTACCTGGAACTCAAGGTGTTTGCGTCTCACGTCAGCATAGCTTTTCTGACGATCACGTGCGGCTTTCAGCCGGTTTTGAATACCGATGATTTTCTCGGTAGTTTCATGAATGATATCTGGACCCGTGAGTTGGGAATCTCCTAACTCAGTCCAACAGATAGGTGATCGGCACTTACGCCCGTAAAGTGCCTCGAAGGGTGCAGCCTTTATGCTGGTATGGTAACTGTTGTTGTACGAGAACTCACACAAATGTAAGTGATTTTCCCAAGAAGTACCGAAGTCAACTACGCAGGCTCGTAGCATATCCTCCAGTGTTTGAATAGTTCGCTCGCTTTGGCCATCGGTTTGCAGGTGATAAGCAGTACTCATATCCAGACGAGTACCAAGAGATTTTTGTAGCGATTGCCAAAAGTTAGAAGTAAAACGGCTGTCCCTATCCGAGATGATCGAGATAGGTACACCGTGTCGCGAGATGATTTCTTTGACATAGATGCGAGTCAGACGCTCCATCTTGTCGGTTTCCTTGATGGCCAGAAAATGAGCAGATTTCGTGAGACGGTCCACGATCACCCAAATGGTATCGCAACCACTCGAAGTTTTTGGTAGTTTGGTAACGAAGTCCATGGAAATCTGTTCCCATTTCCATTGAGGAATTTCAGGCTGTTGGAGCAACCCCGAGGGTCTTTGGTGTTCGGCCTTGACTTTGGAACAGGTTAGGCATTTACTGACGTACAAGGCAATGTCAGCCTTCATGTTAGGCCACCAATACAACCCTTTGACGTCGTGATACATCTTGTCAGAACCAGGATGTATAGAGTATCGAGATTTGTGAGCTTCAGCCATCACCAAATCTCGCAAGTTTCCGAATTTGGGTAACCACACCCGGTTAGAGAAGTATCGAGTTCCATCGGGTTTGATTTCGAATTGTTTATCCAAGGCTTCATTTTTCAAGTTTTCATCGTTGAGTGCTTCAAGTTGAGCGGTAAGGATTTGAGCAGGAAGCTCGTTATGAATTGTCATAGAAAGTGCTCGGACTCGAAGGGGTTTCACTCGTTCTTTTCGGCTTAAGGCATCGGCAACTACGTTAGCCTTGCCCGGATGGTATTTGATCTCGCAGTCGTAGTCACTAAGTAACTCAACCCAGCGACGTTGCCTCATGTTTAGATCCTTCTGATCAAATATGTGTTGGAGACTTTTGTGATCAGTGAAGATAGTGCTTTCGTACCGTAGAGATAATGTCTCCAGATTTTCAATGCGAAGACCACAGCACCTAACTCGAGTTCGTGGGTCGTATAGTTTTTCTCGTGGATTTTTAGTTGTCTTGAGGCATAGGCAATGACTTTTTCCCTTTGCATCAACACACAACCAAGTCCTTGGTGTGAGGCGTCGCAGTAAACTACGAAATCGTCGGTGCCCTCGGGTAAGGACAAGATCGGTGCACTGCAAAGTTTGTTTTTCAATAGTTGGAAAGCTGACTCTTGTTTATCAGTCCAATCGAACTTCTTATCTTTCTGAGTCAGTGTGGTTAGGGAAACAGCTATTCTTGAAAAGTTTTCGATGAATCGGCGGTAATAACCAGCAAGACCTAAGAATTGTCTCACTTCGGTTGGAGTGGTCGGTGACTCCCAGCCCTTGATTGCTTCAATCTTGGCGGGATCAACATGAATTCCTTGGCTGTCAATCACGTGCCCGAGGAATTGAACGGTTCGAATCCAGAACTCACACTTAGAGAATTTGGCATATAACTCTTCGTGTTTAAGAAGTCCCAGAATGGTTTTCAGATGTTGAGCATGTTCCTGCTCGTTGCGAGAGTAAATCAGGATATCATCGATGAACACAATGACGAATTTGTCAAGATATGGTTTGCACACCCGATTCCTAAGGTCCATGAATACGGCCGGTGCGTTGGTCAACCCGAATGGCATCACTTGGAATTCGTAATGCCCATAACGAGTTCGGAAAGCTGTCTTTGGGATATCATTGTCACGGACTCGGAGTTGATGATAACCCGACCGTAGATCAATCTTTGAGTAAACACTTGATCCCTGGAGTTGGTCGAATAGGTCATCGATTCTAGGAAGCGGATACCGATTCTTTATGGTTAGCTTATTCAGCTCTCGGTAATCGATACACATGCGGAAAGATCCATCTTTCTTTTTCAGGAATAAGACCGGAGCTCCCCAAGGTGAGGAACTTGGTCGAATAAATCCTCTGTCCAGGAGTTCCTGTAGTTGGTTAGACAACTCCTGCATTTCGGATGGTGCTAAACGGTATGGGGCTCGTGCCATGGGTGCAGCTCCTGGCACAAGTTCGATTTGAAATTCGATTTGTCTAGGTGGCGGAAGTCCGGGCAAGTCTTCAGGAAAGACTTCCGGGAAATCCCGCACGATTGGAACATCCTCAAGTCGCTTCTCCTCCGACTTCTTCTCCGTTACATGTGCGAGGATGGCTTGATACCCTTTTCGTAGATATTTTCTAGTTTTCAGACAGGAGACAATATTCAGATTCCGTCTGCCGGTCTCCCCTTGTAGGATTAAGGTTCCACCGGAGACAAGAGGTATGCGAACGAGTTTGTCATGACAGATGATTTCAGCTCGGTGCTTGGACAACCAATCCATACCGACAATAATATTGAAGCTGCCGATCTCGACAGGGATTAAATCAATGGGAAACGTTTCGTTCGTGAGGTTAAGTGTACAGTTGTGTATGATGCTATCAGTCTCAATCAGTTTGCCATTAGCTAATTCTACAATGTATTTAGCATCTAAGGCAGTGGGAGTAATATCTAGTAAAGGGCTAAATTTCTCAGAAATGAAGCTTCTATCGGCACCGGTATCAAATAACACAGAAGCAGCAAGGTCGTTGAGAAGGAACGTACCCGTCACGACGTTCGGGTCTTGTCTGGCTTCCCCAGCCTTGATAACGAATGATCTGCCGCGAGCAGGGTTGTTGTTGTTTTTCAGCTTTGGGCAATCTTTCTTGAAATGCCCTGTATTTCCGCACCCAAAGCAGGCCTTTGGTGCATTAGTGGTGGGGGTAGAAATGTTGGTTCGGCAATCCTTGGCTAGATGCCCGAATCGTTTGCAGTTGGAGCAAGGGCAAGAACCGTCATGATGGCGGCTGCATTTGGAACAGTAAGGCTTGTTCCCGCTGTACCCTTTCTTTTCCGAAGTCCCCGATGAATAAGCCTTAATGTACTCAGGCTTTTTGTTGGAGGTTTGGTTGGATGAGTTGGGGTTACCTTCCCACTTGCGTTTGTTGTTTGCAGATGGGGTTGAAGTTGTGCCACGGAGGACAGAATTTGCCGTTAGTTCATGGGCCATACGGATGGCGCTCTGAATAGTACCCGGTTTGGAAGAAGTTACCAGGTCTTGGAGTCTCTCAGGAAGACCATCAACGAATTTCTCGATCCTCTTATACTCAGGATCGACCATGGTTGGGCACAGAAGTGCCAGTTGGTGGAAACGGTTTGTGTATCCGGTGATGTCATCACCCTGCATCTTGTGGTTCCAAAATTCCATTTCCAGCTGTTTCAATTCATCCCTGGGGCAGTACTCGCCCCTCAACATCTCCTTCAACTCCTCCCACGGGAGTTTGTAAGCATTAGCAACACCCACAGTCTGGGCATAGGTGTTCCACCAGGTGAGTGCGGTGTCAGTAAAAGTACTAACGGAGAACTTAACTTTGTCTCCTTCCGCACAGTTGCAGATCAGAAATACGGATTCGACTTTCTCGATCCAGCGTACTAGACCGATAGCTCCCTCAGTACCTGCAAAGTTTAGAGGTTTGCAGTTCTGAAAGTCTTTGTATGAACAGGGTTTAGCAGTAGGGGTTTCAGCGGCATCGCTGTTCCTCGTGGAATTTGGTGGAGTATTCCGAGCCAAGGCTTCAGTAACTGCCTGGGTTATAAGGGAGGTAATCTGGGCATCGGTGTATGGTCTTGTCTTTGGCGGCATGATTCTTCAATAAAAGAAATGAAGATACATGAGATTTTGTAGGAACTTGTAATTGTCACAGATGTACATGTATAAAAGCAGTAATACATAACATCAACATGGAAAAATGACAATTATTATGAGTTGAAATATCAAGGGAAGTTTGATAGATAATGTGAGTTCAAAGGTTACATCCTACAGAGATATTACAAAAGGTGTCGGGAATTGTTACATCCGACTAGTTTATAGAGTAGTGCTAGATAGTCAAAAGATTACGAGATAGATTACAAGACAAAGACTACACTAGTCTTCATGTAGATTAATTTGTTCCATCAGCGCGACAAGGCGGTCCACGGTTTCTGCTAGTCTGTTGGTTTGCCTGGCGTTGTCTTCCACCAAGGCCAGTCGTTGTGCTAGTGTTCGAGAGTGATCCTCAGTCTCCTGTGAACGCTGTTCACATTCCTCTAGTCGGTTTCGTACAAGTTCATCCGCACCTAATTCGGCGGTCATTGAATCCTGAATTATGCTTACAGAGAGGTTGGTATCCTCTTGCTCTCGCTGGAGTTGGGATATGTGTTCAAGTGCTTGGCGAAGCAGGTAGGTCATTCGGTGTTGTTCTCGTTCAAGACTTTCGAGTCTTTGCTCCTGACGGCGGAATTGGGTAGCCAATACTGGCAACGTGAGATGTGCCGAGTTCTGAGGGTTATGTACAGGATAAGGGCTGTTTCGAGGCGACCTTGTGTTCCTCCTGGCTACTCGTGGGTTCCGTGACCCATGTGAGTGAGAGTGTGACGGATTAGGTGGTGTGTTTGCCATTCCTGTGGCAGAATGTAAGTAAGACGAGGCTAATATATATATACATATATCATATCCAGCCTAGTGTCTAGCACGTATCAAGTAATGGTCCGGTTCTCTCGTGGTCAGAGTCAACTAACGTATCCCCGTTCAACATAATCATTTCAGACCTTACATCATCTTTCCTTAATTGTACATAGTTGATCAGGCTATGTTAAATTAAAGTCGTATGCTGTAATTTCTGAACCAGTCATGTCTAATAAGAGAATACTGCCTAACGGTCATAGTCTAGGCCCACTGAATGCAACCTAGTTCACTATAACCTTAGGCTCTGATACCAATCTGTAACACCCCCGAAATTCACTGTGTTGCGGAAGCATAGTTTGGGGTGTTACTAATCAAATATCACAGCACAAAGATAAGGTAAACGACATCTATATGCAACGTTTGTAAATTAGTTACATTCCATAGATATATTGTTTGAAAACTTAGTGTTTTCGTATACAAAAATGTAGTTTCCCTAGAGTCCGCGCGTGTAGCGGGAGATTCTATTACATAATCAAAATATACAAAAGATAATGCTAAGAATCTCCGTTAATGCAGTTATGTTGAAATCATGCGACTCTAGCTAAAATCCTGGAGTAATCCTACTCCATCCGAGTACCTGAGAAAACATGCTAAAAAGTGTCAACCAAAAGGTTGGTGAATCTCACAGGTTTGTAAGTAATATCAGTTTTGAACACGAGATTTCATCAGTAATGCCCGCAGGCGTATAATCAGCAATTTCAATCTAGAAATCATAAACCAGTATTTGCAATCCCGTAAATGTAAGTAAGTAAGTTTATACCGTTGCCATGAGGCTCATAATCGAAGCTTAACCCGTAAGTAATAAGTTTGCTCCCGTGACATGCTCGTAAATGAGCAAGCATCAGTAACGAATATTTAGTCACCCGTTTCTACGTGTAAATCGGTACGTGGCAGCGCTACTGCCCCGGGTGGGGAGGGTCATTTCCCTAATGGATCCATTAACTAGTGTTCGCGCTTAAGTCCATAACTAACGATATATGATGGAGAGACTTCTGTTTGTAAGTAAACTCATGCAATTCCGTTTGGTATAGTAAACAGTTTAGTACTTGTGTTCAAGGAAAATAGTAGTAGCATGTATCTCCCCCAATAAGATAAAACAGTAAAAGTGGGGCCGTAAGACTCACCTGAGTCTTGTAGTAATCAGTTGTAATTAGCAAGTAGTAAGTAAAGCAAGTAGGTTCTCTGAACCCGTAACCTTCAAATGCCTAATCATATGAAGTTATGTAAGTATGCGTCTCACGAGACGTTTCGTTTAGTTGTACACAACTAGTATATCCAGTGTTTGTCCGTATGTTTGTAATTGTTTGTTTGTTGGAAAACATGTTTGGCCCGTTGGTGACGGTTTGTAGCAAAAATTCTAAAATGTTGACTTTGCTACAGTAAATGTGCTACAGTGAATTGCTACAGTAAAATTTGACTTTTTGCTACAGTAACTTTGACTTTTCTATAGTGAAAATCCTTTAAAATTTCCAAGTTTTCTGTTTTCTGCGACATAAGCTGCGACACAAGGATTTGTATGCGACACAAGGGTTGTGTCGCATGAAGGGTGCGACACAATAGCTATGCGACACAGTGGTTGTGTCGCAAAAAGCTTGCGATGCTAATTCAATAGCGACAGAACGGTTGTGTCGTATTAAATACGACATAGTATGCGACATAGAGTGCGACACAATATTGTGTCGCAAAGGTTACGACACTAAAGGATTGGTACGACACAAGGTGCGACACAAACGGGTTTATGCGACACAGCATGCGACACAAGGCTTGTGTCGCATGTATGAACACCAACCCAGAAACTTTCGGGTTTCAAGAATTTCCGACCAAAAACGCAAATCTAACCCATTTTCGAGCTATAAAATCGTGTATTCTTCATGTATTAGGTTATATCTAAGTTGTGTACACATCAAAACATCAAAACATTACACCAAATTGAATAGATCTAAGATTTTAGAAATTTCTTACTTTTGCAAATCGAGCTAAATGGAGGATGAGATGATGAAAACGATCTTGATATTCTTGTTCCACTCGTGATGGTGATTCCGAATATGTAATTTTCGTGGGTCGGTTTGTATTCCGAAAATTTGGAGTGGATTTGGTTGAGAGTGTTTGGAAGATGTGTGTGTGTTTGAAGTGGTGAAAATGAAAGAATGGGAGGAGGGGTTGGTTGGGGTTGGCTGATCCAAAGGGGGAGGGAGGGGAAAACGCTCCCTAAAACTCAGTGTTTACACCGTGTCCTAATCGTTTAATCCTTTGTTTGTTTGTTTTTTTTTTTTTTAGTATTTTAACCAAACCGTTATATTTTAAAATGTAACTGGAATATTTAAATAAAAATACTTTGAAATTAATAATAAAACATTTGTCGAAGTATTTAAATTATTAATTCGCGTTTAATACGTTTTGTTGCATTATTTAAAATGTCGTCGCGATAATATATAGATAGTGTTCGTTCAATTGCGTATTTAATATAACAAAATACGTTCTCATTATTTAAGTAAATTTCTGTCACCAACGTCCAAATAAACTGTGTCGGACTCTGTCCGGTTTATTCGTACGATTCATCCAAATCGCGTAAGTACACACATATATATATAAATCACCTTATATATATACAAATAGAGCCTGTAATTAGTCCTATTACATACTAATTACAACTAGTTATAAATAATTAGGCATAACTAAGTATCCTAATTATGCGGGTGTTACAAAAGACTTCCAAATCTGATACATGACACTTAATTTGGGACGGATGAAGTAAGTAAGAGTGTTGGTTATAGGGGTGATGATTATTACGTTGTTATTTTTTTGGTACACAATCAGTTAAGATTTATGGTGTTGTATTATACAACATTATAAACTACTACCTCCGTCCCAAAATAAGTGTCTCATTTTGACTTTTAAAAGTCTTTTATTTTAAACTTAGACTTTAAATATATTTATTTGTGTTATATAATACATGATGAAAATTATATCAATGAAAATACATTTAAAACTTAATCCATTCATATAATTTGCATCAACTATTATATAACACAATCAAAAATATTTACGGTCAAAGTTAAAAAATAAAGACTTTTGAAAGTCAAAATGAGACACTTATTTTGGGACGGATGGAGTATATTTTTGGGTATACGGCTAAAAAAGTGGTTTTCAAAATCGATCACTTCCATTTATATAATTATTTTTTATAACATTTATAAAATAAATAAATAATATTAAGTATCAATTGATGGAGGACATCTGACCCACTAAAAAAATTTAAATTGTGAACAAATAACATTTTTTTTTACGGATAGTAAGTATATTTGATAAGTTTTGAGCATTTAAATATAAAATAAGAACGATATTTTTTCTCCCACAATATATCAATAAATTGGAAAGATTAAAAAAGATGTATATGTTGTAAAGTGACATTTCTAGCTAATATAATTGTTTGGTTATAGTAATATTTTCGTTGTTAAGGTTGCAATAATTTGTTAAGCAATGCCTATGTTTATAGTTTTAACAACTAATGTGCATCTACATGTACAATACAGAAATCAATTTATAGTGATCATATATATATATATAAGATATTATATAGAATTGAAAAGCAATATATAAATTATAATTTTACACGTCTTACCAGTCGAAAAAAAAAATTATAATTAAGTTATGTGATTAAAACTAATTAAATCTTTAAAAGATAAAATGATGACACATTAAATTAAATTAAATATAATTTGTTTTTTTTAATCAAATATTACCTTATTTATCATGTGTTTGAGAATCCTCCTCATCAAGTTTGTTTAATATAATAATGACATATAGGATTTAGGTGATGTGGCATAGGTGAATAGTTGTCAAATCATTCGAAGTCTCCGCCTTTAGTTATATAGATAGATTATTATTATTATTATTATTATTATTATTATTATTATTATTATTATTATTATTATTAAATCCTAACCAGATATAGATTCTTTAGGAGAAAATTAAAAAAAACCGTCCTTATGATTTGGTTTAAATTTCACTTTTAGTCCTTTAAATAATTTAATTATACAGATCATCATTTCTTTTGAAACCGGTTACGTCAATAGTTTTTTACACTAACGATTGTTAAATCTCCGTTAAAAAGGACCACGTGTGTACTTTTTTTATTCTTTAAAATTTTTTGAATAAATATAAATTATAAAATTTTAAATATGTATATAACATTATTAGGTGCACAACATCATTTTCAATTTTCACATCTCGCTTAGCAAATTCATGATCAAATTGTTCCTCTTCCGCGTTTGTCTTTCACCCCTCAAGGACCCTCCGTCACTAATTCATCTTATCTCGTCATGACTTTAATGGCCACTATCTCTTCTCTTTTGCATCCTTTCCGATGACTCTAGCTTCAAAGTAAAATGACTTTGAAAATTGAAAACTAATTAAGTCAAAAATGTATATTTAGGTGGGGAAAGATGGTGGTGGAATATAAATTTGATATTTAAGAGAAGAATATGATCAAATTTGATAATGAATAAAATAAGGGAAATGAAAATAATGTTATGTGCACCATATAATGTATATATACATATGTTAGATTTTATTATTTGGGAAATGCTAATGATAGCCCTTAGGGTTGTCAATAACACAGATATTAAGCATTTATTGAACTTAAAGTTTCCTTTATAATCAAATATTTCAATAAATACATCACCAATAAAAGGAAAGTTTTAATGAATTTAATGCAAATTATAGCTATATTAATTATAATTTTGGATAAATAAGGAAACTTTGAGTTTAATAAATGCATTATATGTGTCTCATTGATAACTTTAAGGGTCGTCATTAGCATTTCCCTTATTATTTATATGTTTCTCAAAAAATTTCAAAGAATTAAATTGTTTGCACACATGGTCCTTTTTAACGGAGACTTAACAATCGTTAGTGAAAAGGACTGTTGACGTAACAAGTTTAAAATAAAGGATGATATGTCTAATTAAATTAATTAAAGAACTGCAAGTGAAATCTACACTCTGTTTCTGAGTATTTTATAAAAAGAAAGGGAGTGGGGCAAAAAAAAATACTCCGTAAGTTTTTATATTCCTGAGTTTCGAGAGAAAAGAAAGGAAAACTAAACTGATTGTCAAATATTTTTTTGTAGACTGGACTCTGATGTTCCATAATAGTTAAGCAAAATGCATTGAAATCCAAATTTAAGAAAGGTTGAAATATCTAAAATGCTTACGAACATCAACGTGAGTTTTTCTTTAGTCTCGTAATTTAGTCGTGATGTTCCCCAAAAACCAGATAAAATGCATTAAAACCAAATTATTGAAAAGTTAAAAAAATCTCAAAACTCTTGCTAAAAATCAACGTATTACATACAATTTGTATATGGGTAGAGACAAGTAGCAGTAACAACTGTAGTCAACCCAAAAATATATATTTAAATAAAATAAAATAAAATAACAAGCACAACAATAAACAAATCGAGTACACATGAATTAGAGCAGGGCCGTCTTGTGGATTTAATAGGCCCTGTGCCATAATTATAAAAAGGCCTTTTATAATATAAGAAATAATGAATATATTTTTTTTTTTTTAGCGAAAAACATAAATATATATATATAAAACTTTTATCAACTAATAGTTGAAAAAAGCAGGAAATGTCAATAATGAATATAGTTACGGTATCATTAACGACAGCCATAAGGGCTGTCAATAACGTGCATCAATTAGTTGTACTAAAGTGATATTTATGGGTGGTCAACTAAAATTCAGGAGGTCAGAGAGTTTATTATGGTTTAAGTACAAATATTAATGTGTGTTCTAAATTCTTATTGACAGTCGTAAGGGCTGTCATTATCATTTTCCATATAGTTATATACTTGATTAAGATTAATTCAACATAGCAAAATAACATAATATATTGTATAACTATTGAATAACTATGAGACCTAACTGTTGAATAACAAAATATTGCGATTTGCGAGGACAAAAACATTAATGTATAACAAATAACACTTTACTAAAACTCGTGATGGAGTTATGCTTTGGCATCTTTAATTGAAGAATATGTTGAGTTTTGAATTAACTAGTGATTAAGATTCATATATAATAATAATAATAATACTCTAAAAATACTTGATCAGTAAAACATTAAAAACTACAGACAAGACTATAATCATGAAATCTTAAACCAGATGCATCTTTGACTTTTACCAAAACTTCGAATTTAGAGCTTGCTATGGGCAGCCGATGGGCCTATATCTATTTATCTAAAATCTAACTTATGTTCGGTAATCAATTTTGGAATCGGATTAATATATACAGTGTTAAATAGGTTACTTGAAAATGGGCCCCTAGGAGAAGAAGGCCCTGTGCAACAGCCCATGTTGCACACCCTCATCTCCGGGCCTGAATTAGAGTGTGCAATAATGGAGTTATCATAATAGAGTATTTGTACATCAGTACGTGTGAGTATTAACGGAGATATAAGGTCGCATGGATTTTATTAGTTCACCACTCTCCAAATCTTCTCAATTTGAGAGGATATGTAGGAAAGAAAGTTTGATGTAATTATCCTTCTAAATCTTTTCCCTTCTCTTCTTAAAAAACTTGAGAACACTAATAATATCTTGTTTTCTTTCCGGTTACTTTCCTTTCTCTCCAAAAAAACTACTCCGGAAAGGAAACTATAAGAATGATTTATGTGATTTTCTCATTCTTTAGCTTACCGATGTAAATCGGTCAAATTGAAGTGAATCCATCGCACCCTCTCATTTACCATACAAGATGTCAAAAATCATATTTAGTGGCTATTTGATTCATGTGACCAACTATTGCTGATGTGGCACCGTCACTTTACAGCTAGTCCAATCAAAATTTGGTAGCAGAAGTCTCGGGAAATTCCATTCTCACTTAATGTAGTGGCACAGATAGATAGACCATAACCGGTCAGCTTTGTGCCACCATGGCTTCCAATTTTTGTAACCAATTTATGTATTGGTTTTGCTCCTTCTTATGTAAGTGGAGGAGGAGGAAGTTGGTGAGCCTTTTCCCAATTCCTTTGGTTATTAGGTACTGCTTCAGTTCTTGCTGCAAAGCAGGGTCCAAGTTCCTGCAACATATAATGACAGCCATAAATAACGAGAAAGTTACAATTATTACAACTTAAACCAGGTACACAAAATCTGAAACATCATTGATGGTTCCAACAGGGAAGAAATAAGGTCATAAAATCTAGACAATTGAAACATGTAGCAATGCATTATATGAGGCAGAAAACAGTCGGTAGCATTTTTATCTATATTCCCCTTTCAAAACACATTAAAATTGGGGGAAATTTCAGAAACGAGATCAACTGAAATGTACCTGAAGATGGGACCTCTGTAGACCGAAGAATCCAAATTGGTAGGCGACTTCAAATAATAGGCATTTTGAATGTGAAAGTCAACTTTCTCTTGACCTTCATCAAAGACTTTACAATCAAACCGCAATATTGAGCTCAATCCAGTCTTTTTTATGCATACCTTCATCTCAGCTTCCTTCGGATAGGAAACATCTCCAAGAAAGGTTTCGTCTCCTAGCAATGCAGAAATAGCAAGCTCCTCACCAGACTCACACTTTTTGCGCATGATTACGTCTTTGGAATGTGATGAATCCCAATCAATCACAAAATCTCCTAAGGACCCACTATCATTCTGAATTCACATCCATAGTAAGGAACAAATGCAGTAATTAGTTTCCATCTTGTACAGTTGTACAGACCAAGTTCTGCATGCATGACATCCCATATAAAGTCCACAGATTGTGTGATATAATTAGTTGGTTAAAGATGAATACAAGTTTAGTCATTGGTTACCTTATCTTTAGACTGGTTTATTCCTAAATGTAGGTCTAGAATGCATGATGCCGTATACGACAATTACAGAATATTATGTAAGCATTTAATTAGTTGGTTAAAGATTCATATTTTCCTTCAAGTACAAAAAGACTATGCATAAAAAAATAAAATGATGTTAATGGTCTAACTCCTAACTGTTTCCACTTCCCAGAGCTTCCTGGATTGTACAATTTTGATCACAGCTACCAAAAAATGTGAATAACTAATAATAATACACTTTGATAGGAAGCATTTTACTCGTAAAAAGAATGTACACGATAGTGAGTACTGAGTAAGCTTATCCAACATATTCAAACAAAGTGCAGTGGCACACTAGGCTTCAGCGATACATTACCAATTTATCAACAATTTAACAAAGAAAAAGATTCAAAACATACGACAATCTTGTTAATATAGTTCTTATATAAATCTCAAAGAATCATAAATCCGCAATCAATCATGAATATTTTTATTTCACTAAGTAATGAAAGAAGCTACATAATGTATACACCGATTAAACAAGTGCATTTCCAAACAAACATAGAGTTAGCCGCATCGTACCTTGTAAAGATCATTAGCGAGCTCATGTTTGATTTCGGATTGCAATACTTTAAGCAGATCAAACTCTTTTACAGCTTTCTTACTCTTTCGCAGCAATATTGCCGCCCTTGACATTGCTAACCCTTCCTAAAAAATTCTCTACCACCTGTAAATTTACAGATTATAAACTTCTAATATAACCAACAAAACATCCAGCATTAAAACTATAAGCAACAGTAGCCGAATCGCGCTATGCAGATCATCTATATATGATCTGCTTGTAGCATTACAACAATGAGACCTATGGAAAATAATAATATAAAACAATATACATATGCAGAAATAGCGAATCCTAAATAATTTCATAAATTGTATGCTATCGACACAATTAAGTTTTGATATTAAGCATTCATTAGTTGATTAGAAGATAAGTGAATCTTAATTTGATTTGCAAGAATTAACTGTAGTGAAATTGATGCGGTTTTTCAGAAACCCTAATTTGAGGCAAAGGTGCAATATTTATATGATTGATACGTGCCTGTGTTGGTACTACTAAGTACTAACAGTGTGTGTAATAAATATAGAATGATAAGGTAAAATTTGAAGAGACGGTGGTTGTACCTGGTGGTCCGCCGGCGAGAAGTCAGAAGAGTTGCTGAGTGAGGATGATGATTTGGAGAAATGAAGAATGTGGGTTAGTTTTGTAATTTACTAAAATGAGGGAGGACCAAAAACATTTATTCCCAAAGTAGATCAAAACCCGCGACTTCGCGGGATGATACATATTCTATATATTAAATACTAATGCTATAAGAAGTATATATGTATAGTTAACCATCTAACTGTAACACCTTTATTGGTGTATCAGAATTTTGAATAAGTCAAATAATACTTAGTACTCAAAACATAGAGAATTAGTAACTTCTTGCAAGCATGACAAGTGCCGATTGTCAAGTATGATTATTTTAGCATCCATTAAAAGCGTAAAAGTAGAAAAAGCTGTAATGGTTTATTCATTCTGAATGAAAGAAAGAAACTTGTTCATGGATATCTAACTAACTTAGGCATGATTAAGTCAAACGAATCTAAAGTCAACATGTATACGTTATTAGCCTCATCCAACCCAATAATAATAAAAGGAGATTTGAATTTGAATTTTAAATTCTAGAAACCTCAAAATCCTCATTTTAATTAAATCGATTTATATATTTAATTGATTAACACCGTTTTTTATTTAATTAATTAAAATCATTTTTTAATTAATTTGATTCTCTTATATTTTGAATTTGAAATTTAGATTCTAGAAACCTGGAAATCCTCATTCTCCTCTAATTAGGTCCTGAAAATTCTCAGCTGAATAACAAATAGGGAGAAAATTCGTAAAACTACCTAACACCAATTCACATATTACGTATACAATACAAGTTAGATTAATCGATAGTCTATATTAATTTGCTAATCTCAATTAACGGGCCAGATTACTTCCATTAAACCTAATTCAATTTTGTTTACGTAATATTAATCCTCTTTTAATAATAGCGGGTCAATTTTTTTTCAACACCTCGTTAGATTTTTTCAATATTACTCAAATAAAAAAATAGTAGAAACCCGATTGATCGACCCGACTCGAGACCCATTAGACCCGGACCCATTTAGACTCATCCTTCTAAATGACATCTAGCCTAGACCCATTTAAACCCAAACTCATCTAGACTTGAAAATCGACCCGACCCGATCCAACCTGATCCGATCCATTTATTTTGCCACCTATACAGGTGAGGAACATACGCCATAAGGCTATATGGAATACATACATCATACCATGAATATTGACAAATCATTTTACATATTTGATGATTTCAACTTAAAAACCAATAAGAATTCAAAATTAAGAAAAACACTTAAACGGACTATGGTAGTCCATATTGGTGAACAAAATCAATAATGGCTATACGAACTTAATGAATCATAAATTGTGAACCGAAGCTAAAATGTGATAAACCCATCTAACTCATAAACAACTAATTATCAACACCTACTAACATAATAAAGTAATAAACTACTATATGTAAGCATTGAAATGATACATATATCAATATAATCGTATTAAAATAATCTTGCAGAATTGTCCCATTATGACTTCAGAAAATACCAACAAAAGTTGTCCTTTATCTGCACATATAGATACATACTCCGTATAAGTTACATAAAATAGAATTATATCAAATAAAAGATAAAAAATAGCTGTTTTTCAATATTACCAAGCAATCAATCATGTTCAATCACAAAACCCACAAAAGAGAAAACACAGATTTTGAAAGAAAAAGGAAGGATGCAATACTTACTTCGGGAGTGCAATCTTGTCATCATATCTTTGACTTTTATAAAACTTAATCAGATGCACAAATGTCCCCAATTAGTTTCCTACAAAAACGAACAAAATTGTTGATGCGTATCAACTATTAATATCAAGAAAACACTAAAACATTTTATAGAATTTTTTTTGGTAGCATTCAGATGATTAGAAAAGTCACACGTGTTTACAAAAGTGATAGAGAGGTCTGCTAGCCAAAGCAAAAGTCGCTTCAATTTGTACCCGACATGATGCATTAATAAGATATCTTTATCTTCTTCAAAATCTGGCACCTGTAACATCATTATAATTATGCACAAGTATCACCATCAAAAGTGAAACTAACAATAAACTAAATATAAAAAAATACGTTTTTTCCAAATCATTAGATCTTTATGCTAATTACTTACCTCCAATGATTTACCATTATGAGCAATATTTATATCATGAAAAAACCACCAATAAACTCGAATCTTTGTTAGGAACTCAAAGTTCGCTTTCGTCCTCACTGCAACATGAACAAACCCGTAAATACAATCCCATTAAACAATTAACTAAAAAGTGAGCAATGATCTTAAAACAATCGATCTTACTTATTCGCTTAGACATATATAAGGAATTAATAACATCTTTCCATGGCTATTTCTTAGTAGCTGCACCACATGAGGCACCTTCCGCCCAGGAAACGTGAGCCAAATGCAACGGTAAAATGCATCCAATCCTACACAAACAAAAATCCATATCACAACCCTTCCTAGAGTCCAACCCATGATTAACTATACAACCGTGTCAACTTGAAAAATACCATCATTATCTTGTAAAATATGCATCAATTTAGGTATCAACTTGATATATGATTATGCAAATTAAGATAACACCAAATAATTCCAACTAAATAGCAGATATTTAGGGATAATTTAAAAATGGAGTTGACTAACCTAGGAGGTATTTTGGCAAACAAACATCTGGATATCAACAGGGATCAATTTGAAATCATGGGTGTTAATTAACCTTTATTATGAATTTTTACGTATTTTTATATATGTCAATAACTCGAATATTCAAAATTTAACATCCAAATATGTGTGGAGAATTGTGGAGAATTTAAAAATTAAATTTTGTAACCGCCTTCCTGATAATCTCGTAACCAAATTTGAGATTATAGATTACAGTTAATCCGATATAATTACTAATCAAAAACTAATAAATTACGTAAACATTCATAATAATTTTAATCAGCGGTCTAGTTTTATTTAACTAAATCAATTAACGGAGAGGATTAAGTTAACCTGGCCTAAAGTCAAATTGTTTTTTTTTTTTAATTTTACCTCATACAATAATAATAAAAGAAGATCATAAAATTCAAATTTATTAATATAGTATCTTTTTCTTTATTCTATTTTTTAGATTCAAATTTGAAAACATGTAGATAATGTGGTTTACTTTGTTTAGAAAATCGTATTTTTTTAGGTAAACGTGAAGTATGACACATTCCATGGAGACATTTAGATAGGTATGAGACATTATCTAAACTAAAATCTTTTTTTTTTTAAATAATTTAATTAAAATCGTTTTTTTTTTTTTTTTTTTACTTTGATTCCCTCATATTTTGAATTTGAAATTTAAAATTCTAGAATCCTGGAAACACTCAAACTAATTTAATTAGTTCCTGAAAAGTCTCAACTGAGTAACAAATAGGGGTAAATCAAATTCCGCGAAAATCGTTTTTTTTATTGTGGAACATTATTATTAAATCATTTTTTTTATTTAATTAATTAAAATCGTTTTGTTTTTATTTAATTAATTAAAATTGTTAATGGATATTGTGGAACTTTTTAATTAAATCGTTGTTTTATTTAATTAATTAATTAAAATCATTTTTTAATTATCTAATTAATTAAAATGGTTAATGGATATTGTGGAAGCTTTTAATTAAATCGTTTTTTTATTTAATTAATTAAAATCGTTAATGGATATTGTGGAAGCTTTTAATTAAATCGTTTTTTATTTAATTAATTAAGTAAAATTGTTTTTTTTATTTAATTAATAAAAATCGTTAATGGATATTGTTGAAATTTTTAATTAAATCGTTTTGTTAATGGATATTGTGAAATCCTCATTTTAATTAAATTATTTTTTTTAATTTATTTAATTAACTTGGATCGTTTTTTTATTAAATGAATTAAAATAGTTTTTTAATTAATTTGATTTTCTTAAATTTTGAATTTGAAATTTAAATAATATAAACCTGGAAATCCTCAATCTCCTCTAATTAGGTCCTCAAAATTCTCAACTGACTAACAAACCAGGGGTAAATCCGTAAAATTACCTAACACCAATTCACATATTACGTATACAATCCAAGTTAGATTAATCAACGGTCTATATTAATTTGCTAACCTCAATTAACGGGCCAGATTAATTACATTAAACCTAATTCGTTTTTGTTTACGTAATATTAGTTCTCTTTTAATAATAACTAGTTTAGGACCCGCGAAATTCGCGGAATCGTCCATGAAAAATACTTAAGTAATCCATTAACGTATAATTGTTATTATTATCTTGAGTTTTATATACTATATATACAATATTTCTTTTATATTATGATAAGATAATGTACATATCAACGGGTGAACCTTATACCATACGCTATTATATTTGAATTTTCATGAGTATTAGATATTAATTTTGTATGATACGAAAATATGAAATTGTTCGTTATTTTGAACGTACCGAAACTTTGAATTAGTTAATTATAAAGTTAAATTGTTAGCTTTAAGATTTAAAATCTTGAATATACTATAGTTTATGGTATTTTGGTTTCGTTTTTTTTGTCGTGTTTTAAATTTGCGTCGTATTTTCAATAATTAATTTTTTTTTGTTTGGCCAAAGTTACATACACTGGGATAACCGAAACCCACAAATAAATTTGAAAAACCGATAGGTAATACTAATTGGGTACCCAACGGGTATTGGGTCAGGTATGGGTACGAATATTCTAAACGGGTATGGATACAGATACACTAAAACACGGCGGAATCCATTGTAAATTAGAAACTGACAAAAGAATTAAAAAAGGCAGTGGTATGGGTACAGATACAATAAAACCCACCGGAACCCGATCCATTGGCATCCATAATCCAAGAATTGCAAATTAAAAATTCATAAAAGAATTCAAAAAAGGCGTTCGTATAAGAATTAAAATCACTGGGCGATGGAATGAAGTGATAAATTTTTTGGAATTGACAATAACTTATTGGGGTTTTTTTCAGAAAAAATAAAATAAAGAAGATTGTAGGAAGAGTTTGAATTATGGAAGAATTAATTAAGTATTTATTAAATTAAAATTTCCATAGAATAATTGGAGGATTATATACAATTAAAGAAAAAATAGAAGATTTATATTGTAAATATTGAAGGGTGTATATTGTAAATATAGAAGGGTATATTAGTCTTTTAGTCATATAAAAATGGGATTAATGATGTCATTAAATAAATGAATGGTTAGATCTTAATTGTTGATCTTCATCTGATGGTTATTATTATTTCAAGATTTTTCTTTTAATCACCGGAACCCGATCCATTGGCATCCATAATCCAAAAATTGCAAATTAAAAATTCATAAAAGAATTCAAAAAAGGCGTACGTATAAGAATTAAAATCACTGGGCGATGGAATGAAGTGATAAATTTTTTGGAATTGACAATAACTTATTGGGGTTTTTTTCAGAAAAAATAAAATAAAGAAGATTGTAGGAAGAGTTTGAATTATGGAAGAATTAATTAAGTATTTATTAAATTAAAATTTCCATAAAATAATTGGAGGATTATATACAATTAAAGAAAAAATAGAAGATTTATATTGTAAATATTGAAGGGTGTATATTGTAAATATAGAAGGGTATATTAGTCTTTTAGTCATATAAAAATGGGATTAATGATGTCATTAAATAAATGAATGGTTAGATCTTAATTGTTGATCTCCATCTGATGGTTATTATTATTTCAAGATTTTTCTTTTAATATATAAGATAGAAGTAGAGATAGAGGTCACGTGATTAGTAAAAGTTTTTTAATTTATTTTTATTTATTTGTTTAGTGTATACAATATTTAATCCCGTCATAAGCAGGGTATGGGGAGGTAATATGTATACACTCGTATCTCTACCCTACAAATAGAGAGCAGAAAGACCTCCGGCAAGTGGGTGTGTGTTAAAAGTATATGTATTTACTTATATTTTTTATATTAATTAATTAATTATTATTTTTTTATTTCCTTAAGTCTTTTTATTTCTAAAATCAAAAATAAGAAAGGTTAGCTAACACAAACACCGGCCGGAAAATCGTTTTTCCGGTGAAGATTCGGCAGCGATAATGCATCCATCGTGCGCTGGTAATTGACTTTCAACAACTTTCGATGATTTGTTGGTGTGTGGCTTCCACTTGTGGTCGTTTACGATCGATGGAATCAGAAGAAGATCAACAATTACGATCAATTAAATTGGAATTTTTCTCCCTCTCAATATGAAATTAGTATATATCTTAAGCGGCTAAAAAACTATTGGCATTGCGGTATACGAAGAGCTTAACAACCGAGAAGTTATTAAAATGGGAAATTAAAAAAAATACCATTTTTTCTTGAAGTATATATGGATTTGCCATCCCGGAAAAAAAATTGACGATATACCACACGAAATCGCAAATCGCAAATTTGCGATTTGCGATCCAGCGTCTTGCTTTTGCGACCCGTTCACTGAGCGAGCCGTGGCCGGGATGTACGTGCGGAGGTAAATCGCAAAGGGCAAGTTTGCGATTTGCTCTTTGCCAATGCCCGAGTCGTGAACGAGACCGTAACGAGTTACCGATGACGTGAACCAGAGAACCGGTAAAGGCAAATCGCAAATCGCAAATGGCAAAGAGCAAATCGCAAAGAGCAAAGAGCAAATCGCAACTCGTTACGATCTCGTTCACGACTCGGGCATTGGCAAATAGCAAATCGCAAACTTGCCCTTTGCTATTTACCTCCGCACGTACATCCCGGCCACGGCTCGCTCGGTGAACGGGTCGCAAAAGCAAGACGCTGGATCGTAAATCGCAAATTTGCGATTTGCGATTTCGTGTGGTATATCGTCAATTTTTTTTCCGGGATGGCAAATCCATATATACTTCAAGAAAAAATGGTATTTTTTTTTATTTCCCTATTAAAATAGTCAGTTGTTCACCACCTTTTCGAGTGTATGTTTAGATTAGCTAATTGTAAGAGTTTATTGCTTAAACTTAAGAAACGTACATAAGCTAGAAAGTTGGTTGAAGTATTTAGATGGACTTTTTATATGTAAATGAGTTTATTTGTGAACAAATAAGCTAATAAGTATATTGATATGGATATTCTTATGTTCAAATTGAATATGAGAATCACGTTTCCTCACACACATATCAATTATGCTATTATTAAAATATTATTGTTTACATAACTTGGGAGATGTTATATTTTCACCGACATGTAGATATATAGTGACACAAATAAAACTAAAAGTAAAAAAAAAAAAAAGTAACAATTTATTTGTAAAATTGGTTGTGTTTTTAAATGAACCATTAAGATCTGTTATGAGTTAGCAACTCAAAATAAACTTAAACAACTAAAACCCATGGATATCCAATTTTTAAATTAACTACAAAAAAAAAACAAAAAGTATATAAATAAATAAATTTAATTAAAGCATACAGGCCAAAAGGAAAATAAGTGTGCTCATTGAGGCAAGTAAGGCAAGAAAACAAAATGAATTATATTTATTTCTTATCTTATATATATAATAACTCTGTATATACTACAATTAGATTTATTCATGTTTAATATTACAATAGGAAATTGTTATACTACAATTAGATTTATTCTTGTTATAATTATTATTGTGATTTATATACGATAAGGTTATCGATATCTTATATCTTATATCTTATATCTTATCTTATCTTATACTATATATATAAGGAAAACACTAACCTTCATAAACTCACCATAATTTGACACCTCATCACTACTAATTTTTTTAATGATTTTTTTTATTCTAAATTCTTATATTGATAATTCTTAACTTAATTACAATAATGATATTAAGAAAAAAAAGAGAGACATATTTACCTTTTATATTTTTAATTGAAAAAAAATAAAGAGTTTTTAGATGTGCACTTCATTTATTAATTTATTTTTAAACATGTTTACATCTTTTTTTACATTTTTCTTTAGCAAACTCTTTCACTTTCTCCATCTATATTTATTTTTATAGTGTAAAATTTATTTGATGTACAACGTAATTACTCTTTTTGAACACTTTAGCTCGTTAAAAAGAAACATTACGTTCTCAATTTGATAAACCACGAATCTCAAAAGATAATAATATGCATATAACATCGTAGAAAATCGACAACAACTTTTCTTAACATGGGCCTTGCAATCGCATGGCCAAGAGATTTACTAGTTTACCAAATAAGATGAACAAGGTCATAGTTATTGGGTCATGGACTCACAGTAATAAAAGAAGAGCCAATGGGCTCACGGAATATATCAGTCTCAGCTTTAGAATGGGCTAACTAGAAATAAACATATATTTATTGGCCCCTCGACTAATTATATACTCCCTCCGTCCCATTTGAAATGTCCACATTACTATTTTGGGATGTCCCATTATAAGTGTTCACTTTAACTTTTAACCAATCAAAAGAGACTTTAGTGGGTGGATATAATCTTTGATTGGTGAAAAGTGTAGTTAGTGGAGAATCCTAAAACTACGTGCAAAGTCAAAGTGGACATTTGTAATGGGACGGAGGTAGTATAATATATATATATATTTTAAATCCTAACGATTCTAGTTCAGGGGCGGAGACAGGGCAGGGCAAGGGCAACGTAGGCAGTCGCCCCTACAAGAATTTATAAATTAGGTAAAAAAACAATTTTTTTAGGTATTAAAAATATTTTAATATTTTCGCCCCCACAAAAACATAAAGATATAAAAATAATTTGTTTCCGCCCCCTTCATTTGAATTCCCTGACTCTGCCCCTGTTCTAGTTTACGACTTTAGTTTTAGTTTATGAGTTTTCAATTTTGTATAATTAAGAAAATAAATTGGTCAATACAAAATTAATTTCACCTCGTTAATATAATTTCCTATAATATATTTATTTATTTATATTTGTTAATATTTATAAGAATATAATAAGATTGATTTATTTATTTATTATAAGAAAATAAATTGGTCAATACAAAATTGATTTCACCTCGTCAGTATAATTTCCTATAATATATTTATTCATTTATATTTATATTTGTTAATATTTATAAGAATATAAGATTGATTTATTTATTTATTATATTATATTATATGTTATATGTATATGATTTAAGATACGTTTGCTTCTTTAAATTAAGTAATTTACTTTCCTTCTTCTCCACGTATCATTAAACCTAAACTAGAATCGTTAGGATTTAAAAACCCTAAACCATCGTACGATAAAAACCCTAAACCATCGTACGATAAAAACATAATCGTCCAATTCTTCATTGATGATGGCGAGTTTTAATGTTGCATGTTGGCCACCAGTTCAAATGGAATATGTTGATTATCAGTCAGAGTATAACCCAGAAGCCATCATGAATTACTATTCATGTGGGCTTCATATCGGCAGGATCAAGAACGAAGATGTTAAAGACAAAATATCAAAGGCGAAAAACCACCTTTCTGCAGTTGGGTGGAAGTTTTTTTATGTGTCGAAAAGACTTGGAAGGCGAGAACTCCGATATCGATCACCGTTGGGTAGAACGTATTGTTCTTTGAGGTCTGCATGTCAAGTTGTTATTGACAAGAAAGAGGAAAAGAAGTCGAAGAAAAAGGGCAAGTTTTCGAGTGGTAAAAGGGTAAGGAAAAGTGTTTGTGATCATGATCATGACGGGTTTGTTCATGAACTTGATCTGGGTAGTTTCAAGACTGAAGGATCGATAGAAGATGAAATTGGTATGGAATTAGAGAAAGCGTTTTCGAGTGTTGATTGGGATGAAGATAGGATTTCTAGTCATGATCATGATTTGGGCAGTTCCAAGATTGATGGGCTTACTGAAAAGGAGACATATTTGAGGAAAAAGGGAGAGTTTTTTAGTGATATTCGGCCCCAGAAAAGGATTAGAATTGAAGAGGTTGAATCTGTGTACAATACCGATTTGGGTAGAGTTCATGTAACTGGAAAAAAGCTTAAAGACATTGCAAAAATAATGAAAGTCGGGAAAGTACGAAAGGTGAAAGCTTCATCTGCTAGACGAAGGTGCGTGCTTTCTGTACTAATCGAAAAGAATATTGTGAAACGTGGTTCGAGAGTTTGTTATCGTAAAAAAGATGGTAAAGTTATTGGAAAAGGTAGGGTTTATGATGAGGGGATACAATGTGATTGTTGTGGGGTGTTTTTTCTATTAAGTAAATTCGAAGCTCATGCTGGAAGTACATATCATAGACCAGCTGAGTACTTATTTCTCGAAGATGGGAGATCACTTTGCGATTGTCAAACACAATTAAAAGTTGAATCCGAGTGTACTGAAGCCTCTAAATCACCACAAAGGTGTGATCGTGTGACAGGACATGATGAATTCTGTTGGTTTTGTAAAGATGGTGGCGAGTTATTGTTATGTGATTCATGTACATCTTCTTTTCATCCAGCTTGTGTTGGATTAAATGGTGTTCCTGATACGGATTATTGGTTCTGCCCTTCTTGCTCGTGTAGGCTTTGTTATAATCCAGGTGGGATTAGTAATAAATCTTATCTTGATCATGGACAAATTAAGTGTGGACAATGTGAGCATAAGTTTCATGTCGACTGCATTCGAAAATTAGGCTTTTCCTTGTCTGCTGATTCTACTAATTGGTTTTGTACGGATAAATGTGAGCAAATACATACTGATCTAATGGAGATATCAGCCACGTCGATTCCTTTATCCGTCGATGATTTAAGTTGGCGGTTACTGAAGCTAGATTACGAAAAGGATTTGAATGAATGCACCGGCGTTTATGACAAACTAAACATGGCTTTAGGCGTAATGCATGAGTGTTTTCAACCACTAAAACTTCCATGGTCCGATAATGATGTGATTGAAGATGTGATCTTTAGCAGAGCTTCAAAAAGGTCGAATTATTCAGGGTTTTACACTGCAGTTTTAGAGAAAGGTGAGGAGATTGTGACGGTTGTTAACATGCGTGTTCATGGGCGGAAAGTGGCTGAGATTCCACTTGTTGCTACAAGATTTCGGTACCGAAGGTTTGGGATGTGCCGACTTTTGATGGATGAACTTGAAAGGAAATTGGGTGAGTTAGGAGTTGAGAGACTTGTTTTGCCTGCAGTTCCTGAAATGGTTAATTTTTGGATCGAGTCATTTGGGTTCAGTTTGATGACAGAAGCACAAAGATTGGATGTTGTTGATTGCAAGTTTCTTGAGTTTCCTGGTACTGTAAAATGCTGCAAAATCTTGAAGAAGTTGTAATAATTGGAAATATGTATCTATGAATTTATGTTTCTGTGATGTATGAACTTTATATATTAGCAGTAATTAATATGTGGATTCTTGTAAAAAGTCTCTTTTTTGCATTTAAGTGAAATTTATGATGGTATATAAAAATTATGAAGGATAGATCTTTAATTCTAGTGTTCTGTTCTCTTTTGTTATCTTATTCTACTATAAATCATTATATATTTCAACATAAATCATTATATATTTCGAACTGCATTGTTGATATTTGATATTTCTATTGTTGCATTTTTTGAAACTATGTGCATTGTTGATTTATATATACAACATAAATCATGCATTGTTGGATACTTACTCAAAATGTGGAAATGTTAACATGGCTCGTCTTATTTTTGAAAGAATGCCCGGTAAAAAGACCATAGTTTCCTGGACAACAATGGTGGCAGGGTGGCGATGCAGGGGTACGGTGAAGAGGCCCTGAAAATGTTTTATCAAATGGAGGAATTGGGTATTAAACCCGATGGGATTACCTTCATTTCGATTTTGTATGCTTGTAGTCATGCGGGCTTGATTGAAGAGGGATGTGGATATTTTTCCATGATGAAAAATCAGTACTGCATAGAGCCGACTTTCGAACATTATGGTTGTATGGTTGATCTATATGGTAGGGCTGGCGAGCTTCAAAAAGCATACGAATTTATAACTAAAATGCCAATTAGAACAAACACTGTTATTTGGCGAACTCTTTTAGGCGTGTGTAGTATTCACGGTGATGTAGAGTTGGCTGAAGAAGTTCAGACAAGACTAGCTGAACTCTGACCCTAATGATTCGGGTGACCATGTTTTGTTATCAAACATATATGCAGTTGCAGGGAAATGGAAGGATGTTGTGACTGTGAGAAAGTCGATAATTAGTCAAAGACTAATGAAATCCCCGGGTTGGAGCATGATTGAAGTTGATAAAGTCATGTATAATTTTGTTGCAGGTGAAAAAGAAAGTGAAATCACAAAGGAAGCCCACACGAAGCTTAGAGAGATTATGTTAAAAATTAGAGTTGAAGGTGGGTATAACCCAGAGGTAACTGGTAGTGTTTTACATGATATCGAAGATGAAGAGAAAGAAGAATCAGTAGCTATGCATAGTGAGAAACTTGCTCTTGCATTTGGGATGTCGAGATTATGTAGTGGAAGTGTGATAAGAATTGTCAAGAATTTGCGGGTATCCAGGGATTGTCATTCATTCATGAAGCTTGTTTCTAAAATCTTTAGGTTGGACATTGTTTTGAGAGATAGAAGTAGATTTCACTCTTTTAGTGATGGTTTTTGCTCTTGTAGAGATTACTGGTAAAATGATAAAGTAATTGACTCAATGACTAAAATAAGAAATTGACAAAACAAATATTTACAGATTCGAATTCAAAGGCTGATAAAAGAGTGTGGTTTTGACCGATTTACTACGATTACATAACCATCTTCATCATCAGCAGCAGCATCATTGTCATTAGAGTTAGAGCTCTCTACTTGTTCTGTTTGACCTGTGATTGCTCTTCCCTCTGGTGGTGGAACAGGTGGGATGGGTTGACTGCCATCGTTGACAAATTGCTTTGCTGAATGCTGATTTAAGGAAAGAAGACAGTAAATTCGACTGGCATATGAATGTATTATAAGGTGCAGAAGTGTAGTTCAAAATGCTATTTTGTTATAAGCAGGTGAATTGGAACATTCAAGGGTGTATTCCTACTATTGTTATTATTAATTTATTTTTTTAAGAAACAGAGGTGTATTCTTATATTTTGTTTATTTATCTACTTACTTTAATTTGAATTAGATGTTATAATGAAATTAGAACTTTGTATTTTTATAACAATTTGAAGCTTGTCTTTTAACATTTGCTAATTGCTATGGTGTTATTGGATCAAAATGAGTAACTTTTATATGTACAAGCTCAATGTATCTTGGGCCTTCAGTAAACATGTCATACACACTTTGGGCCTTCAGTTACTGGATCCCAAAAATGCTATAAAGATATAAAAACTCAAATTAAGACTTTTCTCTATGGATAATGGGCCGTCTTTTGTTGTTATCACTTGGCAAATTATTATTATGTACAAAAATGTAGGTTTTGGGGTCCAATTATTGGTACTTTTTAATTAGTGTGAACCGAATTGTTGTGAGTTTTAACTTTTAAACTCAATGCTCAAAAGATATGGTATAAATGTGTATACATTATTAGTTTTATGATTTCTTTGTAACCACATAATTATGTCTTAATTTTCTTTGGCTTCTAATAGGCATGAACAAAAAACCCGAACCCGGAACCGAACCCGAAAAAAAACCCGGAACCGAACCCGGAAAAAACCGGTTTTTTTGAACCCGGTTCGGGTTTTTTTCGTACCCGCCGGGTACGGAACCGGTTTGGGTTTTCGGATCTCACAATCGGGTTGGGACCGGGTAGGAAGCGGGTCGGGTTGGAAAACCCGGTATAAAACCCGGAAAAACCCGGTTTAAAAACCGGTATTCGTGGGTCAAAAACCCGGTTCGGGTCGGGTCGGGTAGGTCAACAAACCGGTTTTTCTCCCTTTGACTAAAACCCGGTTCGGGTTCCGGGTACGGGTCGGGTAGGCCCGAAACCCGGTTTTGTTCACGACTAGCTTCTAAGACAGATTAAACACAGGGCTAGATGCATTCATACAACATTACACCAAACTTACAACATTTTTGGGTACAATCGCGTGACTGCTTGAAACTAAAACCTTTATTTGATCACGTAAGGGTGAGAACTTTTGTTACATTGTGTCACAAACATGTGCTTATTAGGAGATCCAAACCATAAATGAACTTTTATTTATTTATGTATTTTCAGACTTTGGGCCTTCAGTTACTGGATCCCAAAAATGTAGGTTTTGGGGTCCAATTATTGGTACTTTTTAATTATTGTGAACCGAATTGTTGTGAGTTTTAACTTTTAAACTCAATGCTCAAAAGATATGGTATAAATGTGTATACAGTATTAGTTTGATGATTTCTTTGTAACCACATAATTATGTCTTAATTTTCTTTGGCTTTTAAGACAGATTAAACACAGGGCTATATGCATTCATATACAACATTACAATAACAATCACCAAACTTGCAACATTCAATTGGATTTCATTTTAAAAATAGACATTTTTGGGTACAATTCGCGCGACTGCTTGAAACTAAAAACCTTTATTTGATCACATAAGGGTGAGAACTTTTGTTACATTGTCACACACATGTGCTTATTAGGAGATCCAAACCGGTCATGAAAGTTGTCTTTGGTAATTTGATCCAAAATGTGACTCATTTCACTTGTGAGATGGTTCCTCCGATCTCCAACTTTCCCTTCCCTAAAAGAAGCATGATTTGGTATGCTTATACTTAAGGTTCCATGCTTATTAACCTCGCTTAAATTTTCAAAACCACATAGGCTCAAAATCTCTTCTATCACGCCATGCGGTTCTTCCTCTTTTGTGAAAGGGTAGCCCAAGAATTTTGCGAGACGCTTCACATGTGTTGTAGTATCCATTATCGTTTCCTCATAAGTTAAAAACAAAATCTTTTTTGGTTGTTCTAAACCAACTTTGTTGTACCCTTTCAAATGATTCCAATATGGTCCGCCTGGTATGACGCCTTTAGAAAACATCTCGAACTTCCTCCATTGTCATTAGATCACGATGAGAATTGCCTCTCAACTAGTTTGCAAAGTGGAACCAAGACACTAGCACATCTTTAGGGTTTCTACGTACACATATAAACCGCATGCGAGAACCTGAAAGAAGAATGGATTGACGCAACGAAGTGTAAGGCATATGTGTAGCAAAGAGACGCGGTGAGCGTGGATCAACATAACTAGGGCTAGTTCAATTCTCAAAACTTCACACTCAACAAAAGGTATCATTTATGAGGGTTAGAGGTTTGTAGAGGGTGAGTTGAAAGAGGCTTATTTTTGTACCTGTTTCGGTTCACAATAGAAAATACAAGGGCTTTGAGCCATGTTGTGCCAGATTTTGGCAGTGTGGCTAAGTAGATATCGGTTGAAGGAGCTTGGAAAGTTTTTTGGGTAGCCATCACAGTTTCAACCGAGACTACATTCTTGGATTGGTGCCAAAAGCCTTGATACATGTAGAGTTCTTCGGTCATCTAACTTAACCTTTCTCCTTTGGGAAAGTTGTGAACTTATCCTTGTATTTATCGAAAATTAGGGCTAGATTGGTCTCTTCACCTTCATCATCTTCAAAACTAAGTTCAGCTAGAGAGATTGCGTCGTCTGAGGCTACTTCGATCGACATTTTAAAGATTCGATATCTCTATGGAATGGAAGGAGTTTTTATTGTACGTTTAGATTATGACACTCTTATATGTAGGAGCAACAATTTCTTAATATGGCTAGAAATTAAACACATGGTTCATGTGATTATTTAACGTTTAATGTAACTAGAATCTATCATATCCTTTTGAACAAAATTAACAAAGTGGTTATAAAATTACAATTTATTGAAGGAGATGGCGTTGTTTATTGTTTAATACTATCTTCTTCTGATTCATATATATTATATATACGATTCCGGTTTTGAACTTGACTACTCAACAACTTCTTATTTATTCATTTAAATAAAATCATCCTATTGTTTTATTTAAGTAATTTAATCTATCATGTAATTAAATTATACGTAATATCTAAATGTATTAAGTGTATAATATTATCTCTAAAAATATATAAATGAACTCGAATACCCCATCACACCAACTTATCTATTGTATATTATACAATTCAAAAATAATAAATGTATGTATTGTGTGGAATATTGGAATATGCACAAATGTCTAGATTTTATACATAGCTAGCATTACTTTTGTTTCAACAAATTTTTACTCTTTTCAAAATGAAGAGCACCTTAGGGTGCGTTTAGTTACAGAAAACTCCTCATTTTTCCAGAAAATTTCTCTAAGAAAATATAAAATTAGAAAACGTGTTCAAATTCGAGTTTTTCAAAAAACTTTCTTAAGAAAAAGAAAATCCTTGTTTTTTTTTTATAACTACAAAGTTGAGAACTATTTTTGATGATTTTCTAAGTTTGTCATCTCTACTCTTTCTTGGAAAAGGAAGACTCCACCCCTTGCAACTAAACACATTTTCTAGATTTTTCATGCTTTTCTAGAGAACTAAAACACTTCTGATTCTCTAGAGAAATGGAAAAAAAATGTAGAAACTTTAAACGCGCCCTTAATTTTTCTGGCATATTCATAATCATCAGAAAGTGAGAAAACAAATTTCGTTTCGTGGAGCATAAAAACATTAACTATTGACCAAAAGGTTATTTATCTAGTGGTATCGAGGTGACTTTACAATCATTAAATTGTGGGTTCAAGTTCAATGATGAATATATATATATAATTTTTCTTGAAATAAAAAATATATATATTTGTGATGGGTGTTTGAGTGCATTTATCTTTGTACTGTAATTTTTCTTAAGAAAACATGGACCATGGGTAGAAAACTAGAAAATGGTGGGCCAGTGTCTGACTGAGCTAAAGTATAAACTACTTGTTGGGCCTGTGAGAGATACTAGCCCTATCGGCCTTTTTCACGTTTTCACCGATCACCAATCACCATCTTATTCACTAGGTTGTTTCATGAGTGAAAGAGCAAAAACATCAAATGATGCAAAAATCGACATTTTTTTAATTAATATTAATATTAAATATTTATAAATAAAAATTAAATTAAAGGAGAGTCTATAATAAAATTATTTAGGAGATCCATAAAAAGATGGGAAAAAATGTGTAATGTTACCATACTATCAAGTAAATGAAACTAGTTTAATTTAAGAGTAAGGTTCTGGAGAGCACACCATTTTTGAAGAGATATGGAGAGCCATGGATGAGCCACTCAAACTATGACAAGTGTCCTCCATCAAAGTTTCATTTTCACCCCTCCACATTATATATTTTGTATTTTCCTCCCTCCCCTTTATTAATACAACTTCTCCCTCACCACCACTCACCCCCACCTTCCACCACCACTGACCGCCTCCTATCGCCGCCAACCACCGCCAAATTCCGGCGGCCGGAATTTTTTTTTTTTCAAAAAAAAATTTTTTTTTTTAATTTTTTTTCCAAATTCTTTTTTTACAAAATTTTTTTTTTCGATATTTTTTTTTTCAAATTTTTTCTCTAAAATTTTTGTATTATATATAGTATCTTTTTTCTACTGCATGTTTAATAAAACCATGGCATATTTTGTGCATATATTTTTGATACATATTATTTGTTTTATATTGCATTTTGTATCACATATTATTCTTTTTCTACTGCATTTTCTATCAAACTATAATACATATTGTTTGTTTTTACTGCATTTTGTATATAACTATTACTACATCATTCTTTTTTAGATATATGTTAGCTTTTTTCACTGCATTTGTATATACTATTGTTTTTTAACAGCAATTTGTATATATATATTTTACTGCATGTTCTATATACGATGTCAGCAAAATGCAGTAAAAGTGGATAATATGTATAATATAAAATGCAGTAAAAAACGAACAATATATATAAAATGCAGTAAAAATAATAATATATAATATACGTTTAAACAAAATACAGTACAAATAGATAATATGTATAATATAAAATGCAGTAAAAAACAAACGGTATGTAATAAATGAAATATATGTAAAATGCAGTACAAATAGATTATGTGTTATATAAAATGCAGTAAAAAACAAACAGTATGTAATAAATAAAATATATGCAAAAATGCAGTAAAAATAATAAAAGGCAGTACAAATAGATTATGTATAATATAAAATGCAGTAAAAAGAGAACAATGTCCTTAATAAAATATATGCAAAATGCAGTAAAAAACAACAATATGTACAATACTTTTATACAAAATGCAGTGTAAATAGATAATATGTATAATATAAAATGTAGTAAAAAATAATAATACATGTAAAATGCAGTAAATATAATAAAATGTAGTATAAATAGATTATGTATAATATAAAATGCAGTAAAAAAGGAACAATATGTACTAAATGAAATATATGTAAAATGCTGTAAAACAACAACACGTATTATAGTTTTATAGAAAATGCAGTAAAAATGGATAATTTAATACAAAATGCAGTAAAAAATAAACAATATGTAATAAGTGAAATATATGCAAAATGCAGTAAATGTAACAATATGCAGTATAATTTTAACAAAATACAGTATAAAATAAATTATGTATAACATAAAATACAGTATAAATAAAGCAATATATATTAGATCGATTTGTATATAAAAAATGCAGTAAAAACATCAAAATGCAGTACAAAAGAAAAATGTGTATGATACAAAACGCAGTATAAAATGATAATATGTAAAAAGAATTGAAAAAAACATGGAAAAAAATTTCAATAATTTTTTTTTTGATTTTTTAAAAAAAATCTGAAAAAAAAAATTTGAAAAAAAAAAATTCCGTTCGCCGGAATCCGACGACGGCCAACGGCGGTTGGCGGTGGTCGGAGATGGCTGGCAACGGCGGCAACTGGTAGTGGGGGTGGGGGTGGATGGTAGGGGTGGGGGAGGAATAAATAAAAGGGAGGGAGAAAGTATAGGGGCTAAAAGTAAAAAGTAAAAAAATGTGGAAGGATTGTAGGTGAAACTTCATATTTATATTTTATAATTTTGGTCCTTGAAGGTTAAAGTTTTGATTATAAATACCCTGATCAGATTTGGACCATTGATTTATAAAATGGATGGTTGAGATTTGGAGCTCTCCAAACCTCTCCAAAACTAATGATCTCTTTTGATCCTACACCTTAATTTAATTTGTGATTCTTTCAAACACATTTTGCGGATTTTATACTCATCATACATAGGGAAAATCATCTATGCTATCAACGGCACTAAAATATTAATATGTTACATTTTTAGCCTCTCAACTTTTTTAAATTTACATATTTAGCCCCTGAATTAAATCTATCTGCACATGTATAATAGTACATTTTTACTGTACAAATTATTTTCCCTAATAAATATTATATATTGATTTATAACATCGATAAACTAATGTAATATACCCATGATTGATTAAAAAGATCGATCTAAAACCACATTCATATTCATATATAAAATTCTCAAACTTAAATTCTTAAATATAAATAATTAGCGTTTCAGAAACAAAAACTAGTCGGTAAAAAATAAAAGAAAATCGGTACGAGGTGTTGAGGCACACACCCTTTAAAACTATTATTTGTCATTATGTTGATGCGTCATTGTTATTACTATTTAAAACGGTTCAACGGTATTAATTAAAGTTTCCTACATCATTTTTAAGGTAGGGTTATTGTGCAATCATTCTTTATGGTAGGAATCGTATGAACGATATTTTTTACTTTTAATTTCAAAATAGGTACATATTTTTGCAAAAAGAAATAGTGCCTAAATTATTAAATTTTATCCTCTTTAATATTAGATCAATTTAGAAAAGATAAAAAATATATAGTATACAAATTAAAGTTGTGTATCACAACTTTTATGTGTGATAATGTGATACACATAATTAAATTTTTTATGATGTGTATCACATATTTTTTAAAAAGTTTATCTCATATTAAAAAGTATAAAATTCTAATAATTTTGATATAACTTTTTTCAAAAAATGTTCCTTCTCTACTTGAACCTTCCCCAGTCCCCACCACTCTTTTTAAGCTAAAATAATCTCCACGTAAACTCACATAGTTAACGAATAATCAAATCAAAATCCAATTTGCTTTCACCGACATGTAGATATATGGAAAGAGTTTACATGAACCAATTAAGTTGCCTTTTTCTAAAGAGTTGACCTAATAACTAGTTGTTTTTCCATATACATTGACTTCTAACATGGCCTTTTTTCCATGCCCATGAGTCCATGACACTATAATCTGTAACGAATTTGATTCTGAATCGGCAAATATCAAACATAACACGACCCATGATCTGATCCCATATACTGAATTTGGGTTAACTTGATGAATTGATCATCCATTCGATGAGCTAAGTTTAAAATTAAATCAAAACAGCGTGTACTGACCGAATCAAAATAACCGAAAGGCCGATAGAATAGTGAAGAAGTGGTAGCTTTTATGAAGCTCACAACTGCCAAATAATGGTTAAAGGGCGGTATGACAAGTTTTTTGGAAAATAAAAACCAAATAAAGAAGTATAGGTAGGTAGGAGATGAAAGGAGAATTTAAAAAAATAAAAGAAGTCGTAATATAAGTTGCGACATAAGTATTTTTCTACACAAAAATAAAAGAAACGTGCAACTATTCTTCTAAATAAAAATGGGCTAAGGCCCACTCCAAAGTTCATAAGAATTTAAACCATGAAGGGCTCATGAAAGGCCCAATTTTTTTTTTTTTTATATATATTTGAAATAAACACATCTAAAAACATATTTGACTATGGAAGGTGGATATTAATAAGGAGTTTACAAACGTAACAATCAAGGCAAATATATTTACATATTTGAAAAAAAAATAATATATTAAGCCTGGCTAGCAAATCCTTATAGATTTATCGTGGATATTATATATCAAGTATTTAATCCTTCTTCATATATAACTAGGAAGGAATCCTTGTTAATTGTATCCCCCAAAAAACATACTACTCCGTATATAAAAAGTTTTGGTTCTATCATCAATTATTCTGTAAAGCAAAACTTTAGACGTACCCACTAAAGATTTATTATGTTTCCTTACATAATAACTTAATAACTTCTTTTAACTCATTCTTAAACCCTAGTAGCTTATACGATAAAAAAAAAAAAAAAGTCATCAAAGACGTCTGTTCAAATGGATTATGTGCATTATGAGCCAGAGTATAACCCAGAATCGATCATGAATTATTATTCATGTGGGCTTAACATTGGCAGGATTAAGAACGATGATGTTAAACACAAAATATCAAAAGCAAAGAACCATCTTTCTGCAGTTGGATGGAAGTTTTTTTACGTCTCGAAAAGACTTGGAAGGCGTGAACTCCGATATCGATCACCGTTGGGTAGAACTTATTGTTCTTTGAGGTCCGCATGTCAAGTTGTTATTGACAAGAAAGAGGACAAGAAGTCGAAGAAAAAGAGCAAGGTTTCGAGTGGTAAAAGGGTAAAGATAAGTGTTTGTGATCATAATCATGATTTGGGTAGTTTAGGGTTTAATGAGAAACAGGATAAAAGAGATGATTTTTCGAGTGATAATCGGACCAAGAAAAGGATTTATCATCATAATCTTGAAACGAAACTGGTGAAAAACGAGTCCTTTTCGAATGATCATGATCGGTCTAAAAAAAGGGTTTGCAATGGTGATCTTCGTGTGGGTTGTTCAGAGATTGATGGGTTTGTTAAAGGTGAACCGAAATTGGTGGAAAGTCATGATCTTGATCTGGGTAGTTTTAAGATTGAAGAATCGATAGAAGATGAAATTGGTATGGAATTAGAGAAAGCGTTTTCGAGTGTTGATTGGGGTGAAGATAGGATTTCTAATCATGATTTGGGCAGTTCCAAGATTCATGGGCTTATTGAAAAGGAGACATACTTGGGGAAAAAGGAAGAGTTTTCGTGTGATATTCGGCCCGAGAAAAGTATTAGAATTGAAGATGTTGAATCTGTGTACAATACTGATTTGGGTAGAGTTCATGTAACTGGAAAAAAGCTTAAAGACATTGCAAAAATCATGAAAGTCGGGAACGTACGAAAGGTGAAAGCTTCATCTGCTAGACGAAGGTGCGTGCTTTCTGTACTAATCGAAAAGAATATTGTGAAACGTGGTTCGAGAGTTTGTTATCGTAAAAAAGATGGTAAAGTTATTGGAAAAGGTAGGTTTTATGATGAGGGGATACAATGTGATTGCTGTGGGGTGTTTTTTCTATTAAGTAAATTCGAAGCTCATGCTGGAAGTACATATCATAGACCAGCTGAGTACTTATTTCTCGAAGATGGGAGATCACTTTGCGATTGTCAAACGCAATTAAAAGTTGAATCCGAGTGTATTGAAACCTCTAAATCGCCACAAATGTGTGATCATGTGACGGGACATGATGAATTCTGTTGGTTTTGTAAAGATGGTGGCGAGTTATTGTTATGCGATTCGTGTACATCTTCTTTTCATCCCGCTTGTGTTGGATTAAATGGTGTTCCTGATTCGGATTATTGGTTCTGCCCTTCTTGCTCTTGTAGGCTTTGTTATAATCAAGGTGGGATTAGTAATAAATCTAATCTTGATCATGGACAAATTAAGTGTGGACAATGTGAGCATAAGTTTCATGTCGACTGCATTCGAAAATTAGGTTTTTCCTTGTCTGCTGATTCTACTAATTGGTTTTGTACGGATAAATGTGAGCAAATACATACTGATCTAATGGAGATATCAGCCACGTCGATTCCTTTATCCGTTGATGATTTAAGTTGGCGGTTACTGAAGCTAGATTACGAAAAGGATTTGAATGAATGCACCGACGTTTATGACAAACTAAACATGGCTTTAGGCGTAATGCACGAGTGTTTTCAACCACTAAAACTTCCATGGTCCGATAATGATGTGATTGAAGATGTGATCTTTAGCAGAGCTTCAAAAAGGTCGAATTATTCAGGGTTTTACACTGCGGTTTTGGAGAAAGGTGAGGAGATGGTGACGGTTGTTAACATGCGTGTTCATGGGCGGAAAGTGGCTGAGATTCCACTTGTTGCTACAAGATTTCGGTACCGAAGGTTTGGGATGTGCAGAATTTTGATGGATGAAATTGAAAGGAAGTTGGGTGAGTTAGGAGTTGAGAGACTTGTTCTGCCTGCAGTACCTGAAATGGTTAATTTTTGGATTGAGTCATTTGGGTTCAGTTTGATGACAGAAGCACAAAGATTGGATGTTGTTGATTGCAAGTTTCTTGAGTTTCCTGGTACTATAAAGTGTTGCAAAATCTTGAAGAAATTGTAATTGGAAGTATGTATCTATCAATTTATATTTCTGTGATGTATGAACTTTATTTCTTAGCAGTTATAAATTTGCATATAATAATTGAAATTTATGAAGGTATATAAAAAGTATGAAGGATAGATCTTTAATTCTAGTGTTCTGTTCTCTTTTGTTATCTTATTCTGTGTTGTATATTGGTAAACTCTGTATTCCTACTATTGTGATTATTAATTTATTTTTTTAAGAAACAGAGGTGTATTCTTATATTTTGTTTATTTTTTCTCTATGGATAATGGGCCGTCTTTTGTTATTAGGCTGCTCCCAACAGTGACGCGAACTGACGCGTCAGTTGCCTGCCAGCTCAGCGCCACGTCAGACTGACACACAACTGACACAAACTGACACACCTCTGCCAACAGCAACATCACTTCCCTTATTTTCAGGGCCCCACATACTATTTAATCTATTTATTTAATACAAAACTTAAATAACTTATTTAAATTAAAACTAAAAACATTATTTTATTAAAAATAAAAACCTGGGGAAAATTCATAAGAAAATACATTAAATTTAAATATTGGACCATATGTAAAAAAGACCCAATTTTTGACCCATTCCTTTTTAAAAACCCAAGCCCACTTTATACCCTAATATATCATCTTCTTCTTTCCACAGACACCACTCCACTGCATCCCTTCCACCACCTGCAAAACAAGCAACAAAAAATGTTAGCATAGAAAGAAAGGCAATAAAAGAAAAAAGAAGAAGAAGAAAATCGAAGAAAAAACCTGGGGCCCCACTTTTTCCCTCTCTCTCTCCCGTCGGATTCCCGACGTGCCCCACCGACGCGGAGGAACCGACGCCCCGTGCCAACGGCGTCGGTGCGTCGGTCCAACCGACGCCCTCACCGACGCCCCTCTCCGACGCCCGTTAGGAGCAGCCTTATAGTAGCAATGAGTAAAAACGTTACTTTTTATAAGACCATCCGTAACCATAATACCAGAACGCCACTTTTTGAGGTGTCACGTTAGCGCCACATCAGCATAACACCATAACACCCCTAATCATAACACCAGAACGCCACCTTTCTTACCCCATTGGTCCCACAACTAAATTTAATTTCATATAAACATGTGAAAAAAAAATGAAAAAGAAATAAATTGCAAATGGGTCCCACGAAAACCTTCAAAACGCCATAACTTTTCCCGTTATATGATGCACAACGCCACCCCACAACGCCACCAGAACGCCCCACTACTGGCGTTCTGGCGTTCTGAAATGTGAGAACGCGCACCACATAGATGCGTTACGGATGGTCTAACTTATTACGGAGTATTATCTATGTATTGTAAGTTATAAAAAGTAGCAATATCGTCATAAAGCAATATTTGGGTTTATAATTTTGTCTTTAGTTGTATAAAATTTGTAATCTATAATTGCATCATGATCAATATATAACTTATAACGTATTAACCACCCAAATGAATTTCACGTTTATGTGTTATCAAATTATTTTATTTACATATCAATTGAACTTATAAGTTATATAGACATGTTAAGAACTATAGCGTTTTTATCTTTTGTGAAATGTTTTTCAATCCCGAAACATATTATACATGTATTTACAAAGTATGTAAATGATATAAAAATGGTAGGTGTATACATTAAGAAGGGTGAATTACATATATATCCACCTTAAACCATACAAATTACATATATACCCAATCTAATCTCGTAATTACATATATACCCAATTTACAAATTAAATTAATACTAAAATTCTAAAATTATTAATAAACCCCTTAAAAGACTATTATATCCTTATCCTTCTCTCTTTCTTCCTCATCTTCAAAACACTGTAATTTGAACCACGAATTCGTAGTTATCCACTCGTCGATCTTATAAACATTGTACAGGTAGAGATATACATTACCAACTACTAATTCATACACTAAACAAATTTACAATACCCCCATCATTTTATAAAACCAAGATCTTGTTCCTTCAAACCTATTGGTTGGTGCTTACGGAGAGCCCCATCATATGTCTATACATATACATTAAAAATGCCAAAAACTTCATGGATAATATTAAATACGACATAAACTCCGGCGACGGCATAAAATTTGTGGCGAGTAAAACTCCGTGGTTGTAACTCCCTCATCACAAGCTGCAACCTTAGTGAAGTAGTTTATATGTAATTATTATATATTATAATTATGAATGAATGAGTAGGTGTACGACAGTTTTCTATTTTGATTATATTTTAGGGTTTGAAGGAGTTTTGAAGTTGAGGAAGAAAAAGATAAAAGAACAAGGATATAATAGTCATTTGAATGGTTTACTAATAATTTTTAAGCTTTTTATATTAATTAAATTTGTAGATTGGGTATATATGTAATTTTTAGATTAGATTGGGTATATATGTAATTTGTATTGTTTAAGGTGGGTATATATGTAATTATCCCCATTAAGAAACTATGAAGAATCACATTTTCTCCATAGACAAATGATCGGGATCGTACACACAATAATTTTTATACCGTTTGGTAGGTGTAATTGACTTATTATATATTTAAATTTAAATTAGTTATTGTTAATCAAGTAATTAAAAATATTAGTGAACGTACGTAATACATTTCGAACTTACTTATCTCTAATTATATATCGACTAGATCAAGACCCGCAAATTTACGGGCTATGAAAATGTTAAAGTGTAGGATGATTACGGTAGGTAGAATTTTTAGGCGTTGAGGACGTTATATCAAAATTTAAAGCAATGACAATAAGTTCGGAGAAAACAAACTTGAGGTAATTTGAAGGCTGAGTGCACCAAAATTTATGTGAAGTATATATAGTTACTTTAGTCATTGAAAATTAAAAATTAATAATACTAATTACAAAATTTTTAGAATACGATTCTTCTCTAGGGAGATTTTGAAATTTGAATATTTAAGTTGCGTTAGCATGTTGTTAAAACATGTTGGAAAGGTTTCTTATAATGCATGATGAGTAAGTAAAAAATTTTAAAAGAATAACGTATCAAAAGGTAGGCTGTGTGTAAATCGGATGCTTGGCCATTTTGCAAGTAATTACCGATGATGTTTTTGTGGGAAATATTGATTTGGTTATTTGAGTTGTTAACTTTCATTTAATGAGATGTTGATTTTGTTAACTATAAAATTAGAATTTAGTATTGAAAACATAACACCAATTTCGAACGTAGTTGTATATATATATATAAACTGGTCGACAGAATCAAGTAAGCTTAAATAACTAAACTTGCAAAAATATTTTTAAGAACATAATAAAGCGGCTTCTAAAGCGAAATTTTGATGTCTTGGAATTGCTTTGACATCTTAGTTTCTTCGGCTTCTTCTTTTTGTATTTCTTGTAGTACCAACCAATCCTCGGGAGATTCCTGAAAATGATGTTGTTAAGGAATCTTCTTTAGTTTGTAATCATATTAAAACGGAAGATGGACAAGGGTACTGAGTATTACATCATGGTCTTGTATGGTTTGAATATAGTTATACATATCATATGCTCTTTATGTATTGCATCCATTAGTTCGGCATATTCAACATCATCCTACGTTTGTAATCAAGATTAATATATACTATATAGTACATTTTACATACAATTGTACAACATGATACCATTTTAGACGGTGAATCATAAATCACAATAGGTTCCTCAAACTTTGCTTGTGCCATGTTTACCGCATGCTTCCGTTTTTTTGTCTGAACGTTAGGCTGTCAAAAAATTGATCAATATAAGGCATATAAGTAAAGAACAGTTGGTTTGCAAATATATACAAAATAAACAATGTTCGTTGCCTGCCATTTCATCGTCGGAATCCTGTATATGAAATATTTCAACTTCTTTCCGTTTTCCCATTTGGGTGGTGGGAATGGTTTTTTTGTTATCCTGAAAATTAATATTCTTGCACTCATATTGAGTAAACTTTAAAATGAAGAATACAAGGCTGCTAGAATATAAAATAAAATTTATATATGAATAGAAAAGACATACGTAATTACCTTTTCCCTTGTTGACATGTTTCTCAATTCGTGGAGACTTGAAGTAGTAGTTGTGAAAGTTAGAATACTGAGTGATTAGTATTTATAAGGAAAAAATAGGGTTCTGTAGGAGTAGCAAGGATTAAGATTTAGTATTTATGATATTCTTGTATTTAGGTGGTCAACCTCTAGGCCTAGAAGTCGCATCCCCAGTCCTATTACATGATGTACTCGGCTGCGAAGCTGCACCACAATGAATGACATGATCGTATATATCAAAAGCAATGAATTAATTGAACAGTTTGCTTCATCCAAAAAGCACAAATGGCAAATTTTAAAGGGAATGGGTTTCACAGATAAACCTTGAATCGTTAGATCAGGTGATGCTGGAAAGGCTGGTGTATGGTTGAGTTGGACTACATCAGTCGATTTTCTGTTTTCTAAAACTGTTGTAACCGTAGACTGACATTTTCCAGCAACGGAATTCTTATTTAACGTTCCTTTATGTGACAATGTTAAAGGACATAATGAGTAATTTCAACTGATAGTGGCGTATGGAAATCATAATTCAGTCGATCAATTATACAGCAACTTATTCAGACTACCGAGCACATGTATATTGTAACACCCGGTCAAAAAGAGTCAATTTTAACTCCAAATTTAAAACTGTGAATAATTGTATTTTTATAAACAATTATAACCAAATTAAATTTTTGTAATTCCAGTAAGATATTTTTATTTTAAATATTTACGAATTAGTATAAACAAAATTATGAAAGTAAAATATTAAATTTATTTTACCTTCGGGTACAAAAACACGGGTATTCTATACTGCGATTGTAGACAAGATACCCACAGGATTGGGGATGAGCCGGCCTAAACCAACCCACCCCCATTCCACTCTTTCATTTCCATTTTCTTCTTCTTTTTCTCATCTCTATCTCTCTCTCATTCTCTAACAACAACAACAACCAACAACCAACAACATCAACAACAATATCATCATCATCAAAAATCGGAATCATCATAATCATCGTCATTTTCGGAGTTCATCATCATCTTCATCTCCTTCACCATCATCTTCATCTCCATTTTCATCAAAAAGTAAGATTTCTCACTTTCTCTCTCTAGAAATCGTTTCTCATTCTATAAATTACTTAGATTACTTCAAAATACATGCTAGAAGCTTTCTATAACATTAAAACACCCAAAAATCGAGCCAAAACTCGATTTGGATCTTGAAATCGTCGAACAGACGACGACGTCGCATTTGGACCGAAAACAGTGCTGCGACGTCGCAGCCAACGTCGCAGCTCAACGTCGCATGAAATTGCGAACGTCGCATATAGCGACGTCAACCCTTACGTCGCACTAAACACTGACGTTGCATATAGCGACGTAGCCCATGACGTCGCATTGACTTGCGAATGTCGCACATAGCGACGCAAGACCCTACGTCGCCTCTGACGTCGCAGTTGACGTCGCATCTGACGTCGCAGAACCTTAAAAACCTATGTTTTTCACTAAGTATTGACAACCAAATTTTACCACTCGATTTTACCCGAATTTGGATTTCGAATGCGTTTTCTTTAAAGCAAAGTAGTAGAAATAAAAATTTTCCAAGCTGACCTGGCAGCTCGACCCCAGCCAGGGGCTATGCCCCTTGGACCCCGCCAGGGGTTGCCACCCCTTGGACCCCGCTACCAGGGGCGCTGCCCCCGGACCCCCGTACACCATTCCCACACTTCAACAACAAATGCATACATGAACAACTCGCTTAGACAAACTGATTTGTCTCATACTTATATAACCTCACGTGTTTAGGACACTAGAAGGTTACCATTCGGACGACGCGCGTATCATCCTATCGCTAACAACTCACAGGTGAGTTTCATAACCCCACTCTTTCAACTGTTTTACTGTTTTCGGGGTGAAACACATGCTCAATTACTGTTTTCAAATCATATTAACAATCGTTTATAAATTTACAACTATTTATATTACTGTATGTGTGACACCCGGTCAAAAAGGGCCAAAATTAGGGGCCAATTTAAACTTTAATTATTCGTACTATGTACGAATCAAAAACAAAGTATTCGGATAATATATATATATATAACTATATATATAACATGGAATGATTATTTAATAATCACAACGCGAACAAATCTGAAAACACTCAGGAAACATAAAAATAAAAGTTGTCCCAAAACATCTCCAAATAGAATATTATTAACAGAAATAATATTACGGTACTCAGAAAATTTGCAAAACTCTTTTTGGATAATTAAAACTATCCGTAAGTTCAAAGTGAAACAACGATATAATTTAGTATCACACTAAAAGTATTTTTGTGAAATACTTCAAATAAAAACTTATACGATTTCAATTTTAGAAATTTATCGTTCGAAAACATTTTTACTAAATAACGATCGGATATCAAAACACGGGTCAAAATACCACGTAACGGATCGAAGCTCGGTCAACCACCTCCAATAATTGGAGATGGCCGACCTTTTCCTTCCCATTTCTTTCATCACTCTCGGTCTCATCTCTCTCTCTCGGTTCATTGCAACAACAACAACAAATCAACACCAACAACAATAACAATCAACATCACCATCATCAAAATCATCGTCATCTTCGTCGTGTACATCATCATCTTTACCATCGACATCTTCGTTTTCTCCATTTTTAGCTCGGTATGAAACGAATCATTTTCCTTTGAGTTTACGTGTTTAAATTACTTATTTTATCATGTTAGATCGTTATACTAAGTTGGTTATACATGAAAATAAGTTTAAAACGGGTTTGGGTGAATTTTGGAACGAACAGAGTCGAACCAGACCTTGGAATACGGCGTATTCAAGGGAATACGGCGTATTCCCTCCATTTTTCATGAATACGGTCGTATTCAAATGAATACGGCGTATTCCCTCTATTTTTCATGAATACGGTCGTATTCAAATGAATACGGCGTATTCCCATCAAATGTCACCAATCCGGCGTATTCAAACGAATACGGCGGATTCCCCCTATAACTTTCATGATCCAACGGATCAATAAACTAGCCCTGCGAATTCTAGCTAAAACAGAACAAGTAAATTTCTGAAAACGTCGACGATTTCACAAGTTAAAACAGGGTAGCTTCTCGATGAAAAATTTAGTGTAACGGATTGGGCTCAAATTCGCTCGGTCATTCAAAAACAACCCAATGATCAAAGCTAAGTACCTTAGCCTTGTCAGTTTTAGGCCATCCGGGGTCGTTTAGGGGCCGAAAATGGCAGATTACTGTTTTCAGACTCGTACCAAATTTTGTAAACTCAAACATAAGCATTAAACAATACATTGGACAATCCATTTACTCATTAGAATCTCGCGTGTTTAGGACTCTAAGGGATTTCAAAGATTGTCTATTCCACGTCGGATATACTCATTGCTCGGATAGGCTCAGGTGAGTCTCACAGCCCCATTTTTACTGTTTCAAATATTGGGGTGAGATACAATGCTTACATGTTTTCGTGATCATATGTTATTTGATTAGTTAATTTGAGAATTAACTCAAGGAATTAAATGATTATTTAGTTCAGATAACTATATTAGTTACATTGTTTGACTACCATTATTTGGTCTTGATTATCATTGTTAAATCATTATTTTGAAACCAGCGTTGGTTTCATCATTGTTAAATTTAATGTTGTTCAAAAACCTGCGTTGGTTTGTTCAATATTACGAAGCCTGCGTTGGTTTCATCATTGTTAAATTATTATTGTTCAAAAACCTGCGTTGGTTTGTTCAATATTACGAAACCTGCGTTGGTTTCATCATTGTTAAATTATTATTGTTCAAAAACCTGCGTTGGTTTGTTCAATATTACGAAGCCTGCGTTGGTTTCATCATTGTTAAATTATTATTGTTCAAAAACCTGCGTTGGTTTGTTCAATATTACGAAACCTGCGTTGGTTTCACCATTGTTTAAAAATCATTATTTCGAAACCTGCGTTGGTTTCATCATTGTTTTCAAAACTAAATTGTTAAATCATTGTTTAGAAAACCCGCGTTGGTTTCATGGTTGTTTGAGGAACCTGCGTTGGTTCAAATCATTATTTAGTAACCTTAATTGGTTAAATCATGGTTTTAGAAAACTTAATTGTTTTAAATCATTGTTTGGTTTATTAATTTAAATCCTTGTTCAGACGAAACATTTTATTATCGTCAAATTATCATGTTGATCACATCAATGTTTATGTTAAACCTGTGAGATTCACCAGCTTTATAGCTGACCCTTTTAGCGTTGTATTCTCAGGTGATCAGCAGTAGTAGGATGGCCCTCAGGATAAGCTATCTACTCACGAGTCGCATGCATCCATTTTGACATGAAGATTTTCCTGCATTATATTTTGTATAATGGTTATGTATTAAAATCTTCAAAACTACTTTTGCGAACTCGCTATTATGTTGTAAACTTTAACTCAAAACTAGTATTACTTTTGTAATATTTATAAACGTCTCATGTAGAGTCGTTTGCTTGTACTTTAGTGCTTTGAATATTGATTAGTCACACCCAAATCGTCGCTTCCGCAAATCATGAAATTGGGGGTGTGACAGTATGTAATATGAAATGTGTAATACTTAGGAATTACACCCGTAATATCGTTTTAGAACAATATCAATACTTCACCTAGATAGGTTGCAATCGTACTCGGTTGGGTCGTTGGAAAACGATTACCAATACATAATTTGATTTAGTTATCACAATCTTTTGGCCATATTGTCACGGGACAATATCATCGAATACATTAGAACTAGTTAGTTCTACCTACACTAGACAACATCTATACTGTACATGTTTTAGTTATTCTTTGGGAACCGAAACAGTCGACACGCTTCATTTTCACTAGCACGAGAACTAGACTTAAGTGAACATTTCCCCGAGACTCCGATGTATATGCTTGCTAGGCTTTAGACTAGGAGTATACAATAGCATCACACGTTAGTACAGACTTCGTATATCAATACAACTCAACTGGTGACGACTCTGGCTCAGGATGTAATCCAACCAGGGATGGTCCCCCGGCCCAGGATGTAATCCAACCGTGGGGGTGTCACATGATGAATATCTATATAATATTATACGATCTACTAGTCAGGCATGTCAAGTACTGCTGGCTCTCAAACAACTTAGTCGGGCATGTCGTTGTACTGCCGGCTCAATCACAAATTGCTGCGAGCAATTCCAAAAACGATGCCGCGGTATTGCAGCGGGCACCAAACGATGCCACGGTAAAGTGGGCACAAAACGAAACCACGGTATTGCAGTGGACGAAATTTCAATCAATGGATCATCGAGTTATACTCGGGATTCACAATAAGTTAACGGATCGGTGGTGCTGCCACGCGAGGCCGTTAGCTCCATTCATGTCCGGGTTAGCTTATGCTAATCGGGTAAACGGACACGCTAAACGTTCAAATATATATCTGCGGATCTACAATCACTTGTTGCTGGATGCAACTCCTCATATATTAAATCATAGTTCTGCGGGACTACAGTTACTTACTATCATATGACGTGGTCATACAGTTATTTGGTTACAACTTAGGCAGGTATTGCCTCCCGTTATACACTTACTCATACCAAGATAGGTATTCAGGCTCGGTATGCCTCAATTATTGTGTACTTAGGTACGGACTACAATTGCTTAGGTATTAGATACCTAAACTTTCGAGTTACACATTAGTAATTACAACTACAATTTGCTACAAATCAGAATCGTGGATTCTGAACAACTTCTCAAAACATACAAGGTTTATACTTTATGTTTTCAACTAACAAACCTATGAACTCACCAGCTTTATAGTTGACCTGTTTTAGCATGTGTTCTCAGGTGCCCAGCAGGATTACGATTACATCAAGAATTGCTAGCTCGAGTCACATATTTTCTAACAATTGGGACTACTCTGCATTTACTTTTGAATTTTCAAATTATGTAATTGGAAACTACTGTCAAACCCATAACGTTGTAAACGTTCTATTTTGGAAAATGTATAATTATTTTCAAACGTCTCATTTAGAGTCGTTCATTATGTATCTTATGCTGTGATATTTAATTTGGTAACACCCGACCCGACCGCTTCCGCAACCCGAGATTTGAGGGTGTTACATATATGCACTTGAAACATACTAACCTGATGCAGAAGCTGTTGAAGTCCTACTTGAATTGCAGATATATGCACTTAAATGAGAAGTGGAAGACTGACTGGCACCGGAGTTTTGGGACTCTCTAACCATTGACCTACGTGCTTGTTGCCACCATAATTGGTTGATTGTTGAACATATATAAATTTCCATTTAATGAAAGTAATGACAACTGATATGTACTCAGACCGTTGTAGCTAAATCAAGAGGGCTAATTCGATGTTTGGCCCAAAATAAATTTGATCAAAGCATTCAAACCTACTGGTCAAAAACCACAGTATGTACATAAAACAAATGAAGACTATATTATCGCTACACACATTAAGTCTGACCTACAGTAAACACATGATATGGTTTATACCTTGATTTGAATTTCAAATTCGGTTGACATTCCGTGTTCATTTGAATACGGTAGCCAAAGAGGTGGTTGGAGACGTGTGGAGTACCTGTATCGGTAATTTTACAAAATGAAATGTGTATAAGCAGAATGACATTATCAGCGTATATCAGTTGTCACCAAAGAATATTATAATGTTACTAAAAGAAAGCCCTTACGTTTCCAATCTTTCAGTCGGGCATTCTGAATGAAAACGATCACCAGCACAGTGTTGGCTTTGTTGTCTCTCATATAGTCTTGCATTTGCACGGCATGGTCTGCCCAAACGTGCAATCAATCCTAGTTCCCTGTAACACCATAATACAACATACAACATAAAGGGGGCAATTTGAATATTTAGCAAGTACATGAGAAAAATGGATGAAACATAAAGGGTTACTCATGATCCTACAATGCAAATTTAGTTGATTTAGTAACAACGCCATTTTCCAGCCGTTCAATTAACGGGTTGATATTAACCAGCAGTCCAACAACATCTGGATAAGACGATTTAATATGTAGGATTTAGTATGAATTAGAATGACATCATAAGGTGTTGCAAAATATAGTATGAATTAGAATGACATCATACAAAATTCAAAGACTAAGGATAGTTTCCACTCATTAATGTCACGGTAGGATGCCAAATTGAGGCCATCTGATACCCCTTCAAATAGAGGGCATATGCGAACCTTTGAATTCCTTATAAGATTGATCTTCCAGCTGTGATCAACCAACCTATGGTTCCCTTGATACTTTTCAACCCCAAAGTTAGACATTACATAGTAATTACCTTCCTTGAGGATATCCTCAAAATCCGGAAACAGGAAGTTCCGAACGGTTGCCTGGATCTTGTTCCCCTGTTTGTAAGAAACATGAAACATTTAATTAATTAATTAATTAATGTTATTATATGGTGGTGTGTGCATCTGTGATAAATGAACCCCAAAAACATTTGGCAGAGACAGGCCAATAGCAAACACACAAAGTAGTCAAGTATGCTATTTACCAGTAGTTGTGCCAGAGTGACAACTACTACAAATTGGTTAAATGGTAAATGGTGGACATGAGAAATATAAATTGGTTTCTATTGCTACATTTATAAATAGAGGAAACAATTATAAATATGCTTGTGTTGTGCGCATCTGTGATAAATGAACAAACTAAATCATGCAGTGAAAAAAGAAAGATAGTTACGACATCTGACATAGAAGATACATTTATAATATAGTTAACATTTGCAATGCGTCCTTGTCATTCTAATTATGCCTTCCATCAACACTCTACATCTCCTCATCCTACATATAAATTTTTAAAAGCTACCACTTCTTATATCTAATTAAAGACATCATCTGTCATCCTAAACTGTCTGTTTTACAGATGTAATCCAAGTGGAATACCACATGCTTATGAAACATCAAGCAAACAGGCCACCATGCAGTCCATCAGATTGATATAATTCAATTTCTATGTATATATGAATAATTCCAAATCCAAACCTAGAAACAGTGAACGCAATTAAATTAACCTTACTCTTGTATGATTTATCAATGCTATTGGAACACGATTAAAACACAACATTGCCTCGCATATTAACAATAACAAATAAACTCATTGAATTGAATGATATCGAAGAATCATACATGTCATTACAAGTATATTTGTATAAAAACTTTTATTCATTACCATTTATAATCAATTAAATCTTCGTCAATAGAAATACAATTTCAACTATATTTAGGATCAGGGCTACTACTACTTAAAGAATTAATTACAAGTAGACAGCTATAAAAAAAAACGTTAGCAAGCATCAGTTTAAAACAACACGATTAGCGTGATCACAGAAAATAAGATGATTAATCGTAGCCTGGGTTAATAAGTTTGCAGAAATAGACGTTAAGCAACTATCACTTGGACAAAAAACATGATTATTGTTACCGAAATAGAAAAGCCTTACCAGTGAATCCATTAGGATCATATCGATTGAGGCGACTTGAGTTGGATTGTTTTTGTAGTTCTGCTTCCACAGCATATGAACTTTGACCCTAATCTTCAAATCGGTTCTACCGTCGCTGATTTCGTTTAGCGGTGTAAACGCAATCTCGGCGGCCATTGGAGTTGGTTCTTTTGGAGCTCTTCCTGCGGTGTTGAACAGTGGACGATGAAGATAATAGCGATTGCAATTTGTAGACCTGTTATGGCTACCATTGTGATGGAAGGAAACTGCAAAATCGATGGAAACTACATCACAAATTTAATTCTTACCTTCTATAAATATTCAATCTCCCTAAAATAATGTTTGAAATTTTTGAAATTCAAAGTTGGGTATGCCGTGATTTTGGTGTATTAGGTAAGCAATTATTGGAGGGTAATGTAGTCATTACATAATAGAGGGTGGGATTACTGGCTAATCAGCTTTTCTCTTAGTTAATAATTGGCAAAGCTAATGCAAGAAACGATTTCCTAATCAGGCTCTTAAATAATATATAAGAGAGATATGGTCTACAATAAGTGATCAAGCATATTTCTACACTTGAGTGCGGATTGGGTTTGTTCGATTCGTTACTCTTCGTGACTTGCGTAAGAACCCATTAGAGTGTATAGAACGAAACTAAGGGTGGTAAGAATCAAATTGTTACCATCTAAGAAGATGGAGTTCTGAGGGTGGGTAGGATTCACCATGGATGAAGATGGTGGAGAGAGCCTATGGAGGCTGTTCCTTGTTGTTCATTGTAGGTGAAAATGAGAATGAATCCAATGACCCCCCTTTGTTTGCTAGGTTTCCACCTTTATAAAAGGGAGCTGATTTTGGCAAGTAAGTCTTTACTTGTCACAAGGAAACAGTACAATTATTTTTGCATATAGTACAGCAGGTTAATGCACTGTTTCCTTGTAACAAGTAAAAGTTTACTTGCCAAAATCAGCTCCCTTATAAAAGGGAGGGGCAGACCCATTTAGGAAACCCATGGGCTAAAGAGGCCAAGTACACGGTACATGATTAATAAGTATTAATAAACGAGCTAATTTTGATAAATTATCTTACTTAATGTTATATAAAAAAAAATTGATAAAATTGTAGCAAATATTATATAGGTATATATTTATGATGATTTTATTGTTGATAGAGCAGCACGCATTAGGGGTGTTCAAAATATTCCGAAACCGAAAAATCTATCCGAAAATTGGTATAATTGAACTGAATTTCGGTTTACCGAATCAATTTTTTTTCAATTTTCGGTTTCGATTAACCGAACCAAATCTTTTTCGGTTTCGGTTCATGATTTTGGGATATATGTGATAAACGGTAAACCGAAAAAACCGAAAATGTTATATGTAGTTTTAAACTTGTGAATCGACCCGTGGTTGCACGGGTTATTTAAATGATTAGTGAGATTTGATGAAGATTTTAAATTATAAGATTATTTGATATTTTTTTAAACATTACAAATGTAGAAGTAAGTTTAATGTATTACATTTTGTACTATTATTAATATATTGTAGTCATTTTAGTGATGCCTCTATGTACTCCTTAATGTAATTTGAACTAACATGCGGATTATTGAATTTGGTTATCAAATATGATCATACTTATTTTAATTCATTAGTAATGATTATCATGCAAAATATGAAGATTATTTTAATACGAAATAACTTGATCATATATAGAAAAAGTATACTATTATGTAATGTATTTTTATAAAGTATTTTATAGATTTATTATTTTAAGTAACTAATAACATGTAAATGAGATATTTTTTTGAGTTTTGATAAACAAAGCCTTAGGGCTTTCTTTAAGCCATTAAGACATGATTTTCAGACACCAGAATTTTCTAAAGGTTCTCTGAGCATCAGCTGAAAGGTCTCGAGTGGCTGGTAAATTGTTATGAGCAGGTAATAAAGTTGCTCCAAGGGGACATACATTCTGTCTTTACCCCTCTTTTCTACTGTCATGTTAAGCTGTTACCCGTTGTCTCACAGGGTCTGAATGGGATTCCTGCTAACGAGATGGGATTGGGAAGACTATTCAAGCAATGACATTCTTGGCTCATTTGGCCAAAGTAACCTACCTGAAACACTATGATCTTTACTGTTTTGTTGTAGTAACAAGCAATGATATATGATTTTTCTTTGCAGGAGAAAAATATATGGGGGTCATTCCTGGTTATTGCACCTACGTCAGTCTTGAACAACTTGGCTAATGAAATTGGCCTCTGTACACGGATTTTTGAACCATAGGACTTGTTTATATTTTTCCCGAAGTTTTCAATTTGAAAAGTTTTGATATAAATAACCAACCCAAAAAAATACATTTATAAGTAAATGGGTTAAAATTGCCCCTTGGGTAGTATGAGTTCCAGATGCAATATGGGTCTATCGGGTGGCCAGTGGGTGCTACACTTGGTTATGCACAGGCTGCAACTGCTAAACGAGTGATTGCTTGTATTGGTGACATATGACAGCTTACAGGTTACTGCACGTGATGTGTCCACAATGCTACGATGTGGGCAGAACACAATTACATTCCTGATTAACAATGGCGGTACACCATTGAAGTAGAGATCCACGATGGACCTTACAGTGTGATAAAAAACTGGACTACCGTGCTTTTAAACTGGACTACTTATTGCTGTTAATTAAAAACAAAACAAAAGCTGTTAAAAACCTCAGGAAGCCATTAACAATATCAATAACATACAGATAAACAACTTGCTTTTCCATCTGAGTTATTCTTTTAGGGTAATTACCATACATAGATACAGGGGTTAAGTATTTGTAAATGTATGTAACTATGCGTTGACTTCTTTAGTGTACATAACTAAATTGACCTGTATGTACGAAACTATTTATCGTCGAACATTGTATGAATTTTGGTGACTTGTCAAATGGTAAAGATGTCACCTTATATTTGATAACACGTCACAAAAATACATACAATGTACGACAATAAGTACCTTCGTACATACAATGGAGGTCAATTTAGTTGCGTACACACTAAAGAAGTCAACGCATAGTTATATACATTTACAAACACTTAACGCTAGATACAGAGTAGTTGCGGTGATCACCTATCTTATGCAATAGGCATATATTTTATGGAGCTATACACTGTAAAGAGTAAATTAATCCCATTGTTGGTGCTGATCGGACATTAAAAACAACGAATAGATAGAAAATGTTTTAAAACCATCACATCACACACAAGTTATTGAAATATAGTAAACACGAGTTCCACGAAAACTGCAACCACTAAATAATGGAATTTTAAAAGATAGATCCATAAATGAATGTTGTTTTATTTCGAATACTTTAACATCAGACACTAGCCCTTGGTCCGAGAAAGATCTCCCTTAATTAACTGAGAAAGCAAAACGAGAAGTGACTAAACACAATTACTGACAATTTAAAGACAATATATACATCAAAATCAAAATAAAACAAAATGACAGCGTATGAACATGTAAAAGTGTTTTGTTACACAGATAGGAATTGGCACCCAAATAATGGATAAGTGTATGAAAATGTATATATAACTATAACTCAATATCTATAGTGTATATCAAACTTCATTTTAGTATATTGTGTGTATCAAATTTTCATTTGTCACTATTGTAGAATCTCACCTTATTAACTGTAACTGCTAACGTGTCATCCGGTTTTGATGACGTGATACCTTATACAGTTTTCACGTCATGAAAAATATTGGCTACCGGATGAATAAGTCATCGGATACATACAATAGAACAAAATAAGTTGGACACACACAATATAACAAAATGAAGTTTGATACACACAATAGACCGAGTTATAGTTAAATACATTGACACACACTAATCCCCGAATAAATGTAAAGCCCGCTCAACTAGAAGTCTAGAACAACATTCATTATTAGCAGCAATCAATCATCATCATGACATATATACATACAATTGATAATAATCACAAGGCAGAAGTAACTATATGGTACTCTATACCATCATCATGTATTTAAAGAAAGAAGCCTTCATAATAATTACGAGTAGAATCCAAACATACCTTACCATTCTTCTGCTTGTGTGGCTGCATGCCTCTTTCTCTCGTTGTAAGAAAAAGAGCTCGAAATATCATCAGAATCCACTTTTCTCTTGTTATTCTTCCTTTTCTTTGATTTCCCACCATACATATAGGGAGATACAAGGGACTTGACAAATATAGGGGCAGCAATATTATGCCAACACCGCGAAAACAGATGCATATTACCTTTTTGATCATCATTACATAAACGCCAAGTGTTGTCGTATGGAATGCAATTGAGTCTGTATGCAGTCGTACCAGCAGCATACTTGTTATTCTCATAATCGCGTGGGAGCAGTTGCCAAGAATTGTAGTTTTTCATCACCCACGTTTGACAAAAATTAATATTAGTATTAATGGTATGAAATATGCACAGACATTCTTCAAACGTCCCTAGTCTGTTTCTACTATATATCCCACACATATTTCTTATCATCGGGTTGCGGGATTTCGTTAAATTTCTCTGTAGATAAATCAAAAGAAATAATAACCTTCCTGTTATTATTCTTTATATCATCCAAAAACCAATGAAGCGCCCCATTATATAAAAAACCACGTTTATCAAAATGATGAGTATTATAAGCTAAATTCTCTCCAACAAATTTCCATTTATTTGATCTTAAACTTAACACTTGAAAGACCATGCGATGGTCAGATTCATTGAATCCGACAACAACCTTGTAATCATCCGTTGAAGAATCATAACCAAAACCCCAACATAATTTGCTCCTGTTATCATAAGGAAGAGTTGGCAGTTCCTTAACCTCTCGAATCGAAGGATTAGTTACTCAAATTGCACAATCATAAGGCGAGAGGCAAACAAGGCCATTTGAGGAACCAACCATCATAACATAATCAATCTTGTCAACAGCAGGAGTGTAATCGATATTCGGATGTAATTGAATTCTTAAATCTCCATGTTCACGATTACTATTATGATTACGATTTTGTTGTTTTAGATGAGCTTTAACAAGATAATCAGTTGATATTAAAGAATACCATGAGTTAGACACACTCTTGCATCGGAAAACATCTTCTACATCCAATCAGTATCTCCCCAAACACATCCATGTCATCTGCCATTCAAACTGTAGATTTTTTTAGTATATATATTCGAACTTGAACGAATGTAGGTTAATTAAGTAGAGAGTTTTGCATACATATATATTTTGATTTGATATGATGGAAGCCTACCGGCCCAAAAACACTATCCCAAGCCCACTACAAATCGAGACAGATCATTGTCTTTTAGAGATATAATATATTTTCCAACACAATGTGGATTAAAAAGTAATTATGATGATCAAAAAAATAATTGGGGAGAGTGGATGAGTTTGAAATATACCTTTAACGATTTATATAAGGGTTTAGTATATGAACATGCAATTAAATAAGCTATGACATTCCTAGTGTGTATTCAAGTATTCGAACGTATATTGTTGTGTGTAACAAATTTGTAATTTTTTGACGTTGTATGTAATTTTACCATAGGAATAGGAATAGGATAGGATTAGAATTCCTATATAAAGATATCATCTTTTTCATAGGGCTACGTTATTTAGAATTAATTAATATGATTATTTTAGAAATAATTCATAATTTATGATGTTAGCGAATTCTATATTTATTCAATTTGACAAAATTGAATAATTATATTTGTTGATTAGATATTTCATGATATCATAATCCGTTTCCTATATATAATTTAAGATGAGTTGGCATACGATATAATAATAATAATAATAATAATAATAATAATAATAATAATAATTTACTTAAAAGAAAAGAGAAAAGTTGTTTGATACTTGATAAAGAAGAAAGTAACCAAAATTTATCACAAATTGAAATAAGAAGACATTAATGAGATTTTTTTTTTATTTATTTTTCAATCCACAATGTTTTGGTAAATGTATATATTTCTAAGAGCACACGGAGCACCACGTTTTTCTCCACCGTTCAAGCTAGGAGAACACCGGATCCCGGTGTTCAGCACTCCCCTCCGGTGTTCAAGCTCGGCGTTCTCCATCAACGTTTAGTTCCGAACGGTGAAGCTCAAATACGTTCTCCATTTTTATATTATTATTTTTCTTGTCTCTTGCATGCAATGTTTGTAAAAAAAAAAAAAGAATGTTTTTAGAAAATATAGATAATAATAAAATAATTACGAGAACACTGAACCTCAAAATTAACCACTACCCCACTTTTCTACCTCGGTGTTCAAGTTCAATATTCTCAAGAACACTGAACTAAACACTGAACCACCATTCAGTGCTCCGTGTGCTCTAACTAAATTAAAAGACACTAATGATCTGGTCAAAAATTATCACCAATGTATTCTCGAATTGGACTAGGCTTGTGATGGGCTTTTAATGTTTTTGGGCCGTTAGGCTTCAATCGAAATATAGATGCGGCGGTATAACACCCCTTATGTTTTTGGGCCGTTAGGCTTCAATCGAATTCGGTTTTGATTCTTCTACCGATGATTACAAGGTTGTTGTCGGATTCAATGAGTTCGAGCATCATAATATCATATGCGTTTTCAATTGTTATCTTTAAAATCAAATAAATGGAAATTTATTGGAAGAAGATGATTTTACTTATAATTATAATTATCGTGATCCTGGCTTTTTATACGATGGGGCGCTTTATTGGTTTATGAATGATACGAAGAATAAAAAATAAGAAAAAAGTTATTCTTTCGTTTGATTTATCTCTAGAGAAATCTATAGAAATCCCTCAACCCAATGACATGAAATATGTATGTGATAGTAAAAACAGAATAGGGAAAGTTATTAATAGATGACGTACATTGGACATACGCTTTCGGTATTTAAAAAAAATATATGGCTGAAAAATAAGGGGTGTTATATATGCTTTCGACGAGTTTTATTTTTTTGGGGGTTTTACAAATTGTACAAAATTAGTAACACGTGTGTTACTTACTAGTATCACATGTGTTACTAGCCGAGAACACATGTGTTACTCGCTGGGAACACATGTGTTAGTTGTTTTTAAAACCCATCGAAAAACAAAAAACAAAAAAAAGTTCATCGAAAATATACCTTGTCATATTTCTAATCAAAGAGAATAAAACACTAATTTTTATGGTACAATTTTTATGATTTTTCGATTTACCGTTTGAGAGATATTAGGGGCCTTCCAATTGTGCGATCGAGTTGGGCGTACCCTCTACTAAACGAGCCTGATGGTTTTTATATAAAGGATGTAACGTTACGTATTTTAATTTATCAATCGATTCACATATGATTGAAAATGATTCGCGTAGTAAAACTAACTATTCGAATGATTTAGATGTTTAGGATATACTAATGTTGCAATGTTTTGATACTAACGGTTGAATGTAAGTAATTAAATGAAATTCTTCTAAAGATATAGTAAGTTATTTTGTGTTATGATTGCTTATTAAAACTGATATAATATGAAATAAAAATAAAAAAATTCCTATTTTTTTTACCTTAAATAGGTCGACTCATATGTAAATCCATTAATTTAGTTAGATCTTAGATCCAATCATAATTCAATAACTAATGGGTCAGATCCAGAACCATTTAAATGGATCTTATAACCCATTATATCTTGTCAAGATCCGATCTGACCTGCCCGACCGGCTAATTCAGCGGCATTAATTTATTAATGCATAACGCATTAACGGACGCACAACATTAGGCCCAACACTATTCTGGAGTTGGGGTGGGCTTGGGATGGGCTTTAATGTTTTTGGGATGGCAGGCTTTAAATTAAAATCATATACGGAGTATATGCGAAACTTTTTTGTTAATCGATGACTAGTTGACTAGGGTTTCAAAAGCAGATCACATGGATGTGTTTGGGGAGATACTTGCAAGATTGGATGTAGAAGACGTTCTCCGATGCAAGAGTGTTTGTAAGTCATGGTATAAGTTAATGTCAACTGATTATTTTGAAAAAGCTCATCTCAAACATAGTTACAATAACAACAACAATCGTGAACATGGACATTTAAGAATTCGATTACATTGGAAAATCAATAGTATTACTATCGAGAATAATTATCAGTTGCATTATTATATGATGGTTGGTTCCTCTAATGGCCTTGTTTGCATCTCTCCTAATCTAGCTGAGTTTTTAGTAACCAATCCTTCGACTCGAGAGGTCAAAGAACTGCCAACTCTTCCTTACAAGGATAGGAACAAATTATGTTGGGGTTTCGGTTATGATTCTTCTACCGATGATTACAAGGTTGTTGTCGGATTCAATGAGTCCGAGCATCATATGCGCTTTCAAGTGTTATCTTTAAAATTAAATAAATGGAAATTTATTGGAGACGATAAATTTACTTATAATTATAATCATCGTGATCCTGGCTTTTTATACGATGGGGCGCTTCATTGGTTTATGAACGATACGAAGAATAATAATAAGAAGAAAGTCATTCTTTCGTTTGATTTATCTCTAGAGAAATTTAAAGAAATCCCTCAACCCAATGACACGAAATATGTATGTGATAGTAAAAACAGACTAGGGATCTTTGAAGAATGTCTATGCATATTTCGTGGATGCTTTCCGAGTCATAGTATCTACCTCCAAACATGGGTAATGAAAAACTATTGCTGGCAACTTATCCCACGTGATTATGAGGGTAACAAGTATGCTGTTGCTACTACTGCATACTCACTCGATTGTGTTCCGTACAACATTTGGCGTATATGTGATGATGATAAAGGTAATATAGATCTGTCTCCGCAGAGTTGGTATAATATTGCTGCCCCTATATTTGTCAAGTCCCTTGTATCTCCCAATCGAAAAGTGGATATTTCGAGCTCTTTTTCTTTCAAAGATACTAAGCATGCTCAGAATAACAGAAGAAAGAGGAAGGCACACAAGAGGAACAATAAGGCGGATTCTAAATAAGTAATTATTATGAACGCTTCTTTCTTTAAATACATTTATTACACATCATATGTATATGTATATTTGTGATGATGATTGCTTGCTAATATCGTCAATAAATTGTGTTCTAATTGGACGTGCTTTATATTCATTTGGGTACCAATTTTAAACTAATTGTTAGTAACAGAAGATTATAAATTGTTAACAGCAAACATGTTGATTTATTTGTATTTTTACTTTTATTTTTTGCTTTCTTGTCCTTAAATTGCAACTGTGTTTACTCATTACTCGTTTTGTTTTCTCAGTAAAGTAAGGGATATCCTTCAGCTAGTTCAAATTGAGACAACATTCATGTATGGATCTGTCTTTAAAATTTCTAGTATTTTGGGGTTGATGGTTTTTGTGGAACTTGTAGTTAATAGATATTAACTTGTGTGTGATGATTTTATAAACTTTTCTATGTACTGGTTATCTTTTTAATCTTAGATTATGTTAATAATGTTTAAATATGTTCACTTTAGCTTTATCTTATCTTATCGACTAGTTTGTATCCCTTCACAAAACACCTGCAGTTAGAACAGTGTTGTATTGGCGTCATGTATTTGGCCCAGTGCTATTATGGATGGGTTGATTCGGTTATGTTTCATCTTCAACAGGACAAACCGATTATTCAAATATTCTAGTCAACTTACAACCCTCCCACCAACTCTGCCCAATACTTTTTAATCATCATAACACACTTGTTTTTTACTATCTGGTTCTTAATCGACTATCTAGTTGCAGCAACCACTATACACCCAAATAGACCCATATTGCATCTGAAACCCATACCTGCTGTCAATTTACATAATTAGGATTCTAATTTGGAAATTCACAATGAAAGTGGCAATTTTGACCCATTTACTTATAAACGTGTCAAGTATCAAAGTTGGTTATCGAAAATTTTAGCTAAAATATAAACAACTACCATGGGTCAAAAGCTGTGTCAAAGTTGATATTTGTATGGTTTCTGTGAATATACTTACTGGCTTAACTTATAAGTAAATTATAAATATGTCAAATAAAAAGTTTAATGGTCAACTTACTCACTTGGGTTCTCGGTTAACTGGCTAAGAGTAGGATGAGGAGTTGCTGGTAAATTGCAGCTGATGCTGATATAAATGGCCGGGCTTGCTCTGTTTCAAAGTAGTGAATTCGCGTGCATCTTCTAAATAAAATACCAACAGCCTACATTTACTATATACTGATATTGATATGTTAACATGTCATACACTAATATCGTATCAAGTATATATCAACCAAAAGCAGCCAAATGTTTAGCCAAAATCTTTCATCTTTCATAAGATTATAAAACTCATATTGATAAAAAAAAAAAAAAAAATCGTAACAGGTTTTCAAAACTAACAAACACCAATTCTACTGTTTTATGAATCTAAAAAGCCTGCAATGATTTCAAATAACTAAATAATCTAGAAAGAGTTGTATATCTCACCCACAAACACTACGAATAAATAATCTAGAAGTGTACGTGATCTAATCATAAACCATAGTTTGTATTAAATACTTAAACTTGATTAATCCAACACGAAATCTTTGTGTCTTTACCAATGTCTGTTCTACGACAAATTTGCTTTCTTGTTGAGTTATATTCAAGACAACTCAATGGCTTTAACCAACTTCTTAGCGACTTAGCCTGTCCATCAAATGAGAGTTTAGCAAATTTAGTTACTGAGGCAACATAATAGAGTTTATGTTAATATATGGGCAGAAATTTCTATTGGGAAAACGATACATAACGAAAAACAATCATTGAAACTGCATAAAAGGTTAACAGAACAAAGCCTAGACATCCAGGAATTGACTTGAACTTTAGATACACCTGGGATTGCAGATTTTCCTTCTACAAACAAGAAATAGTTTGTAACGCCGATAACTTTATGGTAATATTAAGTGAAGTGCTCGTCGGAATGCATACCTACCATTCATGTGTGTTTCATGTTTTATCTCGCTTTCTGTTTTCGTTTATTATCGCCAATTCATTAAGCATTAGGTTGATATATTTTTATACTATCTTGAAGGATTACCAAGTGCAATGTGAAGATATATTTTGGAGAACGCACTCATTCTAAATTTCTTCGGTTATTTAAATCGTTAAACGTAAATTTCAAACTCACCCAATTACTTTTTGATCATCATAAGTTCATACCACAAATGTTTGGTGGTTCTTAAGCGAGTTTCTAATGGTAAACCTCACCTTGCCCGTCCACCAATTTCCAACAAAAGCGGTGTAGTTCCAAAAACAGTGATAAGGAAAAAAATGGATTTTTCTTTAAATAGTTTAATTCACCGTGTTGGAAACGGTTAACCTTGTAAATATACATAACTATGTGTTGACCTTCATAGTATTTATGTAAAAAAATTAGCCGTAATTATATGAACAAAATTATTTATATTGTACATTGTGTATATATTTTGATGACATGTTATTAAATATAAGGTGACATGTGTCATATTTATCTAAAAAGTTAACAATCATTATATGAACGAAATTATTTATTTTGTATATTGTGTATATATTTTGATGACGTGTTATTAAATATAAGGTGACATGTCTCATATTTATAAGTTGACAACAAAAATATATAGTTTCGTAGTCAAAGTTTGTTATATACAAACTATGAAAGTCTAACATATAACTATTTACGTTTACCATAAACTAACCCTTCTAAAACATATATATATATATATATATATATATATATATATATATATATATATATATATATATATATATATCTGTGTGTGTGTGTGTGTGAGAGGTTCAAATGAGAATCAATATAAAGTTGAGAACTTTGAGAACCACACCGAATACGTGTTTGTTCACTTGTGATTAACTTTAATCATATGTGAACATTGATGTACGTTTAATTGAAAAAGAAAAAAGTCAAAAAAAATCCTAAATTTACATCCCAAAACACATTTTAACCGATTTGTTCATATTATCGTTCACATGTAAACATATATTTGTATTTTTGCGTTTTTCGATATAATTTAAGGATTTTTTTGGCTATTTTCTTTTTCAATTAAACGTACACCTATGTTCACATATGATTGAAGTTAATCACATGTGAACAAACATGTATTTTTTGTGGTTCTCAAAGTTCTCAACTTTATATTTGTTCCTTTTTTTTACTATTCATAACTTTCAAGGGTTGATTTATAGGTAAATAACCTTGTAAATCGTACGTTTTAATATCTTTACGTATAAAGGGACCATATGTTAACATGTTATATATATATATATATATATATATATATATATATATAGGATTAGGATCAATGGAGAATGATTTTTAATGGGAGAAGAGGGAGAAATGATCTGGACCTTTAATTTCATAAATCAACGATCTAAAATATTTGATGGCAAATATGGAAATTTTTATTGGATATTTGAAGATAAAAGGGCATAAGCGTACTTTTAGAAGCATTTATAAATAAAACCTCCGTATATGCATTTAAAAGTTGACTGGGTTTTCTTTGGTAGTGCAGCAACAATTTAGGAAATTAGTTGCTATAAATGTGTTGATCAAATTCAATAACCGATTGAATCCCTTTGACACTTTTTATTTATGTGTTGATCTTTTTTTTTTCCTTTTTTTTTTTCTTACGTAGTTACTCAACATTAGTTATTTATTTCTGAATCATGTTTATCTTTACAAATTAATAACTGAATCACATTAAGTGTTTATTAAAAAGTTCGAATATTTATTTTATTATTTATATCAATTCGTGAATCATAGTATGCATACATTGAATCGAAGTATAATTTCCAAATCTCCGTAATAAAATCTTGAATAAACTATTACTTAATAAACTATGTGTACAACCTATTAAAAAGAAATGAAAATTACCTTACTTGAATTCACTATAAGCTACTGAATCAACATCAAAAATTAAGAATCATTTTGATAAATTTGATGATTGATTCATAATACTTTCTATTATTTTTCATAATTTTGATCTTAAACTCAAAACAACTACTACCACATGTTTTGCATCTTTGAAAGCGAAAACGGATACATAATCAAAAGCTTCATTAAACTAATTAATGAATCACTACTATAGACTTGTGAATCGTTACTATAAATTTATTGAATCATTACTATAAACTTATGAATCATAACTATTATTTAATGAATCCATATTATAATATGTAACAAATTAGCGAATCATTATTAATAGGTGCAACATACAAGAACGACTCAGTATCAGCTAATCATAATAAAAATGCTTATGTTATCGCCAAAAAATACCACTACCAACATTTGAATCATCTTCTTTTTTTTCTTTTTTTTTTCCTTTTTTTTCTTTTAATATCATGAATATGAGGAACATTAGGAGAGCTATTAAATTTCTAAAAAGAAAAAGAATAAGCATATGTATATAATAATATGAGACTTGAGATACACTAAAAAGAGATATACGTTTAAAACATGTGAATAAAAGAGGGTCATGCAACAACCATGCATATTGTTAACTTTTTATTGAAATTTGCTTGTGATAATCGGTGTACGAAATCTGAATTTTAACTGAAATTGATATGTAATCGAAGCTGGCTATGCAATCTGTTTATCAGTGTATCGAATTTGATTTTGTAATGAGTAATTTGTGAAATTCAAAATTTATGAGATTGCATCTGCTATCATTTTTGTGAGTGGATATATGTAAGTGGTATATGAATTTAGTGAAGAAAGAATTTTGTAGTGGAGGATGAGATATATGCTGCTTTAAAGATAAAATGAAATTGGTTTTGATTCTACGTACAAAACAAACCGTCAAGTCGTCAATTAATTTGGATAGTAGTGGAAAAACGGTTGTGAAATAATGGAATGATTAATTGATCATTTCAAACAAATTATCATCATGCCCTTATTTGACCAAACTTTATGGATGGTTAAGATCTCTTCTCCCTTTTCTCTCCTTAAATTTTCTTCTTTTTAGATCCCCTTACTATATATATATATATATATATATATATATATATATATATAAAGGATTTTGATAACAATTGCTCTAAGGGCACTACTTAAAATTACTATAAATAATACGTAAACATTAAATGAACATCTAACATTTAATGTTTATAAGTAATCACAAAGTCACTTTCCATATATAATTGATAGATTGATAATTATAATGATAACAATCTTGTTTATTTATTGTTTGAAATAATTTTTAGTAATTTTAACCAAGAGGTAGGTTAAGATGAGAAGGCTAATTTTTGTGAGAACGTGAAAAGCACTTCAAAATTAATTTTTAACTATTCGAAACACATTTTTCTATAAAAGTTTTTCAATAATTACTATTAAAATAACTTTTAGAAGCTATGATATAAATATAAATAAAAAATATTAACTTTTTTTTTCGAACTTATTTTACAGTCGTTAGTGTTATGATTATTTAAGATAATCACAAAATATAACATGATAATCACATGTGATTATTCTATAATATATTGTGATTATCATGTGTTCGAAATAATTACAAAATATGACATGATAATCACATATTATTCATGTGATGATCAAGTTATAAAATGTGATAATTATGAATAAAAAGTTTAATAAAAATAATTGAAAAAATAATAATACGTCAAAAAAAATGTATTTGGAAAAAAATTCCTAAAGTTATTTGAAGAGGAAGTTACGAAGAAAATTTTGTAAAATAATGTGTTTTGGATAGTTAAAAAGTGATTTTAAAATGTTTCTTACGTTTTCACGAAAATTAACCTTCTAATTTGAACCTGAGACTCTTAACCAATGCCCTGAGTGCAATGGTTATCAAAACCCTCGTTTCTAAAAGACAATGTTCTATCTCGAATTGTAGTGGGCTTCGGATGGGCTTTAGTGTTTTTGGGCCGGTAGGCTTCCATCATCAAATCAAAATGTATATACGTATGCAATTATGCAAACTCTTTACTTAAAGAATTCATGTTCAAATATATATATACTAGATGTTAAACCCGTGTATACACACGGGGTGTTGATTGTTTAATTAAAATAAAAGTTATAATTTTAATTTAACAAAAATAGAGGGACTTAATTGATTAATTAAATTTGATTTAAATTGATGATGTCATAATTATGTTTCTTTTATATATATATATATATATATATATATATATATATATATATATATATATATATATATATATATATATATAGTGGCATGATCCAGAGGGAAGTCCATTTTTTAAGGGAAGGAGGAAGCGTTAGTACGCATCAGGAAGCATATTACCTTCACCTATACTAATCTCAAAAAAAGCAAACTGAAATTTAGTAAATGTTAATCAGAATCAATGTTATAAATGTTAAGCTTCCTTGATAAATTTTTTCTTCAAGTTATAGTATCGATTTATGAATATTTGATCCAAATCCGTTAAGATGCATCGCGGTGCATATTAGTTAATCTGCATTGTGATGCATCTTAACAATAAAAATATTTTTCAAATAATGTGAAGTTTTATGATGCATCGCGATGCATCTTAGTTAATATGCATCACACTGCATCTTAACAATTAATTAAATAAATATTCATCAATTAATGTTATGACTTAAAAATGAAATTCATTCGTTAAAATATTCTTTATAGCATCGATTTTGATTACTATTTACCGATAAAAATAATTTTTTGTTGACGTTTTGATTGATAATTGTAATATGCTTCCTGATGCGTACTAACGCTTCCCCCCTTCCCCCCAAAAAGACACTTCCCTCTTGATCACTACCCTATATATATATATATATATACATATATATATATATAGTCAAAAGTTCAAATGAGAACCATAAAATGTACAGAACTGCGAGAACTTTTAAATTATAGGGATTTTCACATGTTTTATGATTCAATCACATGTAAACATTGTTTTAGATTAAGGTTAAAAGAAAAATAGTCATATAAAACCTCAATATAACCTTTAAAATCAGATTTATATTTTTCGTTCACATGTGCACATTTGATTTGTGTGGCCGGTTAGTAAGTCATGGTATTCTTTAATATCAACTGATTATTTTGTTAAAGCTCATCTAAAACAACAAAATCGTAATCATTATCGTAATCATGAATATGGAGATTTAAGAATTCAAGTACATTGGAATATCAATTACATGCACTCCTACTATTGATAACTTTTATCGTTTTATAATGGTTGGTTCCTCAAATGGCATTGTTTGCCTCTCTCCTTATGATGCTGCATTTATAGCAAATAATCCTTCGATTCGAGAGGTTATAAGAAACTGCCAACCCTTCCTTACGAGGAGAGGAGCAAATTATGTTGGGGTCCTGGTTATGATTCTTCAACGGATGATTACAAGAAGGTTGTCGGATTCAATGAATCCGACCATCACATGGTCTTTCAAGTGTTAAGTTTAAAATCAAATAAATGGAAATTTTGTTGGGGAGAATTTAACTTATAATACTAATCATTTCAATGAAAATGGGCTTTTATACAACGAGGCGCTTCATTAGGTTTAGAATGATATGAAGAATAATAAGAAGAAAGTTATTGTTTCTTTTGATTTATCTATCGAAAAATTTAACGAAATTCCGCAACCTAATGATAAGAAATATGTATGGAATGTTAGAAACAGACTAGTAACTAGTTGAACGTGCAATAAATATATTGGGGGATTAGCGTATGTAAATGTATCTAGTACCAAATATGTGTATAATTTAACATATAAAATCAATTTATTCAAATAGTCAACTAAATTTTCTACCCACCCACCCTTCCCAATACTTTCTGACCATTGTGAATCGCAGTGTAGTTCTAGTTTTTTGCAATGTTTTAAAAACCGGTTGAACCGGGCCGGTTCAACCGGATCCGGAAGCTTTTATGAGTTGATTTGGACCGGTTCTTGACTTTTTTCTAACTCGGTTTGACTCGCTACTTTTCCGGTTGAACCGTTTTTCGTGAATCGGTTCAACCGGTTTTTGCTTTTTTTTTGTTTTTATATTATTATTATAACTTTATTTTGTTTTAGTTGTTGGAAACAAGAAAAAAATGCTTAGAAAATATATTTTTTTAGAAAAATGCTTAGAAAATATTATTTTTTTAGAAAAATGCTTGGAAACAAGAAAATAATTTTTTTATTATTTTAGTAGAGACCGGTCAAACCGGTTCGACCGGAATTGGTCAAGTTTCCGATTCGCTCAAAAAACCGAGTTTTAAAACACTGGTTTTTTGATATCATGGATCGCTACATCAATGGTGTAACCGTGCACCCAGGGGTAGATATAGTGGGGGCAGTTGTCCCCCCCCTCCAATTTTTTTTTTCTTTCAAATCACGTAAAAAAGAAAAACTTTAAGGGTATTTATGATATAAAATTTATAAGTTTTGACCCCTCAAAATTTAAAAAATAATCAAAAAAGTTTTTTGCCCCCCATTCTAGCTCCGCCTCTACGTGCACCCACAGCGTACGTAGCATTGTGGACACATCTTGTGCACTAACGTGAAAGCTGCCAACACCAATACAAGCAATCACTCGTTTAGTGGTTGCAGCCTGTGCATAATCACCCAATAATATACCCATAACCATATTGATGATTATAACCAAAAACTTATTTTATCAAACTCGATCATAAAGCATATTTCTAGGCTTGAGTATTACCAGATAGATTAATGATTTATCACATTGTTGAGGTGGTGATCATAGAGTAGAGTTAGTAGAGTCTGACAGAAGATTGTCAAATTTATAAACACGTAAAGATTAGCGATTCACATTCAAATCGTCTCCATTCAACATTGACTAAATGTGCACTCAAATGTAGCTATTTTACATTGATAACACGTACATAAAAACATATCATCGCTAATAGTTGTTATTGTAAGTTGATTAAAAGCGAGTGAAGATGACATAATGAACATGCTTATGAGCTATAAATATGTAATCAATTAGTTATGTTGTTCAAGTATATAAAAAGAATCCTTGGTCTCGTAAATTGTTATTAACTTTGTGAAAGATCTGGTAAAGAGTTTAATTAGAAGGTGGTCTGAAACTTTAAATGACCTGAAACTTTAAATTATTAAAAAATACATATAAACTTCGTTAATAAAATATATCTTATGCCAAGTCATCATCATCATGGGGCCCGGTTTCGAGTAATTACCAACTTGTAATAACAAAAAGAAAATAAAATTATCCATGTAATTATTCCTAAACACAAACAAACACATAGATCAATTGGCAGGATAATATAATTACAGTTGTAATGATTCATCATCGTTATCACAGTCATCACAAAATTTCACTTCTAGAATTTTTGTAACATCCTCATTACCGGCCTAGGAGAAATTTGGTAAATTACTTAATTCATTTGATTATTTAATTAAGTTTAGAAATAATTCGTATTATTTGCCTAATTGAAATTAATAGGGTAAATGGTCAAACGATTTATTGTGATACATAAATTATTACTTGTTTTAAATAAATTTAGTTGACGGTATAATAAAATATATTTTTCACGCAAACGATTTTTAGGTTCCAGACAATAGGTTTAGAGCGGGTATAATTTGGTACCAACTTATACCCACCCTTAGTTGGTGGATCGGCTTATTTGTTTTTCCCCTTCCCCAATTTATTCTAACTCCTCAAAACAAAACACACACCCCATATACTTGAAATTAGGGAAATCAAAGGAGGAGAAATCTTGCAAGTGATTTAAGCTCGGATACTTGGTTAACTACGTATCATCATCACCTACCTAGTTGCTACCTCGATTGTAAGTATAAGTTACTTTGAATATATATATTTATATGTTAGGGTTTGAAGAAATAGGTCAAATGAGTGATCATACTTAGATTGATGATTTAGGAAGTTAGTTGTTGTTAGAACTTGATATATGATGATGCTTTAAGCTGTTTTCATGTATAAAGCGTGTAGTGTATCTTTAAATTGTGTTATTAGGGGTTTTGGTTCGGTTTGTGTTTTGCAGTTTCTGGGTCGAACTGATGAACACGGGAATCCGGCAGATTCCCGGGAATACGGCGGATTCCCCTTTTTGCATAAGAACTCAGAAGCAGCATGAATCCGGTCGTATTCATTTGAATACGGCGGATTCAGGTCATCATGGGAACCGGATTCGTGGGAATCCGGCGTATTCACGAGGCGTATTCCTTAGTTGAGGTTCTGTCCCAAAATGGTGCTGAAAGAGGTGTGGAATACGGCGGATTCATGGGAATCCGGCCGTATTCATTTAAATCCGGCGGATTCTCATGGAATCCGGCGAATTCCCACTGGTTGCAGAACTTGTTATTTTAGCTTGTTAGAAATTGTGTTAATCAACTTGTATACTATCCTTAGGATACTTAATGCTTGCTGAACTGATATTAAGTGTTTCATGAAAGTTAGATATCATATGAAATGAGTATTAACTTGTAATCCTCTTGTGTTCTCAGATAAATCGAAGACTCAATAATATTAGATCTTTGAGTGAAGACGGTGACTGTGAAGGGTGAGTGGATCATTGACTCTCAGTCTAAATTAGTTGTAACAATCTGGTTACAACGGGTAACATGTTCTACTGCTATACTTTGTATAAGTTGCATATTGCCATGATGATTATGGAATGTGCTATCTTGTCAGGGGTCAATATGATATTGGGTTTGGATACTATTACTTTGGACGACATGATGACTTTGTACATGTGTTGTTTATTGAAATCATGTCGTATGTAGTAATGGTACTAAACTATCGGTAAGACCACTGTTTGGCCTTCAGTGGTTATAAGTGTTACTTGGGGAACCACCGCGGCATGAGGGTACCTCAAGGACCACCGATCCTCTTTGATGTATTTGTTGTGATGCTTTGTGGTGATCAATTGTTATGATAGTTTAGATTGATAGTTGTGATCTATTCACTTAGCTTCGTGCTAACCCCTCTCCTCACTTCTTGCAGATTACTTTTGATGTGGGTGGGCAAGAAGCTGGTTTGAGAATGTTTGACTGCCTACTCTGACTATATGACATGTCGTCATTTCTAAACTTATGTTTTGAATTTAAATAACACCTAACTTAATGTTTGTAATTAATGTGGTTATTGTATCAACTCATCATGCATGCATAGATTGTGTTTTGGGAACTATGTTATCCGCAATCTATAATGCATGATTTGTATTAATCGCTTCCGTAGAATATATATATATTTATAAAAAAAAAAAATGTCTCTTGAAATCTTGTGGTGTTATAAATTGGTATCAGAGCCTAGGTTTGGGTGAATTGAGCATGGGTTAAGTGTTCAATCCCAAATCTATGTGTGTCAGTCAAACATTCCCGTGAGTGGGATTTTGTTAGCATGCGAAGTTGGTTAGTATATAGGTACTAACAACTAACGTGTTATGAGATGTTGTTTTGGTACAGATATGGCAGATAATGAACCTCCAGCCGACACACCCAATGATGCCTCTCGAACTAATGTATCCCCTACTGAAACCCAAAATGTTAGCCAGGGTCAAACTGGTACTTCCTTTTCTGCAGGGGACTTTGATCATGATGACTATATGATTCATCTAGAGACAGAAAATCTGAGACTTAAGGCAATTGAACAACAGTTTTTGCAACAACAACAAACCCGGTCTTCTCAACAAATCTTGCAATCTTTGCCACCTGTGGTTAGCGATGTACCACCACCTTTGGTGTCCTCGCAGATTCCATTATCTCAGCCTTATTATTATCATCCACAACACCATGGTATCTATCAGACTTCGGCTCCGTTCTCTTCCGGACCTACGGGTTATCAGACTCCGATATTTCAAGCTCAGAGTCAACCTAAGCTATGCTCTTTTAAGACTTTCAAGTCTTGTGGACCATCCGATTATTCGGGTAGTTCAAACCCATCGGTTACCTTGGATTGGCTGAGAGATGTGGAGAGAAAGTTTGAGGTTTGTCGATGTGAAGAGGAAGTCAAAGTTCCTTTTGCGGTGCAACTTCTTAAGGGTCCAGCAATGGTTTGGTGGGATTCCATTACATCACATTTTACCCCACAGCAGAGAGCATCAATTTGTTGGTCCGATTTCCACAATGAGGTTAGTAAGAAATATTGTTCGGGATTTGACATGACACGGATTCGGCATGAGTTTTTGGATTTGCAATTAACGGATAAGATGACGATGAATGATCTCATTTCCCAATTCACTGACAAGCTAAGATTCGTGCAACAATGGGTACCGGATAAACGTATGAAGATTGACCATTTTGTGGGAATGTTACCGCATACTTATCGGACGACCGTGAGACTGGCGGGTACTCTTTCCCAAGCTTTTGATCTTGCCCGTTCTGTGGATGGAGATGTTAGGGCACAGGGTTTGGAAGTTAAGGAAAAATCTCCATTTAAACCCAAAGGTGATTCTTCGGGTAGTCATGGAAAGAAGAAATGGCAGGGATTCCATCAACCTAAGAAGCCCAGTTCGGATAGTAAATCATTGGATAGAACCAATTGGTGCCACAACTGTAAATCGCGGCACACGGGTCCTTGCACTCCGCAAACTGCTAGGTGTATCAAATGTGGACAACTTGGTCATGACATCAAGGATTGTGCGTTTCCTAGGCATGTGTGTTGGAATTGCCAGAAGGAAGGACATCGTTCGGGTTTGTGTCCGGAGGTTGGAAAACAAAAGATGGGTGTGGTCGGAGGGTCTTCATCTTCTGGCCAGAAAAGAAAGAATCCCCCAACGGCAACCGGCAGGGCATTTCAAATGACAGCTGATGATGCTGTCAGGACTGAAGATGTTATAACCGGTACATTTCTCATCAACTCTGTACCAGCTACTGTTCTGTTTGATTCGGGAGCCAATTGCTCATTTATATCTATGCTTTTCTGCGATAAACTGATATTGACTCCCACTTGTATTACAAATCCTATTGAGGTTGAGGTAGCAAATGGCAAGATAGTCTCAGTTACCACATCGGTGACTGGAGCTAGCATATTGATTGAGGATCATAGTTTCCCAATTTCTTTTCTATTGATGCCTATCCCCAGTTTTGATGCGGTTTTAGGCATGGATTGGTTAAGTAAGAATAAGGCAAGTATAGAGTGCCATAAGAAAATAATTAGGATTCCAATCTCGGATGAGTCATATGTTGTGGCTCGAGGGGAACGGAAAAGAGGTAGTATCCCTATGATTTCTATGATGAAAGCTAGTAAATCTCTAGCTAAGGGGTGTGTATCCTACCTGGCCTATATAATTGATGCAAAATTAGAAAAGAAAACTGTTTCCGATGTCCGGGTGGTTTCTGATTACCCCGACGTCTTTCCTGATGAATTGCCTGGGTTGCCTCCCATTAGAAAGGTGGAATATAAAATTGACCTGATTCCGGGTTCTACTCCTGTAGCTAAGGCTCCTTATAGACTAGCTCCCTCCGAAATTCGTGAAATGATGACCCAAATCCAGGAGCTATTAGATAAGGGTTTTGTCAGGCCTAGTTCGTCTCCTTGGGGTGCACCTGTGTTGTTTGTTAAAAAGAAGGATGGCACCCTTCGGATGTGTATTGATTATAGAGAGTTGAATAAGCGAACCATAAAGAATAAGTACCCTTTGCCCCGAATAGATGAATTGTTTGATCAATTACAAGGGTCCTCCTATTTCTCTAAGATTGACTCGAGGTCGGGTTATCATCAAGTGCGGGTTTACGAGGAGGATATTCCTAAGACGGATTTTCGCACTAGGTATGGTCATTATGAATTTCTTGTTATGCCTTTTGGGTTGACTAATGCTCCGGCGGTCTTTATGGATTTGATGAATAGAGTTTGTCGACCCTATCTTGATAAGTTCGTTATTGTATTTATTGATGATATATTGATTTATTCTAAGACTGAGTCGGATCATGAAGTACACTTGCGTTTAGTACTTGACACCTTGAAACAGGAGAAGTTGTATGCTAAGTTCTCCAAATGCGAATTTTGGTTGCGTGAGGTCCAGTTTTTGGGGCATATCATTTGTGAGGATGGAGTTAAGGTAGATCCATCTAAGGTTGAGGCAGTTATGAATTGGCAAGCACCTAAGTCTGCTTCAGAGATTAAGAGTTTTCTTGGTCTGGCGGGTTACTATCGAAAGTTCATCAAGGATTTCTCTAAGCTTGCGGGTCCTTTGACGAAATTGACGCGAAAGGATGTTAAGTTTAAGTGGAATGATCAACAAGAGTCGGCTTTTCAGACTTTGAAACAGTTATTGTGTCAGGCTCCAATTTTAGCTCTGCCTGACGGGTCCGATGATTTCATTGTGTATTGTGATGCTTCACATGCGGGTTTGGGTGGTGTTCTAATGCAACGTGGTCAAGTCATAGCATATGCGTCTCGACAGCTTAAGCATCATGAAAAGAATTATCCTACCCATGATTTGGAGCTCGCAGCTGTAGTTTTTGCTTTGAAAATTTGGAGACACTACTTGTACGGTACTAAATGTGTTATTTGTACGGATCACAAGAGTCTTCAGTACATGTTTTCTCAGAAGGAACTGAATATGCGTCAGAGATGGTTGGAGTTGATAAAAGATTATGATTGTGAAATTCGTTACCATCCGGGTAAGGCGAATGTAGTCGCCGATGCGTTGAGTAGAAAAGGGAAATTCGAGAAAGTTTGCTTTATGCGATTAGAAGTTTCCTCGGATTTGATTGACAAATTGAGAATGGCACAAATGGAAGCATTGTTGGATCAAAATTTGAAAGCTGAGATCCTATCGAAAAGAAAAGAACTATTATGTGACGATTCTTGTGGATTAAAGACATTCCAATCGTGTGTTTGGGTTCCTTTGCTTGGTGGGCTTCGCGATGTAATATTGATGGAAGCTCATAAGTCCAGATTGTCGGTTCATCCCGGGAGCACAAAAATGTATAATGATTTGAAACCTTTGTATTGGTGGCCTACTTTGAAAACGGATATTGCTCGTTTGGTGGAATCGTGCCATATATGCTCTCAAGTGAAAGCCGAACACCAGAAACCGTATGGGTCGTTGAAACAACTTGAGATCCCCGAGTGGAAATGGGAACACATTACGATGGATTTTGTAACAAAATTTCCGCGAACCATTAGAGGAAATGACATGATTTGGGTGATTGTGGACCGATTGACTAAGAGTGCTCACTTCCTTGCTACTAGTGAGACGGCTTCCTTGAGTAAATTATCCCAATTGTACGTCAATGAGATTGTTTCGCGACATGGAATTCCATTATCTATCGTGTCGGATAGAGATCCACGATTCGTGTCCGGGTTTTGGCAGGGTTTGCAGAAGGAATTGGGTACCAGAATTAATTTGAGTACAGCTTATCACCCTCAGACGGACGGTCAGTCAGAGCGCACCATTCAAACTTTGGAGGACATGTTGCATGCTTGTGTGTTAGAATATGGTGGGTCTTGGGATTCACACCTGCCATTAATTGAGTTTGCGTATAATAATTCTTATCACTCGAGTATAGGTATGCCTCCGTATGAAATGCTTTATGGGCGTCGTTGTAGAACACCCACATGTTGGTTAGAAGCGGGTGAGAAACAATTTGCGGGTCCAGATATTGTTCAGATTACTGCTGATAAAGTAGCTATAGCTCGTGAGAAGTTGAAAGCTGCTCGGGATAGACAGAAACAGTATGCCGATCCGTGGCGCCATCCAGTTTCGTTTGTAGTGGGTGAATTGGTATATTTAAAGGTTTCCCCTTGGAAAGGAGTGATTCGGTTTGGTAAACGTGGTAAACTTGCTCCTAGGTTTATTGGGCCATTTAGAATTCGCCAAGTAGTTAATGATCAAACGGTATCATTAGATCTTCCTCCTGAATTAGCGGGTATTCATGACACCTTTAATGTTTGTTACTTAAGGAAGTGTAAGGTGGAGGACCAATCCCAAGTCCTTCCGTTACAAGACCTGCGTGTCGACTTAAGTCAGAAACTTGTAGAGGAACCCATAGAGCTTGTAGATAGAAAAGTGACTAAACTTCGAAAGAAGGAGATACCCATGGTTTTGGTTAAGTGACGACATAGTTTGGGTGCTAATCTTACGTGGGAAACGGAGGAAAGCATGAGATTGCGTTATCCTAATCTTTTTGAGCGTTGTGAGATTTCGGGGATGAAATCTTCTTAAGGAGGGAAGATTTGTAACATCCTCATTACCGGCCTAGGAGAAATTTGGTAAATTACTTAATTCATTTGATTATTTAATTAAGTTTTGAAATAATTCGTATTATTTGCCTAATTGAAATTAATAGGGTAAATGGTCAAACGATTTATTGTGATACATAAATTATTACTTGTTTTAAATAAATTTAGTTGACGGTATAATAAAATATATTTTTCACGCAAACGATTTTTAGGTTCCAGACAATAGGTTTAGAGCGGGTATAATTTGGTACCAACTTATACCCACCCTTAGTTGGTGGATCGGCTTATTTGTTTTTCCCCTTCCCCAATTTATTCTAACTCAAAACAAAACACACACCCCATATACTTGAAATTAGGGAAATCAAAGGAGGAGAAATCTTGCAAGTGATTTAAGCTCGGATACTTGGTTAACTACGTAACATCATCACCTACCTAGTTGCTACCTCGATTGTAAGTATAAGTTACTTCGAATATATATATTTATATGTTAGGGTTTGAAGAAATAGGTCAAATGAGTGATCATACTTAGATTGATGATTTAGGAAGTTAGTTGTTGTTAGAACTTGATATATGATGATGCTTTAAGCTGTTTTCATGTATAAAGCGTGTAGTGTATCTTTAAATTGTGTTATTAGGGGTTTTGGTTCGGTTTGTGTTTTGCAGTTTCTGGGTCGAACTGATGAACACGGGAATCCGGCGGATTCCCGGGAATACGGCGGATTCCCCTTTTTGCATAAGAACTCAGAAGCAGCATGAATCCGGTCGTATTCATTTGAATACGGCGGATTCAGGTCATCATGGGAACCGGATTCGTGGGAATCCGGCGTATTCACGAGGCGTATTCCTTAGTTGAGGTTCTGTCCCAAAATGGTGCTGAAAGAGGTGTGGAATACGACGGATTCATGGGAATCCGGCCGTATTCATTTGAATCCGGCGGATTCTCATGGAATCCGGCGGATTCCCACTGGTTGCAGAACTTGTTATTTTAGCTTGTTAGAAATTGTGTTAATCAACTTGTATACTATCCTTAGGATACTTAATGCTTGCTGAACTGATATTAAGTGTTTCATGAAAGTTAGATATCATATGAAATGAGTATTAACTTGTAATCCTCTTGTGTTCTCAGATAAACCGAAGACTCAATAATATTAGATCTTTGAGTGAAGACGGTGACTGTGAAGGGTGAGTGGATCATTGACTCTCAGTATAAATTAGTTGTAACAATCTGGTTACAACGGGTAACATGTTCTACTGCTATACTTTGTATAAGTTGCATATTGCCATGATGATTATGGAATGTGCTATATTGTCAGGGGTCAATATGATATTGGGTTTGGATACTATTACTTTGGACGACATGATGACTTTGTACATGTGTTGTTTATTGAAATCATGTCGTATGTAGTAATGGTACTAAACTATCGGTAAGACCACTGTTTGGCCTTCAGTGGTTATAAGTGTTACTTGGGGAACCACCGCGGCATGAGGGTACCTCAAGGACCACCGATCCTCTTTGATGTATTTGTTGTGATGCTTTGTGGTGATCAATTGCTATGATAGTTTAGATTGATAGTTGTGATCTATTCACTTAGCTTCGTGCTAACCCCTCTCCTCACTTCTTGCAGATTACTTTTGATGTGGGTGGGCAAGAAGCTGGTTTGAGAATGTTTGACTGCCTACTCTGACTATATGACATGTCGTCGTTTCTAAACTTATGTTTTGAATTTAAATAACACCTAACATAATGTTTGTAATTAATGTGGTTATTGTATCAACTCATCATGCATGCATAGATTGTGTTTTGGGAACTATGTTATCCGCAATCTATAATGCATGATTTGTATTAATCGCTTCCGTAGAATATATATATTTATAAAAAAAAATGTCTCTTGAAATCTTGTGGTGTTATAATTTTACTTTTACTCACACTTCTTCCGCTTTCATTAGCTGCATTCGCATTTGTTCTTCAATGGTGTGGCGAAATAGTTGATCCCATGATTCGTTTTTCATGATATTTGTCTAACTTTCTTGATATGTATCAAAGTGGCTTTTGGTTGTTCACTACTTTTAAAAGATGTAGATGTGTATGCAATTTGTAGTTTGGCTCATATAGCTATGTCATTATATGTAGTGATGTTAAGGTTTCACAAGATTAATGTCATTTGTACCTTTTTTATCGAATGACAGATATGCATTACCACAAGCAGGGGCGGACTTGTATAGGCCTAAGGGGAGACACTTGCATACCCTTAAATAAAAAATACTAGTTTATAACCCGCGAATTCGCGGGCTAATTCATAATTTCTTTAAAAAAATTATATTTTAATTGTACAAATATTGTTTTACTTGACATTGTTGTAACCAGTTTGACAATTTATTGAATATGAGCACATATATTTTTGCATATTTCAAATATTGGTAAATAACCTAAAAAAGTAATGTAATGTTACCAATAAAGAAAATATAAAAGAACTCCTATTTTTGATTTTTGGACTTCAATTCATTCAAGTATGCGTATTTCAGTTGAGGTACAAGCATTGCATAACGACTTGCTTGGGTTGTTAAGTATCCAAAATGTTAACATTGTTGTATTATCAATACACAAGTAACCTTTAATGTCACAATTCGCCATCTTTAAGATACTAATTTGTCAATTTAATTTTGAAACCCTAAGTGGTTGTGCTCATGACTTCAAGTGTTTTAAACCCTAATTTATGGTATAAAGTGTTTATAAATGATGTGCATTATGTTTAGCCAATCTTAATTTTTAAAAAAATAAAAAAAAAAGTGATAAAGCAATATTCCACTTAGTTTAAGTTTTACTTGACAATAAAAAAAAACTTTTTTTGGCAAGAATTGAAGATATGAATCCTTTTTGGGCAATGGAGAAAGTGATATTCTCTTGGAAAATTTTGAACTTTGAATTACCTTTTTAGGCTATTTGTCTTTTTTTATTTAACAATGTCTATGATAAAAGAAATTCTTTGATTATGCCACTAATATACATACGCAGTTGAGTTTATTATTATTATTTTATAATGATTTGGTATAATGTGTTTCATTCAGTATTAGAATTGAACATTTTATGATCCATGTTTTATAGTAAAAGTGTAATGTGGCGCATATCGATATATTATGTGCTATACATGAAATAACATAAAGTGTTTAGTATGTTTACAACTGTATTGTCAATATAACAACCATTCGGGTAATTATACTTTTTATTAACATAATTGAATGGACTAATTTTAAAAAAGCTGGAGTTATCTATGTAAGATGCGAAGGGGATGCGTTATTTTTCGGGCAAAAAGTTGATAACAGAATGTAGACCGATCTATAATAGGGTGCCTATTCATAATGTAGGGACATACATGAGTCACTAAGCAATTGTGGTTATGAGACACAATCAATTGTCTATCCACAATATGTGGGGCATACAAGACGCACTCAGCAATTGTGATTATGATGAGGGTGTCAAAGCTCGAACCCGTAACCTTGTGCATTTTGTGGCAAATATACCTACACCCATTAACAACCAAGTTATACGATATTGGCAAGGGGATGTGTTATTTAGTTATTATGTTCTTACATATTACCAATAGCTAAACACAGAGCATTGAAAAACCAATTAATAGAGTTACCATAGTTGTCAAACAAATGGAAATTATAGTATACGGAGTATGTGTTATAAAGAAACTGTTGGTACAACAAAATAGTAAAAAGATAACCAAACTCCGAATCTTTTAGGTGCATATTTTTTGCTTCAAATTGTATTTCATATCATTTTCTTACATGTAACAATTTAGCCCAACCAAACATACGCTAATATTCCTACTAAATAATAACTTGTAACGAAAACTACATGCAGTAAATGTTTTGACTACATTTAGATTACTACAATAACCAACAACCAACATCACCAACATCTTCTCGGTATATGTTGTCAAACTTCCCACATTATATCTTGTACTTCAAACCAATATGAAATTCCATCCACCACCACAATAGTCAGTTCTTAATAAGGTATCTAAGCCAATAGCATAAAATGTCGTACATCATTCCAGTAGCTAGAACAAATTTGACTTCCATTTTTGACTAAAAAAAGTCAAAAACAGGAAACAAAAAGCAGCACCTTTCCAAACTCCGGTTACAACTCATACCAGCATCATAATTCACAAACCAACTTTCAATACATTATCAATACCCATATTGGCAGTACCATAAACTCTTTGATGTAACACAGACCCTACCTATATCATAACCATAGAGCACTAAACCATATGACAGACACAACAAACTGACTCCATTGGGGGTCTAAAATTTTTTAGAATACTATAACAAAAACCCAGTATGACCATTTAAGCCCATTTAAGCCCAGATGTTGGCCAAATTATGACAAGTAGCCTGACTTAAATATGAGCATTAAGACCCTACACCACACTTTAATGTAGCTCTAAGGGTTAATCAACAAAATCGGCATTGAACTGCCACATTTCGTTGCAGGTAAGCAACCAACCCAAAGTATTGTTCATGTACGCAATAAACTGGTTGGTTTTTTACCTATGTAAGCAACATGATAACCGGATACCGGCTCAGCCGGTAAACTTATATATTAACGATTTTTTAATATATTTTTTAAATGTGACATGGAAAACCAATATATACATGGCATTATTGTTTTAATTAAATAAATAGTTAACATAGATATCATCGTCAACACAGCACCACCCTTTTATCAAATGCAATTTCATCATCAAACAAGAGGACGGCTAAAGCTTGACATCGTAATCATCGATCGTGAACGGATCTGAACGGAATTCCGACATCAGTCTTCTTTTCTCCGTGCCATCAATCGAGAGGGAAACCGTGACCGGAAAATAACCGATATGTCGCCGGAAAATAACACGTGTTTCAGAAATTCGGCGACGGTTACATTTGTGTACCCTTATTATGTCGGATCTGGTGGTTTAGCTTTTTAAATGTATGGCGGCGGAGGTTGCAGCAAGTTGTCCGACCACCGTGAGCCAAGTATTTTTAAATCGTGTCCGTCAACCGAAGGTGAAAGTTGATCAGGTTCTGGTGTTGCTTCTCTCTGCTGCAATAAAACTCGTTCATCAAGTATTTTCATTTATGCTAATTTTGTTTTTTGTTTGAAAGTTTGCATCTTGAATATGAATTTCGGTGTGTACGATTGATGGTAAATGTCAATTAACGATGGTGTGACATGGCTGCCAGCTGGAATAGACACGTGGCAAAAAAATAAACGTGGCATGTGACATGGCTGCCAGCTCAGCTTTTGCAACAACCAACCAGTAAAATCATACTTTGCAGGATCGCGACACAAAACCAACCAGTTTGTTGCGTACATGAACAATACTTTGGGTTGGTTGCTTACCTGCAACGAAATGTGGCAGTTCAATGCCAATTTTGTTGATTAACTCTAAAGCTACGCCCATTATAAGGATGTTTTAACCCATGTTTAATCATCTCACTTTCGAAACAAAAGCATAGCACAAAATAACAACCGATGAAGAAAACTGGCCCATTACTCTTGATTTGCCAACAAAACTACCTTAGACCTCCAGAGACCAATACAATCTTGCCATACTCGTGCATATGCCAAAACAATACCCCAACTATGTAATTGATGTTACAAATCAGAAAAATATGAGTATGCCAAACTTTAATCCTAACTGACCTATAATATAAAATAGATTATGAAACTAATGTATTGCAAAAAAAAAAACTACATTGACCTATGACACACATATACAACAATTACTTCTACTATTTCTCCCCCTTATAGCATTCAGCCCAAAAATAACCACCCAGCCCCACTTTGACACCCAGACACAATATGACAGTTTGAAAGACAAGTAGCCTAGCACAATAATGAGGATCCTCAATCCCTGGCACCACACCAAAATGTATCAAATTCTTCTACTACATTCCATTACATACAATTTCCCATCAAAACTTGCTATCTCACTTTCAAAATAAAAAGCTCAAAAAGAATATTTATAGTAAGGTTAGGGAATTTAAAAAGGGGTAAAATAACACAAAGAAAAAAAATGACACCAACTTAATAACCATTTAACACAAAAGGAAGGTAGAAGGAATACCTGAACATATATGTACCCATATATATAGTAGTAAGATATTTGGGTATCGAAGATGGCTTTGTATTTCGACTTCACGGCGAAGCTGGTGCTCCGCTTGCGACTAATCAAGGTGGTTCTTGAAAGGCCTTTAGTGCATCAATATCCTTGCATGGATGATATATCAACAATAAGATAATTGACTGCATTTGAAACATAAAGTCGGACAAAATTCATAAAAAATAGCTAAAACTATTGACTCTAAATGTTAAAAGGTCAACAAAACTGCTGATGAATATTCTAATCCTATTGCATATACCATTTATTAGAGTAATCAAAAACAATAAAAAGTAAAACGTATTGTAACATGCTATAAAATCTGATTAACTATAATTTAAGGAAATATACATATATAAGCTGGCTATGTTATGCATATCTGTTTATACTAACTCTCTATTCTCTAGATATATAAACATGAGATTTTCCTTATCAGTAATAATACAGCTGGTTTTATTACTTGAACCGCTCATTTTACCATCTATGATAAATTTGAATAATAGTTACATACCCCAGCTTCTTCTTGTATTAGTTCAACTACAGAACTATCTATATGTTCTTTTTTCCTGCCAGCATCAAAGAGAGAAATAAAGGGGATATATAATAATTGCAAAGACAAACAAATATGAATTATATGCTTGCCTACATGAGCAGAACCAACATTAAAAAAAAATTATAACCCTATAAAGTTTCTTGAGAGCGGTTTCATCTCCAAAGTCAGACTTTAAGTTGAAAAGGTAACAATGGCCAATGATTACTCGCAATTGGAAAACAACTAATGATTACTCACATAAATACTCTTGTTTTATTAGATGCCATTTTACCACTCATAAGTCTCCATCTAAAGTCAAGATCATCGTCGGGTTGTGATGCGTGTTCCATGTGCTTCTTGTTTATAGAACTCATAGAGGTGTTTGGAAGAGCTTATCACCATCATCTACCATCAGATTCTCCAGCAACTTCGAAATTTGATTGCAGTCCGTACAACAAATCCATTCTCATTTAGGCAACACCAGTTATAATAGGAAACACAACTATACTGGTTATATTATATGATGTAATATGAATATGATATGACACTTGCCAAGGATAAGTGTGTAATCCTTATCAATTCGTATATGAAAATTAGCAAATTGATCTCAATAAGTAGACTACCCAATTATAGATAAAGTTGATACAAAGATTATATACTAACCATAGCCTGCTCATAAGTTTTTAATTGAAAGAAAAGGATCAGCAATTAGTTTGGTTTAAATAGTGAAACATCTTTGGTTCCTTGCTTATCAAAACAAATGTCTACATATCTAACAAAGGAGTGGTAAAAACACTTAATCATGTGAACTCTTTCCCCAAATCCATTTTAGTAGATCAAGAAACATTTTTACCCACATTTAATGTATTAACATTTAAATATTATTGAAGCATATACGCTATATATTACTTAGAAGAATCAGCTTCATGAACAAAAGGTCAGAAAATGAGAAAACCACTTGTTGATATAGAGCCAAACAACTTGGTGATGTGTAAGAAAACAAAGAAATTTCTATTAAATCCCAACTTGCTGTAATCAGTAAGATACCAGTTAAGGATTTGACTTAATATATCTTCAGAATTAGGAACAACAAAAGAACCATTACGAATCTTAGAAAGTTGTCGATTAAAAGACTCACCGTTTTTCTCGAGCTTCGGATCATATGGTTCTTCACTATGTGTATATTAAACATAACACATATTGCTCACCACACATGTAAGATAATCAGGATTAGATACCACAAAAACAACTATTTCCGCCATTTTCCCCTTTGCCTTATTTTGTAACAATGCGACTTCCGTTATGGTGTCCCACATGAATAATTTTGTAAAGAAAACTAAACTTTTGATTTCTTTGGCATAATTCGATCCACAAACAACATATGAAACAGGATCAGCAGCTGCCCAACTTTTAGCAAAGTTGTCGTGTAACAATGTGTCACAGTTGATTCACAATCCATATATTGTAACTTCAGGTAACATTTATTTTGGGATGCAAGACCATGCAACTTCCTCGCAAAGTTGTTTGATTTATTAGAGTTTAGGCTGCAAAATGGAAAGTCCAATTTTACAAAACGACATAAAAAAATCAAGAAATTTAGACTTTGTTTGATTATTGAAACAAATACCATCAAGGTTTGTTGTTCTTCTTGTATGTTCATATATTTTTTTATATTTTGAAGGTTTATGGACGATGTAGAATTCATCATATACATCATTTAATGAAGCGACAGTATGTTAATGAACACTAAACTGATGAATCATTCGCATATTCCAATTTATCATTTTCTAATTGACCAAAATCACCCTCTTGATTGATTTGTCGGTGACCCGCTTGTACTGATTAAACTGTTCCAGTAAAAACTCGGAAGGAAACTGTCCCTTCCAACCTTCCGTTGCTCTAAGAAGTTAAAAAAAAAACAAAAAACAAACAAACACACAAATCCTGACCACCAACATAAAATTATTTGGGCTTTTTAAGTTAAAGTTTGATGATATTGATACCTGAATAGCTTTTAATCAACGGAAAGGATGAGTTTGACCACACTCTTTTCCTTGGTTCAGAGGACTCACCACAATTCCAACACCTGATAAACAACAATCGCAAAAGATTTAGCAAAATGTTGTGAATTATAATAACTCAAATAAATAATTGATACTAAAGAGCACACATGAGTTTCAAACTAAGCGATGTTCAACCCGTTTCAGTGTAAACATCTTTTTAGTCGTTTTCCCTTTCTAGATATAACATAACCAAATCGACCCATTCATAAGCAAATGGGTCAAACTTATCACCATCCCTTGTAAGCCGCAACGAACAGTAACTTAACAAAGAAACGAATATAGAGCAATCCACCATATTTCTCACATGAAAGATCAATTAGCTTTACAATTTTTAAAAAATAAAGATACTCAGGGTAGAATATGCGTACTATGCATACTGGTTTTTTAATACTCAGCTACATAAGACCTTGCCAAGGTAAATCTATCTATAGCATGGCGAACATAATCACATAAGTTAGCACAATCTTATTTGAGGCTGCAATGCAAACCTAAAGGTAAGAAAACATAAATAAGTTCAATTGTCCTATCATTTTTATCTATAGATCATATAACTTGCACTGACAATACCTTTGATGTCACGATGAAGTACTTGATTTACATGACAGTAGTGAAGCCCCCGTCAAAAGCTCTCCAATATAACTGATAAAGAAGAAGAGAATGTGAGCATACATATTACCGTTTAAGGAATATAACAAACAAGAACTTAAGTAAATCATTAGTAACTCAAAGGAGATAAAACTATTACCACTCCTATGGTGAGAGCTGCAAGGTCTTCCAATTCGATTTCCGATTCTCACCAAATCCAGGGGCCTTGATGGTACAAATCTGAAGAAAATATGTACTAAATAATGTAATGAAAAGAAAAAGGCAGAGGTAGCAAATTTAAATCATTTAATTGTGAATGGGTAGATTCGGGTCATATTATATCTCTGCCTGGTCTGCTGGTCACATTAATTGGACATCGTAGATCATATCTTATATATTATATATATGGAACAAGATCATCAGATTAATGTAAACGTTATCAAAACAGTGAGCCCAAGCAAGTTCCAACTGCATGAATCTTAACAAAAAGAAAATGATTTGTGTGCTTGTGTATACATAAATGTTGTGATTTGGTTCGTACCAGTATCAGTGGATGTCTGCCTTAATTTTTGGTTCTCTTTGTCATTTGAGTCAATTGTATCCGCTATAATATGACCCAATCTGTAGTGTTCACTCGTCTGTTTACCTATAACCAAAACACAATAACATCCATATAAATATGAACATGAAAGTCACTAAATAATCAGTTATATGATAGATTTAAGAAGAGGTTGCATCATGTCAATGAAGTAGTTAACCTTGAGAGTGATTTTATGAGATTCAGGTAACGGTTGTACATCATTAGGTAGTAATGGCCAACAGTCATTGAATTACTTTTGATATCTTCAGCTATACATTTGGTATGACCATATTCAAGCTCAAAACATACTGATTCAACACTTGTTGATAAAAAAAAAACCCCATCATTATCATAATAAATTTGAACTTCTGAATCATCACTCTTGAGTTGTAATAGTATAATTAATCTCGATTGATCTGTTTGAATATAAGATCTCGGATCATATAGTTGTTTGTTTCTTTAAAGTTAGCTAATTGCAAAACACAAACATCCATATAAATACGAACATAAAAGTCACTAAATAATCAGTTATATGATAGATTTAAAAAGAGGTTGCATCATGTCAATAAAGTAGTTAACCTTGAGAGTGATTTTATGAGATTCAGGTAACGGTTGTACATCATTAGGTAGTAATGACCAACAGTCATTGAATTACTTTTGATATCTTCAGCTATACATTTGGTATGACCATATTCAAGGTTAAAACATACTGATACAACACTTGTTGATAAAAAAAAAACCCATCATTATCATAATAAATTTGAACTTTTGAATCATCACTCTTGAGTTGTAATAGTAAAATTAATCTCGATTGATCTGATAGAATATAAGATCTCAGATCATATAGTTGTTCGTTTCTTTAAAGTTAGGTAATTGCAAAACACGTCCTCTCTGTTGAAAATTCAAAAGTTCTTCCCTGAAAGTAGGGTCACCCTCCCTTAATGCCCTATGAATAATTACCAATGTCTTCAAAATAATGTGTAAAACTAACAGTACCGTCCAATTGCACGTTTCCACCAAGTTTGCATAATAGCCAATACAGTTAGGGTTTTATTTTTCCGATTAGATCGGAACGTATCTCGATTGATCTGTAGTGTGTGTTGCGTTGTGTGAATACGGAATCACAAATGGTGATCAAAGGTTGGTTGGTTACTTATATGTTTAACCTAAAATTCTGAAAATTCAATTATATGTTCCAATTGCAACTATCAAAGATCAATGATATTAAAACAAAAAATCGTTCAGACCTTTGTTGGATGTTGAAACTGGATCTGATCTTAGGGCTACGATTAATGGAATCGAAGGTGTGCGATCACCGGTTCTTGCACCACCAGCTTCTTCAATTTTGAAACCTGATATTGGATGTGAATGGTGTAACGTGAGACGTTCGGCTTCTGGTGAAGATTGTTCCAGATGTGGGAATCTGTCGGAAGAAGAAAGGGTTGTGGAGAAGGTTGATGATCCCAGCTAGAGATCTTAGTATGTATTACTTTGATTGATTATTAATAAGCTTGCGGAATAGTTTATTAATAACTTGAAGAACAAACTTGAATATAACAGAATATCTAACCAAAAGCTTCAATATTATTATCAATAATACGAACACACAATTGTGTTAGGGTTTACAACCTTGAAGCTAATAACTAGAATGAATCGTATCTATCTAGGTTTTTACAGGATTTCTATTTATAACATATAGAGTCCTTTACAGAATCAAACTATTATAGAATCATATCTATTCCATAATTCTCTCTAACCGACTATATCTAACCAACAGTGGTTATCTATATATCTAACAGGGGTAGTACTCGTATATTACTAACAGTGGTTGAGTACTTGATACAAAATACAAACATGTTCAACAGTGGCACTGTTAGACTAAAACTATTTGATAGTGGCAACTACTAACTAGCAGTGGTAAATTTCTAACAGCGGCAGCATACTTGTACTCTGAGCAGATTCGACAGTGGCTCAGGTCTCAACAATCTCCCCCTAAACTTGATCATTCTCAGTAATGAATCAAGTTTCTTCATCTTTCTTTTCATCTTTCTGAGTTTGATTCTGTTTTCTTCTTCTCTCCTCCTCCTTCATTCTTTCCAACTCCATTCTTTTATGGAACTGATTGAGCACCATATACAAAGCATTAAATGCTCCTTTAGAAATTACTGTAGTTTTCAATTGAGATGCAAGCACATTTCTTAGAATCTGAGTTCCCAGAACATATCTCCTTTCATCAAGCATGAAAATTGACATTCCACTTCTGAATAGAATCATATGAACTCCAGCTCTAACAAAATGTCTCCAAGTATTCACAGCATCAATACAATGTAGGAACAAATTGATGAATGGCTCAGGCTCAAACAGCATATTCAGACATCTTCCCAATTCTCTTTCCATAATCACCAATGAAGCCTGTCTATCTCTTTGACTGTTTAGCTCAACCAGATCTAGAATGTCCAATCTATTCACATTCTTAAGCACATCAGCAACAGATGCCAAGTATTGCTTATCCCCATTCTCTCTAACAATCTTGATCTGTTCTTTATCACCATCAGCAACTTTTGATTTAATTCCTTCCCATTCAATTATCCTTGATGATCTATCATGATTGATGTGAATATTTTCTTTATAATCCTTCACTTCTTTGATATATTTCTTCAGCTCTTCTGCATCTCTTTCCAAATCAGGAACTACATTATCAGAAGCAAGAACTCCATTCCATCTGTTCTTCATATTTTGATCAGAAAGTCTTTTGATTTCTCTTTCCTTGGCTTCTATTTCCTCTTGCTCTTTCTTTTCAATCCTCTCTTGCTCTTCTCTTCTCACTTGCTCTGCAATCTTCTTTCTATCCTCAGCTAACTTTTTCTTAATGAATTTATCTTTCTGAATCCTTTTCTCAAAATCTTCTTTCTCCTCATTCTGATATTTCTCATAAGCTCTTTCCAGTTTCTCCACATTCCATCCTTCCAGCACACTTTTTGGTGCATACCTATCACCAAGAATTTTGATTAAATCCTTTTTCCTTTGAGCAGCAGTTGGTGGTTTGTTCCTTTTCTTTTCAAGCTCAGCTTGTCTTTTCAACTTTGCCTTTTCTACATTAGCTTGTTTAAGCTTTGCAAACCCTGGATCCAAACCATCTTTATCATCCTTTCTGTTGATCATATCATGAATCTGTTGAGCAGACAAACCTTGACCTCTTGCAGCCATATCATTCAACATCTGTGCAGCCTTCTGTGATAAGGTCACCACACTTGAATCTTCTAGTATAACATCAACATCAATACCTTCCTTTCTCTTAGACTCAGCTGTCATTCTTAACATTCTTTCATCATGCTCCTCCTGAATTCTCCTTGCCTCATTCAAATCAATTGGAGGTTCTACAATCTTCTTAATCTTTCTCTCTTCTTTCAATTTTCCCTTACCTTTGTCCTTTGAATCAATCTTTGGCAAATCAGACTTAGGTTTGGTTGGTTGTGTAGGCTCTCTGATTGTAACAGGCACTTCTAGAGTCCTAGCAGTGGTCATTGCTGTAGCAGTGGTGTAAACTGGAGTAACAGTAGGTGTACCAACAGTTGTAGGAATATTTGAAGTGCCAACAGAGGTTGATACAACAGTGGTTGGTTTTGTGCTAACAGGGGTAGGTGTTGTAGTAACAGGGGTTGTGATGACAGGGGTTGAAATTGTAGTAGCAGGGGTTGCTGTTGAAGTACCAACAGTGGTAGATACTTCAACAGGGGTTTGTACCTTAGCAGAGGTAGACTTTCTCTTTGGAATTGATTTCTTTTTGTTATAAATCTTCACTCTTTCTTCCTCTTTAGCTTCAGGTTTTGACTCTATCAACTCCCCCTTACCCTCTACATCATCAGTTTCCATCTTATCAACAGTTTTATCATCACTCATCTCTTCATACACCAACCTATCACTAAAACTTACTCTTTTGCACATGTCAAGATTAGCTCCCATAATATCCCAGATATACAGATTAGCCACAGCCTTAAAAGGTAATCCTTTGTTCAATGGAAAAACATTTAGAGCTGGACCACTCTGTGTACTATCATCTGCAACATTTTCACCTGTTTGAACATTTTCTCCTACATACACCACCATCCTCCTATCATTCTCAGCATCAACCATCTCATCAACCATCTGTTCATCCATGTCTTCATTAACCACATAATCTGAGACATTTAATTCATCTTCAATAACTCTATCACTCATCTCTACATCAGCAGGTATATCCATGAAACTGAAATCATCTGCACCTCCAGTATTACCATCATTGTTATCATCTTGACCATCATCATTCTTATCTTCAGGCATATCATTCTGCTCATGATCATCATCTTTATTCTCCCCCTTGCCTGAAGATTCCTTAGCAGGCAACAAAACTTTATCAACTGCATCTTCAACAATTGACAACCTGGTTTGTAAATCAATGATTTCTTCCCTCTGCTTCTTTATCAACTCATCCTGGGCAGCCAACATAACCTGTTGCTCTCTTCTTAAAGCTCTTTCCTTTTCAAACTTAGTCCAAATCAGATTGACATCTTGTACCAAATCAGCAAAAGTCAATTCCCTAGTTTCATTACTAGCCTCATCAACATTGGAGTGTGACCTCCTAGATGAATCATCGACTACATCTGCCACTGCAGATGTCCCTTGATTATTGGTACTGGGACCTACATTTGAATCATCACCCATAGGTTCATCAAACATAGTTGCCTCTGGTTGGGTCTGATTGATGTTACCACTATCCTGCCCTGCCAGTGGGCTAGAAACAGTAGTGGCAGCCCTTCCAGAATGAACATTTTCATCAAGTATGTTCACCTGTTGTGGTGGATCATTTGACTGAGACTGTGGAGAAACAGGAATCTCCATAGCCTGTTTAGCCTTCTTGGATCTCTTGGCTTTACTTTGGGTAGGCTGTTTGTTCCCTTGTTTTCTTTTGGTGCCACCTTCTGATGTATGTTCAGAACCAACTTGTGTTGTTGGTCTGTCATCATTTGGTCCAGGTGGTGTTGGTAATACACCACCAGTGGCAGAAGGAGCAACTGACATTGTAGAAAATAATGCAGTTTTCTTCTTTGAAAAAATATTCTGATACTGATTCATAGCTTTAATAGTCCTCAAGGATAGAGTAGAACTAACTATTACACTATCCTCTGCTGGCAAATTTGACAATTGATTATTCAATAAAAGCTGAACAAATCTAGGGTACATAATGAATGTATCACCCTTCACATTCCTAATCATGTTATCTAAGATAAACCTAGACATATTAAATTTGATACCCTGTGCCAAGCAGATAATAGGATATGCAATACTAGAACTAAATTCATTAAAACTAGTTCTCTTTTGAGACAAACATACCAGAAAAGTATGAATGTAGAACTTTCATTGAGGACAGAACCATGACTTCAAGAAAGTATATTCTGATCTTGCTTTTCCAGAACCTTCATATCCCATATCCATTATGCCTTTAAACAAATCATCTCTTGACAATTCCAGAATTCCTCCTTCATCATCAAACTGCAGAAGTTCTCTTAGAACAATCTCAGTTACCATTACCTTCTTTCCTTTAACAGTGGAATGAATGTGAGAGATTCCATTAACATTCCCTTCCTTTGCATTCTGCCAGAATTCTTGTATATGTGATCGAATCAATCTTGGAGAGACAGTAAGGGCATAAGTAACTGGACAATTACTCAAGAAATCGATAATAGGGTGAAAATACTCATCGGCTAGTTCTTTATTCAAGAAAGCCCTCATGTTGTGTTCAGAATGAACACTTAGCGTAGAAGTACCAGAATCAGATGAAGATGACGATGCCATTGATGTAATTGATGAAGAACGAAGAGCGATTGACAATAAACAAATCAAAACGAGAGCGATTATTGAAGGGTTTTGAAAATTTTGAAAGCGTAATTGAAAAAGTGAAGTATTTGAGTATTTATATGATGACAGTGCCAAGCCCTAAAAATAGAACTAACAGTGGCACTGCTGGTTATACCCAGCAGGGGCACAACTTACAAATAAGCCCAACAGGGGTACCTCACTTGGTCAATTATAGTCAACCCTTTTAAACCAGCTAACAAAACTAACAGCGGCTGATAGTCTAGCAGGGGCATCCGACCAGGGAAACTCCAGCTTAGAACTAACAGGGGCATAAACCTAGCTTTATTAGAAAACGAATTTTTTTTTTTTTTTAACCAAATAAGAAGCAACACAGAAAACATTAGACTCCAGCTCAAGTGATGTCTCTTGACAGTGGCTGAGTCCTGCAATATTAAACTAAGAAAAACAACCAGCAGAGGTTAATCTACATAAATATACAGCAGGGGTTTAAAATACATTGACAGTGGCATAAGTAAACTAATAGTGGCACCAACTGTTATCATGATGAAGCTAACAGTGGCAACACTTGACCCTGTCACATACAATATACTTCACCCCTGTTAGTATCAAATCCAGACCAAAACACTACGTGAGATTGATCATACCAATATTAGTTATCAAAAATGTAAATCTTCCTACATCAAATGCTTTTGTAAAAAGATCTGCAAGTTGATTATCAGTATGAATTTTAAAAATATGAATCAATCTTTTATCATAACAATCTCGTATAAAATGATATCTAATTTCAATGTGTTTGGTTTTTGAATGCTTAACTGGATTCTGAATGATACTAATAGCAGAGGTATTATCAATATAAATAGGAGTGTTCATGAAGGTCAAACCATAATCCATCATTTGATTCTGAATCCAAAGAACCTGTGCACAGCAACTTGATGCTGCAACATATTCTGCTTCTGCTGTAGAAGTGGAAACTGTGGTCTGCTTCTTGCATTGCCATGACACTAGCCTATTTCCAAGAAATTGACATCCTCCACTTGTTGACTTTCTATCCATATTCTCACCACCATAGTCACTATCTGTGAAAGCCTTAAGCTCAAAATCTGATCCTTTAGCATACCAAAGTCCCAAATCTGGTTGACCTTTCAAGTATCTAAAGATCCTTTTCACAGCATACATGTGTGACTGCTTTGGATTGGTTTGGTACCTAGCACAAAGACACACTGCAAACATAATATCAGGTCTAGATGAAGTTAAATACATCAAAGAACCAATCATTGACCTGTACAAGTGCACATCTACTTCCTCTCCATCAGGGTCAGAATTAAGATGTTTGTGTGCCTCCAAAGGAGTGCTAGCTATCTTTACATCTTTATAACCAAATTTATTCAAAATATCCTGCACATACTTCCCTTGGTTAATAAAGATTCCATCTGTCTTCTGTTTAACCTGCAATCCTAAAAAGAAAGTGAGTTCACCATTGAACTCATCTTGAATTTTTTATGCATTAACCCCTCAAACTCTTTGCACAATGAATCCCTAGTTGACCCAAAAATAATATCATCAACATAAACCTGTACCAACAATATATCTCTCTGAACCCTCTTGGTAAACAAAGTCTTGTCAATAGTACCTCTCTTGAATCCATTCTTGAGAAGATACTCAGATAGAGTATCATACCAAGCTCTTGGTGCTTGATGTAACCCATACAAAGCTTTCTTCAGTCTGCACACTCTATCTGGATATGTTGGATCTTCAAACCCTGGTGGTTGGCATACATACACCTCATCATCAATTAGACCATGAAGAAAAGCACTCTTCACATCCATTTGATAAACTTTGAAATCCTGATAAGATGCATAAGCTAAAAATAATCTAATAGCTTCTATTCTAGCAACAGGAGCAAAGACATCATCATAATCAATGCCTTCTTCCTGTGTGTACCCCTGTGCTACCAACCTTGCTTTATTCTTTATCACTATTCCTCTTTCATCTCTCTTGTTCTTGAAGATCCACCTTGTGCCTATAGCTTTCTTTCCTTTTGGTAGATCAACCAAATCCCATACATCTTGCAGTTTGAACTGCAACAATTCTTCTTGCATTGACTCTATCCAACTTGGATCTTTAAGAGCTTCCACTGCCTTCTTTGGTTCCATCTGAGAAAGAAAACAAACATATAATGAAGTATGTAAATCTTCTTCTCTTACCTTTGACTGCTGTCTGGTCAGAACAGATGAATCAATATCACCAATGACCAAATCCAAGGAATGATCTTTGTGAACCAGATACTTAGACATGGATGTATCAAGTAATTCTCTTTCCAAATTAGGACCCAAAAGATTATCCATCTCTGATTCTGAATAAGAATCTCTTTCTTCTCTGTCTTTTGAAGGCTTTGGAGTTGCTTCAGAATCTGACAAAGAAGTCCTTTCCAAAACTTGAAATGGAGGACTTTGTTCAAAATGCTTTGGAGATTCATACTCTTCTTCTGAATCATGCTCTGAAACTGTATGAGAACCCTTTGAAGTAAATGGTTGAGGATCTGATGAAGTTGAACCATCTTTATCCTTGTTTGAACCATTTTTGCCAGTTGACCTACTTGTATCATCTGAAGGTTCATCTTCCTCTTGTTGCTCTGATTGGAATGCTTCTGGAGGATCTGGAGACCAAATAGGAAACAATACATACTTCATGTCATCCTTTTTAGCCTGACTTGAGCTTGAAGGCCCATCTTCACCTGCATCAGTACCTGCATCTGTACCTGCACTAATAGACAAATCTGGATATCTAAAAGCATGGGTTAGTGCATCAATATCAAACAAAACTTCTGGACCTTTTCCTTCTACATTTGATGTATTTTCATTAAAGGTCACATCCATGGTCTCATCTATGATCCTAGTCCTTTTATTAAATACTCTATAAGCCTTGCTTTGAATAGAGTATCCAACAAATACAGCATCATCTACCTTACTCTGAAACTTACCAAGGTGATCCCTGGTATTTAAGACAGTACAAGGACATCCAAATGGTTTTAAAAAGCTAACCAAAGGTTTTCTCTTAAAGAATAACTCATAGGGTGTCTTGTTATGAGGTTTAATGATCAAAATCCTATTCAAAACATAACAAGCAGTGCTGACTGCTTCTGCCCAAAAGGACATTGGAAGTTTAGCATCTGCTAGCATGCTTCTAGCAGCCTCAATTAGTGTCCTATTCCTCCTTTCAGCTACTCCATTTTGTTGTGGAGTCCTAGGTGCACTAAACTGTCTTTCTATACCTTTATCCTCACAGAACTTATTCATCTCATGATTCTTAAATTCTGTCCCATTATCACACCTGATGATCTTAACCTTTTGATTAGTTGAATTCTCAATCCTAGTTATGAATGATCTAAGTATTTCACCTGTCTCATCCTTGGTCCTAAGAAAGAATACCCAACTCATTGTAGAATAATCATCAGTTATCACCAAACAGTAAGATTTCTTCCCTTGACTAGCTACATTGGTAGGGCCAAACAAGTCCATATGTAACAGGTGTAAGGGAGTGGTATTGGAATTCACAAGCTTGGTCTTATAGGAGGTCTTGTGTTGCTTGCCTTTGAGACATGCTACACAGTGGTCACTACATTCAAATAACTTTTCAGGTAAGCCTCTTACTAGCTTATTCCTAACAAGTTTATTCATGGTCTTGTAATTCAAGTGACACATCCTCCTATGCCATAGTTCAGATTCAGAAACAGTAGCTTTAGAAATAAGACAGTTAACATTTTGAGATTCCATCTTGTTTAAATCACTACGGTATACATTATCCTTTCTTGGAACTCTCAGTAAAATTGTATCTTCAGGTATTTTGAGTTTTTCAGAAAGTATAAGACATTCTGTGTCAGTAAAATAAACAGGATTTTGCTTATCTGTGATTTGACTCACACTAAGCAAATTATATCTCAATTGCTCAACATAATACACATCATTGAAAGTTAGCTTACTGCTTTTTACCTTACCTTTTCCTGTGATCTTTCCTCCTTTAGGATTGCTACCAAATGCTACATATCCTCCATTAAATGCTTTGAAATCCTGCAGCTTTTCCCTATCTCCAGTCATGTGCCTTGAGCAGCCAGAATCAATGTGCCAAAAGCTCTTTGGCTTGCCCTGCACATATAAACAGAGAACATATTAGTTTCTCTTGGGAACCCAAACCAATTTGGCTTTGGGTTTCCTATGAGCATTTTTGATATCAACCCTCTTAAAGGTGATTGATCTCAATGCTCCATTGATTTTGGATACATTTGATGTAGATGCATTTTTATGTTTCCAAAAACAATCTGTTTTAGACCTGACAGGGGTTAATGGTCTAACAGTGGTCACCTTCAAATTTGTATTTATTACCCTAGCAGTGGTAGCTTTACTTGGTATAAACATTCTTTTGAAATGTTTAATACCAGCAGAGGTACCATGCCTGACAGTGGTCAAACCCTCCCCTGTTCTTGTCTTGCCTCTGTTAGCCTTTGACAGTGGCACTGCTGCAGCATTAACAGGGGCTGCATCTTTGCCTCTGTTTGGCTTAATTTTCAACATATGTCATGTACCACTGTTCCTATTATTTTTAGGATTGTAGTAACAGTCCTGTTGAAGATGATTATACCTACCACAAATATAACATGATTTTCTTTTCACACATTCAAACCCATTACCCAGCCTTTGTGAAACCAATTGGTTCCAATTTCTCTGATTACCCCTGGGAATGGATTTATTTACATTATTTGCAGTATTTAAATCAGACCTGTTTGATTTACATGCACATTTATCACACTCAGATTTATCTTTCGATTTATCTTTTGATTCAGGATTGACTCTTTTGTGCACATAACCTAGACCAGATCTAGATTTATTGGTTTTTCTAACTTGATCTATCTGAGCCTTTGCTTTCTCAACAAACATCTTTTTACCCTCTTCTAGTTTAGTACTATTTAGTTTAGAAACTAGACCAGTAATAGGCTTAACACAATCATCCACAGAATTACCACTAGATGAGCTATCACTATCACTCTCATCTTCCTCAGTCCAATCAGATACATCCACTTTATCAAAATTTACATTATTAGCACAATTAACTACTGGATCTACCTTTTTAACCTCCTCAGACACACCAACCTTAAGTTTTTCTAAGTCAAACTCAAGTTTAGATGGGAAGTAAGTATGATTATAAGGTGGGGGTACAGCATTAAGGTTGTAACCTAATCCAATTTTTAATTTATCATGAATTTGAGACTTGATTAAGTTTTGAACACCTTTTGAAGCATTTTCCAAGTCATCTACTTTCAACCTTATTGATTCTTTATCAGAAATTTCCTCAGCCAACTTTGCACTTAGCATATCAACTTTTGTTTGTAAAGCTATCTTTTCCCAATTCAGATATTTAATATCTAGATGAAATTGTGATTCATTCTTTTCAAAAGCTTTTATCTGTCTTTCTAAGTTTTCAATAGCTAAAGTTGCATGTTGACTCTTTTCCACACTAGCTTTCAATTCATTACACACAACCATATTATGATCCCTATAAAATTTAACCATTTTCTTACATGTAGGAGAACATAATTTAGATTGTACCTCATATGGAATGTCTGAAGGCTCTGGTTCTTCTGTGACAGCCATCAAAGCTTGATTTTTGACTACAAGCTCTTCCTGGTCACTCCAGTCAAATCCTCCCATCCCATCTTGTGCAACCAATGAATCTGAAGTGGTGTTCTGAACAGGTACCAATCTTCTTTGTGGACCAGAATTATTCCTTACAATACCATTAGAAGTGTTCTGAGATCCTCCAACCTGTGTGCTCTTGCATTCTCTAGCAAAGTGTCCTATCTTATGACAGTTGAAACACTCCACTTTGCTCTTGTCAAATCCAGCTACACCATCTCTCTTGTAAGTAAAGTTTCTGTTCCCTGACCTCTGCATATACCTTTTAGCCCTTATAGTAATCATAGCCATCTGCCATCTCAAATCCATCTCTTCAAGATCTTCTTCATTAACCTGTTCCAAATCCTCTGTTGTTAAGGATGAATTCACATGACTTGCAAAGAAAGCTTCCAAGACATTATCATTAGCACCAGATGTGCTACAGCTACCAGATTCACCAACAGACACAAAAGCAGCATTGTTAGAGCTACCATTGGACTGTTTCAGAGCCATCACCTCAGGCTCAAAGTTCCTCAGATCATTGTATAGATCTTCAATCTCATTTTCTTCAAGATCTGCACTTTGTCTAAGTCCCACAGTGTACATATTCCAATCTGTGCCTAATGATCTTAGAAACTTCCTATTCAAATCATCCTTATCAATCTTAACATTGTGATTTTCAAGATCACCCACAAGTTTTTGAAATCTATCAAAAGTCTGAGTCAAAGTTTCAGACTTTACACCTGCAAAGTTTTCAAATTGTTGTTTGAGAAGATATCTCTTATTCTTCTTGGTGTTGTCATTACCACCAAATCTCTTAACAATTGCTTCCATAAGAACCTGAGCATCTTCACAGTTCTCAAATTTTCTTTGATACTCATTAGGAATAGACAAAAGTAGAGTACTTAATGCCTTCCACTCTGTTGCTCTTTCTTTCCTCTCTGCATCAGTCTTTGGTGGTGGTCTTTCTTCCTTTTTACCATCTGCATCCTTAGTATAGACTGGTCCATTAGTAACTACCTCCCACATCATATAATCCGTCAGCAACATGTATTGCCTATTCCTAGTCTGCCATAGCTCAAACTAATCAGGTTTGAGCATGGGAATCTTTGTAGCTTGTATACCTTCCATTGTTTCAGTAGACATCTTATTATTTGTTGAAAAAGCTGCGAAATTCAATTACCTTCTTCAAGATCAAAGTAATATCAAGCTCTGATACCACTTGATGATCCCAGCTAGAGATCTTAGTATGTATTACTTTGATTGATTATTAATAAGCTTGCGGAATAGTTTATTAATAACTTGAAGAACAAACTTGAATATAACAGAATATCTAACCAAAAGCTTCAATATTATTATCAATAATACGAACACACAATTGTGTTAGGGTTTACAACCTTGAAGCTAATAACTATAATGAATCGTATCTATCTAGGTTTTTACAGGATCTCTATTTATAACATATAGAGTCCTTTACAGAATCAAACTATTATGGAATCATATCTATTCCATAATTCTCTCTAACCGACTATATCTAACCAACAGTGGTTATCTATATATCTAACAGGGGTAGTACTCGTATATTACTAACAGTGGTTGAGTACTTGATACAAAATACAAACATGTTCAACAGTGGCACTGTTAGACTAAAACTATTTGACAGTGGCAACTACTAACTAGCAGTGGTAAACTTCTAACAGCGGCAGCATACTTGTACTCTGAGCAGATTCGACAATGGCTCAGGTCTCAACAAAGGTGTAAGGAGTTGAACGTATGAGAGATCAGTTTATAATTTTTTTATTTTATTTTATATTTTTAATTTTTTAATGATAAACCGTTTATTTATTTATTTTAATAACGATTTTTTTATAAAGTTAACTTAAATTAAATTTTTAATATTTTTAATGAGGGACAATTAGGACTTTTAAACAAGACTCATTTACTATTTAGGTTGTCATTTATGTTTGAGATTATCAATGGTTTTAATTTAAAATGGTTAATTAATGGATGGTTGGGATTAGATTATGATTGCCTAAATTAATAATGACAACCTAATATACACTCTATTATAATATATTAAAGAGATTAGTGTTAATTTTTTTTACTTCAATGTTTATATAAAACAAATTTACCGAGAAGGCATACCCTATGAAATATAGGTGAACACCCTTATATTGAAAAGCCCAATCAAAATCATGAGGCAAAGAGGGAAAAAAACATAACATGTCTAACCTTAAAAGTCCATCAAAGAAAAGCCTCGAAATACTATAGTACAGAATATAAGCCCAAATTTAACCCTCGTATGAAATTTACATACGAAAAATTCAAACTTAATGTTGGTTCCATTTTTCAAAACCCATATATACAAAGTGTGCTATTGTATTTATGAAATTATGATCACATCCAATTATAATCACAAACTGATGGTATCTTTGAGAGTTTTATGAATAATAATAAATCTTTATTCAAGGTGAATCAATAAATTCCTAATCTTTAAATGACTATATATTGTTTTGTTGGCATAGTTTGAAGACAAATTGGTGTTTTTATATAAAGTTTTTTGCTGTTAAAAAAAAAAAAAAAAATTTTGAAGACAAATTTAAAAATAAAAATAGAAAAGAACATTGGATTGATTAAGAAATGACTTTAGGATATTACACTAAGTAAACATACTTAATCTAAGAAACTTGATGCGTCGGAGGTTGTTAAATTCGCCTCCATTTAAAAAAAAAAATTTTTGATACCGCCCTTGAATGAGTACTATGTTTTTTGCTACTTAATTTATTGTACTTCAAATTCTGAGTACTTGATGTAGTTGATTGTTGAATCGAAAACTTGAATCGCAAACTTCAACTAACAACCCGTAATTTATCGAATTAACTAGAGTAAGAATTTTTTTAATCACCGAGTGTATACTCTAGTACGAACTTCTAAATCCGCCACTGACCACAAGCACTTCGGCAGGCTAAAAACGGATAACACTTAAAAGCGCATACGATGGTCCGATTCATTAAATCCGACAACAACCTTGTAATCATCCGTAGAAGTACATAAATGGTCCGGAACCGCCAGAACCGGTAAACCGAACCAGTACCGGACCAGAAATGAACCGGACCGTAGCACAACGGTCCGATTCTCGGTTCTATATTTAAGTCTTAATGGTTCACGGTGCGGTTCGGTTCTAGAACCGGTAAAAACGGTTCAAACCGCCAGAACCGGTTTTATAGGAAAATAGAAATATATACTTGATATATGTATCTTTTAATATCGATAGAAATTGAGTTATATAATGAGATTTTAAAATATTGTTATATTAATTATAAGTATATATGTTTTTTTTTTATTTTTATCTTCTATATTCTATGCACACAAAAAATTCAACTTACATTTTCTTTCTCTTATTCGTCGTTTGCATACTTCTTGATCATGTTTTTTTGATAGATTGTTAACGATTGATCCATTTAATAAATCTTTTTGGGAACTTGATCAACCCTATTCTTTTGTATTCGACATACATGCATGTTTTGTTTGAAAAAAACATAGATGTATCCAGGGGGAGCCATGTAGATGGTAGTGGTAATAGTTGCTATGGGTCCATTCGTTACATATAGTGTAAATTTCTTATAAAAATGCACTTTTTGTTACATTCTTTATTTGTGCTACGGGTTCACAGAAAGTAATATACCAATGTTACGGGTTAATGTAAATCCTGGATCCTCCAATAGATGTATCCATATTATGTTAGAATTACAACAACGTTTTAGTATTGATTACTAGACGATTTTAAGTTTTTTCCAATTCCTTAATTATTATATTTAATTTGATAACTATATGTTTTTACACATCTTGTTCTTTTAACATACGCGCGTATATTATTTGGTTCGCGGTTTTGAACCAAAACCGCAAGAACCGAACCGGAACCATACCGGACCAGAACCGAATTACATGGTGCGGTTCATGGTTCTTGATTTTTCATTTAATGGTTCGCGGTCTGGTGCGGTTCTGATCCGGTGCGGTGCGCTTTTTGGACCACGTACACCCCTATGTAGAAGGATCATAACCGAAACCCCAAACATAATTTGTTCATGTCCTTGTATGGAAGCATTGGCAGTTTTTTAACCTCTTGAATCGAAGGAGTGGTTGCTAGCTAGATTAGGAGAGATGCAAACAAGGCCATTGGAGGAACCAACCATCATATAATAATGTAACTTATAATTATTATCAATAGTGATATCATTGATCTTCCAATGTAATCGAATTCCTAAAATATCCATGTTCGCTATTGTTATTGTAACCTTGTCTTAGATGAGCTTTAATTAACAAAATAATTAGTTGATATTAAAGACTACCATGACTTACAAACACTATCTGCTTCCAACAACATTTCTACCTCCAATCTTGCAAGTTTGTTATAAATTGTTTAAAGGAGTTTACGTATATATAATTTTGAAGCCTACCAGCCCAAAAACATTGAGGCCCATCCTAAGCCCACCCCAATTCGAGAATAGTATTGGTAATTGGTAAATGGTAATTGGCCTAATGTTTTTCATAAGAATCTTTATATTTATCCACTTATAATAACTCCATAAAAAGATAGAAAAGCTAAAATCTCAATGAGTAAAAATAAGACCAAAATATATAAATAAAAGAAAATAAAAAAAATAATCTTACTGTTAGTCACCAATATCTATAAAAATACTTACGATTGATAATCATTATTTAAGGTGACATTGAATATAAGTAATTAAAACTAAATTAAATATTTATGAATAAATCACTCAATACATGCATTGGTCAAAGCTTATAAAAATAATGTGACATATAAATCAAAGTCTTTAATTAGTGATGAAATTTACACCGTTAACAATTTCAATTTAGTATCTTGCAATGTCGTGGGTGTTAAAGCTTCATATACAAATTATTATAACACTTTACATATGTAACACACAATCATATATAATTAATTTATTATTTAAATAAAAAATTAAAAACAAAACCTTAAATTTATAACAATTATGATTGTACTAACAAACTATTTAGTGTATAATTGGAGCTCGAGTCGAATTCGAACTGCTAGATTAGTTTCATGTGCCAAGCTTCAAAACAATAAATTCGGCTCGGCTTGTTCCCTCCAAAAACTCGTAAAATAATGTCGAGCCGAATGAACTAGTCGAGCTTGTCGAGTCAAACGAGCTAAACGAACATATTGATTATCAAAATATTGACATATTTAAAAACTTTGCAGATAAGATAGTAATAAGATTTTTACTTAAGATTATATCTAGAACACAAAGATTGTACTAACACACTATTTAGTGTATAATGAACCAGATAAGTTGGTTCCATATTCTATGATACTTGATTATTATAGTACTTTCATTTCCTTAATTTTATTTTCTTCTATATGGGACGAACTCTTTTTTCTTTTTGCATCCCACATTAGATTTGTGACACAAATAGGATATCATGAGTACACTATAAATACCAAGATCAAAAATCTAATTACATATTTGCTTATCAAAGTTTGATGCTAAGTAATTAAACCTACACACTTTAACTTTAAATTTAGTGTAAATGGATTTTACAAACTTTATTATAAATTTTATGAAGTAGTTAGTAAATTTTTTATTAAGCTTATTTGAGCTTATAAACGAGTCTATCAAGCTTGAGCTTCTAAATAAAAAATTTGAGCTAAAAACAAGTTTTTTTGTAAATTTTCAAAACTTAAATGAGTATCGAACTTGAGCTCAAACGCGTGATGCGTCTTTCTTTGGATACGTGATGGTAGAGACGATATAGTCTTGCGCCTTCTGATTACTTATATCGATAGTTTGTATATTTGGGATGATGATTGATTGTTCTACATCCCCAATACATTGTGTTGTAGAAAACAGCAAAATTCATATCAAAATATTAAATATATATGTTTTCAATATATGTAATCAATTTTTTAAAACTAGCTACAGAAAAATAAATTGATGTTTAAATGTAAATTTTATATGTTAGCTCATAAGTTTACTCTATTTTTTTTTAATCAAAATGTAATATACATAAAAGAGTATTGGGTTAAGCATATGAAAATCTAATTATTTAGGACTTTGGCATTCATTGAATATTTGTATGTAACAAAATATTTTGGGTTTTCATGTAATAAACTTTCATTTTGTTGTCATTGTAGTATTTTGATGACGTGTCAACTTGTAATGATGACACATATCACCTTATGCAGTTGATACGTAAACAACAATACTAAAACTTACGTACAATAGCGATGAATAATAAGTTTATTACACACAATAAAAGCCCGAATAGTTAAATACACAATATGAATATCGAATTACAAATAGTTACAATTCTATAAGTACTTGACACATTAACAAGTTCTAAAGTTTGAAACCATATTTTAGTGGCGACAGTACAACAAAAGTGTCAATTCTTCACACTTTTTTCTCCACGCTTTTAAAAAGTGTTAACTTATTTGCTAAATTATTCATACTTATAAGTGTGTACAAAATGTTCACGTTTTTAAGTGTGAACAAATTGAACTAATAATAATATATATCACAATGTTGACGCTTATAAGTGTGAAAAAATGTTAGATTTACAACACTTTAAAGAGTGAAGATTATTTCTTAACGCCCAAATTCTTCACGCTTAAAAAGCGTGAACAAATTGAGTGTAAGTAATAATCTTCACGCTTTTAGGTGTGGACTTTGTTCAATTTTTTCACACTTATAAGTGTGAACATTGTGATAAAGATTGTTATTAGCTCAATTTCTTCACGTTTAAAAGCGTAAACATTTTATACATACTTATAAGTGTGAATAACTTAGCAAATAAGTTAACACTTTATAAAAGTGTGAAGAAAAAAGCGTGAAGAATTGACACTTTTTTCGTAGTGCTAATTGTCGAATTTAGCTTAAGCTAGAAGTTGACTTAAGGCGTATATAGGATTATGGACCCACCTTAGAATAATCGTTAGACTCATGTTAGCTTTGAATTTGATAGAGATTCATTAAATTTAGGTACTTAATTTAATTTTCAAAATCCTACCAAAATGGGGTTGACCTTAAGTTAGGTGGACTGTCTAGTCACTTAGTCAGTAGTGGATTAAGAGTTTGAGTTTAACAAATATAATTTTTGGGCTATTAAGTTTTTGGGCCCGATCCACTCGTTTATAATCCGTATTGGTAGCCTGGTAGGGCAAACATAGGTCATGTAATAGACGAAGCCATGAAACATATTCAAATAAAAGTTATATAAGCAAAAACTGAGATCGTAGATCGAAAAATAAAAATATCCGAAGGAGTGGAGCACACTGAAAGGGGAAACAAAAGAATAGTTGGGTGCACATGAGACCACAGACCACGTGTAACCGGTTAGGACTCATGGCACATAAGATTTCAATTGTTGGTTTTTTAGGGGAAACTATATTTTTTAGCGATGTACCGTAGGATTTTTTTAAGGAGAACATTACACGTTAGAAAAAAAGTTAGGTGTCAATCGAAGAAGGTAGATAACTCTATTACTTAGATAGGTAGGTAGATAACTCTGCCACTATTCAATTCTCCCTTGTAAGCACGTCGTATTTACCATCCACCGTACCCCTCTAAAATCCAAAAATGCAATACAATGCAATAACTATGGTTAATCTATGTGCCCCCTAAAATCTCTTATCACACCACAATGAGGAGACGTCGTAACAATCACACCGTTACGGAAGTGTCACGGGGCCACGATGCCATGCCTATGGTACCTCCATAAGAAGTTAATAGCTCGCATACCCAGAATAGAAGAACTACGCTAAACGTATTTTGGACCAATCAAATAACGAAGGCAATAGTAGTGCGTCCAACAATTAGGTCAATAACAATTAATATGAAAGTTAATCGAATAATAGGATGTCAATGAACGTAGAAATCCAATATATTTAGCAAAACAATTTATGATCTTATGATAGACAGAAAACACGGGCACTTATAAATCTTTTATCGAATAAGTCTTAATATAAAAATAGAGACCCATACAATTATTAATGTAGAACATCGGTCAAAGAGTCCGTACCTTAAATTATAACAGATGTTTAGCTAACTGATTACCGATTGTTTTCTTCTTTGTTCGTGGAACGGTGTTGGCAATTAAATCGTGAATTAAGTTGGTCGTACGAACTCAAACTCCTAAATCAGCCGCTAGTCTTGGATTATTCGTTGTTACGGTTTAAAAAAATGGTGCATATTATAATAAAAGTATTATTTCAAGTAATTAGGATTTATCTACTTATCATTTTTTTTTATTTGGTATCTATATCTGGTATTCAATTATGGTTTAAATTCCTAAGTTGGTTTAAATAAGAAGATCAGAAGCTAAATGCTTTTATTTTCACTTTAACCAAATTATTAGATAATTCGATCCTTTAAATTAAAAACTTAAGTCAATTTATTTTAATTTAAACTCTATGCAAAGTTGACTCGCCTATTAATATCAAATACGGGGTATTACAATTCTAATGTATACACATATTCAATTCGATTCAAATTCAAATTCTCTAAATACAAATGTCGAAAACTGATCTTTGCGTTTCACCGTAAGTTTTACCATCCCGATCAAAATTATTTTCATTGGTTTATGTTTTTTTTTTATATTTCTTTTCATTCTTGAAATTATAATTTGTGAGGTGGCAATTTTAGACTCATTGGTTATTTATGGGTCAACTTGGTTAATTTTTATTAGGGGATGAGTTTGTTGGGTCTCCCCCACTTTTTTGGATGGGTTTAAATGAATATTTAATATAACCTCCAATTGTATAACAATTAACCAACGGATCTAGATGTGTCTAATGGGTATTTTTTTTTTCCACCTCATTTCATTTTTTTCATTTTTCACTCAAATAAAAAAAAAGTTTGGTAGAAACACGATGGGTCGACCCGACTCAAGATCCATTTGACCCGGACCCGTTTAGACACATCCTTCTAAAAAACACATCTAGACCCACACTCATCTAAACCCGTGACCCGACCCGACCCATTCATTTTGCCACTTATAGTCCTTATCTTAAATTATATATAGGAAACATGGTTATGACATCATCAATTTAAATCAAACTTAATTAATCAATTGAGTCCCTCTATTTTAGTTAAATTAAATTTAAGACCTATATTTTAATAAACAATCAACACCCGTGTGTATACACGGGTTTGAGATCTAGTTGTGTATATAAGGGTTTAACATTTATTTATTTATACGATACGTTACAAAGATTCTTTATTGATGCCCCATTTGATATGGCTAAACTAAAAAAATTAAATTGTGTTGTACTCCATTTTATAAGTACGGTCATTAGGCAATAGTGGATGGTCTGTATATACGTCTACCTAATTATTTCCTACATTGCTCGTTTTACTTTATAAGTACGGTGCTCACCTAACTCTAGATAGGAGTAATAAATTTAGAGTTTTGGATTCGAGTATCCATTTAATTAAGATAAGCCTTAAATCCAAAGGTTGAGGTTAAACAAAGTGTAAAATATAAATTAATTTATTTCCAATTTATCGTTTTTGGTAAATAATTATAATCATAAGTTATAGGGACTATGATAAAACAATTTAATGAGCAAGTGATATATATTTCTAATTACATAGATTTAAGTTAGTTTGAACATAATATATTTGTTATTTTTCGTCTTTATCTTATTTGTTGATTACATCTTATTTAGTTAGATGAATGTACATCTAATGAAAGTAAGATCTAGTGACTAGTGAGTTGCATGTCGGATTTACTACAGTAATTAAAAAGCTAAGAAGGTTGGTTCTTTTCGTTTAACCAATATAACCAATTAAAAATTATTATGTAAAGAAGGTCGAGGTGGTTTGGACTTGTGAGTACAGACCCTGGTGTAATGTGAAAAAGAGGAGACTTGATAAATATCACATGTAAAATGTTTAATGTATCAAAATTATGTTATTAAATACTTGTATTGCGAACTTTAAATATTCTACATTTTGATATAGGAAGCAAGTTTTGTGTTGTATTTTATCACCTCCCAAAAAGATTAAGTTATATACAACAAATCAGCGCCAGGTTATGGATTTATAGCAAATTTCAAGGCAAAAAAGTGTTCTATTTGATCAAAATCATAATGCTCGTGATATACTCCAATATAAATATTCAATGCTCGTGATATTCTTTATTGATGCCCCATTTGATATGGCTAAACTAAAAATATTAAATTGTGCTCTACACCGTATTAAGAACGTTATCCAAGTCATTTGGCAAATGGTGCATGGTCTCAATGGGAGTAATGATCCATACATCATCAAAATTATCCTTACATCAATAATTGTATTTTACAATGTTGTAGTGTACAACACTATGAAACATATTTAGTGATGTTCGGATAATTTTTGATGGTGTACGATCACTCTCCTCTCTATATATATCTCTCCCTAATTCTTTCCAACATTGGTCTTTTTAACTTTATAAGTACGGTAAACGCTCACTTAACTCTAAATAATCAATATAAAGTTTGATTGCCCTAAATCAAAAAGTTGAAGGCAAAAAGGTGAAATAAAAATGAGTTTTTTGTAAATTGATACTTCGGCAACACAATAACTTTATGTTACGAGGAATAGGTAAGTTCAAATAAGAATTGTAAAAAAATAGAGATTGGGAGAATGAATAGAATTGCTTTGTTTCTTTACAAAACTCACTTCTACTTTTACTCCTAAAATTAAATATCTTACAAACCGTATGTCCATAAAGTATAAAAATTACATATTCGGAATCAGCGTCTTTTGCTCTTCGATTAGAGATGTCACAAGCTATACTTTCGACGAACTTTTTTTTTCTTTTTTTGTCGGGTTTTACAATATAATCACATCTAATATATGATAAAAAGTTAAAATTTGTTCACGATAATTTATCTATGGTATAAGTTAATTAAAACGTGATTACATCTTAATATTCATATACATCAATAATTATAAATATAATTTTAAAAATTGCATTCGTTTTCATTAAAAATCACATGTGATTCCTAGTTGTACATTTAATCACTTGCGATTTGTTATATAATCACATGTGATTTTGTATATAATCACATATGATTTTCATTTAAAATTTGATATTTGATTAACAATTTACCGATATATGATAATTCATGTATAATTTCAACTTGATTTTTACTTAATTGTATAATTATAGTCAATGATTTAAAAATGCGTATTTGATTCCTCTTTAATCACATGTGTTTGATACTTTGATGTTCAATCGCATGTGATTACAACTTAGTTTTTCATGTTTAAATCTTTTTAAATCATCAATGATTTAAATTTAAAGTTTGATTGAAGATATAAACGTGTTTGATTAATTTTTTTTTTGTGTTAAATAACATGTGATTTAACATTACAAAATTTAAAACCCAATAAAATGAAAAAAAAAAAAAACCTTTGTCGAAGGTATAGCTTGAGAGATCTATAATCGAAGAGAAAAAGACGCAGATTCCGAATATTTACTTTTTATAATTTATAGACATACGGTTTGTGAGATAGTTTTAAAAAAATGTAGAAATGGATTTCTAAAATAGAGAAATCCTATTGGTCTCTATTCTTAATTTTTTTGCCGTTATTTTTTGAACTTTTCTCCCCGTTATATATAGTTAATGATGATGATGACTTGGCTTACGATATAGTTAATTAAACAATTACATTTATTAAAACTTTATAATTATCCCCTTTTAATCAAAACAATGTTGTTTATACGAATTGAAACTAAAGTTTGTGACACGGTTTGGTTGGGAGAGAATGAAATTAAAAGACAATGATGTGGTCAAAAGCTCCCCAATGCATTCTGGAATTGGAGAGGGCTTGGGCCTTGGGATGGGCTTTCTAACGTTTGTGGGCTGCTATGCTAGGCTTCAAAATTCAAATCAAAATTAAAATATAAAAATGATGCATCCCAACTCTTTATTTACGAGTACTAGGATACTAACATAACTAGGGTTTGCATGGCAAATCAGGAGATCACATGGATGTGTTTGGGGAGATACTTGCAAGATTGGATGTAGATGATGTTCTCCGATGCAAGAGTGTTTGTAAGTATTGGTATTCTTTAATATTATCTAATTATTTTGCTAAAACTCATCTAAAACATAGTTACAATAACAACAACAATCGTGAACATGGACATTTAAGAATTCGATTACATTGGAAAATCAATAGTATTACCATCGAGAATAATTATCAGTTGCATTATTATATGATGGTTGGTTCCTCTAATGGCCTTGTTTGCATCTCTCCTAATCTAGCTGAATTTTTAGTAACCAATCCTCCGACTCGAGAGGTCAAAGAACTGCTAACTCTTCCTTACAAGGATAGGAACAAATTATGCTGGGGTTTCGGTTATGATTCTTCTACGGATGATTACAAGGTTGTTGTCAGAATCAATGAATTCAACCGTCGTATGGTCTTTCAAGTGTTAACTTTAAAATCAAATATATGAAGATTTATTGGAGACGATAATTCTACTTATAATATTCATCAATTTGATCCTGGTTTTGTTTTTAACATACGAGGAAATGAAAATGGATGCTATAAAAAATGTGAAGCGTCTCGCAAAGTTTTTTGGATTTGCTTTCACATTAGAGGAAAAGCCCAAGGTGTGGTGGAAGAGATTGTGAACCTTTGTGGTTTTGAAAATTTAAGTGAGGTTAACAAGCATGGAATAACCGTAAGTATAGGTATATCAAATCATGCTTTCTTTAGGGAAGGCAAAGTTCATCATTTGATGAACCATCTCACAAGTGAAAGGTGTCACATTTTGGATCAAATTACCAAAATTAAATTTTTATGGTTTGTATCTCCTTATAATCACATATGTGTGACACATATAAACATGACTTCTCATCTTTATATTTTCCTCTTGTTGATCAAATAAAGGTTTCTCATTCTAAGCAGTCGCGCGACTTGTATTTGAAAATTGTCTTGTTTCAAAACAAAATCTGATTGAATGTTGTAAGTTTGGACATTTTCATTAGTATGTTGTATGAATGCAGGGTTAATGTACAAATTCGTTACTGTACTTTGAGAAAAAGTTCATGTAGGTTACTAAACTTTTAACATGTACAAATTCATTACTATACTTTCACTAAATTGTCACCACGCCTATTTTACTCAGTTTTTATTCAAAGTTTAGTGACCCAATTATGCTAATTTTTACAAGTACAATAACATAATTGAAATATGGTAAAAAGTTTAGTAACTTATATGAACTTTTTTGAAAGTACAGTAACGAATTTGTACATGTTAAAAGTTTAGTAACCTACATGAACTTTTTCTCAAAGTACAGTAACGAATTTGTACATTAACCCTATGAATGCATATTTCTCTCTCAGCCTAGAGGGTGGATGTACAAATTCTTTTAGGACGTACCTAAGATTTAATCTGTCTTAAAAGCTTGTTGATCGACACAAAGAAACCAAATAATGCAAATACATTGAGACCTAATCTCGTCAACCTAGAGTTTAAAACTCGCGATAATAAATTGACTTACATTATAAATTGACCTAATCTCGTCAAAATTATAAATTGACTTGCAATAATTTATTTAATTTTGGTTAATGATGTGCTATGTTTTAATATATAAGATCATCTATTCTCCCCCAAGATTGATCCCCTTTAATCGTAACACAAACAGCTTCTATCTAATTATATACTCCGTACTAACTAACTGGGCCAATGCGTAGGTGAAACACATTTGGTGTAGTAGGTTGACTCTTAAAATAAAGTTATTTCTTAGTTTAAAATATATCTAATTTTTTTAGTGAATTATATGGAACGTGTAACAAATTGACAAATTAGCCACTACTCCTATTTCATTTTCTTTTGCTTCTTGTTTATTGAAATTTTTTTCTTCGTTTTTATGCATTTGGAATATAACTAAGCATAATATTCAACAACTTATATTATATGTTCGGTTAAGAAGTTGACTAGTTGTATATAAAATAATATAAGCAAGCTAGGATTTAATTTAAGAATGTAGATTGAAAATAAATTAAAATAGCTTTTATGCGTTTAACTTGGTTGCTTAGATAAATATCAAAGAAGGTGAGTACTTTTACTTTGGGTAAAGTATCTGGAAATGCAACTAACTTGTACCAAATCTCTATTGTGTGTACCCAACTTACGTATGCTATTTTTAATGCAACCAACTTTCAAAAAATGTCTATTGTGTGTAATTTGATGACGTGGCAAGCTCAGAGCGTGCCACGTGGCGTAGGATAGAGTGACATGAGCTTGCCACGTCATCAAATTACACACAATAGACATTTTTTGAAAATTGGTTGCATTAAAAATATCATACGTAAGTTGGGTACACACAATAGAGATTTGGTACAAGTTAGTTGCATTTCCAGATACTTTACCCTTTTACTTTTGGTTTGTAGCTGCAATTATCTAATGAAACGTAAAACTAAAAAGCCCAAAGGCCAAGTTAAGCCCATTTACTGCTGATGTATGTATTTGTTCACATTTGTCGGTACAAAACCAATCAGCAGTGATCACATCAGAAGACAATGAAAAGCCTAATTTCGTAATGCATTCGCTGTGAAACTTGTGCTTACATTGTCCACACTAAAGATTAGATTTAGTACTAATTTCAGAATGCATTTGCTAAGAAAGCAGATGTACACAAATCGCATAACAATAAACTCACTACCATCTTTGCAGAACAATAGAATTCATCATGACAATTCAATTACAAACAACTCACTTTCAAGTATTAACCAATTTTGGCAATCGCAAAGAAATAACACACCACTGGTATATGATAATATGAGATGTACCTGCAGCACGAGCATCAACACTAAAATAAACACCACACAATCAGATTGAATCAACTCCACTATAAACTCTACCTTTAGAAATTAAAACATCTTTTGTACCAAAGCACGTACCATTATCTAGCTAATTGAACCTTCACCTTTCTTACTTTCATAATTTTTCTAATATCAGAATTCGAGCCACATCAAATTTACTCATTTACACAGCAAATACTAGTTATAATATGCGGCAAATATCATACTTTGTAATACCACTGTACAAACTAAGGTAATAATGGCAGAAACAGTAATAAAACTTCAACATAGTAGTAGCAAACAACCCAATGTAAGAACAAATATGCACAACTCACCACTTTACATACCACCCGCACGCTTACCACCACCACTTTTCAGCGGCCGCTTCCAACTTCTCAGCAACCCCGGACAACTTCTCAGCAGCTGCAGACAACATATGAGCATAATTTTCAACCTTTTCAGCAGCCTTACTTTATTCGGAAAGTAATCAAAGTCAATAAGATCCTTAATGCGTTCAGCCCCAATTAACAAATCCACAACTGTTATAAGCTTTATCAATAAATAGAGCAAAGTACACACTAACACTACACAATCCCACCGAGGGTGGGGTATGGAGGATGTAAGATTTCGACAGTCATACCCCTACCCAAAGATATTGATACTGCTTCCTCAATGAATGGAGCAAAGTATCCTCAATAAAATTATTTGATCTTTTAATCGATACAAATTGAGAATTTTCTTTGTGAGCAACTTTAGTTTGTGGAGTGAGTGCGATCTACCAATTTAACGTAAACGTTTGTTTATGTGATTGTTACTAATGTTTTGAAAAATGGACCGTATCAGCCATCATGTAGTTGCAACATAAACCCTAAACTGCCATAGAATAACCCTCGACTTAAAATGATCAAAACAAACTATGCCCTTTAAGCACTCACTCCCGGTAGTCCTCCTGGAACATAAGCACCTGCATTTCAATAGATATTAAATTTTCTGATAGTTTTATCTAACAACTAGAAAGTTAAACAATACAACCTACTTGATTTTCTCAAAAGGGAAGGTGAAAGCGCAGAAGGAAGGATCCTCAAGTAGATTGTTAAAGGCACAGTTAGAAACTTTCAGATTTATAGGACCTCCTAAAATCGTTTCAATCTGGTTTATCTTCTTATTAACTTCAGCACCATTGTAATCAGAGGTGATGCTGATGTTCTTGACAAAACCTTCATCCACGAACACCCAGTAAGGTGGACCATCCAAGTCTTGCTCCTTGCAAAATGCCTAAACAAAACAGAATAAAATAAACATTAACAGAAGTACCTGAACTCATCATATAATCACAATCATTATCAATGTAAATGAACTTAAAAATACGAAAGAGCAAGGATTAATTCTAATTATCATGATAATTATCCAGAACTATGACAAAAACTAACAAAAAAGCATAAGGCTCATCAACAAATCAAAATCATAGACTTGAAATCAATGTAAATGAACTTAAAAATACGAAAGAGCAATGATTAATTCTAATTATTATTATAATTATCCATAACTATAACAAAAACTAACAAAAAAGCATAAGGCTTATCAACAAATCAAAATCATAGACTTGAAATCAATAATGACAGAATTAATTATAATGATATCAAAAGTACTTGAAATATCTACTCACCTTTAAAAACTTAATCAATTTAGATAACTTAAATGTACACAACAGTAATGATTAATAAAAAAATATTATAAAACTCTTTATTAATATTAACTTACACTAACAAAAAAGCTTTAGGTTCATCAAATAATCAAATTCATCAACTTACACTTATATTTGATCAACGCATAAACATAAATATCATAGATATAAATGATCAATCAAACCTAATTGATTAACTAAATCACCATATATCTATTTAATTGACTACCTACAACGTATATCTAATTAAACATAAATAACATTAACGATAACTACTAACTAACAACTAATTATCATTAACACAAACTGAGACTATCAAATACACAATCAAATCATCAACAAGTCAACAGATATTAACGAACACATGCCTTAACAATTATACCTAATTCATATATCTACCTAAACATGCTTACAGTGAAATTAAAACCTAATTAGCAAATATATATCAAAAACACAAACCGTAACTAACAATTAAGCATTTAGATCATCAATGAATCAGTTCATTAACGTAACCTTAACGATTAAACCTAATTGATCGCCTAAATTAACGTATATCTACTTAGACATGCTTAAAAGTAGCGATAAAACCTAATTAACAAAAAATAATCATTAACACAAACCGAGACTTTCAATTAAGCTTTCAGATCATCAACAAATCATTATCATAATCGTAATCTCATAATTATCAACTAATACCTAAATTATGTAAATAGATTATCATAATTAGCATAGATATAAACAATTATTCAAATAAAATGTGTATTAAATTACCTTCCTGGTGTCACTAAACGTATACGGCTTTCCCACCAAAAGAAAAACATTGGATTTCCAATAATCAAGAATCCAATTTTTGTCACCACTTATGGGTTCTTATTCTTCAAGTATGAGGAATAGAGATCTTCATCAATGCTCACATCTTATGGTGGATTGAAATCTACTTTGTCTTGCAAAACAGTAAACAACTAACAATGGAAACACAAAACTATTACTATAATATATATAAAAAAACCCCCTAAATACCTAAAATAACATCCATAAAATCGGAAAGATGTAAAATCAAATGAAAATTTAAAATAAATCAATAAAACCACTACTTTATCCGGAAAGTAATCAAAATCAATAAGCTTCTTAATGAGTTCAACCCCAACTAACAAATCCACAAAACGTTAATAAGCTTTATCAATTTTTGATTAGTACAAATTGAGATTTTTCTTTGTGAGCAACTTAAGTTTTTGGAGTGAGTGCGATCTACCAATTTAACGTAAACGTTTGTTTATTCGATTGTTATTATAGTTTTGTAAAATGGAGTGCACCGGTTATCATTCATTGGTTCAACCAGTTGCCACAAAAACCCTAATATATACATTGTGTTCTGAATGGGCGTGCATTATATATCTTTGGGTGTCAATTCCCGTTTGTTAGTAATAGATGGACTATTCTAATTTATACATAATCCGCCGTTAATCTAGGGTATAATGTTTTTTGAAATACTTTTAGCTTTTTTAGAAATGCTTCATCATTAAATAATAACTTTCAATTGAAAATGCAGGTGTGATTGTAGTTGACTTTTTGATGCTGCTTTCTACTTAAAGCGCTTGATCGGGTTTGGAAATTTTGTTTCTAAATTCAGGGTTTTTCTTACGGTTGGAAAACCTTATTCGAGCACTTGACTTTAATCATACTATTGTCAGATACCACGAACATGTGTTGACGAACAAATATCTATTTAAGAAACTCATGAAAGAGAGAATCTTAATCCGCATATATCCTCCACATAATAAAAAGTATCGGGCCGCATTTGGTAAATGGTCAAAATATGATTAAAGTAAAATCGTTCGGGGCACCATTACACAATCCTGACGTCTTCTATTTCATATTATTTTTTAATAACATTATCAAGTAATGTAACGAAAACCAAATTATAATAATGATGTTCTCCAAACGTTAGACTAAAGATTTGCATGCAACCCTGGCCTCTTTACTAGCACCACTTGGTGGTGGGTTCCAACATCAACTCGGCTGCAGTTGACAGTTTCTCTACTGCATTCTTTCAGCAGCCCCACTCAGGTCATCTGCAACCCCGCTCACTTCCACATTTCCATCAGCATCACTTACCCCCTGGCCACTAGCATCACTTACCCACTTACCTTCAGCAACACTCACCCATTTACCTGCTGCTGACATCTTTTTAGCAGCCCCACTCAGGTCATCTGCAACCCCGCTCACTTCCCACTTGCCTTCAGCATCACTTACCCCCTTGCCAGCAGCATCACTTAACACCTTATCTTCAGCATCACTCACCTTGATACATGATGCCTTACTCGGACCTTTTCCTGCCGGATAGGAAACAAAACACACTTTGCCTTCATCCTTGGCAATAATAGGGAAGGACGGTCAATAATGTCAAAAAACAATTATTATTAGTAAAGTATAAAATTATTATTAAAATAAATTAAATGTAAAACTACCTTTGCAACAGCAGTATACATATATGGTTTTCCAACCATGAGGAAAACACCAAACTCAAAAGAAGACGCATCACCCATTCACACGTTTCAAGCAGACAACACTTTCAGAAATTTCACTACATAAACACCTGCAAATTAATTTGAAATCAATAATTAATGCTGAATCTATGAGAAAATCTAACAGTAATTTGAAGAGAATTATACCCTATATTAGAAGAGAAATAATACTAAACCGACTTCACTTTTCAAGAGAGAGAGAAAGGGTTTAGCAAACCCGACTTCACATTTTAAGAACCGGGCTCCCTTTTTGTTTTTTAATTTCTTTTTTCTTTCACTTATCTTGATTTTAATAATAAAATAAGTATGTAAATAAACCCAAGTAATGTATTTGAACTTCAGATTATATCAGATTATATTTCCAGCCGTGTCGTTTATCCTCCGTTTGACTGGCTAATTTTCACATGTTTCCACTAAATATGTAATTACCTAATACATAATCATAATCAGTAATCATCATCAATTCATCAATAATCAATAATATATATATACATGCACCAAAATGTTATATTAATTATGTAGCAAAAATATTCGCCACATACTTTTTTGTGTTTACGTTAACCGAAAAAAGGAAATAAATGGCAAAGTTTATATGTATCACGATACTCACGAGATCGACATATATAGCTGGGAGCAATAAATATATATAATCAATCAATTTGTTAAACTACATACATCGATTTTAGCTATCTTGTATTTGTCATTTACTTTGAAAACTGTAGTACGGAGTATTATATTTTGTATTAATGTACATTTCTATTTAGAATTTGGTTAAACAAAACAAAAGTGTTACTCATATATTGTATTAATAACAAGTGTACGTTTATTTTAGCAATTCGACAACTAAACACGTTAAGTTTTTACAAGATTATGAGATTTAGCAAACCCGGTTCTCTAAAAGTAAAGTCGGGTTTGCTAAACACTTCTTCTCTCTCTTGAAAAGTGAAGTCGGTTCTAACAAACTCACGTTCATTCTTCTCTCTCCTGAAAAGTACAAATGTCATACTCATGCGTCCAATTTAAGTCAAAGCCTAGTTTACCAAACCTGACTTTAGTTGGTGTGGAACCAGGTTTAGCAAACCCTCTTCTACCACTTTTAAAAATGTTTTCAAAAAGTCATGTGACAAGCACATGCTCCGAGTCAACTGAGTCAGTGTAGTAAACTAATCATTTTGTCAAGTTCAGGGTACTATCCTATACCCTTAATAATTCAGGGTATTAAAAAACCTGGTCATCCAAGTTTAGGGTAGTAAAATACATTTTGGCCTTTAAAAAACAACTCAAACAACCTCAATATATTTGGGGTTTCCTGACTTCCTCACTTCCTGCTAGGGGTGGAAAAAAAACCTGAAACCGGAACCGAACCCGATTTAAAAACTGAAACCGGAACCGATTTGGAACCGGTTTTTGAATACCCGGTTCGGGTTTTACTAGTACCAGCCGGGTACCAAACCGGGTACGGCCCCATACGTTTCAAATCGGGTTGACCCGGGTTGTACCCGAACCGGTTTCAAAAACCGGTTTTTACACTAGCCGTTGTGTTTAAGCTCATAGCCGTTTTATATCCGTTTTTTTTGCTTTTTTTTACCATTTTGCCATCCTAAAATTGTATAAATAGATACCTTGGGTTTGGGTTAGTTACAACACTCAAACTCACTCATTCTAGTGAAAAAACACTCAAAACGCTTACGATTTACATACGAAACTCTCAAAACATTATTCTCATCCTCTCAAAACGCTCTCATAATGGCAACTCAAAGTTCCTCAACTAACGATTTTGTTGGTTCGTCAAATGCGTCAAATGCACCAACCATTGTTCAAGTCTTTACAACAAAACGTAATCCGGAGATTTGGTGTAACTTTGATAAAGTTTTGTTGTCGGATGGTTCGACTAAAGCACATTGTAAACGATGTGGGAGTTTTTTAAAAGCCGACTCCAACTCAACGTTGAGCAAACATACTTTAAAGTATTGTAATGCAAACAAAACTAATCCGGAGGAGGGTCAAGCAACCATGTCACGGGATGGAGGTATTTTCACATACCAAGCGGATCGTTGTCGAGAAGCATTTGCCGGCTTTGTGATTCAAGAAGCTTTGTCGTTCAACCACTTCGACAACCCTCGGCTTACTAAGGTTATTCAAAATACTCTTCAACCCCGATATAATCATGTATCACGTCTTACTCTTAGACGTGATGCACTTAAATTGTGGAAAAATGCTAAAATTCAACTAATAACCGGTTTTGAAAACTTAACTACAAGTGTATCACTAACAACCGATGTTTGGTCGGCTCCTCATGGTTTGCCCGGTTCGTACCTTTGTGTTACCGCACATTGGGTTGATCCCTCAATTTGGCAAATGATGAAACGTACCATTGCTTTTGAAGACTTTGAGTATCCTCACACGGGTCAAAATTTATTTTGCATGTTACGGGATGTAATGAAAATGTTTAAATTAGAACAAAAGGTTTTTTCTATCTCGTTTGATAATGTGAGTAATAACACAAACGCCGTTCAAAAATTAATACTAAAAGACAACCCACCTTTGAAAGGCATTTTCTACCATAGTAGATGTGTTGCACACGTAATTAACTTGGTTGTGCAAGACGGGTTAGCGGTTCGACAAATAAGTGAAGTAAAAGACGCGTATAAAAATATGTTGCAAGATATATTTTGTAAGGGTAAGGCTAGATACAAACTTTATATGAAATTGTGTAAGGATACGGAGAACATTTTTTTAACCCCTAATTGGGACATGCCCGTAAGATGGAATTCGACATACAACATGTTTGTATGTGGTTTACGCCAACGTGAGACTTTACAAGCTTTTCATTTTCAACTTGTCCAAAGGGGTTATGCTATAAACGAATTTCCAAGCGGATCTTGGGATGTTATTGAAAAGATAACCGAATTGCTCAAACTTTTTAAAACCGCAACTACTTTGTTATCGGGTGTTTATTATCCCACGATTCACTTGGTACTTAAGCAAATTTTTTTAATGTGTTCAAAACTAAGCGAATACGAATTTATTGATACTTTATACGCACAAATGGTGGCTCCCATGAAAGAAAAACTAAGAAAATATTTTAAAGAAATGCCACCGATAATTAGTTGTGCCGCCGCAATAAACCCATGCTTAAACGTTTCCGGGGTGGAATTGCTTATCGATAACATTTGTAACGATTTGGAATTGAATGACGATGACCCATTTTTTTCACAAAATACAAAAAAACATTTTAACAAATGCTTTCAAGATTTATTTACTCATTATTTTCAATTATATGGTTCAACAAATCCTTCTTCTAGTTCGGCTTCCACAATGTTTGGTTCATCTTCCTTGCGCGATCCAATGCTTAACTTATATAATAGTTTAAAACAAGAAAACCATAAACGGGCAAGGGGTGAAGGTAATCAAACGAACACTAGCGAATATGGGAGGTATACCGGAACCGATTTTTTAAACACTATACAACCCGATGAATTCGCATAATTTGATATTTTGGCTTGGTGGAAAGGGAGGGAATCTCAATTTCCCGTTCTAACCATCATGGCCCGAGATTTACTAACCGTCCAAGCTTCTACGGTAGCTTCGGAATCCGCTTTTTCTCTTAGTGGCAGGGTACTATCTATACGAAGAACAAGACTCACACCGGCCTCATTAGAGATGTGCATTTGCTTGAAGGATCACTTAGACGCCGCGGAACGTATACAACACATTTCTAGTCTTGAAGGTGAAATGGAATATGAAGGAGATATACACGATATCGTGGTGCAATCGGGTATGGCAATATCACTCTCCGATGAAGAAATTGCTCTTGATGAAGCTTCGCGAGAGGCTAACACCGATGAAGATTACGACCTTTGAACAATGAAGACTACGCATTTGAAGATGTTAGAAGACTTGAAGATTAATAAAACTTGAAGATTTTGTGAAATAATTGTGTATATGTTTTATGAAGATTATGCAATGATCAAGTGTTGTTGTTATGGTCAAAGTGTTGTTGTTATGGTAAACGGGTCAAAAGGTGTCCAAATGGTTCATGAAAGTGTGGTTATGTCAAAACGAGCGATGGTGTAATTATGTAGCGGCTTGCAATTGCTTTAGGTGTTAAATGTATGTTAAAATGTGTTGGTAAAAAATGAAATTCTGAATGTGAGTCGTTTGCGATTTGGTATGGTCACCCAAAGTGTCCGAAATGACCAAAAATTGGTCACACGTCAGAATTCTTCGTTAACGTGAAATTTGAAAAAGTGTAAAAATGGAAAGTTTTATTTTGTTATAGTGGAGGTGTCTGCAAAATTTCAGCTTCTAAGTATTTTCGAGTCAAAATTTATGCGCGTCGGAATTTCGCTTCTAAAAATTCTGCATACCAAACATTACCCGGTGCGTACAAGTAGTACCCGCCGGGTACAAAGGTTAATTTCATAACAGAATTTAGCTAGCCTTGAGTACCCGCTGCGTACTATATGTACCCGCCGGGTACTATGTATTTACCCGTTCATATTCACTCCGGGTAGTTCATCTTTTTCCGGGTACTAAACATTATTACCCGTCGGGTATAAGTTGTACCCGCCGGGTATTCTCGCTTTTCTGGTTATTCCTGGAGCAAACCCACGCTTTCTACACAACTACAATAACCAATTTTCTCTCCAAAAAATGGCAGCAACACCACCAAACCCCTCACTTAACCATTTTTGAAGCAAAAACTCACGAATTAAACAGGCAAAACTCTTCTACAGCATGTTTAAGGTATGATTATCAACTTTTTAATTCAAAACACTTAGTTTTCATGGATTGATTGAAGTTTTTAGATTTAGGTTTTCTTGAAATTGAATGTGAGGAAGTTTTAGTTGTTTTTATTTCTGATTATATTGTGAGTTATATGTACTCTCACCTTCTTATATCGTGAATTCGTGTTTAAGTCATATATGATTATCAAAAATATGAATTTAGGGTTCTTGTAACAAAATTTGGGGAAAATTAATTCTGTTAAATGATATGCTTAGAATTGTAATCCATTTACATAATACTCACGATTATAATGCTCACTTGAATCACATTATGTGTTTAATTGCATAATTCGAGTTTAGCTTGATATTAGGGCATTTGTGAAAGAGGATGAGTTTGAGCTTTGTAAATAAAAATGTGGGAATAATTGTGCAATTACCTTAGGTCATGGATGAACTGGTCAAGGCAATTCTCTCATTTTAGTTGTGTTTTGCAGGGAAGAAGAAAGAAACAAAAAGGCAGCACCTCTGGTACTGCTAACGATGAAGAGGGTGACCGCCCTCAGCCGATGAGCATTGATGCTCAACTTATTCCCGAGACAATTCACCCATGGCTTAGATTTAGTAACAGGTTAACAAAGTACAATATATACTGTCAGAAACTGAACTTATTGAGGGTGAAAGAATGTGATTTATCTCGGGTGGTCGATTGGGAACCACTAGAACAAGCAGGGGTAGTCGCCGGAATTAAGGAATTGATTAGGCAACGTTATTTCGTGGATCACATACCATTCGAATATGAAGAATGGGAAGGCATATTCAAGATTAATGAGCAGGTATACAAAGAGCTATGCATGGAATTCCACAGCACATATGAAATGAAAGAGGATGTTGAGTCGGCGACTGATAAAAATTTCATGACTTTCCGACTGGGAGGTCAACCAAGGAAAATGAGTATGGTGGAACTTGCTGCCTGTTTGGGCATTTATTCTCGAGAGCAGCTGGATGCAACTCATTTTGAGGATTATTTGATGGCTAGTGAGATGATCGAGACGGAGTTTTTTCCCAAGGATGTGTGGCACGAATTTTCACAAATACCTTACGCTAGAGGTGGAAATTCATACAAAGATATAGAGGACATGCAGTTGCGGGTTATCCAACGATGTCTTGCGCATACCATTTCTCATTGAAGGGAGAACACGGAGAGAGTCGGTTTCACCGACTTATGGTATATGAGGAAGTTTGTAGCGGAGGAGAATATCAATGTTCCATACACTGTTGCCTGGTATTTACATCATAATGCTAGCGGGATTAGAGGGGCATCCCCTATCTGTGGGGGACAATTTGTGATTAGGATTGCCAAGTCCTTCAACATCAGTTTTGACAATTTAGAGCGAGTGATGACTAGGCCAAAAACAGTAGGGCTAGTTCAGTTTCAGGGGGCACAGGCTGTCTCAGTTGTCAATAACCGGTTCGTGCGCTACCAGGAACCACCACCAGAGGAGCAAGCGGCTCAACCACCGAGAAGAAGAAGAAGACAAAAGCAGGTGGAACAAGAACAACATCAACAGGAAGAAGCTGCATATGAGCAGGGAGGTTTCCAGCAGCAAGGCGCAGCACTGCCATCCATGCTGGATGTTATGCATGGTATTCAGGGCCTTCAGGTTAGTCATGATAATTTTTCGCAGGAAGTCAGGTATGAGCATAGAGCACAGCGTTACCACAACGCTTGGTCGGCACACAACACACAAAGACTTTCTGAAGTGGTGCCCAACTACCGACCTACAGCCTACCACTACCCACCCATGTGGGGTCAGTCTGGAGCAAGCTATCCACCACCGGTTTATGACGAGGGTGCCGCCTTGGCAGAGCTGCAGGAAGAGTATCGAAGGCAGCAGGAGAGAGAGCAAGAGGAACGTGGATTCCCCTATGACTATTCCCCATTTTGAGTGCTTGCGTGCCTCGTATGATTCAGACACTTTTCTAGACAATTTGATTACGGTTTATTTAAGTACTTTAAATTTTATGTTTGGTTATTTTAGAATGCTTGACTGTGGATGGCCTTTGGGTACATTTTTGTAGAACGACATCCATAAACACTTTTCTATTTGAAATTAGGTGAAATTTCAGCGGGAAATGGCTAGTTATGCTGGATCAAGCCTTTAGTACCCGGCCTGTACTTTTGTACCCGGCGGGTAGTGTTTGGAAAATATGGACAGAAGTGGATCAAGCCAAAGTACCCGGCGGGAACAATAGATACCCGGCGTGAACCCATTCTACCCGGCGGGAACCATATATACCCGACGGGTACACCGTACCCGGTTTGGAACCGGGTATTAGACCCGAACCGGTTCCTAACCGGTACCAACCGGTTAGTATAGGGTTGGGTTTTCCCCCACCCAAAACCGGGTCGGTTCCGGGTCGGGTTGTCAAAAACCCGGTTTGTTGACTTTGACCAATACCCGGTTCGGGCATTCGGGTCGGGTCGGGACGGCCTAAAAACCGGTTTTGTTCACGCCTATTTCCTGCTGCCCTAACTAAATAAATGAATTTAGTAAAACGTGGCCTTAATTATTGGTAGCTTTTTTATATTGTGGGCTGGGTCATATAGAAGTTGTCATACGGACATTCATATTTTTCTCGTAAGAGTTTCGCGTGGCCCATTTTCCTTTGTGAATTAATGATTCAAGTTTTGGGAAAATATTGGTTCTGTGAACAAGGGTTTGTGTATTTAATTTAATCAATACTTGCAAAACAACCCGCGCATTGCAGCGTAAAACAAAATCTGTAGATTATATTGACCTGTATAGTGCCAGAAAAATTATGTGCACTTATAGAGAAAGTGAGTTAATTGCTATTTAATAAAATACTTATCATAATACAATTTCTAATAATATGGATATTTAAATTGTTGAGTCTTAAATTTGTTCTCAAAATTTGCTAAAAATAGAAAGATAAGATGCTCTATATGTAGTATAAGATAAGAAACAAGAAAAATATTCATATTTTACGTATTTAACCTATCAATTTTCATAAATAGACATATTCAGTGCTGTTTAATCGGTGCAATTTTACTGTACGAAATATTCCCTTAAGTTTTTTTAGGTGAAAACTCACAATAATATGAACCACATATTAATAAAGTACGGAGTGTTATATTAAGTGAACTTGAAACCTCAACTTTTATATTAGTAATTAAGGGAACATGATTTATTAATTATGATACAAAGAATTAAACAACATTTGTTTAATCATAAGTAGCTTTTGGCCAACCCATGGCATATTAACCATCTTCAGGAATGCTACACGTTTTATTTTGCAAGCTATAATCTTTATTCAACTATTTCAATTCAAAGAAAGCCAAAGTTGAAATTGTATATGTTTTTACTAGACTTCACGTACAAACTACGAAGTATCATATGTAAATCAACATATAGATACGTGAACATTGAACACCAATGATTAAAGATGACTTAGATTAGTTTAATACTCCATCCGTCCCAAAATAAGTGTCATGTTTTGACTTTTTGATTATTTCTTTTTCAACTTTGACTTAAATATTTTTGTTGTGTTATATAATACTTGATGCAAAATATATATAAATGGATTGAGTTTTAAATGTATTTCCATTGGTATAATTTTCATAAAGTATTATATAGCACAAACAAAGATATTTAAGGTCAAAGTTGAAAAAGAAAGACTTCAAAAACTGAAACATAACACTTATTTTGAGACGGAACGAGTATAAGTTAGAAGGGCAACACTAATGATTATGGCATACCCATTGCATTCCTCTCCATTACCTTTACCATTTGTCCATTTCCTTTCCATTCCTTAATTTCGAACCAAGCGGCCTTAAAATTGAAATAATAGAAAAGGATTACGATTTTGCGACAAAAGTTTGAGGGCTGTGTGCCTGTGTATTGATTACTCAAACCAGAAATGTGTTAGATGACCAAAATCGATTACCTAAAATATATGATGCTAGACCAACAGTCCAAGATATACGTAATACATTACCCGAATATAATGAACGAAAAGCATTGCTACACTTACAAAAATTTTACTCGTTCAATAGAAATCGTACAAGATCATTTCTCATCGTACAATGGTTTACATAGCCAAATCGATCCCGTTAGCATTAACTTTAGGGCTTGTGTACGATAGCCACAAGTAGACAATATACTCTGCTTTCTGATTTCATCGTCAATAATATAAATTCAGAATACGCTCCTCTGCTTTTTGATTCTTTTTTATACATCAAATTACCAAAAATAACTTATTAAAAATTCCTTTTAATAAAACTAAAAATAAATGTACACATAACACAATATTTGTGATTACACAAAATTTCCACATTAGTGAAAATCAATATCAATATGGTAACATATAACCCTCCAACATTTTATCATATGTAATTATGTTTAATTATACAACTGTTTCGCCACCACAAATCCGCTTCTGATGCCTTAAATCGTTATAAAACCATCTTATAAACTGCTCGGCCGCCTCATCAACATGGTTGTCATCCTCATCCGCATTACTCAAAGGAAACGGTGAGTCCGTCACCCTAAGTTGTCTAACCATCGGACTCCTCCCAAACCCCGGTAGAGCCGGTGAAACATTCTCACTATGAACCATTTCCATAGCCTTAAGCACGGCCGCATTAAATGCGACAATATCAACATCCTTGTAGTTATTAACCTCTAAAATATCCGAATCGTGGTGATTCTTTTTATGTAACGAAAATAACGAAAAATGATGGTTCGTTGCTAAAGGCGTGTTGGTGCAACTAAACTCGTATTCGCCGGGTGGAGGGAGGTGGTGTGGCGGGCGGTTTAGGGCGAAAGCCGACCAATTATGGTGGTGATGGAATAAAAGATTTTGTAAGGCTTTACCTGCGATTTTGGCACGTTTCATCATCAAGCTAAGATCTAGCCATAACTTGTTTTTAGATACGCCTTTACGTAACATGACGTAGAATAAACGGAGTAAGCTCCAAACTTTTTTAGGTAAAATTTGTAGATTTTGTTCCATTTTTGTAACTTTTTATTTATTGATTGTTTGTCACTTTGGTGTGTTGTGGCGAGAGATAGAGGGTGAGAGGAAGGTATTTAAAGGGGATGATACGCCGTTATATATGACAGTTGTCCGTCAGCCTGATTTGATGGCCCGTTAAAAATGTTATGCGCTTTTAAGTTGCACATTTTATTTTATTTTATTTTTTCATAACATCCGTATATCGTTGAGAGTATAAATGTTTTGTACCGTTACTTAGCCATCCAATTATAGGGCTGTGCATGGTCCAGAACCGGACCGAACCGGCTGATTCCCGAACCGAACCGAATCCCGAATTGAAGCTGAAAGTCGGACCGAGGACCGTACCATGAATCATGGGTCTGGTCCGGTTTGGTCCGGTCCAGTTCTGCTCGGTTTGGTCCAAATTCCCGGACCGTTTGAAGCTTTAGTGTCTTGCGTGTAGCCAGTGTTTAAGAGCATATTTCAATGAATAAGTTGACATGTACTAATTTATAATCTCATTGAGTATGCCGGTGCTCTAACTTGACCTGATATTTAGACTTTTTTACAACTCATTCCAACAATGGAGAGCCGTCTATTAGTAATAGAGTGCATGGTCCAATAAAATATATGTACACAATCTTGTGATTACAAATAAATTGAATAAGGAGATCTAAAACATGTTGAAAACAAGTTAGGATCCACGATATATAGGGAATGTTTTCTATTTTTTTCGGTTCTGGTCCGGTTCTTGGGTTTTTCGGTTCGGTCCTGGACATTCCCGAAGACCGAAAATCAAGAAATGTATGGACCATGTACCGTCCCGGATATGCTCGGTTCGGTCCGGTTCCTGTTCGGTCCAGTTTGGTCCTCGGTTATTTTCGGTTCTTCCCGAAAAATGTACAGCCCTATCCAATTAGAAAAAAACTTATATATTTTCCATTTTTAACTCTTGACTACCTAATTGCACGAAGGTATTCGTATAATTTGTTGGACGGTATATTTTTCCTTTTGTATTCCCTATTTTCAAAGTTAGTTTGACAATTAAGTGATATAATTTTAAGTATATGTAGCAAAATGAATGGGTCTGGTCGGGTCATGGGTTTAGATGGGTTTCGGTCTAAATGGATCCGGGTCTAGATGGTCATTTAGGAGGATGGGTCTAAACGAGTCCGGGTTAAATGAGTCTCGAGTCGGGTCGACCCATCAGATTTTCACTAAACTTTTTTTTTATTTGAGTGAAAAATGAAAAGAAATGAAATGAGGTGGAAAAAAAATTCCAGCTAGACCCGTCTAGACCCATTGGTTAATTGTTATACAATTGGATGTTATATTAAATACCCATTTAGACCTATCCAAAAAAATTGAGAGAGACCCAACAAACTCATCATCTCCTAAATATTAACCAAGTTGATCCATAAATAACCACTATGTCTAAATTTGTCACCTCTAATTTTAAGTAAAAAAACGCGAAATCATTTATGATCCAACCCGTTCTTAGTAAAGACAAATTTAAAAGAGTAATATATGTTAAACTAAACTAATCTAATATATAAATTTAAATATCAACTTAACGTTCATACAATATTTAATTTGTCATATATATTTTATTCTTCACAATTTATTTTTGATATACCTTGTGTGCATTTAGTTTTTTAAACAAATGGTTTGTTATTTTATCCTAAAATTATGTAATGAAATGATAATTTTCATGATAATATAAACGCTCCGTTACCGTTAGAAATGGTGACGGATACAAGTTTGACCGTTACAAATTGGAGAGGTTCACAAAAACCTTTGAAATTAGGAGTTTCGTAGTCAAAAAGGCAATTGCTTAGCAAGGGAGGTTTTGTGAGCAGCAGCAGCACCCACCACTTTTAATCATTTCTCACCTGCCTCGTTAACGTTGCCGTAACAACAAACCTTTATACTCTATGCACCACTTCAAATGATGATTGACCAGCGATTCCATCTCTACTTAAAACTTAAAAAGAAAAAAAAATCGAGTTTGATTCGATAAATTAAAACTTTTTAAAAGATTTTTTTTTTTACATAGAACTTGAGGGTAAGGTTCAAATGAGACTAATAAAAATTTGTATGAGAATAGAGGAACCAATGATATGGTGCCAGTACAAAGAGAATACAAAACCCATTTACCCCTTAAGTTAAATATCTCACAAACGACAAATCGAAAAATTATGAAAATTGCACCATTAGATTCAGCGTTTGATCCTCTTCGATTTGCCGTCCATTAAGGCATACTTTCGACGAGTTTTTTTTTTTTCATTATTTTTAGTGGGTTTCACATTACTAACACGTGTGTTACAGTGTTGCGTTTAGGGTCAGTGTTGCGTGTGTTACAGTGTTGCGTTTAGGGTTTAGGGTTTGGGGTTTAGGGTTTGGGGTTTAGGGTTTGGGGTTTAGGGGTTAGGGTTTAGGGTTTAGGGTTGGGAGTTTGGGGTTTCGGGACGAAACCCCAAACTCCCAACCCTAAACCCTAACCCCTAAACCCCAAACCCTAAACCCTAAACGCTTTATAAAACTCTAAACCCTAAATCATATTAAACCCTAAACCCTAACACTAAACCCTGCTAAACCCTAACTCTAAACCCTAACCCTAAACCCTAAATCAAATGTATAATCAATCACTAACACATGTGTTACTAATATGTAAAACCCACCAAAAAATGAAAAAAAAAAGTTCGTCGGAAGTATGCCTTGATGGACGGCAAATCGAAGAGGATAAAACACTGAAAAATATGGTGCAATTTTCATGATTTTTCGACTTGTCATTTGTGAGATATTTAATTTTTAAAAACGTGGATGAGAGAGAAAAAAGTGACACATGGCATATTGTTGTTGGTTCCCCCATTCTCACATAAAATAAATGGTCTCAATTGAACTCTTCTCTAGAACTTGAATTATTTTAAGTGAAGAAATTTAGAAAGTTCTAATTCAATTCAAACAAACCCTTTCAGAGATGGTTAATATGCCATGGTTATATGATCGCGTTCAAATGGAACTGTCATAAATCATATTATCATATTGCGCAGTGTAATACTCCGTATTAACCATGGCATAATAAAATTGATGTTTAATCATAACTAACCATGGCATATTAAACTTTATTAAATAGACCACTCCAGAATATGATAAAACTTTTATATTACACTCATTTGGATCATATGATTTAATTTATGTTTCAAATGTTACATTTCATATTTTATTAGTAAGTTACACTCATATAGATCATAGAGTAAGGTTCAAATGAGTACACCAATTTTGAGTGAGAATGAGGGAACCAACAGATTTCTGCCATGTGTCACTTTATTCTCTCTCCTTCACACTTTATTCTCTCTCCTCCACATTTTTAAAAATTAAATATCTCACAAACGGTAAGTCGAAAAATCATGAAAATTGCACCATAAAATTCAGCGTTTTCTCCTCTTCGATTTGCCGTCCCTCAAGGCATACTTTTGACAACTTTTTTTTTTTTCATTTTTTGGTGGGTTTCACAAATTAATAACACATGTGTTAGTGATTAGTTGTACATTTAATTTGTGGTTAAGGTTAGGGTTTAGGGTTAGGTTTAGGGTTTAGTAGGGTTTATGGTTTAGGGTTTATAAGGGTTTAGGATTTAGAAGGGGTTCAAGGTTTAGGGTTTAGAAAGATTTAGGGTTTAGCGTTTTGTAAAGCGTTTAGGGTTTAGGGTTTGTGGTTTAGGGGTTAGGGTTTAGGGTTTAGGGTTTGAGGTTTGGGGTTTCGGGGGAGAAACCCCAAACCTCAAACCCTAAACCCTAAACCCTAAACCCTAACCCCTAAACCCCAAACCCTAAACCCTAAACGCAACACTTTAACACATGTGTTAGTAAATGTGAAACCCACCAAAAAAATGAAAAAAAAAAAACTTTTCGAAAGTATGTCTTGAGGGACGGCAAATCGAAGAGGAGAAAACGACGAATTTAATGGTGCAATTTTCATAATTTTTCGATTTGTCGTTTGTAAGATAATTGATGTTGGGGGTAAATGGGTTTTGTACATGTGGAACATTCTCTTTGTACACATGGCTTGATATCATTGGTTCCCTCATTTTCACACAAATTCCTATTCTCATTTGAACCCTACCCATAGATCATATGATATGATTTATATTTCAAGTGTTACATTTCATTCTTAATGGATACAAAAATTAACAAACGATTAAAAAAGATTAATGATATATTCTACTATAATTTACCTTATATAATAAACTTTTATTTAATTTAATATGTATGCGAATGTGTACTCATCGATGAGTTTGCAAGCCATTGCATATTTTCATAATTGCATACCGTTCTATATCCATGTCATTCAAAGTTTCAGATTACCTTCTAACTAAACGCTTTACCAAATCATTTATTTACATAGTTAACAATAAAGGTTAATATACACATACGGCATTAAACTATCACAAAATGTTCACTTAAACTCTTAAAGTACCAAAGTTTAATATATAATAAAACCATTATTTATATAACTTGGTAAACCTGTAAAATTTTGAAGGCATTCCGGTTTCACCCGTAACCTATCCAACCCGACCATATTAATTATTAGTGATTTTGATGAGTAAGCTTTTATTAATTGGTTAAACATTAATATGGGCCAATGAGATGTTGGTGATGATACCCTCAAATAGGTTATGAAAAAAGTTGTGAAGTTTGATCAACTAATCAAGGAACTTCGTTCGCTTAGTCGTGAAATTGATGACGACTATCGGATCAACTTTTTTTGACAAAAACTAAAGTTCACGTATATATAGATTTTCTCATGTTATGTTTTTTATTTCTAATGTTTGTTAGTTTTAATAACAAACAATGTTTATTTACATTTCATACCGTTTTTAACACAATATTCACTTACTCCGTATTATGAATACTATCACAATCCTAGAATAATTATTGTTTATCATGTGGGCCATATGTTATGTTTGAGATACAATAATTCTGTTATTTATTATAAATTAATCGATATTACGTTTCCATCTAATCCTACAAAATATAATTGTTCACATGGAATTTTTAATCTTCAAACGTACCCTTCAATTGAAGTTTTTTTAATATTTATTGTAAAGAGTTAATTCTATGAATGGTCCCTGTGGTTTACATCAATTTACAAAAATGGTCCCTATACTTCTTTTTTCACTTTTTCAGTCCAATAAGTTTACATTTTCCTCGAAAATGGTCCCTCCTCCAACTAAAATGACTAAAGTACCCTTCCTTTTGTCATTTTCGAACAGTCACGATTTAAAAGGTTAAAGGGTACTTTAGTCATTTTAGGTGGTGAGGTACCATTTTCGAGCAAAATGTAAACTTATTGGACTGAAAAAATGAAAAAAGAAGTATAAGGACCGTTTTCGTAAATCGAGGTAAACCACAGGGACCATCTATAGAATTTACTCTATTGTAAAATATAGCAGTTTTTTTGTTATTGGGGAGAAGAGAGGGAAAAAGTGAATATAATTTTGACTATAAAGAGGATGAAACGTGGCCTGGCAATTTTTTTAGGAAAAAAAAAAGAAAATTGGTTAAAAGGTGGTTGTTATCCTTAATTAAATTTTCTACGGATCTACGAAGTATTTTTGAAAAAGATACTATATATAACGGAGTATTTGATTTCGGTAATTAAATTTTGGTAAAGGAAATTTGGTTTCTCAAGTAAAAAATCATTAATGAAACCATAATTGTTAAACTCTTACGATTCACGAGTCGACTCTTACGAGTCGACTCAGAAATTCAAAAAACGAGACGACTCGGACCCCAACTCTTAAATGACTTTGACTCTTACGAGTCATTTATTGACTCTTCCAAGTCGTGGGCGACTCTTACGAGTCAGAATCCGGACACACGTTTAATGTAATCTAATAAAAAACATAAAATGACAAAATATGATAGGATATGACTAATGATCCATTTTAAATTAAACATTTGTGTTATTTAATGAGACTTTCATCATATTTTACTTTAATTAAAGATAGAAATCTAAACAATAATATACGTATAGATATAAATATATGTATTTATTGTAAATTTATGACTCGTACGAGTCGAGTCGAGTCACGAGTCACAAGTCAAAAATCAACGTTCCGAATCACGAATCGAGTCACGAGTTAACAACTATGAATGAAACCATACACACTGAGCTGGAGTTTAGAAACCACGTGCAAGTTTTAAAACCACTAATCAACACACACAAGACACACTGAGTTTAGCTAGAAACCGCGAGCCGGTTTTGATAAATTCAGTAAATATCAATTTTTTTTTACTCGACAAATACTAACTCTCACTTTATCTTTTCTCAGATATTAGTTTCGTTCCACATTTGGCATCAAGAAATTCTGAGAATTTAAAATGAGCAGAGAAATGAAATCGTAAGAGAAATGTAATGAATTTTATTGTTTGGTAACGTCATAGAATTATAAACCTGAGAAATCGATCAAAAAGATTTCAATTCCATCGTTTGGTTGCTGAACTGAGAAATGAAAATTGGTTTTGATTATTGTAACATCAACAATTTATACGTGACTTTGTAGTACAGCTTTTTAACTATGTTTTAAATTTATATAAACATGTATAACAAAATTAACATAAAATGCACTTTATATTCGATACAGATATCATTCTAGTTTCAAGAAACAAAATTCTCACTCATTCGGACACGTTACAATAAGCTTTCTCAAAACTAATGTTCCGTAAACTTTATATCATTGTTCTTGACTCTTTTACGTTTGGGATTTGTGCTCGAGATGAATAAACACCCAAATCATTATGTAGATCTTCTAGATCGACCGGCATACTCTTTCTTGTGTCACTTGTAACTTCTTCCTCTCCGAGATCAACCACTCGAGATCAATCAGCAAACGCTAACAATCTGTTCAAAATGCTGAAAACCGACATTAGCAAGCAGTCCAAACTCCAAGCACACAATGACACAAGTATTTATTAACATTCACTACAAATTCGGTACAACTTCTATACATATTCACTACACTAAATGTACTTGTAACACAAACTGGTATAACATAGTCAATTTTTAAGACTAGCACTAAATAAATAAAACGTCACCATTCGTAACATAAAACAAGTAATCTAATAATGGATCTTAGCTAACTAATATTAATATAAGAGAAAATATTTGATATGGTCAGTCAACGCTTCTGTTTTCACGTTATGTCAAAGCTTTTTTCATTGAAAATACAGCGGATAATTTCAAGTTTTATAAGATCCTGAGTGAATTTCGAAAATACAGCGGCAATTTTAATTTTAACATAAACTTGCGAGATATTTTCGTTGACCGCGTGATAATTGTTGACTGCGAGATTTATCGAACACGTGGCGTCGTTTTATTGGGTATTAGTATCCCGCTGGTCCGCTGGTACTTTCCTGCGGAATTTGTGTCGACTGTCAATGAGAAAAACTCTAACACGGACCATGACGTGAAAACAGAAGTGTTAACTGACCATATTAGATATTTTCTCTTAATATAAACAACCTTTAACAATAAAAAGCAAAACACCAAAAATAACTTCATTAATAATAACCACCAATCTTGCAGCAGTGAGCTTCATGTCATCATCGCGTACTTGCAGCATTCATAGGGGCTGTTTGGGGGAGCGTTAGTGGGAAGCTTTTTAGCTTTTTGTGGTATCATAACACAGAAAAACTCTTTTTTAGTGTTTGGATATATTTTCTGAGATGAGCTTTTCACTATTTCAAAAGGTAAAAAAGCTAAAAAGCCAGGATTTTGGAGTTTTTTCTTAACACGTAAGCTAAAAAGCTAACGTTCCCCAAACACCCCAATGTAATATTTTTACACGTGACTTCAAATTTTTAAACACCAATTTCATATCAAAATCCTTGGTTTCATAAAACCCATCAAAAACCCATTTTGATTACTAACTACATACTTCAAATTACTCACTTTCATGATGAAACATGGTTAACAATCATAATTAAAATACTAACTAACACTAATTTAATCGAATTCAAACCTTAATTTCGTATTTAAACCGTTAACTCTTTAAAACCCCCCATAAAACTCAAACTCTAGGTTAAAATCATGAAGAAATTCAACTTACTTGATGTTCTTGAAGATTAAGAGGAAGAATTTAAACAATTAGGATCATGAATTGAAGATTGAAAGGTTGGAATTTAATCACTAGAATCGTTCCTGAGTTTTCTCCTTTTTCTCTCGCTCTCTCTAATATGTTCTGGGTGTTTTGAGAATGAATAAAAGATAAATATAGAATCATACGTACATATCTATCTAATTTGGTATACTTTAAACCCTATTGTCTGGAACTTAAAAATCATTCTCAATAAATTACTATTTTATTCCACCGACATCATATAAAACTTAAAACATTTACTAATATATTAATCATAATAACACTTTAAATTTTGGGGTGTTACAAAATAGTTGATAATTTAGTTTAGTAAAAGTTATTAATATAGCTCGAAAAATATACCTATAACTTAACAATATTCAACAAGTTATATCGATCAATATTAAGGTTGACTTTTGACGAACACAAACAACATGAATTACATGACTTCATTAATCTAGATCATGTTCATGACGGTTGAGGTTCTAGCTCTCATTACTTACAATTATAATTATAAATAATAATATGTTTGAATGATTTTAAACATGTGTCAAATTCAAATTTTAGATGTGTTAAGTCTTCATCAAGTGAGTTCCGACCAAGAATATAAATCCATTGAAGTTCAAAATTCGTAGGCAATGTATTTATCAAACGATATTTCATTAATCTCATACCGCAACGCGCGGGCAAAAAATTTTCGTTATAACCTAATCTTCGTTAAGCACCAGTCTAGTTCCACACCACACATTTTGTTACAAAGATATAAATACAATACTACAGGTGTGACATAGGGGTTATGAGCTCAACCTCTTTTCTGAAGCGCTTGCGTGCAGTAGATCACCTTGTTCTCTTGTTTGCACGAATGACCAAGATATTGAAAAGTATCATTGATGTTGTGATGTCTAAGTATACTTTAAGTTATCATCTACCTTTAATTTGTGGAACACTTTCAGGGAGAGGCTGTTATTGAGTGAAATGCTACTAATTTTGCGTTGCGAAAATAAACATTATTTGTTGTTTCATTAGGTTACATGTAGATGATCTATTATTATATTTCACTTCAAACATATCCTTCAAATAAATTTAAAAATTTAGGTGCATCCTTCGAATTCCAAGCTATAGATGGATGTTGGAGGAAATATCTCTTTATATTTATTTATAATAATATATGAGCTCATGTCACTTGGTTAACACTTCTTTTCTAGTAAGAACGATACTTTATTCTTTTGGAGCACAAGAGCTGGCGGGATCAGGATCAATCTGACTGCTGTTGACGTAGTTTTTATTTATGAAAGTGATTGCAATCCAACATTGGATTTACAAGCAATGAATAGGGCTCATCGGTTGAGTCAATGTTAGTATTCTTTTGATTACATAGAATTCAAGCCCCATCACAAACCTTTTGACCCTAGTGTACGAACGGTTGAGTCAAAACAGGTAAAAACCAAACAATTAGCTAAAACAAAATAGTTCAATCAGGTTAAAAGTATCCTGAACTGTATTGTAAGTTAATATTGTTTTTTTCTTTATCAAATTTGATTCTACTAATTTATAAGAAACCTGGAATTCGATAGACAATAAGGGTTCGGGTCAACCCAGCACGACCTTTTATATCGAGCCTCAACGGTTCTAGGATTAATCACCGAGTGGTTGAAGCTACCCATGACCCATCCGGGTCAACCCACTAAAAATTCATCAAATTCTCGAGAAGTTACATGTTGTAAACTTGGGAATCATTTTAAAATCTTAAAACAAACGACACAATCGCAAAATGTACAAAACCGAGTACTATCAACAATTCCAAAGTAACTTCCAAGTTGTAACTACCAATAGGTATAATCTCATAACAATCTATTGCTTTATCCACAATTCCAAAGATTACTTCCAAGGTCTAACTACCAATAGCTATACACTTGACGTGTTTCACAACAGTCCATCCCATCCACCTTATGCTGATTCATCTTCCCATACCTTTCTTTCCTGCACATTAGATACAATGTGAGGATAAGTAAAACTGGTGATACTGAAAATGGAACATGTACTGGTAGCAAAATTACATATAAAAATGGGTTAGTTGAGACAAAAAAATTTGTCCAAGCACATAAGACCACTTAATTTTTTGTCCAAGCCATAACCACTAATACTCTCTGGATTAACCTTAACGAAAGGAAACCCAAGTGAAATCCTATTGCAATGAACCTAACAAAATTATTAATGTCACTATATAAAACTTATAATATACAGACATGAACGTTACTATAAACTAAATTTACATATTAATCTGTAACTTGAATCCTATTTCCTTTCATGTTTTCAAGTGTCCGTCTAAGGTGTTTACACCTCTCTTATGTTTAATCGTATTCCAGAAGTTTAATCCTTGACACTACAGCGTCGCAATGAACAGAGTAAGTGTAATTACAGTCTCGCATTATAATATATGATGGTATAGTCTCGCATGACTAATTAAAATAATATATGATGGTACGGTATATATAGTTTCAAATATATTATGTAAATGTAGTTTGAAATCTATAGAAATTTAGTTTACTAAATGCAGTTTCTTATAATGCTCAAATACTTGTCACCACATATTATAACTAAAAGAGATTGTTAACTTAAATTTACATCTAAACACTTCTTATATACATTTTGTATAACTAAATCATTTTTTTGCAATAATTTGTTTACCTATTGATTTGCATACATCCAACATTTACAACAAACATCAGTACAATCTTACCAAAATGACAGAACATATAAATATTATTACAAATAAATAGAACTAATTCAAATTAAAAGTATGACTATTGCTATAACAATTTTTGAAAACGGATGTCACGTTTACTAAATATCAAAAGCAATATTCTACATATTGCAAATTTATACAAGCAAATTCACAAATTATAAAACTATGATCTTCACAACTATCTATCTAAACAAACAAACTAGAAGTACAAATCATGGATGCATAAGTATTAAGCCCCAAATTCTTTACCCAAAAAAAAAAGTATTAAGCCCCAAATTTCAATGACTTCAAAATGTAAAATACACATAACAAAATTAGTTTACGACAAACTAAAAGCATTTGCACAATGAAAGAACATATAATTAAATATTATTACAATATATAGAACAACTAATTCAAATTGAACTTGGTGCAAAGATATAATACCAATATTTGACTTTAAACGAATTTCTAGAAAAAAATGGTTTAAAAAATTGGGTGAATAGTAGTTTTGAACAGTAGTTTGTAGTGACAAGTAATGTCGCAACAGTGACCACTAGTGGCGCACAGTGGTGTCGCATCAACAGTGCGTCGCAACAGTGAGTCGCAATAGTACGTCACAACAGTGAGTCGCAACAGTACGTCGCAACAGTGAGTCACAACAGTGCTTCGTATTTTTTTATTTTACGTTCGTGATTGATTTTTTGTAGCTCTATTTGATATTATTAAATTAGGTTTTACCTAGTGTATTGCTTGTTTTCTGCTTCTGATTTGCTTATGTTTTGTTCGTATTTAATTTGTGTAGCTGTAGTTGATGCAATTAATTTAGGTTTCACCTAGTGTGTTGCTTGATTTCGGATTCGATTATGCTAATGTTATGTTCGTATTTAATTTGTGTAGCTGCAGTTGATGCAAATAAATTAGGTTTCACCTAGTATATTGCTGGATTTCTGATTCGATTATGCTTATGTTATGTTTGTATTCTATTTTGTGTTTTGTACTTGATATACTTAGTCTAGGCTTTACACAATAGAGTGTTTGATTGTAGCTGATATAATTCAAATAGGTATCACTTACTGGATTTATTTGTAGATGTATTTAATATCTGATACATGAATTGATAGGTGTTACTTAGTGGATTATTAGAATTCTGATTCTATATGTGTATGTCTAGCTATATGAGTTTTACTTGGCTGTATTGTTGTTTTTGTGCATGTTTTTTTTAATTATTTCTGTTATGTTTCAAAAACTAATGATGACATATGTAACATTTTTGTTGTTGTGTTTTATTGTTTAGGATTACCTTGTGATGCGTCCAGAAATTTCACCACCCTATATGATAATTGTGGATGAAGACTACTACAAACATCGCAATTTCACGCAAAGGCTTGGATTGAAAAGTAAGATAGGTACAGTTGTTCGTAGGCAATGCAGGATGCTATTCACAGATTGCACGTTTAAAAATTTAGATGAGTCAATTGAAGAGTTTGCAGCTTTTGAAGTTGCTTCTGAAAGGATTGAGTAAGTGGTTCATTCTAGATTATTTTAACATTTTCATTAAGAAAGCTGCAAGTAATTGATAAATATTTTATTATTTCCAGATGTGTGTGTAGTAGCCGTTCAGATTCGGTTCAGTGCATCAAGAGTTTGTTCAACTCAAAAAAGTTTTGTGCTGAATATGTAAAAGATCGAGGTGTCGTATTACGGAAATGAGACACTATAACGAGATATCAAATAAGATAAAGGTTCGATGAAATTGATTATCAATGATCCGATTTTCAAATAATTTATTTATTTCTTTGATACATATTTATTTATCTGATACTTATTCTCTCAAATCCCAGTTGTTAGTTATTAACTCTTTTATTTAAACTCTAATATGTCAATATAAGTTTTCAATTTTGGACCATTCAGCCGACCTATATATTTGTGTAATGTTTAGTCTAAATCTAGTTACTAACAAAGATCTCTTAGTTCAAAATAAAAGATGTGTCAATCTCTTATGTAATCATCATATATATTACTAATATCACATTACTTGAGAAAAAATTGGAGGCCCTCGAAATTTAGAGGCCCTGGGTGGTCGACCACCTCGCCCACCCTCAAAGACGGCCCCGTTGGCTGCTAGTTCCTTGCGACGCTGCTCCTTGATATATTATTTTAATTAGTCATGCGAGACTGTAACTACACTTACATTATAATGCGACACTGTTCCTTGCGAATTACACTTACATTTTAATGCGAAGTATTCTCGTATTTTGCGTTTTAGAAACAATGTATCAAAAGTTTTAATATTAGAAATGAAGTTTCATTTTGGTTTTCATTATAGTAACCTATTAACTTTTTACCGAGTTACTTAATAAAACTACATTTCTAATATTTAAACTAAAATGAAACTACATTTCTAATATTTAAACTAAAGTGAAACTACATTTCTAATATTTAAACTTTTGATACTTCGTTTCTAGAAAACAAAATACACTCGTTTCTATTTTAGATGATTTGCCCTAAAATTATTGTACTTGGAAAATTTGCTTATCGCTTTATTTGTTTTCTCAACTTTTTAGATGGCTCATCTTTTACCTGTTGCGGAAGCCAATATTCAAGAAATAGTTATGGTTTCATCTCGAAGAACCTCAAAACCACTGTTTGGTGATAGTAGGGAGATACTAGGTATTGTTTTTGAAAATGGTTTCGCTGCTCAACCCAATGTGGCGGGTGATGCTTTTCAAGAGTTGGATTTCAGTTGGATGCAACTTAAGCCGGAGATCAGACGCCGAAAGTTCCCTGTGGATATAATCGATGTTTGGCCCTATTATGGTTATCCAGTTCAGCAGGTGTCAACTGACCTAGGAGGTAAATGCGCGTGTGCTCTAGATATCTGTTTAATAACTATAATATTTTTTCGCATTACTAATTAGCATAATCAAAGTTAGATACATTATTAACTGAGTTAACTATTTTTTATATTTATAGTCTCGAGGTGGACGTTGTTCCGACGTATGGGTGAGGATGGCTACGCAGCATGGCCTGTACCTAGGACAGAATTCGAGATATGTGTTGCTGCGCAGTTCTTTGTGAATGGTGAATTCTCGAACAAAAGAGTTATCGCACTTGATAGGGTTTTGGGATGGCCATTGGTGAGACAACTTATATGCAATTCACTGGAGCTTCCGTTTATCCATGTTTTGCAGACAGATTTCTATATTGAAGTTGGTGGTTTGAAACGCGGGCCGATCATCAATAACCAACAATGGGTTCAGTGTGCTGCGATGAATGTGAACCGGCTCAACATTTTAGTTGCATTTTAGGTTTAGCTATCTCAATTGAAACTGTCTCAATGGAAACGATGTTTGTAACTACTATTAGATACCAATGTGAATTAAAACTTTGTCTATAACTTGGGTAGTTGTTGGATATTGGAATATAGTCATTTGACTTGATCAAAAGATACAATGATAATTGTGAAATTTGTTACTTAATGAATTTTATTTTTCTATATTCATTTTTTAATTGTCTGCTCTTGATACGTTTATGGTGGATTCTTGTCACTTGTTCCTCATGAATGTTAAATTAAACATAAATATACATATATATCAGTTTAGACCAACATAAATTACTATCTTAAACAACAAGATTACACAAAAACAAATCAATAAGTTAAACCTTATATACTTGAAGAGACAATAGGATTTAATCATTTAAGAGTCAAATAACAACAAATATCAATAGAATATTGAAGTCAAGCTTTTTCATTATGATTGTATAGCTGGTAATTGAAGGTCTTTTAGTATAATTTCTAATTTTTTAGTATAATATCTGATATAATTTCTATATGAGATATTTTAGTTTAGGCCCTCCAAATACATACACATTTGCTAGTTCACCCTTTAACTTTAGAGGGGGCCGAGACCCACCCCTGCCCTCAATATCTTCCGCCCTTGAATATGAACATATTATAGGTGGCGAAACAGACGGGTAAGGCGGGTATGGGCTCCGGGTCAAGACGGACTCAGGTCACAATGGGTTCGGGTCTAAAGGGGCTTGGGTCCAGACGGGCTCGGATACAACGGGTAATTTAAAATCTTAATAAAAAAGCTAATATATATTTTTCGTCTAAAATAAGTTATGTATTTTGTTAACTATATAAAAAGAAAAATATAACATTGTATATACATACCAATATACTAGATGTGACAATTTTAGACCCATTGGTTAATTTTGGGTCAATTTGGTTAATTTTTAGGAGGTGATGAGTTTGTTGGGTCTCCTCCCCATTTTTTGGATGGGTCTAAATGGGTTTTTCAATATAACCTCTAATTGTGTAAAAAATAACCAACGGGTTTAGACGGGTCTAGCAGGTAATTTTTTTTTCCACCTCATTTCATTTTTCACTCAAATAAAAAAAAAGTTTGGTGAACCCGATGACCCGACCCGAGACCCATTTGACCCGGACCCCTTTAGACTCATCCTCCTAAATGACTCATCTAGACCTGGACCCATTTAGACCCAAACACATCTAGACACGTGACCCGATCCGACCCGACCCATTCATTTTGCCACCTCTACAATATACTATACAGGATTAATTTTTACTACTATAATAGTAATACAATTTTTTTATGTCTCAGAAAAAAAATGCTCGTTGATGTTTGACTTTTGATTTAAGTGCTAACCGTTTAAGATTTACTCCGTATTATTTTACAAGTTAATTAAAGGGTTAATGGCGCAGATCGGCGATGAACTTTTCCTATTTTGTCGAGTTACGGTATGAAACCAATTTATTATACAGGTCGGTAACGAACTTTCAAATTATGTTTCGAGTTAGGTAACAAACTTTCAAATTATGTTTCGAGTTAGGTAACTCGAAAAGTTCGTTACCTAACTCGAAACATAATTTGAAAGCTTGTTACGTAACTCGAAACATAATTCGAAAGTTCGTGTCCAATATATGTTTCGAGTTAGGTAAGAAACTTTTATTGTGTTTCGAGTTAGGTAACAAATTTTCAAATTATGTTTCGAGTTAGGTAACGAACTTTTCGAGTTACCTAACTCGAAACATAATTTGAAAGTTCGTTACCTAGTTCGAAACATAATTTGAAAGTTTATTACCGACCTGTATAATAAATTGGGTTCATATCCTAACTCGACCAAAAAGGGAAAGTTTTTACCCTTAATTAAATAGCACGGTAGCACCAAATAATAAAACTTGTTTAGACGTTTACCGGAGTACTCAATAAAAAAAGTTATTTGTACCAGATGATTTTATTATATTTTATTAAAATTAGTTATGTTATAGTTACATTACAAATATATATATCCAGAATTATTCCAGACTCCGGTTGCTCTCAGAATTTGCTTTAACCCATTCATACCCGCTTCCTTTTTAAGATAGCCCAGAATAGTCCAGTAACAAAATATATAGGGTCCATTATAGCCCAGTATTAACCTTTCTGGTGACTTTGTAGTACAGCTATTTAACTACGTTTTAATTTTATATATCAACATATATAACAAAATTATAATAATTAACATAAAATGCAATTTATATTCGATACAGATATCATTCTAAGCATTAGCAAGCAGTCCAAACTCCAAGCACACACAATGACACAAGTATTATTTATTAACACATTGATTCACTACATTAAATGTAAATGTAACACAAACTGGTCTAACCGCTGTTGATCTATAAGCTGTAGCAGAGTATTATAAAGCTTGTATGCTCTTTAAGTCGCTACCATGTTGTGTCAAAATAGCCCATAGATAAATAAGTAGGACTTGATCGCACCGTAAGATAAATAAGTACGATCTAATTGAATTGAACCATATATAGGTAAGTACTCATCCAAAATTTAACTTTAAGACCAACTTATATGTTATATATATTTTGATATAATGTATTTTCATGCTCACTCAAGATACTACATATTGTTCGTGCTAGAATTCGACCTTACGTATACACAACTTTTCTAGATTGTTTTCTTTCTATTGCCTTCTATTTATCTTCAGTTTCTAATCGAAATTTTCCTCAAAATAGCTGCAATTTGAATCTTTCAAGAATCCGTTTTAGGCTTTTGCGGATATTATTACGGTAATGTTGAACTTAATAGTATTTGGTATACTTGATTGTGGCCTTCTTATAGCCTTTGTAGTAGTTCAATTAGTCATGTTAGTTGATAAAATCGGGACACATAATGTAAAAAGGTTTCTTTGATCGTAGTTATGCGAATTATAGGAGTTAATTGGTAACGGGTGAAAAGGTTGGAATGGTTGGGTTGTCCAGATTTTTTTCATAAATAGCCATAAAAATTAAGAGTCGAGTGCCTTTTCGATAAGAGAGTATTAGCAACTTAGCGAAAACTACAAGAAGATTATTAGAAGGTGAAGAACATGAAGAAGCGAAGAGTACAAATGATTGATTGAGGTGTATGATATAGTATATTAGGCCAGGGTCTAGCTCCAAAGTATTATACGAAAGGTCTTGTAAGCATATTAATTGCTGTATTGGCTTAGTACATTAACATTTGGTTTCAAGAACTGATGTAATGGGTTTCAGTAAAGTTATTTGTAATGGAAAAAGAGTTTTCTATTTGAAAGCATATGAAATATGCATTATTGATATGAATATATGTGAAAGATTGATCAACCAAAGAGCTAAAGATTACGTGTTGAGCATATTATGCCAATTTTATGATATGTATATAAATTGCATTTTTCGCTATAATTTAAGGATTTTTCAAAAAAAATTTCTTCCCAATCTAACCTAAATCAATGTTCACATGTGAATCAAGTTAATTACATGTGAACAAACATGCAATCTAGTAGTTCTCACAGTTCTCGCAATTTTTTTGGTTCTCAATTGAACCGGATCCTAGGGGAAGGTTCAAATGAGAACCACTTTAAAGTTGAGAGCTGTGAGAACCACAACGAATACGTGTTTGTTCACATGTGATTAACTTTAATCATATGTGAACATTGATGTACGTTTAATTGAAAAAGAAAAAAGTTTAAAAAAATCTTAAAATCATATCGAAAAACGCAAAAAACAAATATATGTTCACATGTGAACGATAATGGAACTTAAATCTAGTCAAGGGGTACTTTAGGTATTTACTTGCCTCTATTAATCTTATTAAACACATGAATTCATCCTTCTATCCTATTTAACCGTTACCTTTCTAAAATCACTCATTAAGGATTTCCGTCTCAACTCCATGATCCTATCTGTGCTTTTTACTTTTCGCTCGACATATAACTTAAGAAAAATTTGGCCCAATTCTACTTTTGATTAGTTTCATCAATCATATTATACTTTTTGCCATGCGGTTAAATTTAGGATGTCTTTTCTTTTTTACTCATTATAATCAATAATAATATTAAATTAATGATTAATGACTATTTATCATTTTTATGTAGTGCTCAATATATGACCCAGAAAATACATGCTCATCGTCATTTCGTTCTAGTTCTTTATATACTCCGTATATGTATGTATTTCATAGTGCATCAAAGGTAAAACGTTTTTTGTGCATCACCCCTTTAAGTTTGTGTAATTAATTTTCAAGGGTTATGAATCATATAAATTGATGTGAATCACTGTTCAAACATATGTGCATCAATGTTTGAATATATGTGAATCACCCAATTTTTGTTCAAATATATGTGCATCAATGTTTGAATATATGTGAATCACCCAATTTTAAGTATGTACGTTCATCGGTTTATTTAAATCTTTATATTAAGAAAGGTATTAATTCTTTGAGGAACTATGCATTAACTCTTATGAATTGTGAATCAATTTTTGAACGGAACCTTGCATTAATTAGTGTGTTAATATGTATATAAACTAGCACAGAAAACTCAACGATTTTGAAACTTCTTAAGAGATACTTTAATACAGATATGTTGGTAAATGACAGTACTACCCCTAAGTATTAAATTATATAATTAAGATAATAAAATATTTAATGATCTAAGTTATCCATCAAATGATCAATCCAATGGTCCATATTTTGTTTTATTTATTCTATTTTAAAATGTATTTCACAATAACCTATATATATATATATATATATATATATATATATATATATATATATATATATATATATATATATATATATATATATAAACTAGCCGTGCATCGTACGGATATAAAATCTCGTTCTACTATATATCAACATATATACAAAATTAATATAAAATGCAATTTATATTCGATACAGATATCATTGTAAATTTCTAAGAAATTAGCAAAGGGCGGAACCATGAAATCCAAGTATAGGGGGTGAAATCATTTTTCTATTATTATTTCATTTATAATTTAGTGGTGGCGAAAATTTAAAAATCTCATTATTATTTCATCTATTTGCTAACTAACATTGTCATTTTTGTCTTTCATATAGATTCCTTGGAATAGTACGGAACCATTTAATGCAAATGAGTTGGATAGCATCGTTGGCATTTGGATATCAGAATATATGTCAAAGCGTTGATCAACTATGTTTAGTGGTACTCGTATTGATTAAACATGTAGTTTTTGGGCATTTCATGGGTTGATATTTGAAAGAAACCAGTTACATTGTATATATACGTTTTGGTTTACCCATCGATATTAATACGAGTATTGCTTTTGATTTATATTGTGGACTGTGTATGGTTTATTTAAAATTTGATTGTATATACAGGTATTTGTATTGTGTAAAAATTGGGACATTAAATATGCAGGAAAAACTATTTAAAAAAAAAAAAAAGAAAAGAAACCGGTTATAGATAAAAACAGGTCTCTTTTTTGGAACCTGTTTTTTTTACAAAACCGGTCTCTTTAGTTAGGAATATGCACCCGTTTTAAAACCGGTCTTCACTTTAGAGACCCCTACTAATAGGAACCGGTTATAAAACCGGTCTCTTTGGCCCACAGAACCGGTTTCTTTGCTTGTAATTTGTAGTAGTGTTAATGAGAAATCAAATAAATTGGTTAACCGCCTATCGGTTAAATTAATGATTATGAGTCAGTTAACGGTTATCCACCAGGTTTTTATGAAATTATAGAAAGACAAAATACAACACTATGGTGAAAGAAAAAACTATATAAAGTAAATAAAATATCTCATATGTGCTTATAAAACATCGACCATTATCTATTGTTAAGACCATTATCTTTGATGTTTAGAAACTTTTGATATGTTTGCCTTTTGATATGTTATTTGGTTTTGCCTATTTGATCCGTTATAGTTGAAACATATTTATTGATAAAGCTTTTAGTGAGGATAATTTGCTCTATATATTGATAAAGCTTATCGTGGTTGTGTGAATTTGTTAGTTGGGGTTGACCGCATTAAGAAGCTTATTGATTTCGATTACTTTCTGGATAAAGTAAGTCATGACAAGTTGAAGTTCATTGTGGCTACGGGATATGTCTCATGGTAAGGCAATATTAAATAAGTAATTTTAAACACTTCACCAGTTCACCATACTTAAAATTTGTTATTTTGATGAATTATCAATGCAAACCCTAGTTCGTTGGTATCCTAGTACTCTGTAAATAAAGAGTTTGGATGCATACTTTTTTATATTTTAATATTGATTTGGATATTGAAGCCTAGCAGCCCAAAAACATTAAAAGCCCATCCAAAGACCACTCCAATTCATTGACTTTTATACATATACCAAAACTGTTATTACGTATATGATCTTCTTTTGTACACATGTAGCTTTATTATATTATGTTTTAAACCGAGATTACTTTTAAGAGAAAATTACAAAAACGATCATAGACATAAATTATCAAAACAATCAGAAATTCGCTACAAAATCACCTTTAGCGAAATAGACATAAACATTTCGCTTCATTATGAATCATCAATAAAACTAACTGATGACACCGGTTACAACCAACCACATCGACTATTTCGCTCTAATGCATCAATGAGAGAGAGAGAGATAAATAATCGGTGTTAACTTCTTAGTACGACTAAGAGGTTATGACATGATCAATGACCAGATTATTATGTGGACAAATGGTCATTGATCAAGAGGTATTGAGCTGACCTTTTAATTCTAATTATAAGGTTGAGGGTTCGTGTATTTATTATATTTTTTTTAATATAAATTTGGAGGTAAGAGATAGAGATTAATACTCAACTCATATAAATTCCAATGAAAGATTGTAATTAACCTCGTTTCAATCTCTCCCAACCATGTGACAAATTTATCAACAACATTATTTTGATGCTAAGGGATATATGTAAAATCTTAAATAAATATAAATTTGTCTAATAAAATATATCGTATGCCAAGTCACAACTATATATAACGGTTTTCTAGTAATTACCAACTTGCAATTCACCCCTTCCAAACAAAAAGTAAAGACAAAAAATATAGATGTAATTTTATCTTATTCATAAACGCAAACACATAAACACAATACATAAAGCAATGGTAGGTTTTTATAATTATACATCGATGAAACACAGTCCATCTTCATCATCATTATCACAATCATCACAGAATTTTATTTCTAGAATCTTACTTTTACTCAGCTCACACTCCTTCCGCTATCATTAGCTGCATTTGCATTCGTTCTTCAATGGCTGGCGAAATAGGTGATCCCACGATTCGTTGGTCTGCTTAATTTGAATCGGTTTGAGTTTCCGGGAATGGATAGTGCCACCTCATCATCGAAAGTCACTATTCGGACATCGGCTAGTTGTGTTGATATATTGGGACAAAGCCGGTCTGTATCGTTTACTTATTTTAGAGATTGGAAACTTAGTTATGAATCCGATCTAAAACCGAAGGTATGTTATATTAATCGTTATTGTAGATTACTTTGTGATTTGGATATTGGATTGTTATTCATGTGAATATATGATGTTTACGTACATGGGTGAGATGTGTAACCGTATAGGGCCTTAAAAGTACAAAAATAGTGTATCGTCCATTATTCATAGTTGGTCAAATCGTTAACGTGTTCACACTCATGAATGTCCTTTTTTAGTAGATCTTCTGATTTTCGAATAAAGTAGAAGAATTAGTGAAGCTGCAAAATCTTGTGTTATACGAAAGGCCACTTTGTCAAAACTCATTGACTTTACAAAATCACGTTTGACCAAACTTTCAAACGTATAATACCTTCATAACTTCATTATGTGTTCTTTGAAACACCTTTTAAGATTAAAAGTTATAAAATAATTACAGGCCAAGTTTATACACCTAGATCAAGCATATATATGCCAAGTTTATACTTGGGTTTAGGTCCCCGAAATGCTACTAACTTTGACCAAATCTTTATTGTATGCACCCAACTTACGTATACTAATTTTAATGCAACCAACTTTCCAAAATGGTGTTTTTGATGTAACTTGATGACGTGTCGCGCGTATGGCGTGCCACGTGGCGTATGGAGAGAGCGACACGTCATCAGGTTACATCAAAAACACCATTTTCGAAAGTTGGTTGCATTAAAATTAGCATACGTAAGTTGGGTGCATACAATAGAAATTTGGTCAAAGTTAGTAGCATTTCGGGGACCTAATCCCTTTATACTTCTACCATATACCGCATATATTTAAACTCTAGTCTATAAATAAATGATTATATAATCACAACTCACAATATGGATATAAAGGTACATTCTTTAAAACATATACTGATCAGAGCAGGGGCACAAGATTCGAACATTAGTCACAAACCACACCGACTAAGCAACAACTAAATGGTTTTGAAATATGAGTTCTAAACCTTTTAGTTTAACCACTTATGTACCGTTTTAAAGTATATGCAAGATATCTAAAATCTAAATTCTTAATAGAATCAAATATGAAATTCCATTTTGATCCATGTTTCGATTATAATTTCCCAAAAGAAACCACAAAATTTCGTTTTACCAAACTCGTTAAGTCATTATATATATCAGTTTCGTATTTTGAAGCATACAACATCATTAATCTGTTATAAGATATTTGTAATTCTATTGTATACTTCTTGTAAATAATAATAATAAACCTATATTCGGGTACGTATATTTTTACCTACCGCAACAAAGAACAAGTCAAATGTCACATGTTATTCAAAAATTCAACTAAACTTCCAACCCACTCTGCCTAATACCTTTTGATCATCTTAACACAATTGTTTTTTACTATCTGGTTCTTAATCGACTATCTAGTTGTAGCAACCACTGTCCACCCAAATAGACCCATATAACTCATACCTGCTATCAATTTACATAATTAGGATTCTAATTTGGAAATTCACAATGAAAGTGGCGATTTTGACTCATTTACTTATAAACGTGTCACGTATCAAAGTTGGTTATCGGAAATTTTGGCTAAAATATAAACAACTCCCATGGGTCAAAAGCTGTGTCAAAGTTGATATTTGTATAGTTTCTGTGAATATACTTACTGGATTAACTTATAAGTAAATTATAAAAATGTCTAATAAAAAGTTTAATGGTCAAGTTAGTCACTTGGATTCTCGGTTAACTGGCTAAGAGTAGGATGAGGAGTTGCTGGTAAATTGCAGCTGATGCTGATATAAATGGCCGGGCTTGCTCTCTTTCAAAGTAGTGAATTCGCGTGCATCTTCTAAATAAAATATCTCATACACTAATATTGTAGTAAGTATATATCAACCAAAAGCAGTCAAATGTTTAGCCAAAATCTTTCATTAGATTATAAAACTCATATTGCTATATAGAAATAATAACAGGTTGTCAAAACTAACAAACACCAATTCTACTGCTTGTGATATCTGTATCACTATGAATCTAAAAAGCCTACAATGATTTCAAACAACTAAATAATCTAGAAGTTACGAATAAATTAGTTAATTTTTTAACATCGAGTGTACGTGATCCATCAATAATAATACAAATACAATAATGCCAAACCCATAGTTTGTATCAAATACTTAAACTTGATTAACCCGACACAAAATCTTTGACGTCTTTACGAATGTCTCTTCTAACTGACAAGTTTGCTTTCTTGTTGAGTGATATTTAAGACAACTCAATGGCTTTAACCAACTTCTTAGCCTGTCCAACAAATGAGAGTTTTGCAAATTTAGTTACTGAGGCAACATAATAGAATTTATGTTAAAATATGGGTAGAAATTTCTTTTGGGAAACGATACATAACGAAAAACAATCATTGAAACTGCAGAACAGATTAACAGAACAAAGCCTAGACATCCAAGAATTAACCTGAACTTTAAAGACACCTGGGATTGCAGATTTTCCTTCCACAAACAAGAAAAAGTTTGTAATGCCGATAACTTTATGGTAATATTTTCTCTAATACCTGCCATTCAAGTGCGTTTCACGTTTTATCTCTGTTTATTATTGCCAATTCATAAAGTATTCGGATTCGGATGATTTATTTTTATATATATCTTGAAGGATTAGCAAGTGCAATGTGAAGAGAGATCTTGGAGAATGCACTTCTTCTAAATTTCTCCAGTTATTTAAACATAAATTTCAAACTCACCCAATTACTTTTTGATCATCATAAGTTCACACCACAAATGTTTGGTGGTTCTTAAGCGAGTTTTAATGGTAAACCGTAAACCTCACCTTGCCCGTCCAACAATTTCCAACAAAAGCGGTGTAGTTCCAAAGACAATGATAAGGGGGGAAAATGTATTCTATTTTAATCCACAATGTTTGAAAATGGTTAACCTTGTAAATGTATATAACTATATGTTGACCTGCAAAGTGTTTATGTAACAAAAATAACCATCATTATATGTATGAAATTATTTATTTTGTACATTGTGTATATTTTGATGACGTATTATCAAATACAAGTTGGCATGCACCATATTTACAAGTTGACAGGTCATCAAATTAAACTACACACAACATAAAAAAATAAATAGTTTCGTTGTCAAGTTTGTTATATACAAACTACGGAGGTCAACGAATAATTATTTAATTTTACACAAAACTAATTGTGTTAAAAAAGTTACATATATCTTTCTATTTATAGAAAACGGATGCATTAAAACTCTAGCTCTCGCTTAACGGATGCATTTTAACTCTAAAAAAAAGGTTATTGGAGAGAACCTTTAACCCCGGATCCGTAGATCCACGGAGCCCCACCCGCAAGAGGCAACCCGTCCGGCTAAACACCTGGCCCCAGTGACCCCACACACGGAGCATAGGATTTTTTGTACTCCCAGAGGCTTGAACCCGGGTGGGGCGTGGGGATTTGCGGCGGCGGTACCACTAAGGCAAAGCCCCATTGGTGCATTTTAACTCTAGCTCTCGCTTTAACCGACACGTTGTCAAATTGGCGACAAATCTATAACCTCAACATTCTAATATCTTTTCTTTTTCTATTTATAGAAAAACAGAGGCATTTTTACTCTAGCTCTCGCTTTAACCGACACGTTGTCAAATTGGTGACAAACCAATAACCTCAACATTTTAATTTTAATATAAATATCAACAAAAGACACAACAAAGGCGGTTTTGGAAGGAGTGGTTGTGGGTTTAACCTTGTAACTTGTGAACCATGGTTCAACATGTACAAACTATTTCCTTTTCCTATTCTTTCTACAAAACACACCTAGATCACCTCAAATACATAGCAAAATGATAGTTCTTTTATTTATACAATTATATCTTTTTCGAGTTTTTCAAATGTGAATGTTCATATTCAAGACTCATCATACGTGAAGGACCATGAAGAACAGATCACTCATCTTATCGGACCACGTATATATATATTTTTTTAAACGACAAATGGTAATCTAAACATGTTAACTTTATCAGCATCTTTATTTTGTTTAAGAAGACGAATATACGAAAAAGAAGATGGTTAACATGTGTTGTATTAAAATTCTTGAATGTCGTATTTATGATTCACACTTCACTTCTATTGATGTATTAATATTTCGATTATATGATGATAAGTTTTTATTAAATTAATTTATCTTAGATAGCCTTTTGTTTTATTAGATTATCAACCATTGTTCGTGCGATGATAGCTTAGTGATAGGGACATATAACATAGATGTGAAGGTTATTTATTGTTGTGTGTGCAATACTCAGGGGCGGAGCCAGGATTTTGAATTAGGGGGGCTTGTGCCATTGCTAAATTATAAACTTCTTGGCAACTATGAAATTGACAATAATATTTAAGTCGCCAAATAAGTTAGCAACTATAATTGGATTGATAGACAAATATGTTATTTTACTTTGTGAAAATGTTTAAGGAAGTTACTAGACTATAAATTTGTTCAATTGAATTACTAAACTATTTTCATATATAAATTAGGTTTTTTACGTTGGGGTTAATACACACTGAGGGGATTAAAGTATCCCAAAATGTTCGCTTGGGGTACTAAAGTTTATGATTTGATAAAACTATGAGTTAACTATACGTATTGTGTTTAAGGGTAACTAAAGTTTATTAATATGTTTACAAGGATAACTAAAGTTTATTTAAATGTTTACAAGGATAATAAAAGTTTATAAAATTGTTCAAATTGATGAATCTTTATCAGCTCATTTTCCACTTGGGAGGGGTTTTAAAAGTTGGGTTATATTTTTGTCAAATCATAAACTTTATTACCCCAAGCGAACATTTTGAGATACTTTAATCCCCTCCGTATGTATTAACCCTTTACGTTGTAATATTTATGAGTACAATAACTTAATTAAATTTATATGTTAAGTAAAGTGATCTTGATGTTAATATTTATAAGTTATTAAGTAACCTACATATCGTGATTTTTAAGGTTGAGAATTCAATCGAACAAATTAATAGTTCAATAACTTAGTTAAAGATTTTTAAAAAGTATACTAATATATTTTTATATTAACCCATTATAATTTGACTCGTACTTGTCTCATATTAAGATGATAATATTTCATCATTGAATTTTGTATAGGTTAATATATATATATATATATATATATATATATATATATATATATATATATATATATATATATATATATAGTTGGGGGATCTAAAAAGAAGGGAATAAAGATGGAGAAAGGGGAGAAGCATTCTGGACCATTAGATTCAAATCAGGATAGAAGGGTATGATTGGTATTTTCTTCCATACAAATTAATTTTATCTTTCTATTTATTTCCTATAATTATGGATGGACAATTTTCTTTTTTATTTTGATTTTTTTGTTCAAATTGTAATTAATTCATCAAGGTCGTTGAATGGAGTGAGGATGTAATAACTAATCTCCAAAGCAACCAAAAACTTTTTTTAACCACAAGTTAAAGTCTCCATTTTCAATTGAAATTCGATCAACATCATCTAGACATTCTCTAGCATTAACGTTTTATATTACTTTAAATTTTTACAACCATCCAATCATAATTAATGATTTCTCTAAAACTAATTAAACAATTATATTGTTTTTTGCATGTTCCAATTCATCCGAATTATATTCTTCTATACCTTCGTTTTCTTTCCAATATATAATATTAAGGTTTTGGTCATTCGTGTTTCTTTTAATATATTTTGTAGGATCTTACTTTAAAATATTGTAAGATAAGATAATCACAACTGATTCACATACATACATATATGACACTGATTCTGAAATCTTTAAAATGATTAAGATATTGTACAAAAGTGATTCAGAAATTATAACATTGATTCATAATTCCTATCAAATTGGTTCATAAATTTTATCACATCGATTCACAAATGTATATTTATAGTATACATTATTTTATGATGCATATATCTATAATGTGACTAACTTTTGTATTGAACATTACTTCTGATCCAAAAATGTGTACTATCGCTCACAAATTCATACTTTTTGAAACTTGTATCCCATTGAATCACTAATATGTGATATTAATTGGAAAATTATGTAACTTAAGTATCACTATCACTACTAACTAGTATAAGAAATCCAAATTCATTTGTGTTTTAGCAAATTAATTTTTTTTTGTTTTACATCGATTTAGAAAAGTTTATACTACTAAATTGAATCTTTATAGCATTGATTCAAAAGATTATAACAATGATTCACAAAAGTTATCACACCGATCCATATATTTTATAATATTGATGATTGATTCAAGAATTTATTAATAAAGTTTATTACATTGATCCTTATATCATAAAATGATCGATACTAAATTTTCTTCATAAAGTGTTTTACATGATTCACAATCATCTATCTAAATATTGATTTACATTTTATAGTATACAATATAAAATTGATATTATTGAATCACGTGTTTTATCATATATATAAACATTGATTCAGATATTATAGTATACAATATTATTACATGAAATAATAATTTGCTTATAACTTAATTTGTATTGAAAACATAAAAAACAACGTACAATCCGTATTTTTGAGTTAACATATATATATTTATAATTTATAATGAAATGATGATGATATTATTAGAGCTCCTTTATTTTAGGAAATGACATTGACCATTAATGCACCCCCTAAAAAAGCTGGCCACTTTAAATTAGAAGTAATAAACGGATTTTGATTCAATTTAACAATTTACTGTTATACCCTCACCTTTTAAACAGTTAACATTAAAATTTAGTAAAATTTACAACATTGCCACCAAAATTTTGAATCGTTGGATCTGAAAATCAAAGGCTAAGATCATTTCTCCCTCTTCTCTAATTTAAAACTCTTCTCCCTTGATCCCAATCCTATATATATATATATATATATATATATATATATATATATATATATATATATATATATATAGTGGCATGATCCAGAGGGAAGTCCATTTTTTGAGGGAAGGGGGAAGCGTTAGTACGCATCAGGAAGCATATTACCTTCACCTATACTAATCTTGAAAAAAGCAAACTGAAATTTAGTAAATGTTAATCAGAATCGATATTATAAATGTTAAGCTTCCTTGATAAATTTTTTCTTCAAGTTATAGTATCGATTTATGAATATTTGATCCAAATCCGTTAAGATGCATCGCGGTGCATATTAGTTAATCTGCATTGTGATGCATCTTAACAATAAAAATATTTTTCAAATAATGTGAAGTTTTATGATGCATCGCGATGCATCTTAGTTAATATGCATCACACTGCATCTTAACAATTAATTAAATAAATATTCATCAATTAATGTTATGTCTTAAAAATGAAATTCATTCGTTAAAATATTATTTATAGCGTCGATTTTGATTACTATTTACCGATAAAAATAATTTTTTGTTGACGTTTTGATTGATAATTGTAATATGCTTCCTGATGCGTACTAACGCTTCCCCCCAAAAAGACACTTCCCTCTTGATCACTACCCTATATATATATATATACTTTAAAACAAAGTCCTTTTTCTAATATATATAGGATTATAAACTAAAGATAGCTAGTATGTTCAATTGGAAACCGTTTCCAATAGCAACATGTAAGGTACCAAAGATTCTTTCATCCTTTTTCTTTCATCCTTTTTATGCTTTCAAGTGCAAGTTCAAAACTATAATGGTGGTTAATTTTTTTTAAGTCTGCTAACTTGGTTAAAAAAATTAGAATATTAAGAGATGAAAGTTGAAGGAATATCATATCCTGGGATAACTTTCACAAAATTTTTGAAGCATCTGTATCAAAGATATGAACTACGGCCTATACCCTATGGTATATACATGTGCATACAATTAAACTTGCCAGTCAAATAAGTTTTGAAAACAATTTTATACTCACCAGAGGATACGAACGATTATAATGAACATCGATCTGCCCCAGTAGAGGACCATTGTGGGGATTTAGGATCATATAATATGCTTGTTATCGCAGTAGCCTTCCCGTCGAAACATTAATTAAAATTTTAATTTTGGTCGATAGGTTAAGGGGGGCTAATTACAGAATTTAGTAACGGGCTATGTTAATGGGCCATACATTACTGAATTAACTGGGCTGGTTGAGGGGGGCCAAGCATCCCCTAGTACCCCCTAACTCCGCTAGTGGCAATTAGTCATGCACAAAAACCGATTTTTACAAAACCCGACCCGAACCCGACCCTAAACCGGTTTTTTGGTCAAAGTCAACAAACCGGGTTTGACTCAACCCGAACCGGTTTCAAACCGGTTTGTTGACTGGGTCGTTGACCGGTTTGTTGACTTTTTTCAGGTTTTTTTTCGGTTTTTTTCGGTTTTTCGAACTCGAACCGGTTTCAATCCGGTTTAAAAACCCCATATCCCAAACCGGTTCCAAACCGCCGGTTTTATGAAAACCCGAACCGGTTTGGTCAAAACCGGTTCTTGATCGGGTCAGGTTTCGGGTTTGACCGGGTCGGGTTGGTCAAACCGGGTTTTTTGTGCACCCCTAGTGGCAATACTCATCCCATCTTCATTTAATAACAGACTATACAATTTATCTCTCTCATGTTGACCATGTGACGAGTTGATGAATTGTTGTTAGAGGTCATTTTTAACCTTTTAAATTATCAACCATTGAAATATTTGACTATTAATATGATCTTGTGCATTTTTTAAACGAACAAAACCAAAGCAACTTTAACAATTTAGTGTATCAAATAAATCATCGTTATGGCACCTTGAGTAGAATGTATACGTGATACTTTTCAATTCTTTATGATTTTCATTAAACATAACTTTTAATGACTTTTTTCATATGCATTCACGAAGACCGTCCGGAGTGGGGGGCTTGGCGGACCCGTGCAGGCCCATAAAAATGAGGACGAGCGGAGTGGCAAGACTTTTTTGGGGAATTTGTCACCCAGACGTGAACAAAGTCGGGTATTAGCCCGACCCGACCCGTACCCGGAACCCGAACCGGGTTTTAGGTCAAAGGATGAGAACCGGTTTGTTGACCTACCCGACCCGAACCGGGTTTTTGACCCACGGATACCGGTTTTTAAACCGGGTTTTTCCGGGTTTTATACCGGGTCTTCCAACCCGACCCGTATCGTACCCAGTCCCAACCCGATTTGAATTTCAAAAACCCAACCCGGGTCCCTACCCGCCGGGTACGAAAAAACCCGAATCGGGTTCAAAAAAACCGATTTTTTTCAGGTTCGGGTCCGGGTTTTTTTCAGGGTTCGGTTCCGGGTACAGGTTTTTTGTTCACGACTATTGTCACCTGCAAAATGTGTGAGGACGAGATAATGACTAGACCCCACCTTTTTTATTTTGCATTTTTATTTTCTTTTTGTTTTTATGACCCTTGACCAAATTATAAAAAAGCATCTTTTTTTAAAAAAAACCCATCTTTTAAAAACGAGCGGAGTCTAACACATTTTTTTTATTTGTAACTTTTTTTTATTTGTAACTTCTTTATGTATGGTATTTTTTTAATTCGTGAAGTATTATTTTTATTTATTCTATTATTTTATTTTTTAATTAAAATTAATTATTCTTTAGGAGAAGAAAATAAAAATTATATGAAAGGAGGGACCCAACAATTAGTCGTGGCTAGTCGTGAAACTCACACTCCTACCAATCCCACTCCTACCAATCGTCTATGACAACTAGTCCTGGGTGACGTGGTAGTTAGTCGTCCCACGACTAGCTGTCACCACTCCTCTGGTGGTCTAATAGATCACCCACATGTAAATAACCTTTCGAAATATTATTTTCACATATTCAATAGTCATAACTACTCCTTCCGTCCCATTTAAAATGTCCACATTAATATTTTGGGATGTCTCATTATAAATGTCCGCTTTGATATTTAACCACTCAAAAGAGACTTTAGTTGGTAGATTTAATATATGATTAGTGAAATATGTAGTTAGTGGATAATACTAAAACTACGTGCAAAGTGAAAATTGGACATTTCAAATTGAACGGAGGTTGTATTATTTTAATCAATGCTACCAGAGACAATTTAATGCTGCCACTATTTACCTCACAGTGACTACATACATGAATATATTTTTAAAACTTTTTCGTTTATCATTCATTTTTTCATATCAACCTAAATCATAATCATAAATAATACTGGTATATTACATTTACGTATTAGAGAATAATATAATATAATAATTTAATTAACTTTGAGCCGTGCGTACAACTCTTCCTAGTATTTCTAAGACCTCTCCCAACGGCGTCGGTAGAGGGGCATCGGTGACAACCGACGGGACCGACGCCATAGGCACGGCCCGTCGGTTCGTGCGCGTCGGTTGTGAGCATCGGTTTCCCGAGGGAAGAGAGAGGGTGTGGGGTGGGACCAGCGCTTTGTTTCCTTCGATATCTTCTTTTTCTCGTTTTTTTTTTTTTTTTGAATCACTTGCAGGTGAAGTATACAGGGACGATGAAGTATACGGATGGGAAGAAAACAATGAAGATGGGAATAAAATTAATATAATAATGATAAAAAATGGATTAAATATATTTATATTATTTTTTATTATTTAGAAATTTTATACTCCGTATATTATTTATATAATGGAGTCGGTATTAATATCCAAAAATTATTATTAAAATTGGTTAAATAATTAATACAATAATAAATGTATTTTTTTTCTTTTTTAGGATTTGTAACATTTTTCATTTTTTAGGATTTGTAACATTTTAATTTTTTAGGAATTGTAATTTTTTTTCTTTTTTTAGGAATTGTAATATTTTATTTTTTTAGGAATTGTAATGTTTAATTTTTAATTAATCCCTTATTTTTAGTTTTAATTTAAATGTGTTATTTAAGTTTTGTATTAAATAAATAGATTAAATAGTGTGTGGGGCCCTGAAAATAAGGGAAGTGATGTTGCTGTTGGCAGTGGAGTGTCAGTTTGTGTCAGTTTGGGGAAAAGCTGACGTGGCGCTGAGCTGGCAAGCAACTGACGCGTCAGTTCGCGTCACCATTGGGAGGAGTCTAAGAGCATCACCAATGCATTCTATATTTTTTGAGTTTAAAATTTTGCCACATCAACTTTGCATCTTTCTACATGATCTCTACAACCCATTAAACTTTGTAGAGTTTAAAGTAGTGACACATCATTATATAAAAATAGCTATAAAAGTATAGAAAGTAATAGTTGAGACCATTATAGAGTTCAAAGAACTTTGAACCTTACTTTATACTTTTAAGTATGTGGCACTCCTACAATGTAATTTTCTACTTTGAACTTTGCCACCTAATACTTTGAACTAGCCATTGGAATGATCTGTCTCAAATTGTAGTGGGCTTAGGATGGGCTTTAGTGTTTTTGGGCCGGTAGGCTTGCATCAACAAATAGACTTGAACAAAAAAACCGGGTATTAAACCCTACCCGGTTTCAAACCCGAAAACCCGACCCGGTCAAACCCGGTTTGACCCTACCCGGTTCGGGTTTTTTGAATACCCGACGGGTACGTACCCGGGTAGGGTTTTTAGAATTCGAAATCGAGTTGTACCCGGGTTGAAATAGTGTAACACCCTGTTTCTGGGTCTAGTAGTATGTTAATATTTTCAGACTGTGAGGTATTATTTAATGTGTCAGAAAATAGGTTCGGTAGTTTATTTGAAAATAAATGGGTAAAAGAGCCTAATAATTTATTGTGACTAATAAATTATTGATTGTTTTAAATTAACTTAGTTGACGGTAAAATAAAATAAAATAATGTTTCCCCGCAAATGTTTTTTTTTTAAGTTCCAGACAATGAAAAGTACGGGGGATGAAATTTAAGCAATTATTGTATACTACTAAAAATTGAGTCGGTTGTTTATTTGATATTTATCTCCATCTATATACATACGTACGTACATATTACTCCCTCTAAAACCTAAATCACTTCATATCACAAAATTGGAGCTTTCTAATTCGAATTCAAGCTTCAAACATATGGATTATCACTCTCTAATCCTCCTAGTTATCTTGTAAGTATTTATTTCTTGTTTTTCATAAACTTAAATTTGGGTTTTGTGGGTTATTGATCAAAATCCGAAATTAGGATTTTAAAAGTGTAAATTAAGGTTAGTTAAGTTTCAATAACATGTATTAATCATCCATTTTCATTATAAACATGTTGAAATTGATAATTCCTTGATTTCTATAAACCCTAGAAAATGGGTTTTTGAGTATTTGATTGAATTAAGATGATTGATATGGAATTGGAGCTTGTAATGATGATATAGTTGATAGTTATTACTTAATTCATGGTTATAATATAAGTTATAACTTCGAATTGAAGAAATTAGTTAAGTGTTCATAAGGGTTATAATGATCATGATAAATTTGATAAGTTTGATGAGTTATATGATGAAATTAATATTATTTACTAATTAGAACCCTTAATGGAGCATTGATGGGTAAAGTTGTAACTTAGTTGATTAAGTGTTCATTAAACCTAAGGTTTAGATTTTGATGAATTGTTGAGGTAGTAGGTTAATAAACTTGTTAATGGTCTAATGAAGTTGGTTAACAATGATTGAAGTGGATTAATGTGATTCTATGATTATAATTTGCTAGTGATGATAAACTAATGATGTGAAATAGTTAGTTATAATAAGAATTGAATAATGAGAATTGTGGTAATTATGTTAATTCATATGAATTGAGTAAATCGGGTTTGTTGTTAATCTATTAGAATGATGTTGTATATATTGGAGACAAGTAACTAACTTGTATTATTCTATTGTATTGTCAGATGCGCAGAAGGCTCATTGATATTAGACTACTGAGTGGATGCCTGAGGTGGTCGGTGAGTGGATCTCTAATCCTCAGCGTAACTTGGTTGTAACAAGTTTGGTTACAACAAGTAACGTGTTATTACTTTATTATTTGCATTGATGATTATGCTGATAGTAATAACACTGTTGATATGTTGACTAGTTGAATATGTGACTTGTTGATTACGTGATCACTTGAGTTAATTGGCCTTCGGGCATCAGTTGTTAATGAGGCAACGAGTTGTTGAACTGTTGGTTGGGCTAGTTGGTTATCTAAAATTTAACACATCTCCTGTGTTAGTGGAAGATAATCACTAGCTATCGGTCTCGTCCGTATGGCCATACGGTTAGGTTGGATAAGTGTTCTTGGGGAGCCGCCCGGGTTTATGGTTATCCCCAGAGCCGCCGATCCTCATTATGGTGTTGTTGATTAGTTGAATTGTTGCATTGTTGAACTGATGCATTGTTGATGTGTTGTATTGTGTACTAGCTTGTTTAGTGATAATTGTTGTACACAAAGTTGTTGAGCTAAGTTAGGTTGTTGATTAGTTATCTGCTCACTTAGCGTTATGCTAATTCCCCACATTATCCCTTCTTGCAGGTTTTGCATATAATTTGGGTGGGCAAGAAGCTGGATTAGAAGGAATGTTTGACCACGAGGCAATACTCTGATAAGGGATTTGTATAATATAATGTTTTAACGTGTTTTATATAACACCTCGGTTGAATAAATTATGTTTTGAAAATGTTAAATTTTATAATTTGATAAAACGATGTAAATTATCACTATCTATTTGGACTTACGCTTCCGATTTACTATATTTAAATGAATATAAATGAGGGGTGTTATAAGTTGGTATCAGAGCATAGGTTTGGGCGAATTGGACATTGTAATGTGTTCAATCCCAAATCTATGGTTGTGTCAAGTCAAACATTCCAGTGGGTGTGGGATTAGTGGTTGTATGAAAATATGGTTATTGAATAAGTACTAACCTATAACAAGTTTCCAAGATTGTTGTTTTGGTTGCAGAGACGGAGGAACATGAGGAACCCAAGGGTATTCTCAATGATTCCTCAATACTTGTGGGCCTAGATATATCAGGTATTTTCTAATAAGCTTGGTGTATTTAATAAGCTTGAATTGTTTGATTTGCCATGATATGATTATTAGTAGAGTAAATTGGATTAAACTGCTATGACTCCTCAGTGATGAGTCCTTGATGATTGTTGCTTGTCAATATGATGATGAGATATTAAATAAGATGTTTAACATCATATGAAGGTGTAATATATTGTTGCATTAAGTAGACACATTGCTGAATAGGGCGTAATAGTTGTATTATGTGAAATTAATTGTGTCTACAATATGAAATTAAAATATGAAATCGGTTGTATGAATTGTTATGTGAAATAATAATGTTGAAAGTAATATGAATAAGTGTAGTAGTAAATAGTTATAGTCTTAAGTTGATATGACTCCATGTAGTGAAATGAGATTGTTGGAATATCTCAATCGAGGTAATTTGGAGTCTTGTTGTTGTTTAAATGAGAAAGTGTCCATTGATTGGGAATTGCATGTTTGACACAGAAAGGTCAAAGTTGAAATTAGTAGAGTCGAATTTAGTAATGTATATACCATAAAGTGATGAATATGGTAAGATGTTTATGTGTTTAATAATGATCATGATTGTAATTGAATTATGATCTATATACTAGAAGTGGTAAAATAATGAAGTCGAAGTGGTCAACCAAACTTATATGTATTGACAAGTTGTGAAAAGTCAAAGTGATCATGAAATTGGAAAACTTGTTGTGATTGGTCTAAATTTGATGATTTTATGTGAATTTGGTGTTTCAAGGTTATAATGCGACACCGATAGTGGAAGTGAAGTGGTTTGACTTGGTAAAGTCAAAGAAGTGTAAAATGGGTGTTAAAGTTTGTAAACATAGAGGTTGAAACCCAAATGGGTTGTTAAAGTGCCCAAATGGGTCACTTGGTGGTTAAATGGTTAAAAGGAGTATTGGTTTGGTTATGACCGATGTAACAGTGATTTTAAGTCCTACATATAATAGGAATGTGTGTTGAAAGTGTTGAAGTAGTTAAATTAGTAGATTTTGGTAAAGGTGTCCAATTGGACACTTAAACGGGTCAACGAGTGAAAATACGATAGGAAGGGTATATGGGGGTGATGAATATGCCCACACGTCTTAAATATATGTAGAAACATGTTAACAAAGAGTGGGAGTCTGAAACCATGCCATTTGGAAGTTGGTGTGTCAACCAAAACGGTTAAAACGACCTAAAATGAGTCACACGTCCGTTTTCTCGTAAAACGTGTAAATTGGAAAAGTGTAAAAAGGGAAAGTTTCATTTTGGCATAGTGGACGTGCCTGCAAAATTTTAGAGTCTAACTCTAAACGAGTAAAAAGTTATGCGCGATTGAAATTGGCTAAAAATTTGAATTTTACTGAAACTCAGATTTCTATTTGGGAACGCGATCCCAACGATCTTTCTGGATCGCGTTCGTATGTGTTATTTTGTCACAGAATTTTTATGCTTGGGAACGCGATCCCAGCCATTTTCCAGGATCGCGTTTGTGTGTGTATTTCGGGTTAAGATGCGTTTTCTCTTGGGAACGCGATCCCGCTCACTTCTCCGGATCACGTTTGTATGCTTAATTTGGTTACAGAACATTTTTAACTGAGGAACGCGATCCTGACCCGTTTTCCCGGATCGCGTTGGTTAGTAAAAAAAAAAAAAAAAAAAAAAAAAAAAATTCTTGCGACGTTCGACGTAAGACTTGACGTAGAAAATTTTTGAAAATTTCGGTGTCCGATTAAGACGAAATTTACAGGGTAACTTGGAAACGGCCCAACGGTCAAAGCTCATCGCTTTGCCATGAGCCCTGTCAGTTTTCGGCACTTTGGGGTCGTTTGAGGCCCGAAAATCGCGTTTTATTGTTTTTCGGACCTTAATTTGAACTTTTAGTTTACGTTTTGTATTGGGCTTTTGTTTTATTGAGCCCAGAGATCAATCCTGTGACTATATACAATATTAAAACTTGTTTTAAGAGGTCTATATGGTTCATTGTGTATGAGTCGGTTGTAGGCGGTTTACTTAACTACAAAGTATGTCGGTAAATGGTATTGTTGACTATTGTTTACTAGGGTTAGTAAACATTGATTATGGGATTAGGTGGATCATATTAAGTGGACAAATTGAAATATGATAAAGTATTGAATCATATAGAGTAATAGAAAGTGTTGAACCAAGCATTTTAAGAAATTACGAAATAAGCATAGGAGCTTATATTGATGTAATAGTTGAGCATGAAATATTCAATTGAGATTTGATTAAAAGTATATAGATTGATGATTATGTGTTGAATATCACATATATTATTGATGAATTGTTCAGTACTAAATGTACTATAAGTATTAAGCTATATAAATAATACTTGATATTGAATCGGGTAATAAAGAAGTCGATTGATGTAATTGTGCCAGACATTGGTGTTGTATGCTTGTATTGTTATATATACATGATAATCTGAGTAGTTCATATTAAAAGTGATAAGTTGAGAATAGTAACGAGTTAATACATACATAGTTGTATACCTGTTGCACGATGTTGCTATATATGTGTAAAATGTTGACTTCAAGGATGTAAACTATGAGAGAGTAAAGTAATAACTTTGAAAATGAATGGTATGAAGTGACCTGAGAATAAAGTGTGACTGACATAATATGACGACGTCTGGCCAACGTATTTATATTATGCCAGTTCACATGGAGTTGTTGAGGTTACTAAGTACCAGATAAGGTTAAGTGGTTTTAAAATACCAGGTAAGATATGTTGACCTGTAATTGATAAATAGTCAATGATGGACTAATATGAAAGACTAATAAACCACTAAGTTGTTGTTGCTAATGTGATATCTATGGCACAATTGATGTGTATGTGTGATGCATTGCCAATAGCATGAATTAAAAAGTTGATTTAAGCAAAGTAGAGGTCAGTGGACTGTGAATAATTGTGTGTTGATATTGTTGACAAGATGATTAATCACAGCACCTCGTGTTGTTGAAATACCATTGTTGAAAACGTTTGGTATTAACAGGTGTTGTTTAGCATCCAAGTTGGTGTAACATGGTGCTAGTTGATTAAATGATAATAATTTATTGTGACTATGATTATTGTTGTCGTCATAGTTGTAATTGTTGCTATAGTTGTGTTGTAATAAAGATGACACGTTAAGTGACTATAAGTTAAGATTAACATAGTGGATATGAATGATCATGTAAGCGATCAGTTAATTATCAGAGATAGGATATATGTTGAATAGTGGCATAGTAAAATGTATCAAAATATGCACATGTGGATATGTGCTTGTAGAAAGGATGTTAAATGTATACATAATTAAGGAGTTACTCTAGGGGGTGACATGGAATATGTATAATGATTATTGTGATTAGATAGTTGATGTGTTTGGTGTTAACAAATTTAGTGGAGAACAACACACAACTTATGTGTATATAAAAAGTAAATTGAAGTATATCTCGATGAGGTGTAAGCTAATAAGATGTATATACATTCTGTGTTTAAGGGAATAAGTATGTGTAAATACATGTGGTAGTTAGAGGGAATTAAGATGTGTATAAGTGAATTAAATTGTAATCACCTTTGTGTGATTATAATAATGAATAAGTATGTGGTTAAACGTGTGTAAGAAAAAAAAGATTATTAGTGAATTGAAATGAGAATAATTGGTGGTTGTGTTAATCTATATTGATTAAGTGGGATTAGATTTCGAGGACGAAATCTCTTAAAGGGGGGAAGATTTGTAACACCCTGTTTCTGGGTCTAGTAGTATGTTAATATTTTCAGACTGTGAGGTATTATTTAATGTGTCAGAAAATAGGTTCGGTAGTTTATTTGAAAATAAATGGGTAAAAGAGCCTAATAATTTATTGTGACTAATAAATTATTGATTGTTTTAAATTAACTTAGTTGACGGTAAAATAAAATAAAATAATGTTTCCCCGCAAATGTTTTTTTTTTAAGTTCCAGACAATGAAAAGTACGGGGGATGAAATTTAAGCAATTATTGTATACTACTAAAAATTGAGTCGGTTGTTTATTTGATATTTATCTCCATCTATATACATACGTACGTACATATTACTCCCTCTAAAACCTAAATCACTTCATATCACAAAATTGGAGCTTTCTAATTCGAATTCAAGCTTCAAACATATGGATTATCACTCTCTAATCCTCCTAGTTATCTTGTAAGTATTTATTTCTTGTTTTTCATAAACTTAAATTTGGGTTTTGTGGGTTATTGATCAAAATCCGAAATTAGGATTTTAAAAGTGTAAATTAAGGTTAGTTAAGTTTCAATAACATGTATTAATCATCCATTTTCATTATAAACATGTTGAAATTGATAATTCCTTGATTTCTATAAACCCTAGAAAATGGGTTTTTGAGTATTTGATTGAATTAAGATGATTGATATGGAATTGGAGCTTGTAATGATGATATAGTTGATAGTTATTACTTAATTCATGGTTATAATATAAGTTATAACTTCGAATTGAAGAAATTAGTTAAGTGTTCATAAGGGTTATAATGATCATGATAAATTTGATAAGTTTGATGAGTTATATGATGAAATTAATATTATTTACTAATTAGAACCCTTAATGGAGCATTGATGGGTAAAGTTGTAACTTAGTTGATTAAGTGTTCATTAAACCTAAGGTTTAGATTTTGATGAATTGTTGAGGTAGTAGGTTAATAAACTTGTTAATGGTCTAATGATGTTGGTTAACAATGATTGAAGTGGATTAATGTGATTCTATGATTATAATTTGCTAGTGATGATAAACTAATGATGTGAAATAGTTAGTTATAATAAGAATTGAATAATGAGAATTGTGGTAATTATGTTAATTCATATGAATTGAGTAAATCGGGTTTGTTGTTAATCTATTAGAATGATGTTGTATATATTGGAGACAAGTAACTAACTTGTATTATTCTATTGTATTGTCAGATGCGCAGAAGGCTCAGTGATATTAGACTACTGAGTGGATGCCTGAGGTGGTCGGTGAGTGGATCTCTAATCCTCAGCGTAACTTGGTTGTAACAAGTTTGGTTACAACAAGTAACGTGTTATTACTTTATTATTTGCATTGATGATTATGCTGATAGTAATAACACTGTTGATATGTTGACTAGTTGAATATGTGACTTGTTGATTACGTGATCACTTGAGTTAATTGGCCTTCGGGCATCAGTTGTTAATGAGGCAACGAGTTGTTGAACTGTTGGTTGGGCTAGTTGGTTATCTAAAATTTAACACATCTCCTGTGTTAGTGGAAGATAATCACTAGCTATCGGTCTCGTCCGTATGGCCATACGGTTAGGTTGGATAAGTGTTCTTGGGGAGCCGCCCGGGTTTATGGTTATCCCCAGAGCCGCCGATCCTCATTATGGTGTTGTTGATTAGTTGAATTGTTGCATTGTTGAACTGATGCATTGTTGATGTGTTGTATTGTGTACTAGCTTGTTTAGTGATAATTGTTGTACACAAAGTTGTTGAGCTAAGTTAGGTTGTTGATTAGTTATCTGCTCACTTAGCGTTATGCTAATTCCCCACATTATCCCTTCTTGCAGGTTTTGCATATAATTTGGGTGGGCAAGAAGCTGGATTAGAAGGAATGTTTGACCACGAGGCAATACTCTGATAAGGGATTTGTATAATATAATGTTTTAACGTGTTTTATATAACACCTCGGTTGAATAAATTATGTTTTGAAAATGTTAAATTTTATAATTTGATAAAACGATGTAAATTATCACTATCTATTTGGACTTACGCTTCCGATTTACTATATTTAAATGAATATAAATGAGGGGTGTTATAAATAGGGTGGGTTGGAAACCCGGTCAAAAACCCGAAACCCGATCAAATACCCGGTTGAAAACCCGAAAAAACCCGGTTCGGGTTGGGTCCAACCCGATTTTTGACTTTTTGATCAAAACCCGATTCGGTTTTTGGGTCGGGTCGGGTCGGGTGAAAACCCGGTTTTGTTCATGCCTATCAACAAATCAAAATGTATATACGTATGTTAGTATGTAAACTCTTTACTTAACCTATTCATGTTCGAATCTTTAATCTTTAATTATTATATTATATATATAAAACAGAATACCATGGAGCAATTTGAGCCTTTCGATGTGTTCCTTTTATGCGATCTAATGGTGTATATTTAATCTCCATAGTTACACTTTCCACCCCTACAAATTATTATTAATTATTAATTATTAATCACTTAATATTAATTCAAATTCAATTATTAAATATTAATTATTATATTAAAAAAACGAATTTGTTTTAAAAAACAAAAAGTGATAAAACAAGAAACCGGCTCCAATAAATGATCAAAACAAATCTTACGCCTAAAAAAAACCCTTTGTTACCTAATTTATACTTATCTTCAAAATTAAATAAACATTTAAATAAATAAATAAGTAAGTCAATTAAAAATAATAATAGTAAAATAAAATAAAAAGGACGAAACAATCGAACAATGCCGGAGAAATAATAATAGGCCCAATATAAAAATTCAAACCCTAATCACATTATACATCTATTTATATCCATTATATTCCACCTCCAATACATTCACCACCACCGCTATTCCACAATGAATCTTCAGGAAAACTCCAAAGGTATGTTATATACAATCTTTATGGTTTAAATAATGTTTTTAATTTACAAACAAAATTTAGTAATTTTATGTTTACTAACAAAATTTTACATTTTTATTACTGCACAAGACAGTTATTCTACCATTAATAATGGAGTCACAAAGGTTTATTTGTCTTATTATTCTTTTCATTCAAATTATTATCTCCGTGTTGTATATAGATTTGGATTGTCATGTGAAATTATATACAAGTTTATGAAATTTTCAGGTGAAAAAAATCACCTTCACCTCAACGATCATGCATCCAAAAAAACGGCACCTAATAATTGTAAAGGTTGAAACAATATTATACGTAAATTAATACAAGTAGTTTTATTAGTATGTCTTATAACACCACTCATTCGAAACAACAATATTATATTATTTACACGAAAGCGTATAATTTAAAACATCAAAAACATTGTACATTAAAATAATGTACATAAGTAGTTTATATGTCATCCGTACACCAATTTAAAACTATTAAACAACTACATCAAACGGGGTATTATATTGTTTCAAACTTTAGTTTTGTTACAAAACATGTCAGAGTAGCACTGCAGGTCAAACACTCCCCGTTCCATGAACGTCAAAATCCTGCAACCCACATCCCAAAACATAACCTGCAGGAAGTAATTTGAGGGATTAGCACGAAGCTAAGTGAATGAATTTATCACACACAATTCAACTTAGCATAACCACATGTTTACACCAAACAACTGTAAACATATGATTCAACTAGACAACAATATAGTAATGAGGATCGGTGGCTCTGGGGAATACCATAATACCCGGGTGGCTCCCCAAGAACACTTAACCAACCATATCCGTATGGCCATAACGGACGAGACCGACGACTAACAGTTATTATAATCAAACACAGGCACTACACACAACAAATGAATCAAGTTCCTGTGTAATTCATATAATAACCAACTAGCTCAACCAACCAGTTCAACCTGTTGACCTCATTAACAACTGATGCCCGAAGGCCACACATAGCACGTAGATTTATAATCAACAATATCAACTAAATGCAATAACAACATGTCTACGTTCACTTGTTGTAACCAAACGGTCACAACTAAATCAAATGGTGAGTCCTAAATCCACTCACCGATACATCTGTAGTCACAAACTCAGAATCCAAGTGTCACTTGTCTTTTGGAGGATCTGAGAACAACAATCAATATAAGTTAGTAATCAGGATCATCAATACTTAACTTATATCCAACATAATTCAAGGAACTATGTATATTATTCACATAACCATATTAAGTTCCTAATCATATTTATGGTTCATAATAAAGCATATCAACATATACTTATCAACATTTTACTTTGTAATGACTTAAAATCAAAAAGCTACAAAACGAGTTACTACCCGCCGGGTAGCCCAAGTACCCGCCGGGTACTGAGCTTAACCAGTCGGGTACCCGATGAAACAACCGGGTGAATTAAAATTCTTGGTAACAGAACTTTTCCACGTTTTAAAGACTGGAGCAGCAGCCGGGTTCCCGGTTTACCCGCCGGGTTCCCTAATTTGGTACACTACCCGCCGGGTACGGGTTCTACCCGCCGGGTAACCACCCCTGTATCAGCATCTTCGTACAACAAAACCCCATAACCCGATTTTTAGTACCAAACTCACAAAACTCAGCTCCAAATCATCTAATATAATCACAAACATCATATATCATCTAGTACATCATGTATTAACAACTATCAATCAACAATTCAAGTTTAAAACTAATCAATCTATTTATACTTGAATATAAACTTAAGAATTTAAACATCATAAACAACTTACAATTTGAAGATTACAAAGTGATGATAATGATGAAATCAACTCAGATTCATAGCTACAAACTTTGATCTAAATCTTGAAGTGTATAGGTTCTTTAGGTTTTGAAGTATGAGGTTTCAAAGGAAATGGAAATACTTTCCATTTTGGGAAAGTTAAATAGGTCGGCCAAAATATTACCACCGACCCCGTATCCACTTAAAACTAGTCCCCTTTTAATATATTGTCTGGAACCTAGATTCCAATTGCGAGAAACTTATTTTATTCTACCGTCAACTATAGTAAATTACAACAAGCAACAATTTACTATCCACAATAAGTTCTGAAACTTATTTACCTAAATTTCTCAAATAAACAATTAATATCGAATAATTTCTAAAATAATCAAATACATCAATTTAAAATTAGAAATTACCAGACCCGAAGAGAGGATGTTACAAATCTCCCCTTCTTAAGAAGATTTCGTCCCCGAAATCTCATCACGATCAAATAATCCAGGATATCTGGATTTCATACTCTCCTCAGTTTCCCATGTTAGGTTTGAACCTAAACTATGCTTCCATTTCACTAGGACCATTGGTATTTGTTTCTTTCTAAGTTTAATAACCTTTCGGTCTAGAAGTTCAACAGGTTTTTCAACTAACTTCTGAGTCCGATCAACTTTCAAATCTTTCAAAGGAAGAATCTGAGACTGGTCCTCCACGTTACATTTCCTCAAATAACAAATGTTAAACGTGTCGTGAATACCAGCAAGCTCCAGAGGAAGATCCAATGTGACTGACTGATCGTTAACAACTTTACATATTTTAAATGGACCAATATATCGAGGAGCCAATTTACCACGTTTCCCAAACCGAATAACCCCCTTCCAAGGTGAAACTTTAAGATAAACAAGTTCACCTTCTACAAATGATACTGGTCGTCTACGTAGATCAGCATACTGCTTCTGTCTGTCACGTGCAGCTTTCAACTTTTCACGTGCAACTGCTACTTTGTCAGCTGTCATCTGAACAATGTCAGGCCCAGCAAACTGTTTCTCACCAGCCTCTAACCAACACGTAGGCGTTCTGCAACGTCTACCATATAGCATCTCATAAGGAGGCATACCAATGCTGGAATGATAAGAATTGTTATATGCAAATTCAACCAACGGTAAATGAGAATCCCAAGAACCGCCATACTCCAAAACACAAGCTCTTAACATATCCTCAAGTGTCTGAATCGTACGTTCTGACTGACCGTCTGTCTGAGGATGGTAAGCAGTACTGAGATTAACTCTGGTACCCAACTCTTGCTGTAAACTCTGCCAGAAATGAGAAATAAACCGAGAATCCCTATCCGATACAATCGACAACGGAATACCATGCCGGGAAACAATCTCATTAACGTACAACTGGGCAAGCTTACTCAACGAGGTCGTTTCACTACTAGCCAGAAAATGAGCACTCTTGGTTAACCTATCAACGATAACCCAAATCATATCATTTCCTCGAAATGTACGTGGAAGTTTAGTTACAAAATCCATAGTTAGATGTTCCCACTTCCATTCTGGAATCTCTAACTGTTTCAGCGACCCATACGGCTTTTGGTGTTCAGATTTAACTTGAGCACACACATGACAAGTGCCAACAAACCTTGCAATGTCAGTTTTCATCGTAGGCCACCAATACAAGGATTTCAAATCATTATACATTCGAGTACTACCAGGATGAACAGATAAACGAGATTTATGTGCTTCAATCAAAATCACATCCCGAATACCACCAATCATAGGAATCCACACACGAGATTGAAAAGTTTTCAATCCTCTAGAATCATCAATCAACAAATCTTTCCTTTTCGACATGATTTCTGATTTAAGATTATAATCTAATAGAGCTTCCAACTGTGCATCTTTAATTTTATCTACCAAATCAGAAGAAACATCAACTTTCAAGTAATAAACTCGGTCAGAGGTACCTTTTCGACTCAAAGCATCAGCAACCACATTAGCTTTGCCTGGATGGTAACGAATTTCACAATCATAATCCTTGATTAACTCTAACCATCGTCTCTGACACATATTTAACTCTTTCTGGGAAAACACATACTGAAGACTTTTGTGATCCGAACATATAACACATTTCGTACCATAAAGATAATGTCTCCAGATTTTTAATGTAAACACAACAGCTGCCAACTCTAAATCATGAGTAGGGTAATTTCTTTCATGTTGTTTCAACTGCCGAGAAGCATAAGCAATAACTCTACCTCTTTGCATAAGAACACCACCCAACCCAGCATAAGATGCATCACAATAAACAACAAAATCATCAGACCCATCAGGTAATGCCAATACAGGTGCCTGACACAGTAACTGTATCAAAGTTTGAAAAGCTAACTCTTGTTGTTCAGTCCACACAAATTTCTCATCTTTACGGGTCAATTTAGTCAACGAACTGGCAATTTTAGAAAAGTCTTTAATGAATTTTCGGTAATAACCAGCCAAACCAAGAAAACTCTTAATCTCTGACGCAGATTTTGGAGCTTTCCAATTCATAACAGCTTCAATTTTAGAATGATCAACTTTTACACCATCGTTACAGATAATATGACCCAAAAATTGTACCTCCCGAATCCAGAATTCACATTTAAAAAACTTTGCATATAAGTGTTCTCTTTTCGATGTTTCTAACACTAACCTCAAATGCATTTCATGTTCTGATTCGGATTTCGAATACACCAGAATATCATCAATAAACACAATCACAAATTTGTCAAGAAAAGGCCGACAAACTCGATTCATCAAATCCATAAAAACTGCTGGAGCATTAGTTAAACCAAACGGCATAACCAGGAATTCAAAATGACCATACCTGGTTCGGAAAGCAGTTTTTGGAATATCCTGTTCACGAACACGAACTTGATGATAACCCGACCTCAAATCAATTTTAGAATAAAACGAAGATCCCTGCAACTGATCAAATAAATCATCTATTCGAGGCAAAGGGTATTTATTCTTCACGGTTCGTTTATTTAGTTCCCGATAATCAATACACATACGAAAAGACCCATCCTTCTTTTTCACAAACAAAACCGGTGCACCCCAAGGAGAAGAACTAGGTCGAATGATGTAACAACTCGCAAATTTAAACGCGATTAAATTACTTTAATCACTTGCATTATTAGGCTAATTCCCTACTTGAGTGAATTCACAACACATTTTAGAGGTAAGTCTAGCATAGCCCAACTAGATAATACGCGTAGTATTACGTATTCGTAATTAGTTGCAATTATGTACTGAACAATCTGAAAACAAACGCGACAAAAACATACGACTGTTGGTGAACAAAATTATTTAATAAAACGAAATTATTAAATAACGTAGTAGCGAATAAATATTTTGTCAAAAATATTTACAAATCATTTTATAACGCAAAACGTTAAATTCGTACAATTTAAATAAAACAAGGTTTGAGATTTATAAAAGTTATTAATTTGGTTTCATAAAAAGATCCTAATTGAAAATAATGAAAATGTAATTAAAAACATATTAGTTAAAATAAAATAACATTTAACGATCGGGTAAACAAACACGGGACAAAAACACGGAGGCGAAAAAGGGGACAAAACCCCCTCCCCACCTCCCTTTTCTTTCATTTTCTATCTATCTCATTCTCTCTCTTCTTTACTCTTTCTCCAACTTCTCTCTAAAATCACCCAAAAATCACACAAAAACCTCAAATACTACCACAAAAACGTCACGAATCTTATAGCTCCTTTGGAATAAAACAACCACGGCATCCCGATCTACACTTCTACCTTTTCGGATTTCAAATCCGACACTCGTAAGTTTCCGACAAATCCCGCAAATCTTTAGATTTCAAAGTTATAATTGCTATTTAGTGTTTAATATACTTAGATTTACATGTTTTAGTGTTTTATACAACCGAAAACGTCCGAAATCGACCCAAAATCCGACTTTTTCTTGCTGTTCGTCGAACAGCCTATAGTGCCGCATAGGACCGAAAACAGTATAGCGACACTTCCCTAGTGTCGCTATTAGTGCCGCATACAACCTGACATATACCGTCACTTATCTAGTGACGCTACCAATATTACTATACCGACACTTCTTGAGTGTCGCTAACCTTCGACTGACACATCTATGCGCCACTTACCAAGTGCCGCATAAAATCAGATTTTCCTTTATATACGACACTCCGATAGTGACGCACCAACTTTTCACCCGACACTTCATAAGTGTCGCACTGCTCTTTTTACCGACACTTCATAAGTGACGCATAACAATCTGATCACCACGTATACCGACACTAGCCTAGTGTCGCATAACCACAACAAGTGACGCCCCTAGTGTCGCATAAAACAGGAACTTCACAAACTATTTTTCCACCAAGTGTCGAACTTAACCGGCAACAAATACTCACATATTATACGATACACGAACCATACAAACAATTCAAACATACTTGTTTTATCGAAATGACGATTTCAAACTATCACCAACGAGTCGTATACATTTTCACAAACAACGAAATACAAACATAAACATTAAACAAACGATTTGGACGTGACTTGGTTGTACAAACACTAGCATGGATGATTAGTTTAGACATCCACATACTTATTAAATCTCGTACGTTTAGGACGTTAGGAGATTTCAGACTGTACTTGGGCTTAGGTTTGCTAGCACTCGCACGATTACTTAACTCAACAGGTGAGTTCACAGCCCCTACTTTTACTATTTTAACTGCTTTGAACAGGGGTGGAAAACATAGTCAACTGTTTTACTGATTTACTGATTGCCATAACTGCTTTTACTATATGATTATTTATCATACTGTTTACTCGAACAATTAGAGTACTTGAACTGTCAAACTGTTATACAAACTATCACATAACTGCCTTGTTGGTACAATTATACAAATTGCTTATAACTACGGTCAACTATTACAACTGTCCGTACGACATGGTATTCCAAACAAAAACTATTATCACTATGCGAAACAAATTTGGTATCTTACCGGAGAACGACCGGTACATATTGGTAACTTGTCGGAGAACGACCGACACTAACATGGTATCTTACCGGAGAACGACCGGTACTAACAGTATATCTTACCGGAGAACGACCGGTACTAACAATGTATCTTGTCGGAGAACGACCGACACTAACAAAGTATCTTACCGGAGAACGACCGGTACTAACAGTGTATCTTACCGGAGAACGACCGGTACTAATAATGTATCTCACCGGAGAACGACCGGTGCTAACTTGGTATCTTACCGGAGAACGACCGGTACATTTGGTAACTAGTCGGAGAACGACCGACTCAAACTTTAAAACTACTGGAGAACTACCAGCAACACGTTTTCAAACATATGATTTTGGGTAACGTCCCAACACAACTATTTTGGGCAACATCCCACATAAACTGAAACTTTGGGCGAACAACCCACTGAACTTATACTTTGGATGACGTTCCACTAAACATTACTCGACTATTATGGCAATTACTATTTATGAACGTATTTGGTCCAACTAATGTGACTACAAAACTTGAAACAACAATATACAACATAAAACCTGTGGATTCACTCAACCTAGTTGTTGACTTTTACTATGTTTTTCAGGGAATTAGCTGCGCATGTAAGAATCGCCAACACATGGAGAATTAGGCGACCCGTGAAGCTTTAGGATGCCAACTTTTGGAAAAACATATGGATTTCTTTAGTATAACTGAATTGTTTTTGTCATATTTCAGAAATCTACTTTTGTAAACTTACTACTTTTAACTTATACGATTCGATGAATCGTAAACTTTGTAAATAACACTTTTGGCATCTTAATATATATTGTTCTGTTGTAATCATAAGCTCTGATACGTATGCATGCTTTGTTATTGTGACACCCCATACTTAAACTAAATGCTTCCGCTAAACAAATTTAGGGGTGTTACAGATTGGTATCAGAGACATTGGTTATAGCGAACTAGGAAACTTTAGGTGACTTAGTAACCTAGAGACCTAGACTATAGCTTTGGCTAGAACGTACATGCATACATACATTTGCATACATCTAAACTATCGTTACGATACCTCGGTACGCGTGAACTATTCACCACATTCGACTCGTTCATTGTACTCTGATCTCATATGAACCTAATCGTGATTAAACGGTTGATGAAAAGAAGTATGTATTTGGCATCATATAATGACGCCTGGCCAACGTGATTATATTATACTGAGTACATATGGGTGTTTCATAGTCGTAAGATACGTGATGGGGATTCGACAATTTTTCTTGATACTCGAAAAACTGAAAACATGTGAACCCTCATTCTTCGCATTTTCTACTTTAGCGTTGGCTACTATTTGAACTAATACTCAGTCACGTTCGACAACTATTCGGTCGAGTTGACCACTCTGCAAACAAACTCTTGCTCTCTAACGATCGAACGAAATTGTACTAAACGTTTAACGAATGGAACCGACGACTCACCAACCGGATAGACGGGTGGGAAACAAACAGAGATCGTATATACATCGGAGATTTACGAGCCTTTCAGGTACTATGTGAACGAAACCTAGCTATGTACTACTACCGGATAATCGAGACGGAGTCTCACACAATCACTCGGGTGATCGGACCTAACCTTGCGAAACGAAACACGAGTAGCAAACTTTATCGAAACAAAACCTATGAACTATATTTGAAATGTTTATTTCACAAACCCCTATACTGGAAGATTTTCCTACTAATTAATTATCAGCATGATTTTTCTAAACGAACACGAATTGATGAATCACAACAAACAACATGTCCGACTTTTGACAAAGTTTTCTAACGAAATATCTAGACGAAGAGTTTTCAAACGATTTACACGGGACAAGGTTTAACCACATATACCCAACATAAATTTACTCATTGATCACGAATTGATCACTATTTGACTGAATGTCAACGATTTACACAAACTTGTTTATAATTAAACAACGAACGATTTATAATCAAACTTAGCTACTGGGTCCAAACAAACGTTTTGTCATGATTTGACCGCAACCGGGACAACAAACTGAACATCTCGAACCGTCAACTGTTTTGACAACTGTTTATCATTTTGAACTACAACCGTAACGTTTACGCACCGACAACGCCTGGACGAGCATACAATTCTTAGAACAAGGGATACACAACAAGATTTCCTACGTCGACATTAATACGTCTTAGTCAACTTAGTCTACGCTTTAACGATATACTATTCGAATGTCGATTCGAACTCAACACTTGGTAAACTTTTGACCACAAAACGAAACACACAACTTATTGAACTATGCCACAAGCATACTTAAACTGTTTGAATTGTCATGGCAACTCAGAACGCCACATAAACTACTACTACTGTTGAAACAGACTAAACTATACCGCGAGTATACTAAACTGATTGAACTTCTATGGCAACAATTGAACGCCACGCAAACTATTGTTAACAACATGACTTATCGGAGAACATACGCCGCGGGCGATCCGACTTGATTTTAAATCTCGGGACGAGATTTCTCTAACATGGGGAGAATGTAACAACTCGCAAATTTAAACGCGATTAAATTACTTTAATCACTTGCATTATTAGGCTAATTCCCTACTTGAGTGAATTCACAACACATTTTAGAGGTAAGTCTAGCATAGCCCAACTAGATAATACGCGTAGTATTACGTATTCGTAATTAGTTGCAATCACGTACTGAACAATCTGAAAACAAACGCGACAAAAACATACGACTGTTGGTGAACAAAATTATTTAATAAAATGAAATTATTAAATAACGTAGTAGCGAATAAATATTTTGTCAAAAATATTTACAAATCATTTTATAACGCAAAACGTTAAATTCGTACAATTTAAATAAAACAAGGTTTGAGATTTATAAAAGTTATTAATTTGGTTTCATAAAAAGATCCTAATTGAAAATAATGAAAATGTAATTAAAAACATATTAGTTAAAATAAAATAACATTTAACGATCGGGTAAACAAACACGGGACAAAAACACGGAGGCGAAAAAGGGGACAAAACCCCCTCCCCACCTCCCTTTTCTTTCATTTTCTATCTATCTCATTCTCTCTCTTCTTTACTCTTTCTCCAACTTCTCTCTAAAATCACCCAAAAATCACACAAAAACCTCAAATACTACCACAAAAACGTCACGAATCTTATAGCTCCTTTGGAATAAAACAACCACGGCATCCCGATCTACACTTCTACCTTTTCGGATTTCAAATCCGACACTCGTAAGTTTCCGACAAATCCCGCAAATCTTTAGATTTCAAAGTTATAATTGCTATTTAGTGTTTAATATACTTAGATTTACATGTTTTAGTGTTTTATACAACCGAAAACGTCCGAAATCGACCCAAAATCCGACTTTTTCTTGCTGTTCGTCGAACAGCCTATAGTGCCGCATAGGACCGAAAACAGTATAGCGACACTTCCCTAGTGTCGCTATTAATGCCGCATACAACCTGACATATACCGTCACTTATCTAGTGACGCTACCAATATTACTATACCGACACTTCTTGAGTGTCGCTAACCTTCGACTGACACATCTATGCGCCACTTACCAAGTGCCGCATAAAATCAGATTTTCCTTTATATACGACACTCCGATAGTGACGCACCAACTTTTCACCCGACACTTCATAAGTGTCGCACTGCTCTTTTTACCGACACTTCATAAGTGACGCATAACAATCTGATCACCACGTATACCGACACTAGCCTAGTGTCGCATAACCACAACAAGTGACGCCCCTAGTGTCGCATAAAACAGGAACTTCACAAACTATTTTTCCACCAAGTGTCGAACTTAACCGGCAACAAATACTCACATATTATACGATACACGAACCATACAAACAATTCAAACATACTTGTTTTATCGAAATGACGATTTCAAACTATCACCAACGAGTCGTATACATTTTCACAAACAACGAAATACAAACATAAACATTAAACAAACGATTTGGACGTGACTTGGTTGTACAAACACTAGCATGGATGATTAGTTTAGACATCCACATACTTATTAAATCTCGTACGTTTAGGACGTTAGGAGATTTCAGACTGTACTTGGGCTTAGGTTTGCTAGCACTCGCACGATTACTTAACTCAACAGGTGAGTTCACAGCCCCTACTTTTACTATTTTAACTGCTTTGAACAGGGGTGGAAAACATAGTCAACTGTTTTACTGATTTACTGATTGCCATAACTGCTTTTACTATATGATTATTTATCATACTGTTTACTCGAACAATTAGAGTACTTGAACTGTCAAACTGTTATACAAACTATCACATAACTGCCTTGTTGGTACAATTATACAAATTGCTTATAACTACGGTCAACTATTACAACTGTCCGTACGACATGGTATTCCAAACAAAAACTATTATCACTATGCGAAACAAATTTGGTATCTTACCGGAGAACGACCGGTACATATTGGTAACTTGTCGGAGAACGACCGACACTAACATGGTATCTTACCGGAGAACGACCGGTACTAACAGTATATCTTACCGGAGAACGACCGGTACTAACAATGTATCTTGTCGGAGAACGACCGACACTAACAAAGTATCTTACCGGAGAACGACCGGTACTAACAGTGTATCTTACCGGAGAACGACCGGTACTAATAATGTATCTCACCGGAGAACGACCGGTGCTAACTTGGTATCTTACCGGAGAACGACCGGTACATTTGGTAACTAGTCGGAGAACGACCGACTCAAACTTTAAAACTACTGGAGAACTACCAGCAACACGTTTTCAAACATATGATTTTGGGTAACGTCCCAACACAACTATTTTGGGCAACATCCCACATAAACTGAAACTTTGGGCGAACAACCCACTGAACTTATACTTTGGATGACGTTCCACTAAACATTACTCGACTATTATGGCAATTACTATTTATGAACGTATTTGGTCCAACTAATGTGACTACAAAACTTGAAACAACAATATACAACATAAAACCTGTGGATTCACTCAACCTAGTTGTTGACTTTTACTATGTTTTTCAGGGAATTAGCTGCGCATGTAAGAATCGCCAACACATGGAGAATTAGGCGACCCGTGAAGCTTTAGGATGCCAACTTTTGGAAAAACATATGGATTTCTTTAGTATAACTGAATTGTTTTTGTCATATTTCAGAAATCTACTTTTGTAAACTTACTACTTTTAACTTATACGATTCGATGAATCGTAAACTTTGTAAATAACACTTTTGGCATCTTAATATATATTGTTCTGTTGTAATCATAAGCTCTGATACGTATGCATGCTTTGTTATTGTGACACCCCATACTTAAACTAAATGCTTCCGCTAAACAAATTTAGGGGTGTTACAGATTGGTATCAGAGACATTGGTTATAGCGAACTAGGAAACTTTAGGTGACTTAGTAACCTAGAGACCTAGACTATAGCTTTGGCTAGAACGTACATGCATACATACATTTGCATACATCTAAACTATCGTTACGATACCTCGGTACGCGTGAACTATTCACCACATTCGACTCGTTCATTGTACTCTGATCTCATATGAACCTAATCGTGATTAAACGGTTGATGAAAAGAAGTATGTATTTGGCATCATATAATGACGCCTGGCCAACGTGATTATATTATACTGAGTACATATGGGTGTTTCATAGTCGTAAGATACGTGATGGGGATTCGACAATTTTTCTTGATACTCGAAAAACTGAAAACATGTGAACCCTCATTCTTCGCATTTTCTACTTTAGCGTTGGCTACTATTTGAACTAATACTCAGTCACGTTCGACAACTATTCGGTCGAGTTGACCACTCTGCAAACAAACTCTTGCTCTCTAACGATCGAACGAAATTGTACTAAACGTTTAACGAATGGAACCGACGACTCACCAACCGGATAGACGGGTGGGAAACAAACAGAGATCGTATATACATCGGAGATTTACGAGCCTTTCAGGTACTATGTGAACGAAACCTAGCTATGTACTACTACCGGATAATCGAGACGGAGTCTCACACAATCACTCGGGTGATCGGACCTAACCTTGCGAAACGAAACACGAGTAGCAAACTTTATCGAAACAAAACCTATGAACTATATTTGAAATGTTTATTTCACAAACCCCTATACTGGAAGATTTTCCTACTAATTAATTATCAGCATGATTTTTCTAAACGAACACGAATTGATGAATCACAACAAACAACATGTCCGACTTTTGACAAAGTTTTCTAACGAAATATCTAGACGAAGAGTTTTCAAACGATTTACACGGGACAAGGTTTAACCACATATACCCAACATAAATTTACTCATTGATCACGAATTGATCACTATTTGACTGAATGTCAACGATTTACACAAACTTGTTTATAATTAAACAACGAACGATTTATAATCAAACTTAGCTACTGGGTCCAAACAAACGTTTTGTCATGATTTGACCGCAACCGGGACAACAAACTGAACATCTCGAACCGTCAACTGTTTTGACAACTGTTTATCATTTTGAACTACAACCGTAACGTTTACGCACCGACAACGCCTGGACGAGCATACAATTCTTAGAACAAGGGATACACAACAAGATTTCCTACGTCGACATTAATACGTCTTAGTCAACTTAGTCTACGCTTTAACGATATACTATTCGAATGTCGATTCGAACTCAACACTTGGTAAACTTTTGACCACAAAACGAAACACACAACTTATTGAACTATGCCACAAGCATACTTAAACTGTTTGAATTGTCATGGCAACTCAGAACGCCACATAAACTACTACTACTGTTGAAACAGACTAAACTATACCGCGAGTATACTAAACTGATTGAACTTCTATGGCAACAATTGAACGCCACGCAAACTATTGTTAACAACATGACTTATCGGAGAACATACGCCGCGGGCGATCCGACTTGATTTTAAATCTCGGGACGAGATTTCTCTAACATGGGGAGAATGTAACAACTCGCAAATTTAAACGCGATTAAATTACTTTAATCACTTGCATTATTAGGCTAATTCCCTACTTGAGTGAATTCACAACACATTTTAGAGGTAAGTCTAGCATAGCCCAACTAGATAATACGCGTAGTATTACGTATTCGTAATTAGTTGCAATCACGTACTGAACAATCTGAAAACAAACGCGACAAAAACATACGACTGTTGGTGAACAAAATTATTTAATAAAATGAAATTATTAAATAACGTAGTAGCGAATAAATATTTTGTCAAAAATATTTACAAATCATTTTATAACGCAAAACGTTAAATTCGTACAATTTAAATAAAACAAGGTTTGAGATTTATAAAAGTTATTAATTTGGTTTCATAAAAAGATCCTAATTGAAAATAATGAAAATGTAATTAAAAACATATTAGTTAAAATAAAATAACATTTAACGATCGGGTAAACAAACACGGGACAAAAACACGGAGGCGAAAAAGGGGACAAAACCCCCTCCCCACCTCCCTTTTCTTTCATTTTCTATCTATCTCATTCTCTCTCTTCTTTACTCTTTCTCCAACTTCTCTCTAAAATCACCCAAAAATCACACAAAAACCTCAAATACTACCACAAAAACGTCACGAATCTTATAGCTCCTTTGGAATAAAACAACCACGGCATCCCGATCTACACTTCTACCTTTTCGGATTTCAAATCCGACACTCGTAAGTTTCCGACAAATCCCGCAAATCTTTAGATTTCAAAGTTATAATTGCTATTTAGTGTTTAATATACTTAGATTTACATGTTTTAGTGTTTTATACAACCGAAAACGTCCGAAATCGACCCAAAATCCGACTTTTTCTTGCTGTTCGTCGAACAGCCTATAGTGCCGCATAGGACCGAAAACAGTATAGCGACACTTCCCTAGTGTCGCTATTAGTGCCGCATACAACCTGACATATACCGTCACTTATCTAGTGACGCTACCAATATTACTATACCGACACTTCTTGAGTGTCGCTAACCTTCGACTGACACATCTATGCGCCACTTACCAAGTGCCGCATAAAATCAGATTTTCCTTTATATACGACACTCCGATAGTGACGCACCAACTTTTCACCCGACACTTCATAAGTGTCGCACTGCTCTTTTTACCGACACTTCATAAGTGACGCATAACAATCTGATCACCACGTATACCGACACTAGCCTAGTGTCGCATAACCACAACAAGTGACGCCCCTAGTGTCGCATAAAACAGGAACTTCACAAACTATTTTTCCACCAAGTGTCGAACTTAACCGGCAACAAATACTCACATATTATACGATACACGAACCATACAAACAATTCAAACATACTTGTTTTATCGAAATGACGATTTCAAACTATCACCAACGAGTCGTATACATTTTCACAAACAACGAAATACAAACATAAACATTAAACAAACGATTTGGACGTGACTTGGTTGTACAAACACTAGCATGGATGATTAGTTTAGACATCCACATACTTATTAAATCTCGTACGTTTAGGACGTTAGGAGATTTCAGACTGTACTTGGGCTTAGGTTTGCTAGCACTCGCACGATTACTTAACTCAACAGGTGAGTTCACAGCCCCTACTTTTACTATTTTAACTGCTTTGAACAGGGGTGGAAAACATAGTCAACTGTTTTACTGATTTACTGATTGCCATAACTGCTTTTACTATATGATTATTTATCATACTGTTTACTCGAACAATTAGAGTACTTGAACTGTCAAACTGTTATACAAACTATCACATAACTGCCTTGTTGGTACAATTATACAAATTGCTTATAACTACGGTCAACTATTACAACTGTCCGTACGACATGGTATTCCAAACAAAAACTATTATCACTATGCGAAACAAATTTGGTATCTTACCGGAGAACGACCGGTACATATTGGTAACTTGTCGGAGAACGACCGACACTAACATGGTATCTTACCGGAGAACGACCGGTACTAACAGTATATCTTACCGGAGAACGACCGGTACTAACAATGTATCTTGTCAGAGAACGACCGACACTAACAAAGTATCTTACCGGAGAACGACCGGTACTAACAGTGTATCTTACCGGAGAACGACCGGTACTAATAATGTATCTCACCGGAGAACGATCGGTGCTAACTTGGTATCTTACCGGAGAACGACCGGTACATTTGGTAACTAGTCGGAGAACGACCGACTCAAACTTTAAAACTACTGGAGAACTACCAGCAACACGTTTTCAAACATATGATTTTGGGTAACGTCCCAACACAACTATTTTGGGCAACATCCCACATAAACTGAAACTTTGGGCGAACAACCCACTGAACTTATACTTTGGATGACGTTCCACTAAACATTACTCGACTATTATGGCAATTACTATTTATGAACGTATTTGGTCCAACTAATGTGACTACAAAACTTGAAACAACAATATACAACATAAAACCTGTGGATTCACTCAACCTAGTTGTTGACTTTTACTATGTTTTTCAGGGAATTAGCTGCGCATGTAAGAATCGCCAACACATGGAGAATTAGGCGACCCGTGAAGCTTTAGGATGCCAACTTTTGGAAAAACATATGGATTTCTTTAGTATAACTGAATTGTTTTTGTCATATTTCAGAAATCTACTTTTGTAAACTTACGACTTTTAACTTATACGATTCGATGAATCGTAAACTTTGTAAATAACACTTTTGGCATCTTAATATATATTGTTCTGTTGTAATCATAAGCTCTGATACGTATGCATGCTTTGTTATTGTGACACCCCATACTTAAACTAAATGCTTCCGCTAAAAAAATTTGGGGGTGTTACAAATGAACCCTTTATTCAACAACTCCTGTATCTGATTCATCATTTCACGTATTTTAGAAGGAGCTAATCTATAGGGAGCTTTAGCTACAGGCGACGAACCAGGAACAAGATCAATCTGATATTCAACTTCCCTAACCGGTGGCAACCCAGGTAATTCATCGAGAAATACTTCCGGATATTCAGAAACAACCGGGACATCAGAAATAGATTTCTTTTCTAATTTGGAATCAATCACATAAGCTAGGTATGATTCACAACCTTTAGACAACGACTTTCTAGCTTTCATCATGGAAATCAGAGGTATACACTCACTATCCCTTTCTCCTCGAGCCACAACGTATGACTCTTCAGAAATTGAGATTCTAATCAACTTATGGTGGCAATCTATACTTGCTTTACACTGACTTAGCCAATCCATGCCAATAATAACATCAAAACTAGGAATTGGCATTAACAGAAATGAAATTGGAAAAGTCTGGCCATCTATCACAATATTAGCTCCAGTCACCGAGGTGGTAACAGGAACCAAATTGCCACTAACAATCTCTACTTCAACAGGTTTAGTGATCAAAGTAGGGTTTAATTTCAACTTATCACAGAAACACACAGATATAAAAGAGCAATTTGCTCCAGAATCAAACAACACACGAGCTGGTACAGAGTTTATAAGAAAAGTACCAGTAATAACATCCTCTGTGTGAACAGCCTCATCGACTGTCATTTGAAAGGCCCTACTTGCAGCTGACGGCGGATTTTTCCGCTTTTGCCCGGAAGATGACGAACTCCCGACCGAAACCGAACCCTGTTTCCCCGCCTCTGGACACTGACCAACCCGATGTCCTTCTTTCTTACACGTCCAACACACGAAATTAGGAAACCTGCAATTCTTGATTTCATGTCCCAATTCACCACATTTGAGACATTTATTCGTCTGTGGGGTACACGGACCAGCATGTCGTGACTTACAAGAATTACACCAATTAGAACCTCCAGATGAACCACTCTTACTACTGGATCGTTGACCCTGTCGATTACTCTGCCACCTCTGTTTCCCTTTCCCCGAGGATTCACTTCTGGACTTCTGAGAAGAAGTATCCCTAGCTTGAAAACCTGAACCTCTCAAATCACTATTAACAAAACGTGCGAGGTTAAAAGCTTGAGATAAAATACTGGCTAATCTCACAGTAGTACGATAATTAGAAGGTAACGCATCCACAAACTGTTCAATCCTAGTTTTCTCATCCGGAACCCACTGCTGAACAAACCGCAGCTTCTCAGAAAACTGTGCTATCAACTCATCAATTGTCATCTTATCAGTCAACTGTAAGTTCACAAACTCTCGTCTGATCCTAGCCATATCAAAGTCCGAACAATACTGATTACAAACAGCTTGATGAAAATCAGGCCATCGAATAACTTTCTTTTGTTGTTGAGTCAAATGCCCTGTGATCGAATCCCACCAAACCATGGCTTCATCTTTTAAACATTGAACTGCATACGGAACCTTAGATTCTTCTTCACAATGTGTTACATCAAATTTTCTTTCCATATCCCTCAACCAGTTTAAAGTCACAGATGGATTTGTACTACCGCTAAACTCCGGTGGTTTACTTGCCATAAACGTTTTAAAAGAACACGTTTTATTTGACTGGAAAGGAGGAACATTACCAAACACAGGTATTTGTTGCTGAGATGACGTAGCTTCAGTTCGTCTTTTAAATTCTCTGAGATTAATCACCTCATCTTCTAATTCGTGCATATAATCATCTCTATTTGATTCTTCAACAACAGGAACAGAAGTACCATCATGACCAGGTTGTTCACCCGGAATTTGTAAAAGAGGAACATCGGTTCTTGAGGCATTGTTAGGGTTGGCGGTCGTTTGCTCGTTATCTGCCATATCTAAAATCATCACAACAACTCAACAATTGTTAATCGTTAGCACCTAACTACTAACGGATTCAAAACAAATGCTAAATCCCATACCCAGGAATGTTTGACATACTACGCTCCAGAATTAGGATTGAACACTTTACAATGCTCAATTAGCCCAAAACTATGCTCTGATACCAACTTAAAACACCCCTCATTCGAAACAACAATATTATATTATTTACACGGAAGCGTATAATTTAAAACATCAAAAACATTGTACATTAAAATAATGTACATAAGTAGTTTATATGTCATCCGTACACCAATTTAAAACTATTAAACAACTACATCAAACGGGGTATTATATTGTTTCAAACTTTAGTTTTGTTACAAAACATGTCAGAGTAGCACTGCAGGTCAAACACTCCCCGTTCCATGAACGTCAAAATCCTGCAACCCACATCCCAAAACATAACCTGCATGAAGTAATTTGAGGGATTAGCACGAAGCTAAGTGAATGAATTTATCACACACAATTCAACTTAGCATAACTACCTGTTTACACCAAACAACTGTAACATATGATTCAACTAGACAACAATATAGTAATGAGGATCGGTGGCTCTGGGGAATACCATAATACCCGGGTGGCTCCCCAAGAACACTTAACCAACCATATCCGTATGGCCATAACGGACGAGACCGATGACTAACAGTTATTATAATCAAACACAGGCACTACGCACAACAAATGAATCAAGTTCCTATGTAATTCATATAATAACCAACTAGCTCAACCAACCAGTTCAACCTGTTGACCTCATTAACAACTGATGCTCGAAGGCCACACATAGCACGTAGATTTATAATCAACAATATCAACTAAATGCAATAACAACATGTCTACGTTCACTTGTTGTAACCAAACGGTCACAACTAAATCAAATGGTGAGTCCTAAATCCACTCACCGATACCTCTGTAGTCACAAACTCAGAATCCAAGTGTCACTTGTCTTTTGGAGGATCTGAGAACAACAATCAATATAAGTTAGTAATCAGGATCATCAATATTTAAATTATATCCAACATAATTCAAGGAACTATGTATATTATTCACATAACCATATTAAGTTCCTAATCATATTTATGGTTCATAATAAAGCATATCAACATATACTTATCAACATTTTACTTTGTAATGACTTAAAATCAAAAAGCTACAAAACGAGTTACTACCCGCCGGGTAGCCCAAGTACCCGCCGGGTACTGAGCTTAACCAGTAGGGTACCCGATGAAACAACCGGGTGAATTAAAATTTCTTGGTAACAGAACTTTTCCACGTTTTAAAGACTGGAGCAGCAGCCGGGTTCCCGGTTTACCCGCCGGGTTCCCTCATTTGGTACACTACCCGTCGGGTACGGGTTCTACCCGTCGGGTACGGGTTCTACCCGCCGGGTAACCACCCCTGTATCAGCATCTTCGTACAGCAAAACCCCATAACCCGATTTTTAGTACCAAACTCACAAAACTCAGCTCCAAATCATCTAATATAATCACAAACATCATATATCATCTAGTACATCATGTATTAACAACTATCAATCAACAATTCAAGTTTAAAACTAATCAATCTATTTATACTTGAATATAAACTTAAGAATTTAAACATCATAAACAACTTACAATTTGAAGATTACAAAGTGATGATAATGATGAAATCAACTCAGATTCATAGCTACAAACTTTGATCTAAATCTTGAAGTGTATAGGTTCTTTAGGTTTTGAAGTATGAGGTTTCAAAGGAAATGGAAATACTTTCCATTTTGGGAAAGTTAAATAAGTCGGCCAAAATATTACCACCGACCCCGTATCCACTTAAAACTAGTCCCCTTTCAATATATTGTCTGGAACCTAGATTCCAATTGCGAGAAACTTATTTTATTCTACCGTCAACTATAGTAAATTACAACAAGCAATAATTTACTATCCACAATAAGTTCCGAAACTTATTTACCTAAATTTCTCAAATAAACAATTAATATCGAATAATTTCTAAAATAATCAAATACATCAATTTAAAACTAGAAATTACCAGACCCGAAGAGAGGATGTTACATGTTTTCACACTATTTACTAATGATGTGTATAAAGCAATTTAATTAACAAAGGTTTCTTTTTCTTTTTTTTTGTAGATGAAGAGCCTTTATATGGATTCATTGATCGGCTAAAAGCAAACTTTTCCAAGATGAAATAGTGCAAGATGATTTTCAAAAAATATTGGACAATATCGTTAAGGCCGACAATCTTATTAACCACATTCGATCACTTGAACATGATATTGACGACAACTATATTGTTGATTTAAACTTCTTCAATAAAATTTAGTCATTCCAACATTATCGGTATTCCAAGTAACATTTCAATTTACATATACAAATATTTTTTTTATTTCAACCTTTCTTAGTTTGAAATTTATTTAAAAATTAGCTTTCTTTTAATTTGTAATTTAATTAAATTGTTTTTATTTAATTATATTATTATCGGCTATTTAGTTACACATGAGGCTCAAGATTCGTTTGTTAGTTTAGAAGAACAAATGGGGCAAATATAGCAACATTAAATGGACATATATTCCAATCTCTATCCTATTCCCCCTTACTATCAATTTGCCCACATTATGAATAGTAACAAATAATTTTACACTTTCTACCCCTTAAAATTTTATATTTTATACCCCTTAAATTGTAGTACTTTTTTATTTTTTACCCTTTATGTTTCAACGTTTTTAAACTTTTTACCCTTAACTTTTAGTGCTTTTTCATTTTCTACCCTTTAACTTTAAAATTACCACCCCTTAAGTTTTAGTGTTTCTCCATTTTCTCCCCTTTAAATTTTAGGTACTTTCCATTTTCTTCGTCTCAACTATCATGGCCTCTCTATTTTATACCCTTTAGTTTTTAACATTTTTCATTTTCTTCCTTTACATTTTAGATTTATTTTTCCCCCCCTTTTTTTTAACTAACAACTTATATATTTTTTTCTCTTTTCTTACAACAAAGTTTTATACTAATTTTACTACGATAAAATTATACAAATAATTGCAAACGATAATTTAAGTTAATATTTTTATGTAGTATTCTATTAAATTTGTATTAGGTTACATTTTTCAATTATACATACATATTAGTATAATAAAAAAAAATAGCATTCCAAAAAAAATACAATTAAAAAATAACCATAAAGAGATTATACCTTCGTCAACTTAAATTTTTAAATGAAATTCATATTGTAGTTTAAGAATTTACTTTTTAACCCCGTCGTAAAGCACGGGTAAAAAATACTTGGATATATCAATTTTAACCTACTATGAATATTACTTATTTTGTCTTATTAAACTAAACTATATATATATATATATATATATATATATATATATATATATATATATATATATATATATATATATATTTAGTATAAGAAACAATATCAAAGGAACATTAACAGGTTGGTGGTTTCTACGTCATGCCTACTTCGAAGTCCACACATGTTCAATTCTGGGGCATTTTTGGTTTTTTCCCCGCTTCAATATTTTTTAGTTGTTGTTATTGTATATTTGTATATATATCAGTATTATATATCTATATTTCCACTAGGTCCATATTAATTTGTTAGATTATATTGCCATTAACTCCGTTTAAATTTATTTTTTTAGTTGTTATTATTGTATATTTGTATATATATCAATATTATATTTCTATATTTCTATATTTCCATTAGCTCCATATTAATTTGTTAGATTATATTGTCATTAACTCCGTTTTAATTTGTTAGTAAATTGATGTATGAATTTTCAATTTCAATGTTATATTTAAAGCAAATATTTTTAATTTTATTATAGTTAAATGGCATAACCAAAAAAACCTTAAAAAAATGCTCTTTTGTACTTGACGAAATACAAAAGATATCGAGTATGACATAATTAAAAAAATATAAATATATACATGTAAATTTCTACCCGGTGCAAATATTATAAGTTTTTATGAATGTATGGTTACTACGGAGTATAAGCTAACATGCATGTACATTGTTAAAAAAAATTAAATACATCAGATATAAAAGATAGGTATTTCTCGATAGTAAGCACAGGCGATGAAATAACCAATTATCATCGTCATCTCTTTAACATACGTACATACGACTTACAAGTATAATTTAGTCATGCTAGATATATCCCGTCGCAACACGAGGGCATTATATATCTTGTTATAATCAATTAACCACAAAACAAACAACAACTAAATTTTAAAAAGTTCCATTTTTTCCGTAAAAAGTTCTCAACATAAACCTCAAAGGATATCTTAAATTCTACATATATCTATCTGTATCTAAAAATATACTAAAATATATGTTTACAAAATCACATGTCTAACATAACATGTAAACTTTTTTCATCACATATTTCTGCCATATTTTTTTAAAAACATAAGGAACGTTTTGGTTTATATACATCAAAATATATATCCTTTCATGGTTTCGTACATACGTAGTATAACTTATAAATATAATCAATATAATGATTCTAGAAAGTGAAACGTTACTTATGGCATGTATTCTTAAGTTACAATCGAAACATTTAGACCCTACTTATTCGATAGCTTTTTTAGTTTTTTTTTTTTTTTTTAAAGAGGGGGGAAAAACCCTATAAAATCGTTAGATCAAAAGTTCTTCAAATCTCCACACTATTTTACCACTAGTAGTCTAGTAAGCATTAAGCCGTGCAAGGCACGGCCCAGGTTCAAAATCGTGAATATTATTTTTTACGATATTATTGTTTTTAAGGATCACCGCTAATTAAAATCAATAAAATCACTTTTATTTCTTAAGCGTAACTACTGCATACTTTGTAACTTAGATTAGTAGCATACACCTTGAATCGTAGATCATGTAAAGAAAAAATTAGCTGTAAGATTTAATAAAAAAATCTAGAAAGCAAGGAAACTAAATTACATCTGAAATTTCACGTTCTTAGCAATCTAAAATGATTGATTGAACTATTAGTTATGCTTTCCTAATAGTTTTTCTATTTAACGAACTCGAAGCTACCACAGTTAAGTAATATGTAAAAATTCCTTGATTGACTTGCACTTCAATATGTACGTAAATTGCTTTAAAAAATGTAATATGGAAATGAGAATTTATGAAAAAATGAACCTTACAATTATTACGTATTACGAAAAAATAATTATATGACAAAGTATCAATTTTCACAAAGTTATTCATAATAAAAGGTATTGTTTCCGATTCGAAAGTTTTTTTTATACAGTAAATAATTTTCTGTGTAAAAATGAACTTTTTAAAACCTTACATTTAAAATGTTATAAGTGATAGTTATCTTTTTGAAAATTTAGAGAGAAATATCTATATTAAGATAGCGAAACTATTTGATAAAAGAGTTAAAACATTTGATCAAGTAATACTACAAAATAAGTTGTATATGTGTTTTGGATCTGCGATCCTAGGTAAGATCGGTCCAGGATCATGGGATCCTTTTCTATCATATAGGAAGGGTTGTAGCACAAAATATACGACTCTTTTTACACGCATGTATGATGTATAGTTACAAAAAAAAAAATAGTATGACCCTTTTCTATATAATTAGATAATAAATTGATAAGACTATAAAGAAAAATATAGATAGAATGGTAAGAGTGTTTGCTAAAGAAAAGAAAATATGATACTATATATGAGATTTGAAAGTATCAAAATAATAGACACGACTACTTTGAAAAACGTTTTTGAAATATTTATTTTACTTTTATTGATACATTGGTTGTTTATGTCTAGGAGGTGATGTATCAAAATTTAATGATCCAAATGTGTTATTAGTTTTAGTATATAGTGCCTTTTTTATATAATTGTATAAGTTCGTGATAGTTGGATGTATGAGTACTTGCTTTTTCAAAAAGAAAAAAAAAGTAGTAATAATAATGGTAATGAAATGAATCGATATATGATGCATCATTTTAGATGTTTTAGATAAGTATAACAAATTAATCAAAAATGATAAATATGTGACTATTAGTAGAAATAGAAGATTAACAAAATGTTAACGGATAGATGAATAAAAAAAGTTTTAAATTGTTGATTCCTCCATCTCAAATCAATTACTCTACTATAAGTTTGTACACAGTTTAAGAAAAGTGGGGATCATTACACTATGAACCAATAAAGTATCATAGTGATAATTGAAAAAAAACTTTGATTGGTTAAAAGTTTGAAATGTACACTTATTTTGGGACAAACTAAAATACAAAGATGAATAATTGATTTGAGATGGACGAAGTGAAAACAATTAGGGTAGATTTTTTTGTAAAAGAAAATTTATTTGGTGAACACGTGGCATAATTTTAGATGCTTACGTGTCCAAAAGTTAGGCATTGTGGGCTTTTTTATATAGTATAGAATAGAGAAGGCATTGTGGGCTTTTTTATATAGTATAGAGATATACATCAAAATATATATAGATTTAAATCAACCACGATTAGTCAATAGTTATCTAACCGATTGAAACTCCCATTTAAAAAAAAAAAAAGTTAAAAAAAAACCCTAAAAATTTAGTCCCTACTTATTCTCTACGATTAAAAAAAAAACTATAAAATCGTAAAAAAAAAAAACCTTCTTCAACTCTCTAGAAAGTTACCATACATGTGAAGAAAATCCTTTTTAAAATAACATTAAAATTTACGGATTACTTTTGATTTAAAGAATACTAGATTTAAGACCCGCGACAACGCGGACGACTCTAAATTTTTATTTCTATTTATTTTTGTAGTTTGTTTTTGAATAATTTTATAAATTACTTGAGATTTATTTGTTAACGTAGTTTATGGATTTATAATGTAATCTAATATATTTTTCCTTTGTATGTTTTTTTTTTTTATTTGTTTAAATTTTTTTGTGTTATGCAAGTTGTATTAAAACATTGACCAAGATACTTGTGTAACATAAACCTCAAACTTTGAGTTACACATAACCTGCTTCATAAATATAGTTGCTCCAAGGAGCAAAACAGAGGATGGAAAAAAAACATTAGTTGGCATCATCAGCACAAATTATCCCAAACCCAATTAGTCTACAACGTTTAACCATATTGAACTGAGTCGAGACAGTTTAGACTTTAGAGTTGTAGAAATAGCAAAATGTCACTCCTAAGGCTGAAAAAAAAGCATCAGCAAAATATATTTGATGTCATTACAAATGCAGCTTCAGCAAACAAAATATGAACCACAATATTAACAGCTTGATCACTTTTTGGTCTAATATAGATTCCACAATGATGAGAGGATGCGAAATTATTGACTAATTTTGTCATATAATAAGGAGAATCGACATAATAGTCGTCCATATATCCCTCTGTCTAGCTCTTTTTCTTATTTATATATGGACAACCACCTTCAAAAGAATCTTCGGGCAGTTTAGATTTTTAATCTGCTTGAAGCATCTTTTCCCTAGATCTTCCTTAAAATCAATGTTCAGGCAGTCACACAAGTCAAATGTTTCAAGTGACAGCAACCATCGAGAATAACCTGCAACCAAAAATGTACCATGTTGCACCACTTCAATGCCTCGACCAAGAGCTTCGGTTGTTGTGGGAAATGTAATGGTCTTTATTTCTTTTTCAATGCCTTTATCTAATTTAAGGGGACAGACAATACAGAAAACTCAAATTTTTATTTCCTGTAATAAAAATAATACACTCATAAGAGTTGTATGGTAAACACAATCTTAAAAAGTAGAGCAATTTTGACCTATCTACTATGAATGGATCGATTCAAGTTATGTTTTATCTCTAAAGTGAATTAGTAAATTATTTAGTAAAATTACTAAAACGATACAGGTCAAATGGGTCGAAATTCAACCACTGGTTTTTCTACTGTAAGTCTGTAATACTAAATGTTTCTGTAATCATATCTAAAACACAACATATTTTAAACGAACGATAGATTCATAAGCTTGGACAAAAAGGATTTCATATCGGCCTAAGTACCCAACCCATTACACAACAACCCATTTATGCCATCTCACATGAAATGAAGGATTCGTACCAATAATGTATCATGCAATTTTTTCTGTAAAGGCTTCTCCCTCGATAAATTTCGATTCTGACTCCATCAAACGAATTTGTAAATTGGCATTAACTATTTTCTATTCTTCATACCCTATTCTAGTCTCAATCGACAACAAATCTCTAAACATAATTGTTCCCAAAATTGTATCAAATACCTCCAATTTCTTCTCTGCTGTAGCAAGTTGCTCCTGCAGTCTTTTAATTGTGTCCGTTTGTAAAGAACATGTTGCCTGAAAGAAAGAACATACGATAAGTATTGCACGAATTATTAGATACATATAGCAGCGGTAGTTTTAATTCATTTACTAAGAATGGGTCGATTTGGCTTATGTTCCTGCAAAGTTTGAAATTAGTCAACATAAATAAGTTAGTTATTAAAATACAATAAGCAATCTTTTATATGACAATCCTATTGCTAGTCAAACAGTATGGTAGATATAAAGTGATCACCTAGCTCGGCAACATTCATGATACGAATATTGATAGTTTGTGCTCCATTCCTTCTGCAATTTGACTTTGATTGAATTTCGGACATTCTAGCCCAAATCTGAGCACATAATATATACATATGTAAACAAAAATTAATGTTAGAAAACTGCATACTCACTAATAGATCGATAAACGCTTTAATGGGCTATCTTCTCTCATTCTTATGTATTCGAAACCCATGGCATTCACATCATTCAACCTTTTAGCATGTTAATAGCACAAATCAAAAACTCGATTTATTTTTTCTTTTGGCAATTTGACCCATTGATATGTAAATGGGTCAAAATTACCTCCTCTAAAGCAATCTTCAGAAAAAATAAACGATCGATCAGTTTTGCAATTAACCCATTGATATGTAAATGGGTCAAAAATTGCCACCCCTAAAGCAATTAATTTTACCTCCTTTCCTCAGATTTCACCCCCCTCGGTATGTGGAAACAAAGTGACACGTATAAAACACACTTCTATATACATTGACCTTACATCATACCCGAAAAAGGGGCTATTCAACAACAATGTTGAATATCAAAATTATCAGTTTTTTTATAAACCAAACCTGCAGCACAGTTTGGGAACCCACCTATGAAACCATAGTGTGGTAGCTCATGAGCATAAGCTGATGCAAGTGCAGCTTGCAAATCACGAACAACATTAGGGACTGTGGCATTACACTTATGTCCTAAAACACAAGGAATCCAACCTGATTCACTTTTCGGTACATCCTTATGTAAGAAACTAATTTATTCATGATATCAATTGTTGGAGCACTTAGGAAAGGTGATTCAGATTGACAAAGATTAATCCAAGGATGTAAACAATCAAGATAAGCATTGATAAAATTAGAGCTAGACTTTAGCTTGAGAACGACAAACTCGTTTATTCATAAAGGAAGCATGAAAGTGTGGATCACCTTATTCACAAGCAATAAAACCCATCCAGTTCAAAAAATTCACAGCCAGCTGCAAAACTTGGACATTGTCGGCAATTAAAAGGCCTCGTAAGTCTCTTTAGTCAATAACTACTTTATTACTAAAACAATATCCTGATTATATTTGACACAATGACTACGTATAAGAAAAGGTAGTGTTATATATCAACTTAAACCGATACATTCAACCACTACAAAAATTACCAAATACCCAGCGCATTTACTTTGTCCCTTAGCAAGGTAAATTAAAATGATTGCAACAATGCTATAGCGAAACCTACATGGATTGAAAAACATATACCATAAACATAATGCATGCTATTAAAATGTTCGAATTGGTAGTACCTGGTTGATTGTGGAGTGGTAAGTACTAAAGAAATTAATTAGCTGATACGTTTTATAAAGCAAGTGAAAATCCATTGTTAGATCCATCATGAGCTTGTAAAGCATAGCATAGATTTATAACGGAAAAAATATAAGTTGGTAATACTTTACAAATAAAGGTTATAAAAATACCTCAATCATTCATTGCAATGAACTCTACGCATATCCAACCAAGCATTTCATGATTCGCATGTAGTCATGTACTGTAATTTTTGCCCTACATGCCCAAGTGACCAATTTTACTACATCAAGTAATAATCAAGTTTGGTTGCTCGATGAGCATCCAATATACGAAGCAGATCCCTGCCATATCTAGCATTCACGTTTTTTTTTACGAAAGTTTCAAGTAAGAAAATAGATTAGATCAGTTGTTGTGATATTGTCTCTATCAATAAAGTATAATAATGTAGATTTTTAACATCATGAATGATCCAACACAAATGAAATCTACTCATTTATATTGTAGCTTACTTTTAAACCTCGTATTATTTCAATGATGGAATTATGATATAAAAACCTGATGTGTAAAAATACATTTCAATGAACAATTTAGTATTATGGAACACAATATCTAAGTTTTTTAATGTTTAATATTTCAAAAGATGAACACCGTTAGAAAGAGATCATCAGTTTTCTGCAAGATATTAGCTTTGTTTATAGCTAAAACTCGTACTTAGCCAACCTGAAAGTCACTTGAACGACCATCAAAAACACAAGAAGCATTAATAAATTAATTATGCAGAAAAAATATCAAACAAATCCCATCTCAAATTCTCTATACCAATCAACCTTACGTTATACCTTTCTTAGTGCACATAAGCCATGTAAAAATCTTATCAATTCTCCCTTCTCTTTAGTTAGATCGATTCCATTTGAAGCTGTGTATGAACAGTACCTGACGATTTATTACAAAAAAAAAACAGTACCTAATGGTTTTTAGAAGGATGAGATAAAAATCAATTCTCATAAAAAAGAAAGCATTAGATAACTCATACCCTCTTACATCAGTCCATCATATGTTCATCGAATTGTAAATCAGAAAGAAAAGTTGTAGATGGTGGTGACAGAGGTGTGATTTAGGTGGAATGATTTAGGAGAGGCGGATTGGGTGGATGACATAGGGGCGATCTCTACCCCTAAATCCGATGCATCAGAAGGTGAGGGAGATATTTTAGGGATATCTACGTAACAAAGATTAGGATTAGTTATGAAAAGATTTTTTTATTATTATATCCGAAAATTTTAATCATGAAAAATATTATTATTCATTTTTTTTAATTATTATGGCTAAATTTTTTATGAAAACCTAATCAAATATTGTGGGGGAGTTATCTATCTTGATGGAAGATTCCTTCTATCTTATTTCCTTTATTCCGTATACTGTTTTTTTATTAACAATATAAATATAAATATGGAATATATAATATAAATATGATATAGGGGGTTAAGTGTAACTAACAACGAATTAATCTTGATCATCGGATCGATTTTGGAAAAACCAATTAATGGCTGAGATTTCTCCATGGTATTTTGGTTTAAGTATATTTTATAGATTAGACTTAAATAATTATAAATCTAAAAAATAAAAACTAATCGTTACACATACCTACAAAACTTAACCCTTTCATTTCTATATTCTTAGACACCTCCAATACAACAACATAACGTTCGGATTCAAGCAAATGACTATTTCAAATTATACGTATATTAATGAACTATGGTGAGGATACTAAATAGATAATAACAATTGTATAAAGACAATTAGGAAGCTCGCGCATTCGCGGGTCCTTCACCTAGTATATATATATATATATATATATATATATATATATATATATATATATATAGTGGGAGGTTCAAATGAGAATCACTTTTAAGTTGAGAACTTTGAGAACCACAACAAATACGTGTTTGTTCACATGTGATTAACTTCAATCATATGTGGACATCGATGTACGTTAGATTGAAAAAGGAAAAAGTCAAAAAAATCATAAATTTACATCTTAAAACACATTTTAACCGATTTGTTCATATTATCGTTCACATGTGAACATATATTTGTTTTTTTGTGTTTTTCGATAGAATTTTATGATTTTTTTGACTTTTTTCTTTTTCAATTAAACGTACATCGATGTTCATATATGATTGAAGTTAATCACATGTGAACAAACACGTATTCGTTGTGGTTCTCAAAGTTCTCAACTTTAAAGTGGTTCTCATTTGAACCCTTCCCTGTATAGTTTTATATATATATATATATATATATATATATATATATATATATATATACTAAAAAAACTAAGGTTTGAATAGCTGATTACATGGATGTGTTTGAGCCTTGAGGAGATCACGTGGTTTGTAAGTCATGGTATTCTTTGATATGGTAATATCAACTGATTATTTTGTTAAACTTCATCTAAAACAACAAAATCGTAATCATAAACGTAAACATGGAGATTTAAGAATTCAATGATATCGGAATATCGATTTCCCACAAATTACTGTTGATAAGTTTCATTATTTTCATATTTTGTATGGTTGGTTCCTCCGATGGCCATGTTTGCCTCTCTCTCCTTTTGATGCTGCATTTATAGTAACTAATCCTTCGATTCGAGAGGTTAAGAAACTGTCAACCCTTCCTTACGAGAAGAGGACCAAATTATGTTGGGTTTTGGTTATGATTTTTCAATGGATGATTACAAACATCAAATCGTCTTTCAAGTGTTAAGTTTAAAATCAAATAAATAGAAATTTGTTGGGGAGAATTTAACTTATAATACTCATCATTTTGATGAACTGGGCTTTTAAACAACGAGGCGCTTCATTGGTTTTGGATGACATGAAGAATAAGAAGTAAGTTATTAATTATTTTTTTTTATCTAGGGAGAAATTTAACGAAATCTCACAACCTGATGATAAGTAATATTTATGGGATCGTAGAAACAGACTAGGGACGTGGACATTTGAAGAATGTCCGTGCATACTCTATACCCGTAACACTAATATTAATTATTGCCAAACATGGGTGATGAAAAACTACAATTCTTGGCAACTACTCAACTAAATAAGGAAGTATTGAATCTTAGTTTTTAAATGTTTCTAAAAATAAAGTACCAACATGCATTATATGTAAAATAGATAGACAGGGTAAAAACTTGTGGCTCGGCCCCTAGTCTAGCTCGGGGATTTTTTCCTGAGTTCATTCAGTGTTTTTTCATCCATTTTGATATTCTCGCAGTTAAGATCCGGATTTTAATGTTGATTGATTGTAGTTATGAAACTTGTGTATATATAAGGTGATCTTGAGACTATCTAGCGACTTGCTAATAGTCGATTATTAATGAAATTTCTTTGTCTTAAAAAAATCATTTATAATAGAAGTTAAATATCATAATTAGCTTATGGCTCAAAATGTAGTGTATTGTAGATGGTAGATATACTAGGAATACTATCACAATCCTACAATAATTGTTTACCATGTAAAGCCATAGGTTGTGTTTGTTTCCACTAGCTAGTCCATTACTACGAAAAACGTTATCTACAATACTCTAAAAGTTGAGCCTTGAATGTAATAATGGTTATCTACCACTATGATAAATGATAGTAAAAAAGATATTAAATCATGGTAAAAAGATATTAACTTATGGATGGACTCATGAGTTAAGTCATGTATGTATGTATCATTTACTCATTTATGGTAAAAAGATAGCTTTAATATCTTGAGCTATTCTAAGAAGAGAGTTAATGACGGTTGAGTTTTCCTTACATTGAATGACACCCTTCAAAATGATTTTTTAATATGATCTACGAGTGATAAAATGTAGTGTTTCAGTTCATGCATCCTTTCATTTCCTATGTATTAATAAATTCAATTGAAAATTATTTCAAATAATTATAATTAGAGGGAGAGTGAGAGTGAGAGTGTATATAAACCAACTTCTCTACCCTTCACCATATCCATTGCTAAAACACAATCTACTTGCAAAAGTAAAAACCTCGCCTTCACTTGAAAATTAATCGCACTCATGTGTGTGTTAGAATTGAAGAATTATTTTGTTTGAATAAGTTGTGAGTTTATATGTGTTTTTCTCGGTGGATAATTCAAGAAAAGGCATCATATTTGCACGATCAAAACACTACAAATAAAGATGGGTAAAAACACACTCGCACACATTGAAGAATCGTGTTCTTTGAAGATGAACAAGAGTTATTTAGGTTTATATGTATATTTTATTAAATGATTGAATATGAATAATGTGATAATGCGTTAAGGTTCTTAAATCTTTTGAAATTTCTTTGTAACAATTTCATGATAGCCTAGATAACATTTTTATTTTTTATTTTCAGGATTTACAAAAGTCATTTGCACTAATATTGATTGTAATTTATTTTATTTTATTATTATTTTATTTTATTTTTGCGCTAGGTGAATTCTATGTAGATCAATTATTAGTTGCATGTTAGGGTTTTAGTAGATTTAACGGATTAGGTTTTGTTGATGCGAACTTCTTTTGCAATGGGTGTTTGGATATTCAAAGTTTATGAAGATGGCATATGCTATAATTTGTTCTATTGGATATATATTTTCCCTCGAAAAACTATATATATTAAAATCATGCAACCAAAAAAGGAGAATGTCAAAACTCATAATACAAAAGAAACAATAAGTTTGCAGGAAGAAAACCCAACCAAAAAAGCAATACAACTTGAGATTCAAAGCCGCGATGTTGTTTAAATATTGACAAAAACGTCTCAATTAGATAATCCAGATCGTTCTATTAGATATATTTGAATAGGGATGGCAAAAAAATCCGAACCCGATGGGGATCCCCGAACCCCGCACTTTTGGATCGGATTGGGGATTGCTTGGGGTTGGGGTTGGGTAGTATCATCCCCGTCCCGCTCCGCCCCGATATATATATGTATATATAATAATTAAAATATATGTATATATAATAATTATTCTATATTTATAAATAACTAATATCATCGATAAATATATTTATATATAACTTTTTGAATTACAATAATATTTACAATGTAGTAATTGGTCTCTTCGAGTACTGGGTTACGATTTAAAGAGCCAAATCCTCAATAAGTTACCCCGATAAGACCCTGTTGGACATTGGGGTAAGCAATTCCCCGGATGGACCGCCCCGATAATACCCCGCTGGGGTTTGAGGTGGGGATGGGGATTGCTTAGAATAATGGGGGTGGGGTTGGGGCTGACACCCCCGCACCGAACCCGCCCCATTGCCATTCCTATATTTGAAGGTATGATTTTCGGAATACAAAGTGTATTGTTAATTTTGCATGTATAATATTTAATTATCCATTTAGAACGTACACTCTATTCTAAATAAACGTTATTATTTCTTACAAACATTTAAATGATATATGTGTATCTAACGCTGTACTCCGTATTACTTTGATAGTATACATGTCAAATAGATAAACATTAAAAATATAATATCTTGAGGCATGACTACAATTATTGCAAGACAATTTTGTGAAGTGGCACCTATAATATTAAGAATATGGTTTCAAATTTAATGCAAAGTTGAAAAAATAACGAGTAGTTGTTATGAATGTTGGATTAGATTTGCCAATTAAAAAGTTCAATTGTAATTTGTAGCACCAACAACTACGAATATAAATGTATATAAAATCTTTCCTATATTCATGAGATTTTTCCCATGTAATAAATTATGAGTGTTAATTGCTTAATATTCGTGATTGCCTACTTTATATTCCTCAATGGTTGAATATAAGAGTTGGTACTACAAATAATTATCAAAACATACATATACGAAGCTTGAAACAAAACAAAAACCGTGCATCGCACGGGCTATGCCCACTAGTATATATTGTAATTAAATTAAATTAAATTGTTGTTACTTTAATTTTCCGGCCCTATAATACCCTTATTTTGGTAAAAGATAATCCTGAAATATTAACTAAATAGATAGATATCAAATCATTTAAAATAATATATCAATTATATTTTATAACAGATTACGATATATATACAAACAAAGAAACAAATCCTATCTATAACAATTTTAATCTACAAAAATGTATACATCAATATCAATTTTGCAGGTCTTAATACTATACAAATTATAACACTTGCTTAACATACTAATATATATACTAAATATATATTTATTTCATCTTATCAAATAATTAAAAAATAAAAATTTTAATGTATAAAATATAATTAAAAGACACTAATGATATGGTCAAAGACCGATCACCAATGTATTCTGGGCTTAAGATGGGCTTTTGATGTTTTTGGGCCGGTAGGGCTTTAATCGGAATATATGTATGCCTGCAAGTCACAACTATTTATTTAACCTAAATAATTCCTAACCAACGATTATGGTTTGTAATGGCAGATGACATGGATGTGTTTGAGAAGATACTTGCAAGATTGGATGTTGAAGATGTTCTCCGATGCAAGAGTGTGTGTAAGTCATGGAAGTCTTTAATATCAACTGATTATTTTGTTAAAGCTCATCTAAAACATGGTTACAATAACAATCGGAAACTTGGACATTTAAGAATTCAATTACGTCGGGATATTTTCAAGTCGTATGTGGATTACATTTCCAGAATGGTTGGTTCCTCCAATGGCCTTGTTTGCATCTCTCCCGATTCTGTTGAAATTTTGGTAACTAATCCTTCCACTCGAGAGGTTAATAAACTGCCACCTCATCCTTACGAGGGCAGGAAGAAATTATGTTGGGGTTTTGGTTATGATAATTCAACGGATGATTACAAGGTTGTTGTCGGACTCAATGAATCTGACCGTCATATGCGCTTTCAAGTCTTAACTTTAAAATCAAATAAATGGGAATTTATTGGAGACAATGACAAGAGCTTTGCTTATAATTTTAGTCATTGTGGACATGGTTTCTTATACAATGGGGCACTTCATTGGTTTATGGAAGATGTGAAGAAGAAGAAGAGAGTTATTCTTTCTTTTGATTTATCTCTAGAGATATTTAAAGAAGTCCCGCAACCTGATGATGTGAACTATGTATGTGATGATAGTAACATACTAGGGACATTTGAAGAATGTCTATGCATATTGCGTAGATGCTATAAGTGCATCACGTCCCGTACTTGTACGCATCTCCAAATATGGGTGATGAAAAACTACAATTCTTGGCAACTGCTCCCACGTGATTATGAGGGTAACAAGTATGTTGATGCTACTAGTACATGCTTCCTCGGTTGTGATCCCTACAACACTTGGCGTTTATGTATCGACGATAAAGGTAATATAGATTTGTCTTGGAAGAGTTGGTGCAATATTGTTTCCCCTATATTTGTCAGGTCCCTAGTGTCCCCCTATGCACAAGACAAAGAGGAAGGAACACAAGAGGAAAGGTAAGGTGGTCTCTTATTATGCATGCGTCTTTCTTTAAATAAGTGATGGTAGAGATGATACACTTACTTATGCCTTCTGATTACTTATATCAAAGTATGTATATTGTTTCTGATGCTATGCTTCCTAAATTCAGGGTTTTTCTTTTGGTTGGAAAACCTTATTTATATTCTGCCATTTCAAAGGATATTTAATAAGAATGTTTCTATATAATTATATATTTTACTAATTGTGTTATGACATTGCGTATTGTATTGTGACATTTCTTGCAGTTTTTTCGTTTCTTTGCCAAGTCAGAAGGGAGAGTACGCGTGGTCTTTTTTACAAGCAGGGCAAGGGCCTAGTGGGGCAGCAGATCAGTGGCCAAATGAGGTAGCAGACAAGATTTCAGTTGCAGCAAACAAGATGTCAGCTGCAGCGGACAAGTTGTCAGCCGCAGCGGACAAGTTAGCCGCTGCAACAGAGAAGATGGAGGAGGCCACGGCAAAGTGGTGGTGGTAGGAGCTGTAAAATGGCTAGGAAAGAGAAGTTGCAACTTGAGTTTGTTTCTTTGAACATTACTTTTGTTTCTTTGACTGCTGTAATGAAAATGGATCAAATATAGTGCATAATATGTGATGGTGATTCTGGCATAATGCTAAGACATATATGGGAATATTTGTTTGGCTTTAATATACATTATAGTTTGAATTTTGATTGTTATGCTAGTTCAGTTACGAGTTATGAATTGGCTTTTGGATTAATGATTCTTAGGTGCAGATTGTATGTTACTGTGTAAGTTGAGTACATGCTTGCCCTATATTTGTCAAGTCCCTATTACCCCCCTATGCATAAGACAAAGAGGAACTAAACCAATAAGGAAAAGTAAGGTGGTCCCGAAACCCCAAACTCCCAACCCTAAACCCTAACCCCTAAACCCCAAACCCTAAACCCTAAACGCTTTATAAAACTCTAAACCTTAAATCATACTAAACCCTAAACCCTGCTAAACCCTAACACTAAACTATGCTAAACCCTAACACTAAACCATGCTAAACCCTAACTCTAAACCCTAACCCTAAACCCTAAATCAAATGTATAATCAATCACTAACACAAGTGTTACTAATATGTAAAACCCACCAAAAAATGAAGAAAAAAAGTTCGTCGGAAGTATGCCTTGATCGACGGCAAATCGAAGAGGATAAAACGCTGAAAAATATGGTGCAATTTTCATGATTTTTCGACTTGTCGTTTGTGGGATATTTAATTTTTAAAAACGTGGATGAGAGAGAAAAAAGTGACACATGGCATATTGTGGTTGGTTCCCTCATTCTCACACAAAATAAATGGTCTCAATTGAACTCTTCTCTTAATTAATAATGTTTAATACTTGCAATACTTTTAAAATCGTAGATTATACTACTCTATTATAGACATCCAAGTATGTAAAAAGAATGGAAATTGACAAAAGTTTTGATCAACCTTGATAACAATCTGCTGATACGCTTGTTCACGGCCCAACTATCAGTCCTGGCCCAATAATTAGCTGACCGTCAACCTCCAGCCCAGTTTTTAGCCCACTAACATCCACGATCACTCCATTGGATCCAATATGTGGCCCAGCATCAATTGGTACAACCGTACAAATCCTATATCTATACACTAGATCGCAAACCCGTGGCATTGATTAATTAATTAAATTAAAGGTAATGATTTTAATTTAACTAAAATAGAGGGACTTAATTGATTAATTAAGTTTGATTTAAATTGATGATGTGATAACCATGTTTCCTATATATAATTTAAGATTTATTCATTCTTGTTTTGTTTGATCGTACTTGCTCAAATGATCGAAAACATTTTTAGAGTTTACATGCAATTTGGTAATTAAGTTACTGAGTTATGACCTGAAATACTTGTGAATTTATCTCTGAACACATGAATTCCTAACTTTTGTAGGAGATCAATAGATCTTATGCAGAATTCGACATTCATGTTCGAATTTATACTTTAGGAGTACGTGGTCATATCGTATATTGGGTTCTTTTAAGTACTCTTAAATCATTAAACCTTCAAGGTATCATACACAATAACCGAAAAACCGAATGATTGGGACGAGAAGACATTGTTCCTAATTGTACTCCTCGCGTATGAAATCAAAAGAAAAACAAAGCCACAATGTTGAGCTTGTAGATGCACATCATAACAAGATATTTATATGTTTTAGAGATATAGACGTCATCCTCAATATGCACAAATGGAGAAAACGCATATTAGACATTTAGAGTTTAGTCACTGATTTGTATTTTGTTACAACTAATATTTATTGCTTCACTTCAAATTAAACATGAACGTAACCTTCCCTGGTGCGGGATTAACAACGTAAGATGATTTGGAAAAAATTGTAGCTATTCTAAAGAGTAAAAACTTCACAGGGATTAACTTTTCGGTCTTATGTCATGATTTGGGTTTAAGGATTAGATCTGAGGTAACTGTAGTATTATCAGAAAAGAAGAAGCCATTTTTAGTACTGGACTCTTACTAGCACAATGCTAACTTTATGAAATCCGCACTTCGATCTTTTGCATTCTACGCTCACACAAGGTTTTCAGGGTTTATTTCATCAGATGATGAGTCGTCATCATTGCTAAGCCTCAATCTCTTGAAAGCTTTTAACAGATTTTATGATGTTCCGCCTCTAAATCGTTATAATTTTTTAATATGCATATTGAATTATTTAAGCACCAATTATATGTTTGTGTAACAGTTTTACTATCCCTTATACTTCACTGATGCCAAGGATACTGGTTTACAACACAGGATGGGTATACAAAGTTTTCGTGTATAGAGCATCTACTTGAGTGAAGTGTGCTAAGCTAATCCAACCACATTTTGATGGCTGCATTTTCCATTTTTTCGGCAACTAGTGCAAACTTCTCAGCAGCTGCAGCCAGCTTCTCAGCTGCTGTAAAAAGCTTCTCAGCAGTTGCAGGCCATATGTCGGGTTGCTCATTGGCTGATGAAGCAGCCTTAGCTTTTGTCAACTTTTCATTTGCAGGAAACTCCAAGTCAGAAACAGATTTGTATGCAGTAGCCTTAGCTTTTGTCAACTTGTCTTTTGCAGGAAACTCCAAGTCAGAAACAGATTTGTATGCTCCACATTCAGTGATCGGGAAATACTATTGTAAAAAACCAAATCAATTAATACAAGAAATTTAAATTTGTAAAATACAATTCCAAAAGTAGAAAAAGTAATAATCTACCTCAGAAAATTCACTATAGAGTTCACGATCCTTAACAAAAAGGAAAATACCATGATTCTTCAGACAATCAGAGAAAATACTTTTTGACCTTAAACAACCCTTAATGCAATTAACCGAATCTGATCGGCTGTTACACACACAGCTGCAATTAATCAGATATTTATCAGTAACATGCAGTTTTCTTTAATCGGATATTTATCAGTACCATGCAGTTTTCTTAATGAAAATGTATAATTTAGATAGAACTACTTACTCAAGTTTTTCAGAAGCTGATTCAAATGTTGCAAACTCTTCAACTGATTCAGTCAGATTCTTGAAAGTGCAATCAGTATATACCAGCTTAAATTGACTGCCCACCAATGCCTTCATGTAACTTTTCAAACCAAGTCTCTGTGTAAAGTTGAGATGCTTGTAGTAATCCTCATCAATAAACATCAGGTATGGTGGAGCAAAATCAGGATGACTCGCAAGGAATTCCTAAACAATAAAACACAAGATCAGAAGATGTCACTCACATATGTCATCATTAGATTTAAAAACATACCAGAAGAAAAATTAACAAGACATACGCACAAAAACAACAAAATAGCTAAACAAAACTCATACATCTAGACATACACATACAAAATTGAATTCCAAATAACCCACCAAATAACACCTACAGATCCATTTAACATATCAGATGATACTTATTTAAAGTCATATACAAAATCAGAAATAAGCTTCTTCTTCATGAAAACTTTGAAATACAGAATATGAGTTATAACATTTGCTGGCATGATGCTAATAACATCATCATCTTCTGGTGCCGATTTGGATGCTTTTCGAGTCCTATTAACCTTTGCCATCATAATTCTAAGGGAATAGACATGCATCATAAGTATCGATTAAATCTCATATTCTGTATTTCGTTTACAGCTCATTCTTTGAAAAGAAGAGCATCTCTATAAAGCAGAAATTAGCTTAACATAATTAACGAAAACGAAGAAGAAATATGAATATAACATTAGCAAATCCAATTCAGAATCAAATATGCTAAGCAGTAACATATAAACCTAAATAGATACAATATCATATACATATTACTGATTGCAGAAACAGAAATAAGCTTAACATAATTAACGAAAAGGAAGAAGAAATATGAATATAACATTAGCAAATCCAATTCAGAATCAAATATGCTAAGCAGTAACATATAAACCTAAATAGATACAATATCATATACATATTACTGATTGCAGAAACAGAAATAAGCTTAACATAATTAACGAAAACGAAGAAGAAATATGAATATAACATTAGCAAATCCAATTCAGAATCAAATATGCTAAGCAGTAACATATAAATCTAAATAGATACAAAATCATATACATATTACTGATTACAGAAACAGAAATAAGCTTAACAAAGATTAACGAAAACGGAGACGAAATACTCACCGTGATTTTGGAATCCATTGTTGTTTGCAGAGAAAGCTGGAAACGTTATTGTGTGCGGATAGGTTGTAATTGAGTAATTGTGAAAAATGGAGTGTTATAGCAGAGATTGTTTGTTAAAAATAGGCGGGAAATTTATTTTGACGACGTTGAGGGAAGGGGCTCCATTTAACCCATAAGTTAAGTCTACGGGCTTCATTAAGCCCGAAAATTTTAGCCCATTGAGTAGTCAGTAGATAACGGGCTTATAATAGAAAGAAATCAACATAAAAATTTTGAAATAAAAAAAGAAAAAGAAAATAAACAAAACTTGATTGCAGAACAATCGAATGAAATAGATAAACATTAGAAATTGATGGACATATTTTAAATTATGGATACAAATAACCAACTTTAAGTAAAAATTTCGAAAAAACTTTTAAACATAACAAACTTTGCAGATCTAGAAAATTTGAGAAATAAATAAATAAAAATAAAAACTTTGTAGACAGGTTGCAAAAATTGTTAAAAAAAGAAAGATAACCTGAATCCTTAAACCCATTTTCGATTCTTCTAATAGGAGCTTTTTTAATTTCTTGATACGAATCCATTTGCAGAAGCAAAACTTTACGTTTGTGTGTGTGTGTGGGTAAACGAGAGAGAGGGAGAGGGCTAGAGAAGAGAATAACATTGTGTGATTACGGATTAGGGTTTGCTTTTATAATAGGGGGTGGTTGGGTGGGTAGTTGGGTATTTAATTGTTTTTATTGAAAATGGTAAATATATTTACCTTTTACTTTGTTTGAGAAACCGACTTTTTGCACGCCTAATTTGCCATCATCGATGCAGCTTGCCTGCGTTATCTTTTTGACATGGCCAATGATCTCTTACCCAAGTGGTAAAAGTGAGGTGGGAGGCTTGCCTTCATTGAGGTCTGGGGTTCGAGCCCAGGAAATGGTGTATGAGGGAATTAAATTTGGCCGTTCAAAAAAAAAAAAAAAAAATTAAATAAATTACAAAAGGTGTTATAAGCAACATTTTTTTAATTTACTTACCAAATAGTTTTATAAGCAACATTTTTTTATTTACTTAACAACTAATAAATAAACTATATGTTATATTATTATCATTTATTTATATATAAAATAAACAAGAAAACAAAATGATGTGTGTGTACAGCACGGCCCACGAAGATAGTCGACTACTTGAAAAATCAATGAAATAACATATTTATAAATTAATCGAATTTTAAAATGATAAAGAGTTTAGAGAAGTAAACTACATTTTGAAGTTTATTGTGATGAACTTATAAAAAGACATGACATCAAATCTTGTTCTTGAAGTGTTCCATGTAGTTTGTTATACAAGCATGCTTAGGTTGGTTTTGTAAAAGTGAACCATGATTAAACGATAATGAAGTAAGACATCGAAAGATGACGTGTTCATGTTTAAGGTATGAACATATTCAATATTAATGAAACGTGTGAAATTGCATGCAGACTTGTGATTTAATTTAGAAATCGTGACCTTCGAACTTGTGCTTTAATTTTTTATTGTTGTTACTAAAATTATGATATATTTTAGTTTATAAAACTTTTACTATTTCCAAAATTCAAATAAATGAGTTGGTGTTAAGTTTACGCATATGCAGAAGAATCACTTCATTTACGTTTCAAAATTCCAATAGTATCAAGTAAACTCCATACCTCTTCTCACTTTGATTTAATTGTCTCCACATGCAAAAGATGCAAACGACAAACAAGAATACGTTGGGAATAATATAATAAATGAATTTGCAAAGTATGAATATGGTAACAAATGTACTCAAATATAGTTCGGACATCGACTACAAGTTTTTGATTTGTTATGAGCTTTAACTACCAAACTCTTTTATGTAATTAAGGAACAACAAATATCCCTTTATCTAAAGAATCATTATTTTATTTGTGGAGTGAGTCATCATGCAAACACCAAAACACTTATTACGTCTGTTAAGAAAAAAATCATTGTAGCATCTCAAAATTTTGCGGGTCTTAAACTAGTAATCTATAAATTTGAAGTCATAATAACAACCCGACTCCACCGTTATCACTTATCAGTCACACTATCAATTCAATAATCATCTATTAGAGTATACAATATGAATATATTTAAATTGTCACACAATTGCATAAGCGAATAACCACGTACATATAATTAGTTAAGATTAGAATTGTACCTTTTAGCAGAGCTCCAATAAACTATAATTAAATAGTTGAGGGTTTAAAGTAAAACCCCTCTACGATCGCACACACGACAGCAGCTCAATCCGTATGCTAGTACTCCGTTCCGTCCTTTTGGTCAAACCACAAGATGACAAAAAACAAAACCTTTTGGTTTTATTCGGATGACAAAACCGAATAGTAAGAGAGAGATATTTTTAATTATATTTTTGTTAGGGTTGTTTGTCGCTCTATTTATAGGGTACGGGTAACTTAGGGAATAAGTTTAGGGTTTATATAAAACCCATGGGCCGGCTTCTAATAGGGCTTTCTGGAATGTTCCAGAATTTTAACTTTTTCCAATTACATTCAAGTCCCTCTCTTTTAATAAAACGTACAATTAACATTTTAATAACGTTTTATTTATTTACTTGTGAACGGATTAATTAATATATCTCACATTTATATTAATTAATTAAATTGAGCATAAGTGTCAATACGTGTGACCCCGTAGGCTTAAATATATTTCGGACATGCGTTTATTTATTACGTGGTCATATCCCAACAACTCCCACTTGAGCATGTCATTAATAAAGGCAATGATATTGGTAAGCGTCTAGCAACACGTCAATGCACTCGGAAATGTTTAAGTATAGTTTCTTAAAATATATTATAGTTTCTCAAAGTATAATATAGTTTCTTAAAGTATAATCAAGCTTCTTAAGAAAATGATTTCAGTCTTTACTATCCCTTTGTTTCAGATACCGTGTTAAATATGGATATGAATCAATGTCATTCCATAAGTTAACGATTATGTTTCTCATTTCTATAATCAATCAAGATTACCAAATCAATCGAGACAATCTAGAATTCAGTTGGGTACGGTCGTACACACATCTTAATTAATTCTAATGAGGGGCCCAGTGGTATCATACTTCAATAGCTAATTGAAGGAACAAATCCTATCTTGACTACACGTGTCAGTCATGTACTTCACTACACTTCTGAAAATAACCTTTATTACCACCTTATTCAGGATAGCTAGAACTATATCAAGAAATGCAATCCATACACGCAAGACCTACTTGCATCTCAAGTCTAAGGATAAGTAAAGCAACCATTTACAAGTTTCACTTAATGACGCCGATCCATAAAGTGATAACTTGTCAGTTGAGGTAGTCCGATATGCATCTCATGGATATTATGTGAGTTTGGTGGGACCATCCATGCCAATCACTCAGATTTATCTTAGTTCAACTATATTCCCATATAGTTGATCGATAATGGACATTTTAGAATAATTTAAGAACTATTCAAGGATTTAAACATGCAAATATATGATACAATTAATTATCAAATGAAAACAAACATACCAGGTACTTTGATTCATTTATTGGACAATAATTGTTTCATATCCTTTATCCAAATACTAAAACACAGAGTTGCATGATATAACTAGCATAACGAAGTCCAATGCCCTAGGCATGTTAATTAAGTTTTCCTTTAGGTAAAGCCTTCATAAACGGATCAGCTAGATTATAATCTGTGTGAACTTTGAGTAGATTGATTTCACCTAATTCGATCTGCTCTCGAACATAGTGATATCTTCAAGGATAATGTCTGGCCCCATTCTGAACTCCAGGTTCATTGGCAATGATAATTGCTCCTGAGTTATCGCAGTATAACTCTACGGGGTTTTTATTTTTGGGAACCACGCTGTGACACCCGGTCAAAAAGCACATTTTTCACGTCAAATTTAAACTTAAATATACGTATTATATATACGTGATATTTTGAGAATATTCAAGTATTATATACAAATGTACATAAATATAACACAAAATGATTATTAAGTAATCATGTACAAACAAATATAAAACAACACGCAAACTTAAATGCGGTGATTGGTGAAAAACATTTTTAAATAATGTATTGTTAATGAGAACAATAATTATTTACTCAGTTTAAGTTTTACGTACAATTAGTACAATGAAAACTATCTGTCTCTTGAACACAAAACAACGATATATTTTTACATCTCATTTAAAAGTATTTTATAAAAATACTTCGATTAAAATACGTACGATATCAATTATAGAAATTTATCGAATTAAAACATTTTCCTACTTTTCGATCGGGTACGAAAACACGGGTCAAAATATCACGAGGCGGGACAAAAATTGGGCCAACCACCTCCAATAATTGGAGATGGCCGGCCTCCTCTTTTCATTTCATTCAATCTCACTCTCGGCTCCTCTCTTCTCTCGGTTCAAACCCAAACAACAACAACAAATACACAACAACAACAATAATCACAACATCATCATAACCATCATCTTCTTCATCACTTTGGATCATCATCCGTTTATCACCATCAACATTTTCGTTTTCAAATTTGTAAGGAACCTCTCATTTCGTTTTTAAATGTATGTTATAAATGTTTATAATAGCATATATTTGTATTGTGGTGATGATTATTGGTTAAATTACGGATTTAAAATGGGTTTGGGTGATTTTGGGCACGACAGACTCGTTACAGACCTCGGAATACGGCGTATTCAAGGGAATACGGCGTATTCCCGCCCAGAAAACTTGAACTCATGGCGCCTCTTCGGAATACGGCGTATTCAAGGGAATACAGCGTATTCCCTCTATTTTCCAGGAATACGGCGTATTCAAGGGAATACGGCGTATTCCCCACAAATGTCACCAATCCGGCGGATTCCTTTGAATCCGGCGGATTCCCCCCCCTTATATTTCATGATCCAATGGATCAATAAACTAGCCCTGCGAATTCTAGCTAAAACAGAACAAATAAATTTCTGAAAATGTTGAAGATTTCACAAGCCTATAACGTGCTTCTCGATGAAAATTTTATTGTAACGGATTGGACTCAAATTCGCACGGGCATCCAAAAACAGCTAAATGGTCAAGGCTAAGTACCTTAGCCTAGCCAGTTTTAGGCCATCCGGGGTCGTTTAGGGGCCGAAAATGGCAGATTACTATTTTCAGACTCGTACCAAATTTTGTAAATTATGAAATAAAGTATAACGGATATAATGAACTTGATTAACGACTAAACCTATACGATACGCTTTTAAAACCAATATCATTTATATGAAACAAACATGTTTATGTTATCGACATCTTAAATTCAATCAATCACCAATGGGCCGTACTTATTTACAAAACTCAAACGAAAACGCAAACCAAACACTTTGGACATAATTAAACTAGGTGAACATTTGTATGGGTTGTTTAGTGAAACATCCACTTACTTAGTTTAACCTCGCGTGTTTAGGACACTAGGAGATTACTGTTGGATCAATCGTACGTTTAGAAATGCTAGCACCCAAAAGTGAGTCTTACGGCCCCGTTTTACTGTTTTTACTATTTTGGGGGAGATGCATTACTTGTTTACTGAAATTACTTGTTTACTGATATTAGTGTACAAACTGAATTGTTTTACCGACTTTACTGGCTTACCCTACAAACTCATTACTGTACAAACTTACCGTCGTACCGTCTTATAAACTTATTGTTGTACTGACTTATAAACTTACTGTTTTACCGACTTTACTTTCTACTTTACAAACTTCCTACTGTATGTACTACTATTTTACCGACTATTGAACTTACTGACTTATTGACAGGCTTTACTGTTTTCAAACTTACTGACTTACTATTTTACTGAACTATTATACGACAGACTTATACTTTACTACCTTACCGACTTATAAACATACCTTTTGACTGAGTTATAAACTCACTGGTTTACCGACTTACAAATTTTCTACAGACTTGTGAACATAGTGTTTTACAAACTTATAAACTTACAGGCTTACTACTTTGCAAACTTACTACTTTACAGACTTACAGTCTTACAGACTTACAGACTTATAGACGTACAGACTTACAGTCCTACGGACTTACAGTCTTACAGACTTACAGACTTACAGACGTACAGACTTACAGTCTTACAGACTTACAGTCTTACAGACTTACTGACTACAGACTTTTCTAAATATGTAACACCCTGTTTCTGGGTCTAGTAGTATTTTAATATTTCTGACTGTGAATTATTATTTAATATGTCAGAAAATAGGTTTGGTGATTTATTTGAAAATAAATGGGTAAAAGAGTCAAATAGTTTATTGTGATTAATAAATTATTAACTGTTTTAATTTTATTGAGTTGACTGTAAAATAAAATGATGTTTCCCCGCAAATGATTTTTAAGTTCCAGACAATGATAAGTACGGGGGACAAAACTAGTACACGTATTATCATTTATATGGGTAAAATCTCATCTTTATCGCCCAAAACATTCGAGAGAATTCGGGAGAGAGCGAGGGTTTGATCTAAACCCTAAACCTAATCAAAATCATCACCAATCATCAAAATCTTGTGGAAGCAATCTTTGTTCTTCCCTGTTTTTGGTTTGGCCGTTCATATTAAACCACAGGGATGAGGTGTTCTTCACAAATCAAGTTTAGAGATGAAATTGAAGCCATGAAACTCTAATTCAAGCTTCTTAAACGTGAATTAAACATCTCTAATCCTTCCAATCATCTTGTAAGTCTTGAATTCTTGATTTCCTATAAACTTGAAATTTGGGGTTTTGAGGGTTATTGAATATAATCCGAAATTGAGGCTTGAAGTTGTTAAATTGATGTGTATTAAACTCATAAATGATGATATGTAGCATGATTCATGGGTTATCTTGTGAAATTAAGTTAGGTTTTGTGAGATTGATTTGTGTTCTTATGATATATGGTAAACTTATGATGATTGAGATAAAATTGAGGCTTGTACCTATGATAGAAGTGTTAGTTGATGTTAATTACATGATTATGATGGAAACACTATGTTAGAAATTGTGTAATTGAGTTATGATCATGATGAAGCTTGTGGGTTAAGTTGATTAGGCTTGAATTATGATTGTAAAGCCTAGAGGAATGATATATATATATGTAGATAAGTGTTGATTTACAATAATGATTACTTGTGTTCAAACTAAAATGTGTAAAGTTGATTAAGTATTCATGGTGGTTATGATGATTATGAAGTGTTTGAATGAATTAATGATGTAAATTTGATTATTCATAATCTAGAAATGAAATAGATTGAATTATGATAAATAAGGGAATAACTTATATGAGTTGTGGTAGAATAGTGATTATCACGATAATCAATCATGATTGTGTTAATTCATATGAAGTTGAATAATTAAGATGATTGTGTAAATCTTGAGACAAGTGACTAACTTGTGTATTCTGTTGTAATTCCAGATGTGCAGAAGGCTCAGTGATATTAGACTACTGAGTGGATGCCTGAGGTGGTCGGTGAGTGGATCAATAACCCTCAGTTTAATTTAGTTGTAACAAGTTTGTTACAACGGGTAATTGTAGTATTACTATTGTCGATAGATTGTTGGACCGATATGTTGCTATGCTGTGTAGTTGAATATGTGATCACTTGTTGAATTGTTGATTCAGAGGCCAGCAGTTGTCGAAGCTGGGCTTGGGTTCGCTATAGTGTTGGATAACACAGGGTCTTAGTACAAGCATTTATAGTCGTAGCCTGTGTTATTTGGGGTATAGCACCAAGTATTCAGTTAAACCGCTGTAAAGGCCTGCAGTTGGTTTTAAAGTGTTCTTTGAGTGGGTGTGATCTCAAGAACCACCGGTCCTCTTTGACGTCAGTTGTATGTGCTTAATTGATGTTGTTTTAAGTGTACATGGTTGTTTGTTGTACACAAAGTTGTTATGCTGAGTTAAACTGTTATTTATTGACCTTCTCACTTAGCGTTATGCTAATCCCCCACATTAACACTTCTTGCAGGTTTCGGTTAGAATAATGGGTGTGTAAGAAGTTGGGCTAGCAGGAATGTTTGACCGCGAGGCGTTACTCTGATAGTAGATTTATATAAAATAATGTTTTAACATGCTTTATATAACACCTCTGTCGAGAAATTGTGTTTTTGGAAAGGTTGAATGTTATAGCTTTTATAAAATGATGTAAATTACTACTATCTATTTGGACTTACGCTTCCGATTTATTATATTTAAATGAGTGTAAATGAGGGGTGTTATAAAATACAAATCATTACATACTGAATTAGTACAAATGTGTAAATCCTTATTGCTTTATTACATTTGTGAAACTATTATTTACTGTCATATCATATAAGTGCAAATAAATTTATTTACTGACTTGTATTCAAATTTCTATTATTCTGATTTCAAACCTGTGAGATTCACCAACCTTTTGGTTGACACTTGTTAGTAATGCATTCTCAGGTACACAGCAACAGTAGGGTTGCCCAACAGGATTGCCAGTTAGCTCGAGTCGCATGCATTATATAGATGAAGATTTACTTGCATTATCTTTTGTATATCGGTTATGTACTTAGAATCTTCAGGATCATTTGCGAACTCGCGGTTAATGTAAACTTAAGACTTAATCTATGCAACTACTTTTGGTATTAATGTATAAACGTCTCATGTAGAGTCGTTTGCTATATCTTGGTGCTTGTGATATTTGATTGGTAACACCCAAAACTCGCTTCCGCAAATCATTACATTTGGGGGTGTTACAGATTGGTATCAGAACCTAAGGTTATAGTGAACTAGGTTGCATTTAGTGGGCCTAGACTATGACCGTTAGGCAGTATTCCTTATTAGATATAACTGGTTCAGTGATTACACCATATGAGTTTAATTTAACATAGCTTAGCTAACTATGTACAATTAAATGAATACGATGTAAAAGCTGAAAGGGGTTATGTTGAACAGGAATGCGATAGTTGACTCTGACCACGAGAGAAACCGAGACTTATACTTGTTTTGTGCTAGACACCCACTAGGCTATTATGTGATATAGGTGTATATACATATATAGGCCTCATCTACGTACTACTCTCCAGGATATTATATATTGAAGATATATGAATAGTCCTCACCCGATAATATACTCTCTAGCACTTACGCCATCGAAGATGACAAGTATAGCTACTACAAGTATTACTCGATATCTTGTGTAGGACTTTGTCCTCATCTAATACCGTCCATCTAGTTCTACACGGATGACATCCTACTACACTTTCCACTATACCGTCATATGCTCACGAGGAATATATCCATTTGTATTTCTTTTGTCAAATTTCGTTCTTCGAAATTCCAAGTGGAACCTGTTGTTAGAAGGACTATAGGTTCCCATAAGCAAAACCGTACCCCAACCACTCGCAAACTCGCATCTTGTATGCAACTCTGTTGTTTGTCAAATGTGATTATCACTTGTGTCATTGTATATTACCCCATAAATATATATATGCATATGTGATGTATCATGATTTGGTACAAACAACTCATCCATTCTCTTTGCCTTTGTCAGAATCATGCCGCCAAAGAGGAAGGATTTCAGTCAAGCTGAACTCAATGCTGCAGTTACCCGAGCTGTAGCCGAAGCCATGGCTGCTCGAGACGCTCAAAGGAATGAAGAGACAGTCAATACCACTCCTAATCCTGTCATCAAACCTTGTTCCTACAAGGATTTTCTCAGCTGCAATCCACTGTACTTTAAGGGCACAGAAGGTGCTATTGGCTTAATCCGTTGGATGGAACGCATGGAATCTGTTTTCAGTCTCTGTAACTGTGCTGAAGATAGCAAGGTCAAGTTTGCTGCTTACACCTTTCAAGAAGGTGCACTCACGTGGTGGAACACCCACGCAAACTCTGTTGGCGTCGAGATCGCAAACCGACTTCCTTGGCCTGAATTGAAGAAAAAGCTAAGGAAGAAGTACTGTCGCGAGGAAGAACTACACCGACTGGAAGTGGAGTTCTGGCATCTAGCGGTACAAGGGAACGATATTGCTGGGTACACCACCAAGTTCCAGCAATTCGCTCTGTTGTGCCCAGGTTTAGTTGATACGGAGGGAAAAAGTATCAAGAAGTACATCCGCGGCCTCCCTGAAAATATCCAGGGGAATGTCGCCTCAGCTCAACCCACCAACCTTGAAAGTGCTATCGGGATTGCACATGAACTCATGGCAATGATTGTCAGCCGTGAGGCATCCACTACTTCTTCTGTTAGTAACAAAAGGAAATCCGATGAAAGCCCTAACCTTCAGAATCAATTCAGCAAAAAGCCTGCGACCGCCAAAACCTATAATACTGACTCTGATGACAAAGTAGGGTACAAAGGAAGCAAACTCTATTGCTCTAAGTGCAACCTCCATCACGACGGTGCCTGCCCGTGCACCAGATGCAAGCGATTCGGGCATGTAGACAAAGATTGCAAAACAGTCATCACTGACACCAACGCCACTGCATCCAAGACCTGCTATGAGTGCAACGGCACTGGACACTTCAGGAAGGACTGCCCAAGGTTGAAGAACAAAAACAACGCTAGGGGCAGGGCTTAGGTGCTTAACACTGAAGGTAATTTCCTAATCCAGACAGCTTCCATCGCAGCTTCTGAAGATGCTATGTACTCTGATTCAGTTGAAAACATGGCAGGTTTTGATTGCTTCATAAGGAATCATTTCTACTACGTCTCCATCCAAGATGAAGACATATCCTGTTTGAGATTTCATATCATCTCTTTCGTTTGAAATCTAGCATCACTGTAACAAGTCACTTTGAGCTCATCTTTAGGATTTCAACCATACTCTAGGAATATCTCACTAGTAGCCCTCAGATACTTGAGAATATTCTTCACAGTAATCCAGTGACTTTCACCTGGATTCTGTTGAAAACGGCTGGTTATGTTCTGTGCGAACACCACATCAGGACTAGTGCATCTAACCGCATACATTATAGATCCAATAGCCGAAGCATAAGGAACCTTTTGCATACGCTCCACCTCAACAGGTGTAGAAGCACACTGTTTGCTATTTAAGTCAAGTCTTTCTAACATTGGAACATTCCACGCTTAGAATTCTCCATCTTAAATCTCTTTAAGATTTTATCAATATAAGCACTTTGACTTAGTCCAATTAACCGCTTTGTTATATCTCTATAGATCTTTATTCCAAGAATAAATGCTGCTTATCCCAAGTCTTTAAAGTTTAGTCGAAGATATAAGCGGGTGTGATTTTTTTTAGTGTTAAATCACATGTGATTTCACATTAAAATCCAATAAAAATGGAAAAAAAAATTTGGCAAAAGTATATCTTGTTGATCTAGAATCAAAGAGAAAAAGACGTTGATTCCGAATATGTAATTTTTATAATTTATTGACATACGCTTTGTGAGATATTTAACTTTGAAAAAAAAAATGTGAAAATGGGTTTTTGAAATGGAGCAATCCTATTGGTTCTTCCATTCTTCATTTTTTTACCATTCTTTTTTGAACTTTCCTCATATATATATATATATATATATATATATATATTATTTATTTATTTTTTGTACATTGTGTGTGTGTTGATGAAGTGTTATCAAATATAAAATTATAAATTGACACATAACATCTTTACAAATTGATAAGTCATCAAAATACACACAACATACAAAAATAAATGGTTGCATACATACAACGGTGACCAATTTTGTTACACGGGCCAAAGAATGTAAAAACATGATTCACAAGCACTCGAGTCTTTGAAAAATTGAATCCAAAATAACAAATAATTTGCTTTAGTATGGTATATAATAGAGGTGTCAAAATGAATGGGTCGGGTCGGGTTACGGGTCTAGATGTGTTTGGGTCTAAATGGGTCCGGGTCTAGATGGGTCATTTAGAAGTATGGGTCTAAACGGGTCCGGGTCAAATGGGTTTCGGGTCGGGTCGGGTCATCGGGTTCACCAAACTTTTTTTTTTATTTGAGTGAAAAATGAAAAAAATGAAATGAGGTGAAAAAAAAAAATTTACCCGCTAGACCCGTCTAAACCCGTTGGTTAATTTTTACACAATTAGAGGTTATATTGAAAAACCCATTTAGACCCATCCAAAAAAGGGGAGGAGACCCAACAAACCCATCCCCTCCTAAAAATTAACCAAATTGACCTAAAATTAACCAATGGGTCTAAAATTGCCACCTCTAGTAAATAACATGTTATGTTCTACGAGGAGCATGGAAAATAAACAAATCTTAAACGATAGAAAATACAATAAAAGTATATCCAGTGGTTAAACTCAAAGTAACGCCATGTCAGTATGCACCATCCAACTTTTCTTCGAAACCTATCAAAATACATTATGTTTCAAAAAGACTTATTTATAATTGTTTAATGTGTGATCTACTTATTTAAATGCACAACGTAACATGACAGAAAATAAAATACGGAGTACTATAAAGTACAAGTTGCACCCATCAAAGTGAGTTATTTCTCAATCAATTTGGATTTTGGACGCACAGATATACACTGCTCCTTTTGAGTCACCTCATAGTTTAGAGCTACACTTTATCACATATTAATATTGTTGATGCTCTAAATCAATACCCCGTTGAATACAGGTGGGCCATCTTAGTAGGCAAATGTGCTTTCAAAAAGGTTTGTTATTTTGTAATTAGGGGTGTAATCGAGCCGAGTCGAGTCGACACAGCGCCAAGCTCGAGCTCGACTCGACTCAAAAACTCGAGGCTCGAAACTCGACTCGAGCTCGACCGAGCTCTATATTCCAAGCTCGAACTCGAGCTCGTTGATGTATCGACACTTTCGAGCTTGGCTCGATAAGCTTTCAAAATCATTACTCAACCAGGCACTATGATTTGCATAACACACAAACAACACAGAAAACTAAACCTGGGCAGTTTCTGGGCAAAATTCTGGGAAAAAAAAGGTAACCTGGGCTGTTTAAATACATTTCCAAAACACATACAAAACCACCAACACAATGCCAAAGTCATACAATCCATAAATGTCGAACAAGGAAATGTTAAACATTAGCATTAGCTACTGTTTTTTGCCATAATCTATAAATATCACTGATTTGCAGCCACTGTAACCGAAGCATTAACATTCATCAATTGAAACTTATGGCTAAAGCATTAAAAAAATAACGGCCACTGTTTTTGCCTACAAATTTACATAATATTCATCATTCATCAATTAAACATATTGCAGCCAAAGCATTAACCACTGTAACCAACGCATTAACCAAAGCTAGCAATTAACCAAAGCAAAAAAAAATAATAATAACAAATCGATTGAAACTTATTTGCAGCCATATAATCAAAAAATCCATCAATTACAGTACAGATGTAAGAAGTAATCTAGTTTATAAGATTAAAATAGAACATTACAGTACAGATCTGAAAAAAATTACACATACAACACAAATCTAGAACCTGAATCATCTAACAACTTTATCTTGATCTGCTTGCTCCTCATTTCCGCTGTTCCGGCATCCTGAAGAGAACGGCTAAAGAGACCGATCGCCAAAGTAATTGAAACTTATAAACTTAAATTACACATCTGATTATATAAATATAACATCTAAAGATTAAAACATGAAATTAAGATATGAAAAATACCTAAATGAGATGTGGATGGGGACGGCCGGCGAAAGACTGGAGACGGCTGTGGATGGCCGACGAGCGCCGGAGAAGAAGGGTAGCGGTGGTCGGCGGTGGTCTTTCGTTCAGTTTTTTAGAGTATTAGGGTTTTGGTTTTGGTTTGATGCGTACGAAGAACGAAGAGAGAGAGAGAGTCGTATTTTGTTTTCTTTTTACAGAATGAGCATAAACTGATTTAGGGTTTCTTGTTTTTCTATATATAGTGGTGTACTTAGGTAAATAAATTAAAAGAGCAAGGGTAAAATAGTAATATTATAGAAGCTCGGTAAGGCTCGCGAGCTTTACGAGTCGGGTATTATGATACTCAAGCTCGACTCGATAACATACTCGGGTAGCTCGAGCTCGAGCTCGACTCGACTAATCCCGAGTCGATTTCGAATACTTTTCGAGTCGGTTTCGAATAGCTCACGAGCGTTATCGTGTCGTTTACACCCCTATTTGTAATAGAGAAAATTGCATTGGTAGTCCCTGTGGTTTACACAAAATAGCACTGGTAGTCCCTCGTAGTTTTTTTTTGCACTGGTCGTCCCTGTGGTTGCTAGTTATTGCACCGGTAGTCCCTGTGGTTATTCTCCGTTAGTTTTCTCCGTTAAAAGGACCAGCTATGTAATTTTTTTTCCTTATCGCTAACGACCGTTAGTTTTCTCGTTAAAAGGACTAGCCGTGTAATTTTTTTTTTCAAATTTCAAGTTTATTTAAATTTAATATTATTTTTAATTGTATTACGTTAATTTATTTTTAAAATAATCTAATCAATTTAGTTTAATTATTTTAATCAACCTTTTTAGTGATAATTATTTTACTTTTTACAATTAAAATGGTTAAGTTAAATATTTCTTTATTCTAGTTTTTTTTTTGTCCCGATCTATATAAACCCACTAAAAATGTTACATGTTGATAATGTGCAATTTGAATACGTTCATAGTATACAAAACTGTTAACAATATATATGTGCCATGTAGAATTGTTTATGCGGAGTCATGAAATCGACGATGATATGCAAAATTAAGAGTATAAACTATTATATTTTTAAAATATTATATTTTTAGTGGGTTTATATAGATCGAGATACTTAAAAAAAAATTGAATAAAGAAATATTTAAAGTGATCATTTTAATTGTAAAAAATAAAATAATTAGTACTGAAAAAGGTTGATTAAAATAATTAAATTAAATTGATTAAATTATTCTAAAATTAAATTAACTAAATACAATTAAAAATAATATTAAAGTTAAATAAACTTGAAATTTGGTAAAAAAATTTACAATGCTAGTCCTTTTAACGAGAAAACTAACCATCGTTAGCGATAAGGAAAAAAAATTACATAGCTGGTCCTTTTAACGGAGAAAACTAACAGAGAGTAACCACAGGGACTACCAGTGCAACAACTAGCAACCACAGGGACGACCAGTGCAAAAAAAAACTGCGAGGGACTACCAATGCTATTTTGTGTAAACCACAGGGACGACCTATGCAATTTTCTCGTATTTCTATAATGGCATTTTCTATGAAAATTTATTTATGCTCTCTCAATCATTTGCTATTGAACTTTTTAGCTAAATCACTCATCTTCTTTGCATGCAGATTACTTTTGTTGTTTAATTGATTGATTCAACTAAAACGTGTTCCACAAAATCGAACCAACGATCAACCTCAGTAACTTTCAAAACCGAACCAACGATCAACCTCAGTAACTTTCAAAACGTAATATCAAGTGTCATATTGCACATCAAATGTTTGTCTTTTACTACTTTGATAAATAAATATAAATAGTAAGGGTAAATATTATTCGCACAATTTTGAAAGAGGTTTATTGTTTTCATTTTTATGATCAGTTGCACACGACAAGCAATATTAGCAAAATATATAGTATTTATTTATTATTTTTAAAGGGTTTTGATAAACAATGTCGTTAGGACAATTGTTAAAAACTTAAAATTACTATATTCATTATAATCAAAACATTCAAACATTCGATATTTATAATGAATCATAATGTTACTTTCTAAATGTAACTCATGCTCATGTTTGGATTTATTCATGAGTGTATGTAACAGCCACATGTAAACACATGGAATGCACCCTTGGATTATTTATACATTGTTTGAGATTGTGTTTGCAAACTTATCATCTGATTATATTAGTTTTATTTAAAATGCATAATTTACTTTTGAAATGGAATTCTAAACTCATAATATACCTTTGAATAAAACATACTAGCTCATTACCCGTGCGATGCACGGTTATACTAAAAAAATTGTACTTAGCCCTTAACGCTATTATTAGAAAAATCCTAATAAATATGGCAATTAAAGCCCAATTTAACACAACTAACAAACCATAACAAAGGATGTTTTGTATTTGTTTCTATTTAGAATCATGTGAATTTAAAGTTTTCCAAAAAAAATTTAAAATGAAGCATCCATTTTCTAAATGAGCTACTCCTAGAACATGAATGAAAGAAAGGAAACTATATAGAATTTTAGCATATGATTTTAGTTTTACATACTCAATTAGGATGAATATTGCTTCTCAACAACTATTTGATATGAAAGTAATGAAGATAAACATATTTGCATGGATATTGTAATAGTACATAAGCCCTTGTTTCACTATTACTCTATAGTTATTCTCATTATGATACATATATGTGAAGTTACAAAATGACTTACATGTAGTTGAGCATCATGTATTACCCCCTCAGCAAAAAAACATAAAAGCTTCAGTACTTATCTATTTCCAGATAACATATATCCTAAATTGCTTGGCAACATCACTTCCTTCTTCAAGCCATAAGGCCTTATCTAAGAATGCCTCTATATCAGCAGTTCCTTCTGTTGGATTTGGATTCAACACTGAAAAACCAAACCAAAGAACAACTTAAGATTGTATAATATGACTTTGTACAATTGTACTATCAATGTTATCAAAATGTACAGAAAATAATCAATTTCAAATATCTTTATTAAAATTAATTTTCTTAAAACATGTTAGTTGATGATAATAATATTTGTTAAATGCAATGTATAAGATATGAATTAGAAAATAAATCTTTTTTTATGTAGATAAAAATTGTTATATACGTAGTATTAAATATAATATAGAAATTTTAAAAGCTATTATAATATAAAGTATAATTGATAAATAATAGTCTTAGTAATTAATAATTAAGGTTTTTAAGAAAAAAATAATATGATGATGTGTCAAGTTAGGAGACTTTAAATAAAATGAAATGTTATGATGTGGCATGTCTAAAAATAAAGGAAAAAATTTTGTTTTATAAGTATAAAAATTGTTATATATTAAATATAATATAGGAATTTTAAAAACTATTATAATATAAAGTATAATTGATAAATAATAGTCTTAGTAATTAATAATTAAGGTTTTTAAGAAAAAAAATAATATGATGATGTGTCAAGTTAGGAGGTTGTAAAGAAAAGGAAATGTTATGATGTGGCATGTCTAAAAATCAAGGAAAAATCTTCGTTTTATAAGTATAGATAGATTGAATTTCAGTAATAAATTTTAAACTTTCAACAATATTAAGATACAGTTGAAAACTCAAAAGATATATGATTAATTTTTATTTTTTAAATTATCTTGCATTGCATAGGCTCAACAAATGTGTTAAAACTTAACACAATAACTTACAAATTAATTTAATTGTATTATGTATTCAAACTTAAACATAATAACATACAAACTAATTTAATGGTATTATATAAATGGTCGTGCATCGCACGGGCTCAATGCTTAGTTTTCATATATAAAATAAAGTTTTTTAATTACCTATTAGAGCGTATTATTTTAGTTAACGATTACGTTTTATTAATTTACAAACTCTTGAACATTGTTTACAAAGAAGTTTGGTTTATAACTTTATGCTGAAAAGTAAATGAATGATATATATGAAAAATATTGAAGTAAACGTAAAGTAATTGGTCAACACCATAAATTAATTGTGCTATCGATAACACTAATTATATGCCCATTAATATATTCGGCTACTTACAAATTACTATATAACTGCACTTTTCAACCGGCCGTGCATCGCACGGGCTCAATACCTAGTATATATATATATATATATATATATATATATATATATATATATATATATATATATATAATACAATCTTTTTTTTCAAATGCACAATTATTAAAGAACACTAGCAAGGAGCTAGAGCAGAATTACAAAGGCTTCATAAGCCAAGAGTTCCAACAAATTACATTACGCCCTCCACTTTTAAGTCAAGAAAAAGAAAAAGTACGAATGGAATCGAAAAGATCATATTTCCTCAGCGAGTGAGAGGAAAAAATAACACCATTTCGATAACGCCAAATGCACCATAATAAAGTTACGGAGATGATGTACACCCGATCTCTATCACTCCTAGAAGCTCTCCAACTCTCGAGCCATTGCAAGCAATCGAACCACGAAGAAAAGATAGGCATATAATCTACTACTCTGTCTTTGATTATGTTAATCGCATGTGAATATGTGATTTAAACAAGTTACAACTTACAAAGTTACAAGTGTTTAATTTGTTGTTATCATCATATCCCACTTGTGCATATTGAAATGTATTCTACTCATGTTGTTTATGTACATTTAATGTTAACTTATAAAAGATTGATGTTCACGCGCATAAGAATAATTGATGGAGATGGAAAAAAGGTAGTATTATCTAACTATGTATCATGTAATGTAAAAAAAATAAAAAACATACAAATTAATAATAAAAAAAATATTGTCCTCCACCTTCTAGTTGAGTGATTGAGTACATGGGTTTAAAGCCATGTGGTTGTGGGTTCGATCCACATGGGACGTATTATCTTCCATCGGGGTCTTTAACCAATGGTCAGAGAGTTTTTCACTTAAGTGGTTTCTTCTTGGGGGTGATGAGTTCGAATCTCACCATGACATTTCGTCTGTCGATACCCATGTAAGACATGGGAGAGCAACCTATTTATAGCGTTGTCGAGATTTTGAACTATGGAGCGGTTCTCATATAGGGGAGTAACCGTTTGTGAAAGATGAACGAGTGGACCACAGGTCTGTTAGTGATTTCACATCTACCTTTCAAAAAAATGTAATGTAAAAATATTGGTGAATTAAAACAATTGACATCACCTATAATAATATTGGTATTAAAATTTACTAATAACATAAAGTAAATTAACAAAAAATAATTCAAAGAGTGAGACCTCTTAATGGAAATAAAAGAAAATGTACAACCTTGAAATCTTCAAGATAAACTCAACGACAAAGAAAACACTCTTCAAAAATTAGTATGCCAAATACTCCGTATAAATGTACGGTTTGGGATCAAGGAGTTCAACCTAGGGGTAGAGACAAAGGAGACTGAATTGTGTTCGGCAACCTTCAACAGTTCAAATAACTTAAATGATATATTATTAGTTTAGTACATGATGCGTCTCCTTTTAAAGTGTTTCATCATTGAATCTCTTTTAATTGTCCATTGATTCATAATTTGCATGTATTCATACAAATATCATTCATATAATTTTGTTAGCACTCTATTTAATCTTTAACGTCAATACGTCATTATGTTATGGTGAAGTTGAGCCCCCTTAATCTCAAATTCTAGCTCCACCATTGGTTCAAGCCAACCTCTTTTCAAATCCGCAAGTTGTTCATTTTTTAAATGTGTAACCATGTGTCTATCGCCATGAACAATCATAATCGCAAACTATATGAATAGTTAAATTGGTCATTGCAGTTGAGCATGACAATCAATTTCATTTAGGTAAGGGTCGAATAGGAAGGAATGCAAGGGCGTTGAAGGAATTCCTACAATCTTCTAATCACATTCAATTCCACGAAAGTTGTGTGACACCCGGTCAAAATAACCCAAAATTAGCTCCTAATTTAAACTTTTAAAACACGTAATTACATACGTGTCAGTACGCAAGTACACAAGTATTATATATATATGTATATATATAAACCGAAACGATTAATTAATAATCGCAAATACACGAATTTAACAAAACGTAGAAACTCAAAATGAAAGCGAGCGAAAAACATTTTTAAATCAAGTATTATTATTGAGAATAATAATTACGTACTCCGTTTGAAATTTAAATACCTTTTAGATACTGAAAACTATCCGTACATTTTAAGTAAAACAAAGATATATTTTTATATCTCTTTAAAAGTTTTTTTATAAAATACTTTGATTGAAAACCTATACGATGATATTTTTAGAAAATTAACATTTTAAAAGATTATACTATTTAACGATCGGGTACGCAAACACGGGTCGAAAAAATACTACCAAACTTCAATTATTGAGGCCGGTTATACACCCGACCTCAATAATTCAAAACACACACACGTACACATCTTGATCTCTCCCTCTGCTCTCTCTCGTTTCCCTCTCAATTCAACAACAAGATCAAAATCAGCAGCAACATCATAATCGTCATCATCATCTCTATCTTTGTTCATCATCATCATCGTGTTCTTCACCATTATCATCATCCTCACGGTTTCGTTTTAAATTTGTAAGAATCGTTTACTTTTTCCTTTTGATTTTAGTGTTTATGAACTTATTATAACTATGTATGTATGTTATATAAATTGATGATGTCCGAAAACTTAGCCTAGAACCCGTTTGTGATTTTGATGTTCGAACAGACCTGGAAAAATAGACCAGGATCCGGCGGATCAAGGGTGGATCCGGCGGATTCGTTTTAGAAACATACTGATCCGGCGGATCAATCTTGTATCCGGCGGATTCCCTATATTTTGACAATGATCCGGCGGATCACACATAGGATCCGGCGGATTCCCTGAAAATAAACCTGATCCGGCGGATCAATCTTGTATCCGGCGGATTCCCCTTGGCCAGACCCTGATCCGGCGGATCTCACTCAGGATCCGGCGGATTCCCTTCGAAATCATTGAATCCGGCGGATTCAAACCAATCCGGCGGATTCCCCTCTTTGGTCACTGATCCGGCGGATTGTTATAAGGATCCGGCGGATCCAACTCACAGTCAAACAAATTTTCGTTTTATAAACTAAGTATCGACTTGTACAAACTCACTATAAATTGTAAACAATACAATGGTAAAATATACGAAATACAATTTTACAAAGTATATTTCCTTGGAACATTTGTAATTATATTTTTCAAATATAATTGTAACCCGACATCAACAGACCGTACATTTTGCAAAACTTCAAACGTAAGTACGAGGCGAATACTTTGGACTCAATTAATCAAACAAACAACTATAAGAACGATTAATTAAAGTATTCACTTACACTTATACAATCTCGCGTGTTTAGGACACTAGGGGATTACACTTGGAATACGTGCGTACTTTAGGATTGCTTGCTCTACAGGTGAGTCTCACTGCCCCTTTTTACTGTTTTACTTTGGGGGAGGTGCATCACTTGTTTACTGAATATATTGTTTACAAAAATATATTTGTTACTGCTATTACATGTTTACTGTGAGTAATTGTTTACTGAAATTACTTGAAATATGAATACAAGTACAAACTGTATTACTTTACTGACTATAATACAAGTACAAAATGTATTATTTTACTGATTTGAATACAAGTACAAACTGTATTACCTTACTGACTATAATACAAGTACAAAATGTATTATTTTACTGATTTGAATACAAGTACAAACTGTATTACTTTACTGACTATAATACAAGTACAAAATGTATTATTTTACTGATTTGAATACAAGTACAAACTGTATTACTTTACTGACTATAATACAAGTACAAAATGTATTATTTTACTGATTTGAATACAAGTACAAACTGTATTACTTTACTGACTATAATACAAGTACAAAATGTATTATTTTACTGATTTGAATACAAGTACAAACTGTATTACTTTACTGACTATAATACAAGTACAAAATGTATTATTTTACTGATTTGAATACAAGTACAAACTGTATTACTTTACTGACTATAATACAAGTACAAAATGTATTATTTTACTGATTTGAATACAAGTACAAACTGTATTACTCTACCGACTTTAATACAAGTACAAAATGTATTATTGTATAAACTATAATACAAATACAAAATGTATTATCTTACACACTTATTGCCTTACTGAACAGCATGAGTTTCTAGTTAATCCAATGAAGTCCTCTGAATTATAGTCGTCAGTTATACGATAAGCGCGAATTTTAGTATATGGATCCATATGGGACTGACAATCCCCGCCTGGGGTGGTAGCGCCACCACGAACCGCACTAGTATAAACAGGCGTTTCTTATTCGTTTGATATGAGTATTTTTGGATTAGTACTCACGGGGGCAAAAACTACTGACGTGTTAAGCTTCGACTATAATGGCTCATGGCATGGCAATAGATTGACAAACTACACCGACTTTACTATGTTGTGAAATACTTGGTTACTGACTTACTACTGTTGTACAAATTAAACTTTACTGTTTTACTATTGTGAATGATTTACTTACTGATTTACGCAAACTGTTTACTACTGTACATACAAACCTGTGAGATTCACCAACCTTTTGGTTGACCTTTTTAGTGATGTATTCTCAGGTACTCAGCAACAGTAGGATGGCCCGCAGGGTATGCTAGGCTAGTACGAGTCGCATGCATAAACACTTGAAGATTTTATTGGCATTATCTTTTGTACCTTGATTATGTGTTTAAAATCTTCTAAATCATTTTGCGAACTCGCTTGTGATGTATTACTTATAACTTAAAACCCTGTACTACTTTTGGTAACGTATTGTAATATAATGTATTTCTAAAACGTCTCATTTAGAGTCGTTTGCTTGTACTTTGGTGTTTTGATATTTGATTAGTGGCACCCAAAACTCGCTTCCGCAAAGCATTAAATTTGGGGGTGTCACAGATTGGTATCAGAGCCTAAGGTTATAGCGAACTAGGTTGCATTTAGTGGGCCTAGACTATGACCGTTAGGCAGTATTCCTCATTAGATATAACTGGTTCAGGGATTTCGTCATACGAGTTTAATTTAACATAGCCTGATCAACTATGTACAATTAAAGGAAGATGATGTAAGATCTGAAAGGGGTTATGTTGAACAGGAATGCACTAGTTGACTCTGACCACGAGAGAACCGTGACTTGTACTTATTCTGTGATAGACACAACTAGGTGGATAATAAGTGTATATAGGTTACACCTATATGATTAGGCTTATTAAGATCCTCCGATATTTAGTAACACACTCACTGTACAAACATGCTTTAGAATAGGCCTGTGGTAAGTTGATCGAGTCAGGAAAATAGTACCGGGATGTGCTCTGACAGAGAGGGTCATCTCTTCGAAATAGACTTACCTAGGTAGAGTTGAACACTTCAATACTTTATTCAGCACGAACTGGTCATCAGAGGACCGTCCTTCTCTCACCCATCATGTTTAACATCCCGATTCCGTATTTCTCTAAGTACACAAATTTTCTATCTCCCTATCACATTCCGCATGACTTTTGATATCTGTTCGGACATAATATCCCCGACAGCTCTTGTAACACTCAAAATCTTGTAATCTTTTGAACTCGCATGTTAAATGATTACAAACTTCGTTATTCTACACCATTGATTGTCACTTGTGTTGTAATATATTACTGTTATATATGCAACTACGATAATCATACTCTTACACAAAAACTCACATTTTTCCTGGCTGTTATTGAAGGAACATGCCACCAAAAAGACAAACTTTCAGCGCGGCTGAACTTGCACGATTTGTTTCTCAAGGAGTGGCCGAAGCTCTAGCTACTCGATCATCACCGTCTGTGAACGATGCTCCTGTTGCTAAACCCTGCAGCTACAATGACTTTCTCAAGTGCAAACCTCTGAACTTCAAGGGCACGAAAGGTGCCACTGGATTAATCAGGTGGATTGAAAGAATGGAGTCAGTCTTTAGGATCAGTAACTGCTCGGAAGACTGCCAAGTTAAGTATGCCACCTGTACATTTCTGGAATGTGCTCTGACGTGGTGGAACTCGTACATTCAGTCTGTGGGAATTGATGCTGCATATGGAATCCCATGGGAAGAACTGAAAAGGATGCTAAGGGATGAGTACTGTCCCAATGAGGAACTCCAGAGGCTGGAAGATGAATTCTGGCACTTGACCGTTCAGGGTACTGACATCATCGGTTATACAACCCGATTTCAGCAGCTCGCTCTTCTCTGCCCATCTATGGTAGATCCCGAACGTAAGCGGATTGAGAGGTACATCCGTGGACTCCCGAAGGATATTCAGGGGAATGTCACTTCATCAAAGCCTGGAACTATTCAAAGTGCTATTTGTATGGCACATGAGCTCATGGCGCAGATTGTCAGACACGAGACCTCTGCAACACCTACTGGGAACACTGGCAAGCGTAAGTGGGAAGGAAACCCCACCACCTCCAACAAAAAGGTTGAGATTGCTAAAACCTACCCCACTGGCTCGGGCGACAGGAAGGAGTATCAGGGCAGAAAACCCTTTTGCTCAAAATGTAACCTTCATCATGATGGTGAGTGTCCATGCACCAAATGCAAGAAATTCGGGCACGTGGCCAAGGATTGCAAGACAGCCACAACTGGTACCAACCCTGCTGCACCTAAGACCTGTTATGAATGCAATGGTACTGGGCATTTTAGGAAGGATTGCCCGCAACTGAAAAACAAGAACAACAATCCTGCTCGAGGAAGAGCCTACGTACTCCGTGCTAGGGAAGACCCAAACCCTAGGCTTGCTGATTTACTCAATGATGGTACATTCGCTTACAGATAACCCTACTACCTCAATGTTGTTGGCCTTAATAAATTTTAATTATTACTCGATACTTCATTCCGTAGCTTAGATCCTATGAGTGAGATAGGATTTGTATACATATCTAATTAGACTATTATGTGATATAGGTATATATACATATATAGGTCTCAAATGCGTACTACTCAATGGGCTATTATATACTGAAGGTATAGGAATAGGCCTTATATGATGATACCTTAGTTACTACTTACTCTACTGAAAACGACAAATATAGCTACTTCAGTGTCCTTTGGTATAAGGATCGAAACTTTGTACTTGCTTACTTCTACTACCTTTGCCCACTACTGGCTGATGAGAGTGTCAACAGTGAAGAAAAGAACTCTCGAGGAGAAATCCTGACAAGTAATGTTAGTGAGACTAAGTTTAAACCAAACAATACTAAGGGTACGCTTCCACGTAACAACTTAATTCTATACGAAACTAATAGAATTTAACTCATACTAGGACGACACTAACCATTACCGACTGCCTACATACAAATTATCTTGGTAGAGCTTACTTGTTGTTTGAATACTACTATGTTTTCCCTAGATTTTAAGTGCACGAAAGAATTAGGGAAAGGCGACAATTTAGATTATATTGTTTATATATGAGACGAGGTTTAGCTTGCATAAGTATTGGGATAACAAATCCTACACTATTTTACACCGGAAGACATACCGGTTAGATTTTTTTTTTTATAATACAATGGGTAACATCCCACATAAAATTAATGTAGGCTAAACCATTAGTTTCTGTAGGAGACTGATAGAGTCTAGTTCACACTATGATACTACTGTCCGTTACAAATTGTATGAACATAGAGAAATTACTACTTTACTTTAAGCTACTAGTACAAAGTGTAGCTACACCTTAGTGACTGACTGACCTTGTCCTACCGACAAAATGGTCAACTACTTTACAACACACTCCCTCTACTCCTTTAATCGCCAGTAGGGCATTAGCTTAACAAGGGGAGGGAGGTATTATTAGAATGAGGTTATAGCACTCACAGTAGACTCACACACTTTCTTAGATAATGCACATACAATTACTACACACAAATTTCGGGACGAAATTCTCCTAACAAGGGGAGAATGTGACACCCGGTCAAAATAACCCAAAATTAGCTCCTAATTTAAACTTTTAAAACATGTAATTACATACGTGTCAGTACGCAAGTACACAAGTATTATATATATATATATGTATATATATAAACCGAAACGATTAATTAATAATTGCAAATACACGAATTTAACAAAACGTAGAAACTCAAAATGAAAGCGAGCGAAAAACATTTTTAAATCAAGTATTATTATTGAGAATAATAATTACGTACTCCGTTTGAAATTTAAATACCTTTTAGATACTGAAAACTATCCGTACATTTTAAGTAAAACAAAGATATATTTTTATATCTCTTTAAAAGTTTTTTTATAAAATACTTTGATTGAAAACCTATACGATGATATTTTTAGAAAATTAACATTTTAAAAGATTATACTATTTAACGATCGGGTACGCAAACACGGGTCGGAAAAATACTACCAAACTTCAATTATTGAGGCCGGTTATACACCCGACCTCAATAATTCAAAACACACACACGTACACATCTTGATCTCTCCCTCTGCTCTCTCTCGTTTCCCTCTCAATTCAACAACAAGATCAAAATCAGCAGCAACATCATAATCGTCATCATCATCTCTATCTTTGTTCATCATCATCATCGTGTTCTTCACCATTATCATCATCCTCACGGTTTCGTTTTAAATTTGTAAGAATCGTTTACTTTTTCCTTTTGATTTTAGTGTTTATGAACTTATTATAACTATGTATGTATGTTATATAAATTAATGATGTCCGAAAACTTAGCCTAGAACCCGTTTGTGATTTTGATGTTCGAACAGACCTGGAAAAATAGACCAGGATCCGGCGGATCAAGGGTGGATCCGGCGGATTCGTTTTAGAAACATACTGATCCGGCGGATCTATTTTTGTATCCAGCGGATTCCCTATATTTTGACAATGATCCGGCGGATCACACATAGGATCCGGCGGATTCCCTGAAAATAAACCTGATCCGGCGGATCAATCTTGTATCCGGCGGATTCCCCTTGGCCAGACCCTGATCCGGCGGATCTCACTCAGGATCCGGCGGATTCCCTTCGAAATCATTGAATCCGGCGGATTCAAACCAATCCGGCGGATTCCCCTCTTTGGTCACTGATCCGGCGGATTGTTATAAGGATCCGGCGGATCCAACTCACAGTCAAACAAATTTTCGTTTTATAAACTAAGTATCGACTTGTACAAACTCACTATAAATTGTAAACAATACAATGGTAAAATATACGAAGTACAATTTTACAAAGTATATTTCCTTGGAAGATTTGTAATTATATTTTTCAAATATAATTGTAACCCGACATCAACAGACCGTACATTTTACAAAACTTCAAACGTAAGTACGAGGCGAATACTTTGGACTCAATTAATCAAACAAACAACTATAAGAACGATTAATTAAAGTATTCACTTACACTTATACAATCTCGCGTGTTTAGGACACTAGGGGATTACACTTGGAATACGTGCGCACTTTAGGATTGCTTGCTCTACAGGTGAGTCTCACTGCCCCTTTTTACTGTTTTACTTTGGGGGAGGTGCATCACTTGTTTACTGAATATATTGTTTACAAAAATATATTTGTTACTGCTATTACATGTTTACTGTGAGTAATTGTTTACTGAAATTACTTGAAATATGAATATAAATACAAACTGTATTACTTTACTGACTATAATACAAGTACAAAATGTATTATTTTACTGATTTGAATACAAGTACAAACTGTATTACCTTACTGACTATAATACAAGTACAAAATGTATTATTTTACTGATTTGAATACAAGTACAAACTGTATTACTTTACTGACTATAATACAAGTACAAAATGTATTATTTTACTGATTTGAATACAAGTACAAACTGTATTACTTTACTGACTATAATACAAGTACAAAATGTATTATTTTACTGATTTGAATACAAGTACAAACTGTATTACTCTACCGACTTTAATACAAGTACAAAATGTATTATTGTACAAACTATAATACAAATACAAAATGTATTATCTTACACACTTATTGCCTTACTGAATAGCATGAGTTTCTAGTTAATCCAATGAAGTCCTCTGAATTATAGTCGTCAGTTATACGATAAGCGCGAATTTTAGTATATGGATCCATATGGGACTGACAATCCCCGCCTGGGGTGGTAGCGCCACCACGAACCGCACTAGTATAAACAGGCGTTTCTTATTCGTTTGATATGAGTATTTTTGGATTAGTACTCACGGGGGCAAAAACTACTGACGTGTTAAGCTTCGACTATAATGGCTCATGGCATGGCAATAGATTGACAAACTACACCGACTTTACTATGTTGTGAAATACTTGGTTACTGACTTACTACTGTTGTACAAATTAAACTTTACTGTTTTACTATTGTGAATGATTTACTTACTGATTTACGCAAACTGTTTACTACTGTACATACAAACCTGTGAGATTCACAAACCTTTTGGTTGACCTTTTTAGTGATGTATTCTCAGGTACTCAGCAACAGTAGGATGGCCCGCAGGGTATGCTAGGCTAGTACGAGTCGCATGCATAAACACTTGAAGATTTTATTGGCATTATCTTTTGTACCTTGATTATGTGTTTAAAATCTTCTAAATCATTTTGCGAACTCGCTTGTGATGTATTACTTATAACTTAAAACCCTGTACTACTTTTGGTAACGTATTGTAATATAATGTATTTCTAAAACGTCTCATTTAGAGTCGTTTGCTTGTACTTTGGTATTTTGATATTTGATTAGTGGCACCCAAAACTCGCTTCCGCAAAGCATTAAATTTGGGGGTGTCACAAGTTGGTTCTTAGTCAAAATTAGCGAAGGATCATGAATAAGGCCACTATGATCACACTTACGTTTGCTTGGGTAACGACTAACGAGATGGGACGAATTTTATTCCCAATCAAATGGTGAAATACCGTTGACTATGTAACACGATAAAATAAAAATACAGGATTATATGTATCGGTAATAAATCCTAGTAAAATACTCTAGTACGTAGTAGTACTAAAGTAACTTATTGAGGTAAACAATATTTTACATTTTACACTTCAATAATATAAAACTAAAGAAAAATATCTCAATATGTTACCACAAGTACCTGCATTGGCGGTAGGGATGGCAAATGGGCGAGAAAAACCCACGACCCGTGGGTACCCGCCTATTGTGGGTGGGTAAACCCGCAAAAATTTTACCCGCGGGTGGGTTACGGGTATGAACTTTTACCCGTTGGTGGGTCACGGGCGGGTGATGGGTATAGACTTTTACCCGCAGGCAAACCCAACCCGCGAACGTACAAACACTACAAGAAAAATGGCCTATAGTGACAAGAATTTAGTGACAACTTTTATTTATGTCACTATCCGCCCAACTTAATGACAAAAAAGATACGTCGACACTAATCAGTGACAATTCTAATGATTGTCATTAATTGATCACTAATATAAAGGTCAAACGCATTATGTTAAAGTTAGAGATAAAAGATAGTGACAGAAATAAGCCTCGTCACAATATTATGATAGTTAGTGACGTAGTTTTTTTTGTCACTCAGTTAATAAACGTTAGTCACGAGTAATTGCGTCACTAATTTGAGTATATATCGTCGTATGAATATAAAATCAGAAAATTATGTTTGTAAGTTGGATTACGAACTATGGAGTATTTCACTAGATTAATGTTCAAAATTTTGATTTTACCCCTTCTACTTTATATCCAAGTATAACCACGAATAAATTTTCTACTGTATTAAAAAAGAATATAAACCCCAAAACATATATTATTATTATTATTATTATCATTATTATTATTATTATTATTATTATAACCCCAATTTCATGAGTACAGGATTATGAAATTTAAAAAAGGCGCGGATCGGATCCGGATCCGAATCAGACCCGATATAATTTTAGGGACAAAATATCTTATATCTATGAAGCCTAATCGTCCTCACTGTTCATTCCTTGCTCATCACTGTGCCCTAATTTTAGTACTCCGTATTTTGTTAACAAATACATGATCACCAATAGAGTTAACAGCGATCAAATTCATAATTTTGATACGTGCCACTGTATATGCTTGATATTTGTAAACCGTGTGAAACCATATCCTCGAATCCTCTCAAATAATTCAGGCGATTAGGTTTGTCTCTCATGTTCTTCACTTCTGGATCTTACTGTAAGTATACGATCTCAGCTTCATCCATCGATTCATATTTTATCAGATTGTAATCGATTCCTGACCTATAATTTAATCAACTGTAATATATATGATTAGTTGAAAAGGATAATGTAGCTCACGTCATCTATTTCAACTGTTAATAGGTTCGATTTTATCTGCTTTTTAAATTAGTTTAGCTTTAGGTTTTCATAAATTTCAGTTAGTAATTCTTCAATTAATTGAATAGCTTCAATTGAATTTACAGTAGATTTGTGAAGAGTTGGGGTATTGATTTGATAGCACAATTGTTGTTACTCCGTATAAAATAGTCACATCTTCTAAATATATAAAGAGAGATAGCACGTAATGAATTGGAGGAGATGAAAGACCACTAGTTTCGATTCTATAATGAGTAATGTGTTTGCATATTATGTATTAATACAATTATTCCATTGCAATTGCTTTAAATTTGATTTAATCATTGAAAATGTTCTCTTTTCTATGCTTTTATTATATGCATTGTCATACTAATACAGATAAGGATCTGTGAGGGAGCTTGACTCATTGCCAATGTAAATTGTAAGTTGACTGATGTAATTATCGATGTACTTGGAGAATTAAATGTATAATTATCTATGTAAACTAGTTCTTCTGGATTGTAGGTATGCATCGGATCTTTTGTAACCAATTTTTGTCAATAACTTATCTTCGTAAGGTTATAAAATCTGTCTAAAGTTCCAAATAGAATACTCAACAGAGAAAACAAGCTCACTTTTTATATTTACCTTTTTGTTTCTTTATTCTTTTTGATTATAGTGTGGCTGTATCACCATATGATATGATCATCATTATGGCTCGAGCTGAAGCTCTTTCATAAAACAAAAGTGATCTATTGTTTCTGTAACTTTATGTTTCTGCCTTGTACATTACCTGATCCTGATAGAGAGCTTTCTTCAGAAGTATTTTGATTTTGGATAAATGTCCAGCTCATAACACTCCAACGGAGAAGATTTTGTAATTGAATTTGATGAGGTGTTGGCCCATTTGACTATAACATTAGGCTTTCTAGTTTGTTTGGCGAAAGGATTTGAAGTAAATAAAGGAGGTGTAGCTGAGAGTGATCACGCGGATGCAATCGCTGCTCAGGTGCTACTTTTGTAATAACATGTTTGTAAACGTTCATTTATTTAGGGTCGAAAGTTACATGATATACCAGAATGTTAATGGCTGCCATATTCACTAGAATGGTTGTATAAAAAATCAACAGAATGCCTCACATGAAAACATGAGTTTCCTCTATATGCACCTTACAGCAAATGAGTGCAATATATAGAAGATGTTTATCCATTGTATATTAACAAAGTGCATTTATTCAATGCAGGTGTTTATGATTTCGTATGGGTGGTTTGTAGCTCACCATTTGGATTATGATTGCAGCAGTTTCGTTCCTTTTTGTTCGAGGAGATCGTTTCTCCTCCACTACAAACTACTCAAGGACCTTATGCAAAATGGTGTCACATATATATACTACTGTGATATCAACCCATCCTTGCATTTTCGATTATGGCTTTACCTGAAACAGTAGTAGCAGAACTCTTTATTATTTGACTCTGTTACAATTTTTTTTTCATATTCTAGTAAGTCCTCATAATCTTTTATTATGTTTTTTTTTTATCATCTAACCATAAAAATCAATTAACTCGGTATAATTAATGGCCCTAATTCCTTCTTTTCCATTCATATTGCTCTAATCGTTCAACACTCGCATTTCAATTCGAATTTTTACTGTTTATTCGCCGTTTCATGATATATGTTTAGCTACATATAATATTATAGGCAAATTGGTTAAAAATGTTACTGATCTTACGTGTCTATTTGTTATACATAAAAATCCTAATATCTTGTCTCCTACACAGGTCCTGGGTAATCTGGTAATCACCGTAATCTCACCCCGTTTTGGGAATCGCTCGTTAAATATGTTAACAAGGTAAAAGTCAAAGACACTCTTATAAGTATTACTAAAATGGTATAAATTTGGAGATTCCTATACTAACATGATGTTAACAGGGTAAAAGTCCATATGCACTTCAAATGAACCCCTGTCATAATCATATCTGCTTCAATAGCAAATCCAGGCTATTTCACTCCCTACCAATCTACGTGAAGCAACAGTGCTTAAACTACCGCTCTAAACTTTTGCTTCTGGAAAGATGGTAAGTTTTTCCCTAATCTTTGCTTCATGTTATATTTTGCAGTTTTGGGTCCTTTTTTCTCTCACTAAGACGACAATAATAGACCTTACATAGCTAGAATGAGATGCCCGTTTAACAATTTGCAGTTTCAGGTTTGAATAGGTACATCAATCCAGACTTGCTGCACAGAAGGTACTTATACACCAACACCATTATCGAATAGATACTTTTATACTGTAATGATTGAATCTAAGATGTTATATTTTTAACCGTAATCTTATTTTCTTCTTTTTGCCTTGCCTAATGGCAGTGCTTTTGTATGCTCGAATGATTCTGAAACTCGAATTTCTAGACAAATTCAAGGTATTTAATTCATCATCCTTTCAGAATTCTACTTTCTTGCTGTTTTTTATAAGTATTCTAAAACATATTACTTTTTTCTTGGTAACTTGTAGGATTTCAAGATTCAAAACATGTTTGGCTCGTGTGATGTTAAATTTTTGGTTACACTAGGTCTCGCATACTCCCATGGTGCCTTTTCATGTATAAGTTATTAATATAGTGCTTTGTTTCTGCATTTACTTATAGATAATATTATTTCCTTGCAGTCTCTTATAGTTTCATTTATTTGGTGGTAACATTTATATCGTCGATCTTACTCACAAATGGGTTGTCAAACTAGTTTATGGTCCATGTTTATAACTCCTATTTTCTTCTTTATAGGATGGCCTGAAGCCAATACAACTTGCAGCAACTAGCGGTTACCGGGGTGCGTCGAGTTGCTTTTACATCCATCATCTGGTGTGGAACTTGTTCCAGATTGGAGTTTCTATTAATATTGTATAATCAAACATACCCAAGCTGTAGTTACCAGGGAGCAGGTATTCGAACATATTTATCTTTTTGGCATCTGCAGTATCAAACAATATCTTAAGTGGTTTAATTTCTAACATATTCAAGTGACTTTGCAGCCTTTTGAAGAACACGTGTAAAATTGAGGGTGTCACATCGTCAATTCTTTGAATTCCAGCCTTTTCAAGAAGAGTAGTCACGTTTTCAGTTTTAAATTTTATTATATATTTTTTTGGTGGACACATTGGTACATTGTGGATATCTAGGCTTTGATGTAATTTATAGTTTGAAATATGTTATTGATATCAATATTTTGTATATCAATTGTCAAAATTCATTATGTTCTATTGTTCTAGTATAGTTGAAAAAGCGATTTTGAGCATTTATGCTTGGCATATCATGTCACCACTGACGTTAAAACTCGTGACAAAATTTTAAATCAGTGACAGATATATTTCGTCATAAATTGATGTTAAGATGCTGTACTTCAACCTGATTAGTGATGACTTCCTATACATAGTGACGGAATTCAGTGATGAAATTTTCCGTCACAAGTTTAGTGACGAATTATCTTCCGTCATAAATTAGTGATGACTTTGACATTCCGTGACTAATTTGAGTTTGTGACGGACCTATAGTGACAAAAAGTGACGAATTATTTTTCATCACTAAAGTACCTTAGTGACGATTTTTCTGCCTTTTGTGATGAAATTCCATATGTCACAATAGCCCTTTTTTCTTGTAGTGAAAACACATTATAATTACCCTCAAGTGGATTTGTATAATTTATCACATATATATGTATATTTAATGGTTAATTTTAACAATATATCATGAAACTATAAATACAAAGACTAAAAAACATATTATTAATGTTTCGAATAGCAAATTTATGAAATGCTCAATAAAAAAATATCAATCAAATTGATAGTTATCGAACTAATAATCCGCTAGTCTTAAATTTTAAATATTTAATTTGTTTAAAATTACGTTCCATTGATTTTAACATGTTTTAAAACATTTTTTTAGATTAAAATTATATAAAATATTTTGATATTTGATAAAATATTTTTATTAATAAAAACCCGCGGGTTACCCGAGACCCGCAGATACCCGCGGGTCGTGAGTATGGGTGTAAAAATAAACCCGCTAGTGGGTATTCGCGGGTCAAGAAAAACCCACGCAGGCGGGTGATGGGTTTGGTATATTCGTACCCACGGCCCGCGGGTGCCATCCCTAATTGGCGGTACTACGGTGGGGGCAGGGTGGGCAGCCGCCCCCACCAAGTTTTTACGGATCGAAAAAAATTTCGTAGGTTTCGATTTATTTTGCATATTGACCCATAAGTATTAATTAAAAAACAGTTTCAATAAATTAAATGTTAGCTTGTTTATTTTGGTGGTTGGGATATGGGTTTGGTATCCAAGAGGTTCAAACTTCAATCCCTCATTATAACATTAGTTTTAATTTTTTTTCCCATTTATGTTTTACTCATTATTTCTTACTCTATTTTTTTTCATTGTATATATGTAATACTATTTTATATCAACATAATTGTTAAACTAATGTTTTACACTTTAACAATATAAACATGTTTTCATAAGCATATTCGATTTAGAATTTACAATTAGTTGCTACTTAATTATATGAGTGTATGTTATATGTTGTCCATGTAATTAAAAATTTGAATTTCATGTTGAACCAAATTCACCTTGTTTCAACTAAAATAGTTTTGTTTAAAGCAAAAAAATCGAGTTGATGATCCGGATCCAGCGTACACTATTAAAATTTGCCCCCGTTCAAAATTTTTTCTGGTACCGCCCCTGAGTACCTGGTAGTTGATTTTCTTCACATCTTCATATCAACACTAATTTCAGATAATAAATATAGATATGCATGATTGAATATTTAACTGGATTGGGAAACCAAATTATTAGATTAGTGTGGGACTGCGTTTTGAAAAGATCATTTGATTTTTGTGTTAGCAAAATGCAAATAATCATATAAAAGTGTGTGACAATTTCTTTCTTTCTTTTTTTAATGATTTGTTAGAGATAAACGCAATTTTGAAAATACATGTAAGGACATCCTTTTCAAAATGTCATATTGAATACGTAGAATCAATTTCAAAAACGCAATCAGAAACACCCTAGTAATACAATGTTGATCACATAAGAACATAAGTTATGAATTGAAGAAATAAATAAACGTTTTTATTTGTTTCTTTAATTAAAAAAATAAATAAATAAAGGTTTTTATTTGTTTCTTCAATTCATAAAAATGTCGAAAATTTACTATTGACTTGGTTTTGGAATTAATCGTGAGACGCTTTCAAATCAAATAGTTTGTTGTTGTTGTCTGGTTGTTTGCCAAAAGATATATATAAAACCTTTTATGACTAAGATTGATCAAATACATTATACTCTGTCAAAGTTATAATAAAAGTACTTATTGGGTTCTTATAAAAAAAAAACTTATTGGGTTCTTAGTATACGTAGCAGAGAGTTTTTATTTTGAAAAAAATATGAAGAAAAGAAGGACAAATCTTTACTACCTTATAAAGAGTTTAGACTCTTTTCTTTATAAATTTGCATTTTCAAAATCGAAAAGTACGATTATGCTTTCTTTCAATTAGATAATATGAAAACTCTTTATTGAATTAAATTAACAATTAAATTAGATAGCAATATATAATCCTTCCTATTCACCTACTTCGTATACAATATGGGTAGTGCAAGCATATTCATTAAATAATTATATAAGAGTCAATGCTACATTCGATGCTAGAAAGCTCATACAATGAAAACTATTGATTTTGTTTTTTAAATAAAATGGCTAGCAAATCAATTCTTGTAGTAGAAAGAAAAACAAAGTAGATCGTTTATTGTTATATATAATATTTTAACTTTCTAGCGCTAAATCATATAGAGTTCATTTCCATATGCAAAGATACACTCCTTATAAAAGTTCGACATTGTCATATGTGAATAATCACATATTTGAGTGGTTCTCAAAAGTTCTCTACTTCTTGGTTGTTCTCATTTGAACCCTCCACTATATATATATATATATAGATAATCGTGCATCAATCGTTTTTTTCAATTTGTATGCATTTTTAAAAGTGTGTATTTGTTTTTCTTTGCATATTTGAGTCTCATCTGCAATCCTTATAGTAAGTTTTCAACTTCTACTTAATAACCTATCATTTCAAAGATGTGAGTTTACAATTTTACATCTCTAACAAAATAAGCACATTATAGAAACGACAGGTGATAGAAAATTAATATATGGAAACAAAGCAAAAAAGTATTACATACAAACCATGGAAATCAAATCAAAATATAAAATACAATGGGAGATAATGAGGAATTTGGAGGTGGTAATGAATTGAGTTTTATAGATATCTCTAGCATAGTTGTCAACTCGTGACTCGACTCGTGATTCGGAATGTTGATTTTTAACTCGTGACTCGACTCGACTCGTAAGAGTCATAATTTTACAATAAATACATATATTTATATCTATGTGTATATTATTGTTTAGATTTCTATCCTTAATTGAAGTAAAACATGTTGAAAGTCATTAAATAACACAAATGTTTGATTTGAAATGGATTATTAGTAATTTCCTATCATATTTTGTCGTTTTATATTTTTTATTAGATTACATTAAACGTGTGTCCTGTTTCTGACTCGTAAGAGTCGCCTAAGACTCGTAAGAGTCGCCCACGACTCGAAAGAGTCAACAAATGACTCGTAAGAGTCAAAGTCATTTACGAGTCAGGGTCCGAGTCGCCTCGTTTTTTGAATTTCTGAGTCGACTCGTAATAATCAACTCGTGAATCGTAAGAGTTTAACAACTATGATCTCTAGAGACTAGAGATGATGACGGACGAGAAAATTATAATTTATACTGTCACATTGCGCGTGTAATCTGTGAAATGGTTTTATGAGTATAATTTTGGAAATTGATAGTAGCTTAAATATGTATTTTTGTTAATATGTTGAACTAGTATATCATTAATGCTAGTTTGCTATTACTCCGTTTATTTTATTTTATTTTAAAGGCAGTCGTGGAATTACTGGCGGACCTTTGATCCACCCGATCATCTCCACTAACGGTTACTCCCCTGTGATCAAGTAACCGCCCCTGAGTTCGAAGCCAAGGCTACGCCCTATAGGAGTTGCTTTCCCATGTCTTGGATAGGTATAGCGTCGCAGGAGTCCCCCTCACAACAAGGCTCGAATTAGAGGTGGCAAAATGAATGGGTCGGGTCGGGTCATGGGTCAAGATGGATTTGGGTCTAAATAGGTCCGAGGTCTAAATAAGTCATTTAAAAGGATAGGTCTAAATGGGTCCGGGTCAAATGGGTCTCGGGTCGGGTCGACGAGTTTTCACCAAACCTTTTTTTTATTTGAGTGAAAAATGAAAAAAATGAAATGAGGTGAAAAAAAATTACCCGCTAGACCTGTCTAGACCCGTTAGTTAATTGTGACACAATTGGAGTTAATATTGAAAAACCCATTTAGATCCATCCAAAAAATGAGGAGGAGACCCAACAAACTCATCCCCTCCTAAAAATTAACCAAATTGACCCAAAATTAACCAGTGAATCTAAAATTGCCATCTCTAGCTCAAATTCATCACCTCCAGGAAGAAACCATATGAAAAACTTCCTGACCACTGGGCCAAGACCCCAATATAATTTAAAATGTTCTTGATTGGGATTGAACCCATGACCTATGGTATAAAACCACTTTGTTCAACCAACTGATCCGTTTATTTGGTTTGATTTTGTCGCACCCCCAAATTATGATGCGGAAGCGGTTCGGGTCGGGGCGCGACTAATTACATATCAACGCACATAAGATATAATGAACGACTCTATATGTGTCGTTTTACAACTTGTATTGATAAAATCAAAGTTTACATCAAAAATATAGTTACATTAGCTCGGTTGAAATTGAGAGATTTAAGTACATAATTAATCTGTACAAAATATAATAATGCAGCTAAATCTCTGATTGTTTGCGTGCTGACTCGAGCTAATTGGTCCTGATTGAGCAGTCCAACCTACTGCTGGTTACCTGTGATACATGCTAAAATGGGTCAGCGAAACGCTGGTGAGCTCACAGGTTTGTATGTCAACACATAATTGTATGAACCACAAGATTTATAATTGAATTTAAAGTGCAATTAAGCAAAATAAAAGTTATACAGTCATAAGCACATAGTCTGAGCTTAACTTGAGTTGTCAGGTCCAATTAAGGAAACCCAACTGAGGTTGCCTCCTGCGAGTGCCTAATCTACACTCGTCTTCCCAAATGCTAATACATCCGTTTGACCAGTTAGTGCGTGCTAACCCGGATGAGGATTGTCAATCCTATATGATATCATATACTAACATTCACGCTACTACGTATTACCAGACTATGCTATGGAGGGCTTTAAATTGATTAGCTTGAAACTCATGTAGTATTTGATTTGATTGTACTTGCGTTCAACTTGTAAAACAAAATGAGCAATAATATCACACCCCTGATTGAAAAGCAGTAAAATAGGGGCCATGAGACTCACCTGAGCCTTGTTTGTTTATCTAAATAGACTTGAATTGATTTGCCTTGAATTGATGTCTGAAGATTTGTAACCTGAGGGTGTCCATGACACGATGGTTATAATTGTGATTAGGTATTTATAAAGAATACCTTTGTAGTTGTTTATCCAACTATAATGTCCAAATTGCCCCGATTTGGTTGATTGACTTGTCCAAATTACTACGATTTGGTTGATTGTCTTGTATGTTTGAAAACGTGTACGGCCCGTTGGTGATTGTTTGTAATAATAATTTCCAACATTATTATTTTGATCTTGAAGTGTTGTACTTAAAAAGTATTTACAAACTTTTAGGTGACGGGGGTCCGGGGGCAGCGCCCCTGGTTAGCGGGGTTCCAGGGGTGGCAACCCCTGGCGGGGTCCAAGGGGCTGGCCCCTGGTTGGGGTCGAGATACCAAGTCAGCTCGAAAAAATTTTTATTTCTACTAAATTGCTTTGGTGAAAAACGCATCTGGACTTGAATTTGGGCGAAATCAAGTGATAAAATTTAGGTCTCGACACTTAGTAAAAATGAGTTGCAAACCTTCTGTTTTTAGCGTCACTTAAATCGACACTTAGAATTTAGGCGACACTTAGGAAGTGTCGCATAAAATTGCGAAATACGAGTTTAGGGCGTCACTTAGGGAAGTGACGCATGAGGTGGCGACACTCAGGCAATGTCGGTAACAAGTGTCGGTTTAAGTTTCTAGGCGTCACTAAGCAAATGATGGACATAAGTGTCGGTTGAGATCAAAATTCGATTATAGGCGTCACTTAGGCAAGTGACGCTAGTAGTGTCGGTTTGGAGTGACGGATATTGAAAATGCGTCACTTAGGTAGTGACGGAAAAAGAGGGTTTTTAGCGACACTTAGGCAAGTGACGCAGAATTAGGACTTTTAGCGACACTCAATGCGTCACTTAAGTGACGCACGAAGTAACGCTATACTGGTCGTCTTTGCGACACTTACGGCTGTTTAACGGATTTTGAGCCAAAAACGAGTTTTCCGGCGACCATTGGTTCCAACTCTTTTACCCAACCCTTATGTGGACATTTTAAGCTTATATAAACAACTTTTATGTAAAAATAAACGAAATCGAAGAGTTTCGAGTTTTTGTCGGAAACTTACGCGGTGTCGAAATGAAATTCCGGAAAGATAGAAGTGTAGATCGTAGCGTGGTGGTCGTTTTTCCTAAAGGATTCCGGTGATTCGAGCTCGTTTCGGGGTACTTTTTGGTGGATTTGAGTGATGATGGTGGGAGTATTAGAGAGATAAATGAAAGAAAAGGGAAAAGAAGAGAGAGAGAGATAAGTGGGAAAATGAGAAGAGAAGAGAGGAGGTGGGGAGGTGATGGCCCTCACCTCTTGGGCCGGTTGGTGGGGTCCACCGTGAGTGAGCTTCGCCAATTTTTAATTTCCTGCAATCGCGTTCCGTGCGGTGTTCGTTTAAACGTTTAAATACTTTTATGTGTGTTTAATTATAAGTTTTAAAATACGAATAATTATCCAATATTTTTGTTGAAGTATTTTACCAATTACTTAATAATTGCTTTATAAAATATAACGTTAACTTGTTTTGTTTGTTTGCGCGTTTAATAATTTAATCGCGTAGGCTTTGATTTGTACGATACGAATTTTATACGAAATATTATCTAAATAATATCTTGATTATAATGGTTGCATTAAATAATGTTATATTATTTAATAAAATTGTTCACCAACGTCCGTATTAATTGAGTCGAATTACATTCGATTTGAAACTTGTACGATTTAATCAAATCGTATAATTGTATATATATTCGACAATATATATTTTGATACATTAATTAGCCTAACACAGAACTAATTACATGCATTTACAATTGATTAGGCACTAATCACTAGTCCTAATTTGACGGGTGTCACAGATTTTGTTAGTAGTCACATGTGAGTCAATGCGGGTTCAATTAAATATCTTCATACTCACTAGTGCATATTTATTTGGGCTTAGTGTCTGGAAATGTATCAAACTTTCACAAAATCTCTGTTGTGTGTATCCAACTTACAAAACTCAATATTAATGCACTCAACTTGTAAAAACCCTTATATTGATGTACTTTGATGACGTGTCACGCACATAGCATGCCACGTGGCACAAGGAGAGAGTGACACATCATCAAAGTACATCAATATAAGGGTTTTTACAAGTTGAGTACATTAATATTGAGTTTCGTAAGTTGGATACACACAATAAAGATTTGATGAAAGTTTGATACATTCCCAGACACTAAGGCCTATTTAAATGTATTTTTATTCAATTATTACAAGTGAGTTTTAGTTATAGGATAAAAAACAAAGATAAAAAATTAAAAAAATAAAATAATAAAAAAAGACACTAACAAAGTAGTAAGAATAGCAGTATGACCACGCACAACAATAAAATTGTAGAGAGAGGTTATTGTAGGATCACTTATTATGGTAGGAATGACTTTTTTCACTATTAAATTCAACACATGTATACTTTTTGCAAAATAAATTCGGTTAAAAAATTAAAAAAAATATATGATACACAAATTAAAGTTGTGTATCACATCCTTTTATGTTTGATACTGTGATACACACTAAATTTTTTATGATGTGTATCACGATTTTCTTTTTTAAAAATTCTCATATGAAAGAGCACTCAATTTTAAGATTTTGATATAAATTTTTTATCAAAAACATTATTTAATCATAAAGTTAAAAGTAAAAATATTCGTTCTTATCGTTCCCACCATAATAAATGTTCTTATTTGAACCTTATCTATATATATTTAGTTATCGATTAACGTTATATTATATACGTTAACTAGGTTTTTAGCCCGTGCGATGCACGACCGTTAAAAAAATACAATTATATGTTTATTTATAAGTAGTCTAATTAATTAGTGTTGTTAACTTTTAAAAGGTGCAATTGGAATTAAGAATTGAAAATAAATAACAACATAAACCAAACTATATAATAAAGTAATCAAACAATTATAATAAATTGTCGAAACTAATATATGTAGCCAAATAAAACACAATGAAATAATAAGTATTACATGTATTTGTAAAAAATTATTGATCTTTGAGCCCGTGATTGCAGAGTAACGTATGCAAAACTATTATATTACAAAATTTTTTAACAATGGCAATATTTTAATTAAGAATTATAAATTTGTCATGGTAAAAATAGAAAAACAGTGTATAACAACTTAAATATATGCGAATAAAAACTTTAAATTTTTTGTGACTAACAACATAAGAAATAAATATAACATATTCACAAATGCTAACATAAAATATTACAATTAAACATTACAACTTTAATATATGCAACATATATGTAATGGTTTCCAACACTATTGTCTCAACTTAATATTTCAATCTACCAATATATTTAACTTGTTAACTGTCTACATATAGTTGATCATGAATGAAATTTAATTATTAATGAAATAAACTCAATGAGACAACGGCAATGAGATAAATGGTGAACTTAACTTTTGTGTTAATCAAAACAAAACATACCTAGTCAAAATAAGCTTAAATGATTAAATTTTGGTCAATCTATAAGTTAAGGTGTTTAAACATCTAAAAAAAAGTTAGAAGAATTAAACCGAAAAAAGATAAAAGTATGAGGATTAAACTATTATTAACCATTACTTAAAATGATTTATATATTATTTAATTTAATATTTTAATCAACGAATTTTTTGGAAGAAAAAAAACGGCCTCCTTTTTAATATTCGACCAACATTTTTAATATAAATTATTATATTATTATTTTATATATACCTAATATTAAATAGGAATTAATAATAAATTAATTTTTTATATATGGAAAGTCCATGTATCATGCTTAAAAAATTGAGATTAATTCAAAACTTTATATATATAGGTCAGGGGTTCGAATCCCATCCCCTGCAAAAAGGCCGGAGGTCCTTTATACCTTTAGGTAGAAATGGAAGCAGCCTCTCTACCGTTGGTAGGGGTATGGCTGTCTACATCTAACCTCCCTCATAGACTGTCCTAAACGGTATTGAGCCCTAACTCGCGGAAGGCGGTATGAGATGTTACTTACTTTATATATGTATATATATATGTGCATATATATATGTACAGATACATATATATACATATATATGTATATGTACATATATATATGTACAGATACATACATATATGTACAGATACATATATATACATATATATGTATATGTACATATATATATGTACAGATACATACATATACATATATATGTATATATATGTATATGTACATATATATATATATATATATATATATATATATATATATATATATATATATATATATGTATATGTGTGTGTGTGTGTGTATATATATATATTGTTTATGTTTTGATAACAAACTAACAATATCGTTACAATTGCAATTAAAATATGATTTGAATATCATTGACCTATACTAACATGTACAAATTTAGGCAGTATAATTATAATTGAAAACTTCAATTCGTAATTTGTATGTAATAGTAATATCACATATAATTTCAAGAATCGATATATACAATTTGTATACTATATTACATGTATGCATATACTTTTGAGATTTGTTTATGAATAAACTAATTTTATATAAGCATTTAAATCATTATTTTTTTTAGTTATTTTATAACGATATTCAAAGTAACAATCGATCCATGTAGCATATGTAAGAATTTTTTGAATTGTTAAAATATTGTTATTTAAGGAAATAAGTGATGTGGCTTATGTAAAATTTAATTTAACAATCATTTTTTATATATAGATCAGGCTTTAAGACCGTACGATGTACGATAGTTGAAAAAAATACAGTTATATGATTACTTATAAGTAGCCTAATGAATTAGTATTATTTAAAATTGATAATTACATGATTATTTGTAAGTAGCCTAATAAATTAGAACTCTGAACTTACAGTATACAATCTTTTATATATAATTAAAAGAGGATACCACGGAGCAATCTGGACCTTAGATTGGTTCCATCCATAAAGATCCTACGGTTAAAATTATTTCCTACATCTTTTTTCAAATTTTAAAATGTGTACCAACAACTATTGAAATTGGCACTTTCAGTACTTCCCTATTTTTTTGGTCCTTATAATTTAAATATCATAACCTTTTAAGTGGTAATTTATAATTAAACCAATCTTATTTGAAATATTTATCTATAGCCATATAACCATAATATGATGAATATTTTAAAGTCGTAACTAAAATATTTTATCATTTTAACTAATAAGGTATTAAATTAAATGTAGATTTTCATATTAAAATCTTTGCATTTATTATAATAGGTTTTTAATGTAATTGATGATGAATCTGCTATCGAACGTATGTTTTCAAAAATCTTATGAAGAAAATTGTGATGTCTGATATACTAACTAAATAATTTCGCTCATTTGATTATTCATTATGTTTTAATTTTTATAATTACATAATATTTTTGTTTGCGTTATATAATACTTGATGTAAAATATATTAATGGATTAGGTTTTGAATGTATTTTCATTGGTATAATTTACATTAAGTATTATATAACACAAACAAAAATATTCAAGGTCAAAGTTGTCAAAAAAGACTACAAAAGTCAAAAGGGAACAATAAATATGGGAAGGAGGGAGTAGATAATATATACTTTAAAATCGACATGTCCTATATTTTAATACAAATATTTTTTGATTAAAAACAGTTTTCATATATATTTTTAATAACGTAATTAAAAAAACAAAAAAAAAACTAAACCGTACCAAACCGATGGAGTATATGCTAGATGTTATTAGTTGGTGATTATATTATATAAAATTCAAATTCATTGTACAATTTCATTTGACTTAAATTTTTTATTACACAATTTATAAAATCAAATGTCGAAGCCCCGCGTTGTCGCGGGATCTCACATAGTTATAATTAAATATGAAATAAGTACCATAAATATCTACAAACAAAATGTTAGCCTCATATGTTTTTTTTTTTGTTTAATATTATTTTATTATTTATTAATTGATTAATATAAATAATAGTACGTAGACTATTTAGTTAGGGATACTCAACATTATTATATTTTAATATAAATTATTATTACATTCTATATATCTAATATATAGAAACTAATAATAAATTGTTTTTTAATATATAGAAAGTCCATGTAGAATGTTTAAAAATTGAGATTAATGCAAGAGTTTATAAATTAGTGACACATCATCGTTACCTAAAATACCAAGCTCTAATAAACAATTTTAAATCTTTGTTTTATATATATAAAATAGATCGTTTAATGCAAGATTTTATGTTTGCTTCCTACTTTCCTAGCTAGTGGTGACAGAACATTATACAATATTGAATATTAAATCGTAATGACGTATTAAGATAGTATATATGTATCATATGTATATAAATATGTAATTATTAGTTGGTGTTGCAAAATAGTATCTAATTATACCTAATAATAGTACCTCCAAAAGTACATGAACATAATAGTGAATATAGTAAGGATAGAATGATAATTTTGATTGTTGAGAAATATTAAGGACTAGTGTTAAACCCGTGCGATGCATGGCTAGCAAAGATAACGTTATATACATTGATCATAATCTAAAATGTTATATTAAATGTTTTAATGATCATATTTAATCTGGTATCGTATACACCATATACAAGGGTGATGGTAAATACATTATCATTATTCTATTACAACATTGTAATATATATTTTGTGGTATATGGCTAATAATGTGGTGTACAAATTACATCCCTTTATATAATCTTTTGAAACGCCCTGAAAATCTGAACCACTTTTTTTATATATAATACGTACATTATATTACGGTCCCACTTTTTATATTGCTTTTATACTACGACGTCAATTTGTTTTAGTAAAAGAAATTAGAACAAACTAAACTGAACGAAACCGCCGGCTGGGCTACATGAGCCGCCGGCTAAAGGTCTTGACCCGCCGGCTACCCGAGTCGAGACGCCGGCTAACACCAATTTTGAGCAAACAGAACAAAAGTGCTTTTTAAAGTTTGATTAAGCCGCCGGGTCGGCTTATGGAGCCGCCAGCTAACCTATCTAGCCGCCGGCTTCCCTTGTTCAGACCAGACCTGCAGATCAGCTTTCACTTATACCATTTTACGAACTTTGAAAGCGTATATCTCTCAAACGATAAAGAGGTAGGTCATGAAATTTTGCAGGCACATTAATATGGTTGAAATGAAGACTTTACTTTTTACACTTTTCTAAATTTCACAATATCTCGGGATTTGGACGTTCGACCCAAAATAACACTAAAACGACCGTTTGGAGAACATACTATATTTCAAATCATGATTCCTGAGATATTGAACTTTTGACCACATGTTACTTATACTAAAACAAAGATGTGGGACTCTTTACCACGTCTTTAACCTTTCTCTAACTCATTCGGGCTATAGGTTCTTTTATTGACCCAAATTGACCCTTTTTGACCCACTAACTTTAAAGGGGCTATTCTAACCCATTTCATAGTCAATAACCAACCTTAATTGACCAATAAAACGTTTGACTACTTTTCAACACTTCACGTATAGTCAAAAGGGCAAGTACACTACGACTTACTACTTAAGCACTTTTTACAATAAAACTACTAATCGTGCATCAAGTTATACTATTACAACACACTATCACTATTCTTTACTTTCATCATCATAACGTGACAAAAGTTGTTTGTTTGGGCTTTCAAGAGTGTACAAAATGACAATTTAAAGAGAAAGCTTGTGTAACTTACGACAAGCTAGCAACTCCACTTTTAGTCTATACTCACTCCTTTTCCCTTTTCAATTCCGCTTGTACCTACAATATGAACTAAACTGATTAAACACTTTGCTTAGTGAGTATAAGTATGTCTAATCAAACATAAATGAATCAAATATGCATTATCCAAAACACATAATAGGCAAGAAGGCAAGAAACTTCCCTTTTTCTCTTGACATCTTCTAATCATGATTCTAATCAAATGTGCACATATCTAATCATTCACATGGATAATCTTGATTAGCCAAATCTAATCATCTTATTTGCTAACGTAGTTAGCTACTAATCAACAACATAGCTAACCTTGGTTAGCTATTCTAATCATATCATGGGTAACAATCATCAACCCATCTAATCGCATGCTTTCATCATATGCAAGTTCTAATCACAACTAATCACAATCAATAATATCTAATCATATGCATAACATTAATTCATTTACTACTAATTATCTAACTTCAATCCATATACTCACCTTGCGGCTTGAAACAACTTGTAGTAGGATGATCAATTGATGAAAATCCTTCTTTAACACCTAATACACATACATGTAACACATATATCAATAACTAATCACACTTTCAACTACTAATCATCTAATTCATTCTCCCCCACTTGATGTTTACTAATTTCACTTTGACTAAACTAACTATCTTCATTCTAATAATCAAATTGATAGCTTTAATATGTAATTAAGCTACTTTCTTGATATCACTAACATCTACTAACACTTGACTCTTGGAATTTAAACTAATTCATATGACTTAATAGAAACCCCATGAACCCTAACCATAGTTTATCATATATATCATGAAATTGAGCTTCTAACTATCATTCATAATCTAAACTAACACTAACTATTCAATTTCAAGCCCTAATTTCGAATTAATGCATATCAATTAACTAAAACCCTTAAAACCCAATTTCTAGAGTTTTTGGAAGAAAGAAAACAACTTACAAAGATCAAGAGATGGTGGAGGATGATGTTTTTAATGAATTGAAGTTTGGAATTTGAGTTAAAAACTGATTTCTTGCTTGGTTCTAGCCTCCTGCGATTTTTCTTCTACTTCTAATTTGAGTTCAGAGTTTTTGAAGTTACTGGAACAAGACACGTATTGTGTCTATTAGTTTCTTTAATTTTATACACTACACAGTCTAGAACTGAACACCTGTTTACGTTTTCTACTATATCTTATTATAAAAAGGTCTATAATTAAAAAGATGTATATATTATTTTACACTAAAATAATACTGTAAAACTGGGATATTATAACTTATTTTTTATATACTAAAATAATAATACCTTGAAAACTGGGGGTCTTACAACTCTCCCCCACTTATTCTGTTCGTGTCCTCACGAACCATTCTTGGTGTATCGTAGGATAGTATATCATCATCCATTCCTCCGGTTCCCAAGTAAATTCCAAGCCTTTCCTATGACACCACTGAACTTTAACTATCGAAACTGATTTATTTCTGAGCTGTTTCACTCTCTGATCAAGGATTCTAACTGGCTCTTCTATATAACTCAACTTGTCATTTACTTCTATCTCTGCCAGTGGCACATAAGAGGCTTCATCGACTAAACACTTTCAAAGCTGAGACACATGAAATGTGTCATGAATGCTAGCAAGTTCTTCTAGTAACTATAACCGATAAGCAACCTTTCCAATTCTATCTATAATTTCAAACGGTCCAATGTATCTCGAACTTAACTTTCCACGCTTTCTAAACCGAATAATTCCTTTCCAAGGTGAAACTTTAAGCATCACCTTATCACCAATCTGAAACTCAATGATTCTTCTACGCTTATCTGCATATGACTTTTGTCGATCTTGTGCCATCTTCATTCTTTCTCTAATCTGATAGATCTTCTCCGTAGTCATCTGAACGATATCTGTACTACCAAGTTCTCTTTGACCAACCTCGCCCCAACAAATTAGAGTTCGGCACTTTCTACCATATAACATTTCATAAGGCGGCATTTTGATGGAAGAATGATAACTGTTGTTATATGAGAATTCCACCAAGGGAAGATGAATATCCCAACTGCCACCGAAATCAATGGCACACGCTCTGAGCATATCCTCAAGAGTCTGAATGGTACGTTCGCTTTGACCATCAGTTTGAGGATGAAAAGCTGTACTAATATGAAATCGAGTTCCTAAGTCTTCTTGAAATTTATTCCAGAATCGAGAAGTAAATCGAGTATCTCGATCTGAAACTATAGAAAGTGAAACTCCATGTTTAGCAACTACTTCTCTGACATAAAAATCTGCTAACTTTTCTGAAGAAGAGGCTTCTTGAATGGGGAGGAAGATAGCACTTTTTGTCAATCGGTCCACTATCACCCAAATAGTATCATGTTGCCTTGGTGTTCTTGGCAATTTTGTGACAAAATCCATGGTGATGTGTTCCCACTTCCATACCGGTATATCTAAAGGTTGGAGTTTACCGTATGGTTGTTGGTGCTCGGCTTTCACTTGTAAACAAGTAAGACAATTTTGAACATGTTTAACTATGTCACGCTGCATACCTGGCCACCAATAATCACGCTTTAAGTCATGATACATTTTGGTAGCACCAGGATGAATAGAATATTTAGATCGGTGAGCTTCATCTAGCAACAATTTCTTTACTTCACTCGTATTTGTTATCCAAATTCTACCATAACGAGTCTTTAACCCTCTGGAATCATCTACTAATTCTGAGAGTTGACCAGCTAATCGTTGTTTATTTGGATCATTCAACGCTAAAACCTCAACTTGAGCCGCTTTAATGAAATCAAACAACTGTGGAAGTACAGTCATTTGAAGAGATTTCACAGAAAGAACATAATGGATAGCTTTTCGACTAAGAGAATCGGCTACAACATTAGCTTTACCAGGATGGTAAAGTATGTCACAGTCGTAATCTTTTACTAAATCCATCCATCTTCTCTGATGATTATTCAAATCACGCTGATCAAAGAAATACTTGAGGCTTTTGTGATCTGTATAGATTGTAAACTTAACACCATATAGATAATGGCGCCAAATTTTAAGAGCAAAGACCACAACTGCTAAGTCAAGATCGTGAGTGGGATAGTTATGCTCTTGTGATTTTAGCTGACGTTATGCATATGCAATAACCTTTCCACGCTGCATAAGAACACAGCCTAATCCAAGCTTCGAAGCATCACAATAAACTACCATATCCTCATTACCCTCGGGTAAAACAAGGACAGAAGCTTGACTAAGCTTTTCTTTTAACATCTGGAATGCCTTAGATTGCTCTTCTCCCCATTTCCACTGAACACTTTTTCTAGTCAACTGAGTCAAAGGAGTGGCAATCCTCGAAAAATCTTGAATGAAGCGACGATAGTAGCCAGCTAAACCAAGAAAACTTCTAACTTCAGTGGGACTCGAAGGTGGGTCCCATTTCATAACTGCTGCTATCTTGGAGGGATCGACTTGAATACCGTGAATATTGATCACGTGTCCAAGAAATTGGACTTCTCGTAACCAAAACTCACATTTAGAGAATTTAGCATATAATCTTTCACGCTGAAGTGTTTCCAAAACTTGTCTAAGATGTATTGCATGATCATCCTCACTTTTTGAATAAATGAGAATGTCGTCAATGAAAACTATAACAAAGATATCAAGCATGGGCCGACAAACTCGATTCATCAGGTCCATGAAAGCAGCTGGAGCATTGGTTAAGCCAAATGGCATAACTGTGAATTCAAAGTGGCCATAATGAGTACGAAAAGCTGTTTTCGGCACATCTTCTTCTCTAACCTTTAACTGATGGTAGCCAGAATGAAGATCAATCTTTGAAAAGAAACTGGCACCCTAAAACTCGAATAAATCATCTATTCTAGGCAGAGGATACCTGTTCTTAATGGTCACTTTGTTTAATTCCCTATAGTCAATGCACATCCTTAAGGAACCGTCCTTCTTTTTAACGAATAAGACTGGGGCTCCCCAAGGTGAACTACTGGGACGAATGAAACCTTTATCCAGAAGATCTTGCAACTGCTTCATGATTTCTTGCATTTCAGTTGGAGCTAACCGATAAGGAGTTTTAGCAATGGGGGCGGCTCCAGGAACAAGATCAATTCGAAATTCCACCTGTCTATCGGGTGGAACACCTGGAAGTTCGTCAGGAAATACTTGGGGAAACTCTTTCACAATTGGAATGCTAGAAAGCTCTGGCACCGATTTAGAGTTATCAACCACGTATGCCAAAAAGGCCCGACACCCGTGTGACAACAATCTTTTAGCTCGAGCGAAAGTACAAACTGGAATGGATTGTCTAGAACGTTCCCCTTAAACGGTAACTTCCTTCCCACTAGGCGCTTTAAGAAGAACTACTTTCTCGTGGCAATTAATCATGCCTTTATTCTTTCCCATCCAATCCATTCCTATTACAACATGAAACTCTCCCATTTGCATGGGAATTAAATCTATTTTAAATAATTCACCTCCTATTTTAATATTACACCCTCTATAAACATCGCTAACGATTACTAATTTACTATCTGCAATTTCAACTTCCAAAGGGTGTTCTAATTTAGCTATAGGAGTATTTAACTTTGTGCAAAAGGAAAGTGATACAAAAGACTTAGTGGCTCCAGAGTCGAATAAAACATGGGCAGGTATAGTGTTAACAATGAAGGTACCTGTCACCACGTCGTATGACTCCTTTGCCTCCTCTGCTGTAATCTGAAAAGAACGACTCTTCGTCCTCTGTCCACCTGTCTCTCTTTTCTTCTCGGCTTCTCTTCTTTGTTCATTTCTCTTCATGTCTTCTAATCTTACAGGGCAATTCTCTTGCACATGATCCTCCTTATAACAATAAAAACACATGCGGTAAGGATTAGGACAGTTAGATGCAATATGCCCTGGCTTACGGCATTTATAACACGCGGTACTTCCTAGTTGGCATTCGCCTGGATGCTTTCTACCACAGTTATTACACTTAGGAAATTCCCGCGTTGGAGGCTGAGGTTGACGAGACGATGGCTGAGATTGAGACCTTTGTTGCGGCCTCCCAAAAGATTTGAACTTCTTAAACGATTGGGATTGGGAACTAGACTGCTCAACTTTTCTCTTACCCGTCACATCAGCAGCGGCTTTTGCTTGCAATTCCTTTTCTCTTGTCAACCCTTTATTCATCATCTTTGGAATTGTATCATAAATAGTTGGGTCAACGAATTCCCTAATCTTAACATTTAAATGTCGGTGGTAATGATCTTTCATCAGCTTCGGATTCGAAGTATATTCTGGACAGAACTCAGACTTATCATAAAACAAGTTCGTATACTCGGTCACCGTCATCTTTCCCTGATCAATTGCTAAAAATTCTCCTTTCAATCTTTCTACTTCAGCCATTGGTGCAAATTCTGCTAAAAACTTCTCTGTAAACGTATTCCATGGGAGTCTTGCAACTTATTCTGCACTCAAAGTCTTAACCTGAGTATTCCACCAATCTTGAGCACTTCCTTTCAACTGATGAGCTGCAAATAAAACCCGTAATCTTTCTGGACAATCACAAAGCATAAAGGTCTCTTCCATTTTGCTCACCCACCTGTTACTAACAATCGGATCTCTTTCCCCTTTAAATTCTGGGGGACTGCAATTTGCAAAGTTTTTATACTCAAATTTTTCTTTCTCTCTATCTATCTGACGCTGAGCATTCAAAATTTCTATATTCGGCTGAGGGTTCGTTAGGACAGGATGTTTCTGTTCAAATTCTACTAATCGAGTACTGATTATTTGCTCCATACGTTCATATACTGAAGGAGCAAACTCTTGTAAGGATTGGCTAATCACATCTTTCAACAATATCCTGTCTTCAGGATCTAAACTTCTACTCGGAACGTTCTCCTCTTGAGTAGGAAAATGGGCATTCGAACCCTCAGCTTCTTTAAACGGTGGGGTAGTCATTTACTAAAACAAAACAATTAATCTGATCAGTATTTGAACAATTATTGAGATGTATAATCATATAGGAACTTTCTGAATCAACTAACACGACAATCATTGCCTCCTTTCTCATATGTTTAACAAACTTAAATCTCCCATGTGTTTTAGTGTAATATAACTTCGTTGGCCAGATGCAGTCATATTAGGCTAACAACACACTTCTATTTAAGGTTCTCAAACATATTCGAAATCAAAGCAACGATCACTATCACAACCAATATCTACTAATCACATGTTAATAATGCTACTAAAACATAATTGTAATTTGCTACTGCACAATTATAAGTGGTTTAAGTTTAGGCAATCCTACTGTGGATTGCTTAAATCTCATAAACCATCGCTCTGATACCAACTTGAAACGCCCTGAAAATCTGAACCATTTTTTTATATAATACGTACATTATATTACGGTCCCACTTTTTATATTGCTTTTATACTACGACGTCAATTTGTTTTAGTAAAAGAAATTAGAACAAACTAAATAGAACGAAACTGCCGGCTGGGCTACATGAGCCGCCGGCTAAAGGTCTTGACCCGCCGTCTACCCGAGTCGAGATGCCGGCTAACACCAATTTTGAGCAAACAGAACAAAAGTGCGTTTTAAAGCTTGTTTAAGCCGTCGGGTCAGCTTATGGAGCCGCCGGCTTTACTGTTTTAACCGCCGGCTAACCTAGCTAGCCGCCGGCTTCCCTTGTTCAGACCAGACCTGCAGATCAGCTTCCACTTATACCATTTTACGAACTTTGAAAGCGCATATCTCTCAAACGATAAAGAGTTAGGTCATGAAATTTTGCAGGCACATTAATATGGTCGAAATGAAGACTTTCCTTTTTACACTTTTACAAATTTCACAATATCTCAGGATTTGGACGTTTGACCCAAAATAACACTAAAATGACCGTTTGGAGAACATACTATATTTCAAACATGATTCCTGAGATATTGAACTTTTGACCACATGTTACTTATACTAAAACAAAGCTGTGGGACTCTTTACCACGTCTTTAACCTTTCTCTAACTCATTCGGGCTATAGGTGCTTTTATTGACCGAAATTAACCTTTTTTGACCCGCTAACTTTAAAGGGGCTATTCTAACCCATTTCATAGTCAATAACCAACCTTAATTGACCAATAAAACGTTTGACTACTTTTCAACACTTCATGTATAGTCAAAAGGGCAAGTACACTATGACTTACTACTTAAGCACTTTTTACAATAAAACTACTAATCGTGCATCAAGTTATACTATTACAACACACTATCACTATACTTTACTTTCATCATCATAACGTGACAAAAGTTGTTTGTTTGGGCTTTCAAGAGTGTACAAAATGACAATTTAAAGAGAAAGCTTGTGTAACTTACGACAAGCTAGCAACTCCACTTTTAGTCTATACTCACTCCTTTTCCCTTTTCAATTCCGCTTGTACCTACAATATGAACTAAACTGATTAAACACTTTGCTTAGTGAGTATAAGTATGTATAATCAAACATAAATGAATCAAATATGCATTATCCAAAACACATAATAGGCAAGAAGGCAAGAAACTTCCTTTTTTCTCTTGACATCTTCTAATTATGATTCTAATCAAATGTGCACATATCTAATCATTCACATGGCTAATCTTGATTAGCCAAATCTAATAATCTTATTTGCTAACGTAGTTAGCTACTAATCAACAACATAGCTAACCTTGGTTAGCTATTCTAATCATATCATGGGTAACAATCATCAACCCATCTAATCGCATGCTTTCATCATATGCAAGTTCTAATCACAACTAATCACAATCAATAATATCTAATCATATGCATAACATTAATTCATTTACTACTAATTATCTAACTTCAATCCATATACTCACCTTGCGGCTTGAAACAACTTGTAGTAGGATGATCAATTGATGAAAATCCTTCTTTAACACCTAATACACATACATGTAACACATATATCAATAACTAATCACACTTTCAACTACTAATCATCTAATTCATTCTCCCCCACTTGATGTTTACTAATTTCACTTTGACTAAACTAACTATCTTCATTCTAATAATCAAATTGATAGCTTTAATATGTAATTAAGCTACTTTCTTGATATCACTAACATCTACTAACACTTGACTCTTGGAATTTAAACTAATTCATATGACTTAATAGAAACCCCATGAACCCTAACCATAGTTTATCATATCTATCATGAAATTGAGCTTCTAACTATCATTCATAATCTAAACTAACACTAACTATTCAATTTCAAGCCCTAATTTCGAATTAATTCATATCAATTAACTAAAACCCTTAAAACCCACTTTCTAGAGTTTTTGGAAGAAAGAAAACAACTTACAAAGATCAAGAGATGGTGGAGGATGATGTTTTTAATGAATTGAAGCTTGGAATTTGAGTTAAAAACTGATTTCTTGCTTGGTTCTAGCCTCCTGCGATTTTTCTTCTATTTCTAATTTGAGTTCAGAGTTTTTGAAGTTACTGGAACAAGACACGTATTGTGTCTATTAGTTTCTTTAATTTTATACACTACACAGTCTAGAACTGAACACCTGTTTACGTTTTCTACTATATCTTATTATAAAAAGGTCTATAATTAAAAAGATGTATATATTATTGTACACTAAAATAATACTGTAAAACTGGGATATTATAACTTAATTTTATATACTAAAATAATACCTTGAAAACTGGGGTGTTACATCTTTTTTTTTTATAACATTTAAAAGTTAAATAATATTGAGTAAATATCGGGAGATGGATGACAGCTAATCCCTTAAACACTTTCAAATTATTTTAAAAATATAACTTTTTTACTGATATTAATAATACTTTATTAAGTTTTGACCCATTAAAAATTGAAATATAAAAAACATTTTTCCCCTATAATATATTAATAAATTAAAAAGGTTAAAATGTAAAGTAACATTTTCGGACTAAAAATAATTGTTTGAGCATAGCAACCTTTTTCATTGCTAAAGTTGCAATAACAATGCGTGGGTTTATAGTTTTAGCAAACATAAATAGCTGAATAGTGGCTGAGGTGTAATCTTTGGGGAAGGGTAGTATCAGATCCACATGATACCGGGTTAAGGTTACCCGTCGAAACAACCTTTTGAAAATATAATTATTTCAACATTTTATTGAACAACTAATGTGCATCAAAATACACAAAACAAAAATCATTCTACTATTGCAATCAAATATATACAAATACATAAATAAGACATTATATAGATTTGAAAATATATATAGAAATTATAAAATTACATCTCTTACCAGTCGAATGGAAAATTAAACTTACTTTGTGATTAAAACTAATAAACCTTTTTTTATAAAAAAAGAGAGACAATGAATTTGATTTACCTGTTCATGAAGGTTGTATTTAGATTATAAAATAAATGAAATTGTAATTTCTGAGTTCGCAAGAGAATAAAAATATTGTCAAATTGACAAATTACGATGAAAGCTATAATGATATCAAAAGTAAGTTATCGTGATTTAATTTGTAGAATTAGAGAAAGAAAAGCGAAGATTAAGATAAAGAAGAATAAACAAATTATATAACTCAAAATTAGAGTGAAAAATAGATAAACAAATTCTTGATTTTCGGCTACAACTAAAAATTATATAACAGAAGTTATCTCTTATATTACTTTGGATTAATTTGACTATAATTTTTAATCATCTATTGCATTATTTGTTATTAATTAAAAAATAATAACACATTAAATTAAATTAATTATAATTTGATTTTTTAATAAAATATTACCTTATTTACCTTTTAAGTATAGGAGAATCCACCTCATAAAAGTATTAATATAATGATGACACATAGGATATATGTGATGTGGCATGGGTGTATGGTTGACAAATAATGGAGGGTCTCCTCTCTTAGTTATATAGATAGATAGATATATAATTATAAGCAAGATGCGTACTATAAGCGAAATGCATTATATGTAATAATAAAAAATAAAATGCATTATATGTAATATGTAATATTTATATTAGATTAGATATCATATCGATTAGATAAGAATGACAAGTAAATAAGTAATTCAATATTCTCACTTTTGAATTATCTCTTATATTCAAGTGATTGAGTATATAAACATGTTATCATGAAATTCTAGAGAAATTGTCATGATAATATAAATAAACATAATGATTGAGGTATATGAGATTTCTTGATATTTTTAATGGTGCAAAATGCAAATATCCTTATGATGAAATAAATATTTTAATTAAAGCTAAAAGTAGTGACGGAGTTAGAAGGGGCAGTCGCCCCAGTATATCTAAAATTAATAATTTTTTTAAAGTAATTAATGAGAATTTGGGACTTGTAACTCTCAAAATGATAGAAAGGAATATGATTATTGTTATCGTAGTGCTAGTGTATTTTTTATAAATATAAATATTACCTTTTTATAGTGTGCAAATGTGCAAATTCTAAAAAAGCTTTGTATTATACTACCGGAGATGTTATGTTATTTATATCATAATCCATGTACTTTTTATAATCTAGAAATCTTACTTTTTACAATAATTAATGTAATCAACATGATACACGCTCATAGTATGTCGTTTCTAATATATTGTTCAAACTATAAAAATTGCATAAAGGAAATATTATATGGTCATGGCGCACAAATATGAAATTGATTGATGGTTTACATTTGAATATGGAGGGAAACTTTAAAAATAAAAATTAACAAAAAAATATATTTAAGTTTATAATATAATACTTGAATATAATGGGTAAAATTGTTTTAGAATGTTAAATTATTTTAAGAAGGATTAACAATAATATTATATTAAGTAATACATTGTTTGTAACACCCGCCAAATTAGGACTAGTACTATAACACCCGTCTCGAAATACAAGGACATTTTTTTTTTTTTAAAACATATCGGAAGCGCATGATTAATAGAAATCAGTAGATTGTATACATACATTTTAAATAGCAATCCAATTACATACAAACCTTTAAAACTAGATTATTCTAATCATTATACACATTAAGTTTATGTGCTATAGAAATCCAAATATGTTGTTAAATCATTAACGTATTATCCATTTCAGAGTGAGCTTGTCAAACATTCCATTCCATATGTACTTCTTGCCCATCCACATACAAAAGTAAACCTGCAAGAAGTAATGAGGGGTTAGCACGAAGCTAAGTGAATAGATCCCAAGCTATCAATCTAACTCAGCTTAACACATGCCTATAACCAAGCAATGCACAAGCAACATAGAAGGATCGGTGGTCCTTGAGGTACCCTCATGCCGCGGATGGTTCCCCAAGTAACACTTAAAACCAACTGACGGCCAAATCAGAGGTTAAACCGATAGTTTGGTACTATTACTACACACGACGCAATTTCAGTGTCCAACACATGTACAAGGCACTTGCGAAGTCCTAGTAATAGTATCCAAACCCAACACATTAGTTGACCCCCACCAAATCAAATAGTCCACAACTATCATAGTATGCAGGACGCCAATAATCAATCAAGGGTTAGCCATCATGGCAATATAATATTAATGCAACCATTGCAATAAACCAAGTTTGTTGTTACAACTAACTTAGACTGAAAGTCCAAGATCCACTCACCGACAATCATAGTCGTCCACTCAGTAGTCTAATGTCACTGAGTCTTCTCCACATCTGAGAATACAATATCACAACACAAGTTAGTCATTTGGCACTTGCCTCAATATTGATATAATATCATACAATTGTAATTACATTAAACAATTTATCCTTAACTTGTATTAATCCAAAATTCATCATTTCAAGATTATGAATAATCTTATTAGCATCAAAAATTCATATTCACCTAACCAATTACAATAATAACATCCTTTTTATTCATTCTAATTATTACTATTCAATATAGTTAAACTATTAACAAAGCCAATAACCATAAACATCACTAATTCATCAAATTCATCATGATCATCATACTTCTCATGAACACTTAATCAATTCACAACTCTTAGCATAATCAATGTAATTCATCATCTTTAATCAACACTTATAAATCATACATCAATATTCTAAGCATCGAAGCTCCAATTCTTGAATTATCAACTAAACACATGAACTCTATTAATGATCATATATAATGTCCATCATTTCTAAGTTAGGGTTTCACTTACAATCAAGAATTACTTATCAATTAACAATAATATGATCATTACAAGCTTAGATACAAGATTAATCATGCCAATAAAATCAAATATTCAAAACCCCATTTCTAGGTTAACATGAAACTTAAGAATTTACACCTACAACATGTTTATAAAGACAAAGGAATGATTAATCCATATTATTCAAGCATAACTCATAACAATTTACACTTTTTAAACCCTAATTTCGGATTTTATTCAAGAACATCAAAACCCCCAATTTCTAGGGTTTATAACTCAAAGATTTGAGACTTACAAGTTGCTTAGGATGATTAGAAGATGATAATCTACATGTTAGAAGCTTGAATCCGAATTATGAAGCTCCAAATTTGATGATTTCTTCATGTTTTTGATTTAGGGTTATATGTGTGTGTGTGTGTTCATACGTACGTATGTATGTATATGTGTGGGAATAAAACCAACTTATTCCATAGAGTATAGCATATAAATGTGTAATTTTCATTCCCCGTATTTATTATTGTCTGGAACTTAAAAACCAATTGCGGGGAAATACAATTTTATTTTACCGTCAACTAAATAAATTTAAAACAGTTAATAATTTACTATTCACAAAAAGTCATATAACTGTTTGACCTATTATTTTCAATTATCACAATACATTAATTATTTAAAACACAATTAAATAATTAAATAAATAAAGAAATTACTGATTTCTACTAGGCCCAAAACGAGGATGTTACAAATCTCTCCCCCTTAAAGAGATTTCGTCCACGAAATCTAATCATCCTTAATTAATCTAGGGAATTTAATCACATCATACCTCGTGTGAAGTTTGGTTCACACTCTATTTCCAATTCCCTAACTACATAATTATTTATCACTAAATGCACATAAGGTACATGTACAATTTAAATTACTTATGCATATCATCTCTATGCGTATCTTAATCACTAATCACACATACACAAAATATGTATACATTTAATCCACTTTAAGATATATGTTTTCAACCTAATTACACATGCACATATCCAAATGTACATGCTTCAATTTCTCTTTTCAGCACATATAATGTACCCGAATCTTATTATTATTATTTTTTATATACACAATGATCACTTTAAAACAAGTATCACTTAACATACGTAAATCACTTAACTAAGTAAAGTAATATACTCTCATAACCAGAATCTAGTGACGTGCTAGATCTTTAAAATTAGTATATGAATTATATATTTTTCAATAACAAAAACAGTGGTTATGGAAACCACAATACACATATCATCAATGAAATTTAAATTTCAATTATAACTAGCATCCACGCTAATATCCACATATCATTGAGGTACATGAAACCCATTTTTATTAAAATATCTCGGAATCATGTAACACTAACCACATAATAATAAGCAAAGTAGAGGTCAAATCCTATGGTTAATACCATTATCATATAGTTACACAATCACTTAGCACCAAATTATATTGGATACATGCTAAGTCTCGTTCAATGGGTACCTTGCTATACTAGCACACGTACCACATTATCAAAATGTGCTAATCATCAACACAATTTTTCAACAATATTCACATATTTAATTCAATTTAGCCGACCTCTACTTAACTTTTCTTATCACATAACTTTTTCAAATTACAATTTACTACTTTATCTAGTCATTAAATATGCAAAAATACGAAAGATTATATGCAATTCGCACATAATTATAATAAGATTATCAATCCAACAAGTAAAACTCTTATTTTCCTGACTATTTTACTTTTTCCCAAGGACATAGTTTCACATAATTTTCTAATACTAGGCTATCCGGCTATGTTAATCCTTATCAAGCTTTAATTATCATAACCGAATAATCACTTATACATTTTAACAAGTAATAGAAACAGTCCAAAATTTTCCCTTACAATGATATCACATTAAACAATAATTTTAATAGTTTACTACTACCTTAATTTTAGTCAATCTAAGACTATTTCTCGATTACATGTCGTCATCATTCACCTACTATTTAAATCCGTATTAATTTCTCTGGTACTTGGTAGCCTCAACAACTCCATGTGAAATGGCATAATATGAATACGTTGGCCAGACGTCGTTATATTATGTCAGTCACACTTCATTCTCAGGTCACTTCATACCATCCATCTTCAAAGTGATTAACTTTTACTCTCTCATATATCACAATGTTGAAATCAACAATTATCACACTATATAATAACACTTGTAATGGTTTTATGACCAAGTATTAACTTGTTACTATTTTCCTTTATCACTTGAATGTGAAACTACTCACATAATTAAGTAGACATAATAATCCAATTATTCAACAGACTTCTTATTATTACCTTAACACATGTGTAGAGTTTAACATAACTAAGTCAATTTAACACTGGATTCAATATCAATCACTTAATACATTAGTTATTACGTATAATACTATATATAACATTTAGCACTAAGTGCCTTATTAAAATGTCATGTCATATTCCACCTATATTCATCAATATATAATTCCTAAGTTGATTAACAATAAACTTTCCATGTTCAGTTATCAAACAAGAGTAAGTTCATATAATTATTTCCTCAACTCTTAAAACACTTATTTCAACCATATCTCATATTTTCATGATTCAAATACTTCATTGTATTTCAAATAATTCATATAACATGATTCACATAATCAATATCTACTTACCCTAATAAGCACCAATCAAAATACCCTTACTGGTATGCTATGCAGTTAGTTAAACCGCTTACAAACGATTCATACATAATAAAATGGGTGAACCTCTTAAAACAAGTTTTTACATTATATTTAGTCATAGGAATGATCCCTGGGCTCAAAGAAACAAAAGCCCAATACAAATCATAAGCTAAAAGTCCGAAATAATGTCCGAAAAACAATAAAATGCGATTTTCGGGCCCCAAACGACCCCGAAGTGCCGAAAACTGACAGGGCTCATGGCAAAGCGATGAGCTTTGACCGTTGACCCGTTTTTGAGTGGACATGTAAATTTCATCTTAATCGGACACCGAAATTTCATAACGAAAATTCTACGTCAAACGTGACTACGAACGTCGAAAAACTAAAAAAATTTATTTTTCACAGAAAAGAGCCACAAGCCGCCGGCTATAGGGTCAAGCCGCCGGCTTCAGACCGCAAGCCGCCGGGTCCTACACCCTAACCGCCGGGTAAATTAATTTTTTGCCAAACAGAAACATTTTGCCGTATTTGGGCTGGAGGAGCAGCCAGGTTTAAGTACTACCAGCCGGGTCACTACTCTACCCGCCGGGTCCCATGCCTGTACAGCAGACCCTGCACCAGCAAACCTTAATGCAAATTTCTGAAATTCAAACCCGCATATCTCCTAAACCGTAAATAATTAGGGTCTGAAATTTTGTAGGCACCCTCATATAATCAAAATGCAACTTTCCATTTTTCCACTTTTTCAAATTACACGTTTTACGAGAAAACAGACATATAACCAATTTTAGGCCATTTTGGACCATTTTGGTTGACACGCTATATTTCAAACGGCATACTTTCAGGGTTCCACCCTTTGCCAACATGTTTCTACATATATTTATGACGTGTGGGCACATTCATCATCCTTATCTACCCGTTCCATTATGTTTTAACTCATTGACCCGTTTAGGGGTCCAAATGGGTAAATTTTACCAATTCAATCAACATAACTACATTACACTTTCAACCCACATTTTATCTATACTTATGGCTTTAAGTCAACTTAAAAGTCATCACACACAACCACATCAAGTTTCTAACCGTTTTCATACTAAGCGGCCCATTTAGGCACTTAATTGACCCATTTGGGTTTCTGACCATATAAACACCACTCTCACATACATTCCACATATCATTGACTATTTTAAGTCAAACTAAGCCATTTTCGCTAATGGTATCATGATATTACCTTAAATCACCAATTTCATATAAGTTCATCATATATAAACCAATTTCAACAAATTTTCAAATTTGACTTTTCACAAACTCGTCAACACACAATTAGACTCGTTGACCACTTTGACTTTACCAAGTCAATACACATATTCCAACAACTAGACTCCTTCTAATTCACATAACAACACGACTCGAAACCTATTAATGGAGAATACCAACATCTCATTAATTTCATCATATCAAGTCACATCAATTCAGTTTATCATTTATCAAACAATTCCCTAGCAAGGATCTATAATCACACCTTGCATTTATCAACTTATTTTCACACTGTAGATACACTTAATTTCACATAATACAATTGTTACACCTTAGTCAACGATGTATCTACACAGTTCCAACATTTTGGTCGAAATTTTCAATTTCCTTCTTAATTAATCATTAACACCTCTATCATCTTATTAACAAACGATATTCACCAATAATTCAATTTACTTTACTAAAAATCATATCATAGTAAAGAAAACAGTCAAAGCTTATTAAAATCTACCAAGCTTATCAGAAATTACCTGGCACATCTAGGCCCACGAGTGTTGAGGAATCATTGAGAAACTAACAATCATATCATAGTAAAGCAAACAGTCAAAGCTTATTAAAATCTACCAAGCTTATCAGAAATTACCTGGCACATCTAGGCCCACGAGTGTTGAGGAATCATTGAGAATACCAGACGGTTCCTCATGTTCCTCCGTCTCTGCATCCAAAACAACACTATTGCATATTGTTATAGGTTAGCACACATTTAATAGCAACTTTCTCATGCAACCACTAAACCCCATCCCTGGAATGTTTGACTTGACACAAACCTAAGTTTGGGATTGAACATCTTATAATGTACAATTCACCCAAACCTATGCTCTGATACCAATTTATAACACCCGTCTCGAAATACAAGGACATTTTTTTTTTAAACATATCGGAAGCGCATGATTAATAGAAATCAGTAGATTGTATACATACATTTCAAATAGCAATCCACTTACATACAAACCTTTAAAACTAGATTATTCTAATCATTATACACATTAAGTTTAGGTGTTATAGAAATCCAAATATGTTGTTAAATCATTAACGTATTATCCATTTCAGAGTGAGCTTGTCAAACATTCCATTCCATATGTACTTCTTGCCCACCCACATACAAAAGTAAACCTGCAAGAAGTAATGAGGGGTTAGCACGAAGCTAAGTGAATAGATCCCAAGCTATCAATCTAACTCAGCTTAACACATGCCTATAACCAAGCAATGCACAAGCAACATAGAAGGATCGGTGGTCCTTGAGGTACCCTCATGCCGCGGATGGTTCCTCAAGTAACACTTAAAACCAACTGACGGCCAAATCAGAGGTTAAACCGATAGTTTGGTACTATTACTACACACGACGCAATTTCAATGTCCAACACATGTACAAGGCACTTGCGAAGTCCTAGTAATAGTATCCAAACCCAACACATTAGTTGACCCCCACCAAATCAAATAGTCCACAACTATCATAGTATGCAGGACGCCAATAATCAATCAAGGGTTAGCCATCATGGCAATATAATATTAATGCAACCATTGCAATAAACCAAGTTTACCCGTTGTAACCATGTTGTTACAACTAACTTAGACTGAAAGTCCAAGATCCACTCACCGACAATCATAGTCGTCCACTCAGTAGTCTAATGTCACTGAGTCTTCTCCACATATGAGAATACAATAACACAACACAAGTTAGTCATTTGGCACTTGCCTCAATATTGATATAATATCATACAATTGTAATTACATTAAACAATTTATCCTTAACTTGTATTAATCCAAAATTCATCATTTCAAGATTATGAATAATCTTATTAGCATCAAAAATTCATATTCACCTAACCAATTACAATAATAACATCCTTTTTATTCATTCTAATTATTACTATTCAATATAGTTAAACCATTAACAAAGCCAATAACCATAAACATCACTAATTCATCAAATTCATCATGATCATCATACTTCTCATGAACACTTAATCAATTCACAACTCTTAGCATAATCAATGTAATTCATCATCTTTAATCAACACTTATAAATCATACATCAATATTCTAAGCATCGAAGCTCCAATTCTTGAATTATCAACTAAACACATGAACTCTATTAATGATCATATATAATGTCCATCATTTCTAAGTTAGGGTTTCACTTACAATCAAGAATTACTTATCAATTAACAATAATATGATCATTACAAGCTTAGATACAAGATTAATCATGCCAATAAAATCAAATATTCAAAACCCCATTTCTAGGTTAACATGAAACTTAAGAATTTACACCTACAACATGTTTATAAAGACAAAGGAATGATTAATCCATATTATTCAAGCATAACTCATAACAATTTACACTTTTTAAACCCTAATTTCGGATTTTATTCAAGAACATCAAAACCCCCAATTTCTAGGGTTTATAACTCAAAGATTTGAGACTTACAAGTTGCTTAGGATGATTAGAAGATGATAATCTACATGTTAGAAGCTTGAATCCGAATTATGAAGCTCCAAATTTGATGATTTCTTCATGTTTTTGATTTAGGGTTATATGTGTGTGTGTGTGTGTTCATACGTACGTATGTATGTATATGTGTGGGAATAAAATCAACTTATTCCATAGAGTATAGCATATAAGTGTGTAATTTTCATTCCCCGTATTTATTATTGTCTGGAACTTAAAAACCAATTGCGGGAAAATACAATTTTATTTTACCGTCAACTAAATAAATTTAAAACAGTTAATAATTTACTATTCACAAAATGTCATATAACTGCTTGACCTATTATTTTCAATTATCACAATACATTAATTATTTAAAACACAATTAAATAATTAAATAAAAAAAGAAATTACTGATTTCTACTAGGCCCAAAACGAGGATGTTACAAGTACTTAGTGCCAAATCATATATCAATACATGTAATTAGTTCTGTGTTAGGCTAATTAATGTATCGAATTATATATTGATGAATATATACAAACTTTGCGATTTGATTAAATCGTACGCAATTTAAATCGAATGTATTTCGGTTCTATAAATACAGACGTTGGTGACACAATTTATATTTAAGTATAAAACATTATCTGAAAAACATTACTGGGTCCAAGCTAATGTTTAAATTACATTCCCAGAGTTGTCCCGTTTTGTACAATTAAAACTTACGTAATTAAAAACAAAATACACAAATTATTTAAATCACATTTTAAATCTTTAAATTAGTAGATAGTTAGTGAAACAATTTAATTAGATTATAAACAAAAATTCGTATTTTAAAATGGTTAATTAACGCGCAAAATATTTATTAAAACGTTAAATGACGGAGAAAACGAACACCACGCGGAGCGCGGGGCGAAGACTGAAAAGTGGAGGATAACCTCCCACTTTCCATCTCTTTTCCTCATTTCTTTCTTTCCTCTCTCTCTCCTCTCTTCCTTTTTCTCTCAAACAAACCACCACCAACATCACACTAATCCATCAAATAACACCACGAAACGCACTCGGATCATCAAGATTTTTAGAGATTCACGACCACCTCGCAACGATCTACACTTCTATCTTTCCGGATTTCCATTTCGCCACTTTGTAAGTTTCCGACAAAACCCCGAAACCTCTCGATTCTTAGTATTTTCACTTGATAGTCGTTTATATAACTTATATATGTCCTATACTAGGAAGAGAACACGATTATATAGCCTAAAAGTATGTTAAAATTGTGTTTTGGATCGGAAAAACGCGTCAGTCGCTGGGTACTGACTTGGTGTTCATCTTTGCGACACAAGCCTTGTGTCGCAGCTTTTGTCGCATAAAACCTGTTATGTCGCACCTTGTGTCGTACCTTATGTCGCAATCCCATGCGACACAATCATTATGTCGCTGTTAAATCAGCATCGTACACTTATGCGACACAACCCTTGTGTCGCTAAGCTCTTGTGTCGCATCCTTATGCGACACAACCCTTGTGTCGCATGACAAACTTTTGTGTCGCATATTGTGTCGCAAAACACAGAAAACTCATATTTTTCCACTAAGTGTTGGGCTAGTAAAACTTTAAACTTTCAACTACACGACTTCGAGAATACATTGGTATATATATATAATACAAGCAAGATACTTAGAAAAACAAGATAATAATGTTGAGGTTAATATCATGAATCTGTCACCAACGGCCCGTACACGTTTTCAAAACACAAATCTAATAATCAACCAAATCGTAGTAATTTGGACATATATAGTTGTATAACAACTACAATGGTAGTCCTTTGAGATACCGACTCACGTTTATAACCATCGCGTGTCGTGGACACCCTCAGGTTACAAGTCTTTGGACTTCACCACTCGGCTAATCAACTTACGTTTATTTAAACGCTTTCAGACTCAGGTGAGTCTCATGGCCCCTCTTTTTACTATTTATTCAGGGGTGTGATATATTGCTTATTTTTAACATGTGAACGCAAGTACAAACATTTGCATATACTACATGAGTTTTTCACAACTAATCATTTAAAGTCCTCCGTCAGCATAGTTGTTAATACGTTGTAGCGTGAATATTAGTATATGGTACCATATAGGATTGACCCTCCTCGTTCGGGTTAGCAAGCACTAACCGGGTAAACGGACGTACTAATATTTGGGAAGACGAATGTTGATTAGGCATTCGTGGAGGCACCTCGTCCGGAATTCTCTTTAGGGGACCCGGCCCTCGAGTTAAGCTCAACTATGTGCTCATGGCTGTATACACGATTACTATCATTTTATTTGTTGGATGCAAATCATTATTAAATCTTGCGGTTCATACTATATTACTTGATTTCAAACCTGTGAGCTCACCAGCTTTAGCTGACCCATTTTAGCATGTATCGCAGGTACCAAGCAGTAGGTTGTTTCTGCTTCAGGACTTTTAGCTCGAGTCAGCATACAGACGTTTGAGATTTTCTTGCATTAGTATATTTTGTACAATTACTTATGTACTGAAATCTCCTTTATTTAAACTCGAGCTATGTAAAGCTATAAATGTTGTAAACATTTCAATGTCAATATATTTTTGTTAAAACGACGCATATAGAGTCGTTTACTATATATCTTTGTGCTTTGTTATTGATTAGTAACACCCAAATCGTGCTTCCGCAAATCATTAAAGTTGGGGGTGTTACAGATTGGTATCAGAGACTAAGGTTATAGTGAACTAGGTTGCATTTAGTGGGCATAGACTATGACCATTAGGCAGTATTCCTTACTAGGTATAACTGGTTCAGTGATTACGTCATACAAGTTTAATTTAACATAGCCTGATCAACTATGTACAATTAAGCAAAGATGATGTAAGATCTGAAAGTAGTTATGGCTGAACAGGGTACACTAGAAGACTCTGACCTCGAGAGAACAAAAACTCAAACATGTCTGTGTTAGACACCCCAGGCTATTATGTGATACTAGGTATACATAGATAGACCTCGTTACAATCTTAGGCTATATTATATATGTATTATATGAAAATAGGCCTCACTTTCTCTAACGCTTTGTCTCAGAAATGGCAAACATCCCACCCAATTCATCGCGCTCTCAATCCGGGTCGCAGAACCCAAGGGTAGCTAGGAGGAACGCCAGGTTGCCTCGAGCTAGCCCGTACCCCACTCACTTCACCTTGCCAACCTTAGCCGCAAGGGTGAACCAACACGAGCAGCGTCTTCGCACCATGGACGTCGTGTTGCAAGAAACGAAAGAAAACTGGAGACTTACATCTCTCGAACTCATCGAACAAGTCTCCGAGGATCACGAAACCACCGTTAACAATGTAGACGTCCTTTTCAACAAAGTGGTGGAAATAAGCGTAGAAACCGCCCTCTTGTAACACAGGCTAGAAGAATGTGAACAACGCTCATGAGAAACGGAAGAATATGCCCGTGGATTGGTTCAGCGACTAGCATTGGCTGAAGACAATGCCCGACAGGCCAGCAGACTTGCAAATACGGTGGATCGTCTCATTGAAATGATGGAACAGATTAATCTACGTTAAGACTAGTGTAGTCCTTGCCTTGTAATCTATCTTGTAGTCTAATAACTACTTAAGCACTACTTTATGATTCGGTCGGATGTAACAATTCCCGACGCCTTTTGTAATACATCCATTGGATGTAACCTTTGAACTCATATTATCTATCAAATATTTCTTGCTGTTTCAACTCATATTAATTGCCATTTTTCATATTGATGTTATGTATTACCGCTTTTATACATGAACATCTGTGACAATTACAAATTCCTACAAAATCTCATGTATCTTCATTTCTTTTATTGAAGAATCATGCCGCCAAATACAAGACCATACACCGATGCTCAGCTTACGTCACTCATAACCCAGGCTGTGACTGAAGCCCTGGCTCAGAATACTCCACAGAATTCCGAGAGAAACAGCGATGCCGCTAAAACCCCCGCTGCTAAACCTTGTTCTTACAAGGACTTCCAGAGCTGCAAACCCTCAAGTTTCAAGGGTACTGAGGGAGCCATCGGACTGATCAGATGGTTCGAGAAAATGGAAACTGTTTTCCGCGTCAGCAAATGCGCGGAAAGCGACAAGGTTAACTTCGCCACCTGCTCCCTCGAAGATGATGCCCACTCTTGGTGGAACTCATATTCCCAATCAGTGGGTGCTGACACTGCCTACCAACTCTCTTGGGAGGACTTGAAAGCAAAACTCACTGTCAAGTACTGTTCGATCGACAAACTCCAAAAGCTGGACGAGGAGTTCTGGAACCTAAAAGTTCAGGGCAGTAATATCGATGGTTACACCACCAGATTCCAGCAGCTCGCTGCCCTCCGCCCAGCTATGGTGAGTACAGAACCTGATAAAATCAGGAAGTACATCCGTGGTCTTCCTGAGCCTGTTCGGGGGCACGTTGCCACTTCAAACCAAACCACCATTGACGGTACAATCCTACTGGCCCAAGACCTGATGGCAATAAGCCAAGATTCAGAACCACTCACTTCATCCTCCCACAACAACAAAAGAAAGTGGTCCGACTACCACAACAACCACCCAAACCAACAAAACAAGAAATCCGACACCATCAAAGCCTACAACACCACCACAGACATCAAACAGGGCTACACTGGGAGCAAACCCTATTGTTCCAAGTGCAGCCGCCACCACGAAGGTTCTTGTGGCTCCTTTTGCAGCAATTGCAAGAGGTATGGTCACCTCACCCAGGATTGCCGTTCCCCTACCAACAACAACCCTAACAACACCAGAACACCCAAAGTCTGCTTTGAGTGTGGGAACCCCGGGCACTTCAGGGACACGTGCCCAAAGCTGAAGAACAACAACAACAGCAGCAACAACCGCAACAGCAACAACAACAACACCCGAAGTAGAGCTTTCGTCATCAACTCCAGGGACGCCCGCCAGGACCCGAATGTGGTCTCGGGTATGTTCCTCCTCAACAACTCAACTGCTTCTGTTCTATTTGATACTGGTGCTGATAGAAGCTTTATCTCTGATGACTTTTGCCCACTACTTGACATCACTCCTGTTGCCTTAGATGTTAAGTACACTATAGAGCTAGCAAATGGGAAACTTATCGAAACCAATAGTGTGATACCTAATTGCACTTTAAACCTAGCTGACGAAACCTTTTCAATCGATCTTGTACCCGTTGAAATCGGAAGTTTCGACGTCATCATTGGAATGGACTGGTTGTCCAAACACCGAGCCGAAATCGTTTGTTACGATAAGATCGTCTGTATCCCACTCGCCGTCGGTAGAACCTTGATCATACAGGGGGAGACCGGTGGGACGAGACTCATTATCATCTCTTGCTTAAAAACCCGAAAATTTCTGAGAAAGGGTTACCCTGCAATACTCGCACACATCACAGAGAAGAAGTCGGAGGAGAAGCGACTTGAGGATGTGCCAATTGTTAGAGACTTTCCCGAAGTCTTTCCGGAAGAACTACCTGGTCTACCTCCACCTAGACATGTTGAGTTCTCAATCGATCTCGTGCCGGGTGCCGCACCGGTGGCCCGCGCACCGTACCGTTTAGCCCCATCCGAACTTCAGGAGTTGTCCACCCAGTTACAGGAACTTCTGGATAGAGGATTCATCAGACCGAGTTCTTCACCTTGGGGAGCTCCGGTCTTATTTGTGAAAAAGAAGGACGGTTCATTCAGGATGTGTATCGGCTACCGAGAGTTGAACAAATTGACCATCAAGAACCGTTATCCACTTCCTCGAATAGATGACCTGTTCGACCAACTTCAAGGGTCGAGTTTTTATTCAAAGATCGATCTTCGATCAGGTTATCATCAGCTACGGGTTCGCGACACCGATATTACAAAAACTGCTTTCAGAACTCGTTACGGGCACTACGAATTCCAAGTGATGCCCTTCGGTCTAACCAACGCACCGGATGTATTCATGGACCTCATGAACCGGGTGTGTAAACCTTACCTCGACAAGTTTGTCATTGTCTTTATCGATGACATACTCATTTATTCGCGCAACGAGCAAGAACATGCGCAACACCTCAAAGCCATCCTAGAACTACTTAGACACGAGGAGCTTTACGCCAAATTCTCTAAGTGTGAATTCTGGATAAAAGCCGTTCAATTCCTTGGTCACGTGATCGACAGTCAGGGAATTCACGTTGACCCATCAAAAATCGAGGCTATCAAAGACTGGCAAGCACCCACCACTGCATCTGAAGTGCGTCAGGTCTTGGGTCTTGCTGGGTACTATCGGCGATTCATCGAAAATTTCTCCAAAATAGCTCAGCTACTCACGGTACTGACTCAGAAAGAAAAGAAGTTTAATTGGACTGATAAACAGGAGTCGGCCTTTCAATTATTGAAAGAAAAGCTTTGCAGTGCTCCCATTCTATCCTTACCCGAAGGCACCGATGACTTCGTGGTATACTGCGATGCTTCCCATCAAGGTCTCGGTTGCGTGCTGATGCAACGGGACAAAGTTATTGCCTACGCCTCACGACAACTAAAAATCCACGAAAAGAACTACACCACTCATGATCTCGAACTTGGAGCTGTCGTTTTTGCTCTCAAAATCTGGAGACATTATCTCTACGGCACTAAGTGCACAATCTTTACCGACCACAAAAGTCTCCAGCACATATTCGATCAGAAAGACCTCAACATGAGGCAACGTCGATGGGTCGAGTTGCTTATGGATTATGTTTGTCCCTTACTTAGGATCTAGAACGAACCGAGTCAATCCAATCGATGGCGGAAACAACGATTAGATTATTAACTAAACACACGAACAATCAATACGCAATCAATATCAAACGAACGTAATATTATTGCTTATATTCGATCAGATTACAGAGAATTTCGACAGATTATGTTTAGGGTTTCGTCAACCCTAAAACAGAAAACACAAATCGTTTTTATACAAAAACTGGCACCTGCGACGTAGCACGCTACGTCGCAGGCCCAAGCCCATGCGACGTCTGCTACGTCGCAGGCCCAATACCTGACGTCGCACCTGCGACGTAGTGCGCTACGTCGCAGGAGTCAGAAATGCTAATCTAAATACAAACTACGAGCTAGACCAACTGACAGACACTAAACATGTACTAACAAACTCCCCCGTGTCTTCAGCTTGGTCTTCAAAAATCTTCTTTAAACCCAGCCCGCAGGAAACTGGCCGTCGGCATGAATTCCATTAGCTACGCAAACAGTAACAACATTGTAAAACTGTTGTGCTAATCGTCTGTTAAATTCATTCTTCTGACCAACTCGAATCCGATTATCATAGAGTTTTCTTAAATCTTTCTCATGAAAATTAATTAAACTCATCGGATCGTATAGCCTAAACGTTGCTTGCTTCAAATTCCATATACCTCCAACTTCTGGCCACGGTTCAGAATCTGGAACGAAAGTAATAACCGCTTCACCAGTCTGCGGATCAAGTTCCCATTTCACAAGTCTTCTCAGAAAATAATAAGGAACTGATTCCAGAGGTATCTCAGTCAAACATTTAGCCGGCGAATAGTGAACTTTAACCAAAGGCTTCCTGGTGACTGGATCAATCTTTTTCTTCCACGTATACCGAGTTCCCAACGTCGGCTTCAATTTCGAATAAGTCTTCGATAGTACTTCCCGACGTAGACATCTTTGAATGAACTCAGCATAGTCATTCTCGAAAGGATTAATCAACTTAAGCTGAGCTAATCGATTAATCTCTCCTTTTGGCAACGTGCTCAATCTATCAAAACGCATCCTAAAATACTGAACTCCATCTTCTCTCTTGATCATAAACAAATTCCTTTGACACTTCCAGCTTTTAATAACACCGGTATAATTCCGACTAACCCGGTACACTTGACATTTCACTGGAATAGGGACTGGATTTCGTCCCTTAGGCCACCATTTCTTGTTTCTCTCTCTCTTTTCTTCAGCAGTTAATTTCTTTTCTGCTGAGTCCGGTGCCTGTGTCTCTGGAGCTGGAGTTGCAGCAGAACTAGATTCTCCATGTTGCGCTTTATCAGGACTCTCGTCTTCACTTGAATCAGATTCAATAATTGGTGCATCATCATAAGTTTCCCCAGATTGTGCATCAGCATACATTTCATCTGCATCCAACTGTTCCTCTTCAATCGAGACATCCTCGTTCATCTCAAACACATTCTCAGTTTCTTCCTCAGAGCCAACTCCACTAGCCATCCTTTGAATAAACGATAAGTCCGCAAATGAATAGTCAACAGCCAGCGGTCTCGGTTGCCCTGGAATATCATCAACAGAGAAATAATCCAAAAGAGAAATGTTTTCATTAATATTTTCAATTACAGGGTTGGGATTTACAGACGCAGGTTCACTTGACTCTAAAGTGGGTATCCCAGACCCAGACTCCCCCGAGGCAAGTAACCTGCCTTCCAAAACATTAACCCTATTCTTCGTTTCCTCAAGCTCTTTAGATTGAACCTCGATCAAAGCAGCTTGTTCAGCAATCTTCTCATCCTGAGCCTCCAGCTTGTGCTTCATCAGCTGCATATCTTCCATTATCTTTTGCATGAAAGCTGGAGTCGGTTGAATCTCAAAAATATCCTGCTGCTGTGGATTGACTGGAGTTCGTGTTGACGAAGAACGACGAACACGACGTCTCGGTTGATAAGTCTCATCAGCAGGATCATCACCATCACGTGTACGCTTTCCCGTATCTCGTGGAGGCACATACTTGCGTCCTTGTCTGATTCGACGCTTAATCCTCAAATATCTGAAAGAATCTGAAAGCCTGATACGTTCCATCTCAGAGGGATGCGGAACAGTACCATCAGAATGCTCAGGCGTCGGACCCCCATCCTGAGGTCCTACAATCGCAATATCTTCAGAATCGGAATCCTCAACCGTATCATGCGATGCTGGATTGTCCGAATCCACATGCCCGAACTGCTCAATGTTCTCCAAAAGGGCATCCACGTTCTCCCCCCCAGGTTGAGCAGGAATGTTCTCCCCCGCAGCTTGAACTGGAATGTTCACAAACGGTTGCTGCGGTTGCTGAGGTGCTGGAACATCCATATACTGAGGATCTGGGGGCGGTACATAATTCTCGTCCACAATTGCACCAAATAAGGGAACATCCGTTGCTGCCGCAACCCCTTTCTCAAAACTTGCACAAATAGTGAAAATCCTACTCATCATCGGTGAAATCTTTAATAGCTGATCAGGATCACCCTGTGCCTGAAGATCTGGATGATGACGATTAATGTGCAACTGAACAAAACGTGGATATAAAATCCATTTCTGATCCCCAGCGTTCGCATTATCAACCATAGCCTTGAAGATAAATCCTGAGAAGTTGAACGGCTTGTTGTATACCAATGCTAACATAGCAGAAGCCAGACTTCGGCTCATACCATCCGTTCCACCTTTTCTATTCCCCAAACAAACGATAATCACATGCATCAGATATCTCCAAACACGCGTGAGATTCGCTTTCCTGTACTGATCAGAGGGAATTCCTGGATATCCAATTCGTTGCATAGCTCCAGTAACAAAAATATGATCAAAACCGATAGGCATATCCGGCTGATCGTTGAGCTGTAAAAGTTCCCTAATACTCTGTTCTGTAATACTGATCTCCGTACCCAGAACGGTAGAGACCAATCGTCTAACTTCGTTTTCAGTAACGACAGTTGCGTTCCTCCAAAATGGGTTGATCAGATTTCCAAAAACCACCGTGGTATCGGAAATGACGTGAGATACCCTAGAACGTCTCAAAAATGCAATCATCTGACGATACGGTGCAGCTTTATCAGAAGTGTCAACCAGATAAGCAGTCGTATTGTGACGAGCCTCAAAAGTCAAAGCCATATCTGCAAAAACAGAAACAGATTGCAACTCGAAAAGGGTTAGCAAAAAAAAATCTTACATTTTTTGGAAAAACCTTTATCAAAATTCCTGGAACTAGCGACGTAGCCACGTACGTCGCATGAACACAGAGCGACGTAGAACTGTACGTCGCCTAAAATCAAAATAAATTGAAAAGCGACGTAAGCCCGTACGTCGCATAAAAGTCGAGCGACGTAAAGGGGGACGTCGCATTTTGCAATTTATTGTGAATTTAATCACATTAATTAAAATAGCGACGTAGAGCGCTACGTCGCATCGGACGTCGCATAAAAAGCGACGTAGGGAAGGGCGACGTAGGAATTAAATAGTTTCTAATTAGAGCGACGTAGGCGACTACGTCGCATCGTACGTCGCACTGACGAACATTCATCCCCAACCCAGAAAACCTAATTGTCAAATTTAGGGGTTTTCAAAATTGATCACACAATAAGGTGCGCCCTACGATGGTGATGGAGAAAACATAAGTTATAACCATTTTAACATCCAATTGACCATCGAATTCAAACCAAAACCAAAACCCTATTAACCCGTAACACATATATAGCGATTAAACATATAATACACGGTGAAAACAGGTAAATATGGTACCTAAGTGTGCGGAATAACGAGTATATGAAAACTACGTGAGTGAATCGGAACGAAAACAGCTACAAATCACGAAAAGACTCGAAGAATTGCTACGTCGCAAATCGCCGGTTGGTACGTCGCAGGCTACGTCGCTCTTGAATAGTGAATACTGTGACGAGTTACGTCGCAGTGGATACTATTTAAAGTCTAACCCTATGTGCGACGTAGGCTGGGACGTCGCAGGCGACGTAGAGCCGGACGTCGCAGGCGACGTAGAGCCGAACGTCGCATAAAACAGTTGTGATCCATATTTGAATTTTTTCAAACCGTTTACTCGTAATTTTTAGCAAATAATTACCAAATAACTCGTGACTTGGGAAAATAACATAGAATAAAAATAAAATAAAATAACTAAACTAAAAAATCTTTTTGGTATTTTCTTTAATTTTACAGAAAATAAAAATAACTAACACTCTATTTTTGGTGACGGAGTTGTTTTGTCTGATTAAGGATCATATCGGAATAACATGCATTTATTAGGAATAGTAAGTGTTATTTCGATCATCAGTATATTTGTCCACTTTAAATTTACTTGGCACATTTAAAACACCTTTTATAAAAATTATTTCAAGACAATTATTGGTATTGTTTGTCCACCTAAACATGTTACATCCATATTTGTGAGCTAACCTTTATTGTTAGAATGAATATTAATTTTGAGAAACCTATTATATGATATACTGATAAACTTCAGTAAAACAAACACTGCATATTCACACAAGGTAGAGATTACAAGACCAAGTTTATCTCGGTTTTCTCGTAATATACACTTGATATTTATATTTAGGCATACATCAAACCGACTATGAAGATACTAGTGGCCCCAGATCTGTACTTAGTACAACAGAGGGTCCCTTAGTATGAACATAACAAGTTTGAGACTATTTGCATAACTAATGGATTCAGGTCTGTACGTGAGTACAACAATAGTCACCATTAGTTAGGCGAATAATCATATTATTACTATATGCCCATTTTACATTTACATAATTATGACAGTGTATGATAGTACTTCCATTTATCAATTAAGACTTATGTCATACATCAGATAACATTTTTCACAAAGTAATAGACAAGTTTTATCATTACTTCTTACTCACTCACAAACCGGTGTGTAGCATGCCTACCAATACATCGTATGATGAATATAATTTAGATAAAAACTGTTTTAAGTGTGTCAGATAAACCTACTGACACATCCAAGATAAACCTTAAAATTCCATTTTGTGCATGTCACCCGATGTACTATCATATCCCAAGTTGTTTACAGACACAACTTCAACGTCTATTTTAAAAATGTAGCAACCTTGCGTTTTCTTTAATACTAAAGAGCATAAAGAGTGGCTGTTGCGATTTTTTTTTTTTTTTTTTTTTTTTTTTTTTTTTTTTTTTTTAATTGAATTTAAAAATCAAAAAAAAAAATCCAAGTCACAAATCATTTCTTTGACTGAAAGAACCTTAAACCTATTAGATTGACCAGTTCAATGAAACGTGATCGCAAAAAGGCTTTTGTGAAAAGGTCCGCACACTGCTTAAGGGTCTCTATATGTACGACATCTATAAGGTGTTTCTCAAAGCAATCCCGTATAAAGTGGAACCTAAGTTCAATATGTTTGGTCTTAGAGTGCTGTACGGGATTGTGGGTGATAGATATAGCAGCTGTATTATCAATATAAATAGGAGTCATAGAGAGATTGAACCCGTAATCACGCAGTTGATGCTGAATCCAGAGAACCTGAGAACAGCAACTTGCAGCAGCAACATACTCGGCTTCAGCTGTGGAAATAGCAACCGCAGTCTGCTTTTTGCACTGCCAAGAAACTAAGCGCGATCCAAGGAACTGACATCCTCCAGTAGTTGACTTCATATCTATCTTGCAGCCACCAAGATCCGAATCCGAATAGGCAGTTAACTCAAAGTTTTTCTCGTTTGAATACCATAGACCCAGAGATGGCCTAAAAGCGAGATATCCAAAAATGCGTTTTACTGCCTTCATATGAGACACCTTCGGATTTGCTTGAAATCGTGAGCAGAGAGAAACGGCAAACACAATATCTGGTCTTGAGGCAGTCAGGTACATGAGAGAGCCTATCATTGATCGATAGTCTTTCTCCTTGCAGTCTTCATCGTCCTCATTAGGTCCAAGATTGTGTCTTGCTTCAATTGGAGTGCCGAAGTGTTTACAGTTGAGCAATTCATATCGCTTTAACATGTCAGTGACATATTTTGACTGGTGAATATATATTCCACTATCAGATTGCTCAACCTGTAGCCCCAGAAAGAACGTGAGTTCCCCCATAGCACTCATTTCAAACTCAGATTTCATCAGTCCTTCAAAATCTTTGCACAACTGATCATTAGTTGATCCAAAGATTATGTCGTCCACATAGACCTGCACAAGTAACAAATCCGCTCCTTCCCTTTTGATGAAAAGCGTGCTATCAATCTGTCCTCTATCAAAACCATTCTTCAGTAAGTACGTGGCAAGTCGCTCATACCAAAGTCGAGGAGATTGATGAAGACCATACAAAGCTTTCTTCAGCTTGCAAACATGATTAGGATGCTTTGGGTCTTCAAAACCGGGAGGCTGACAGACATAGATTACTGCGTCAACATCTCCATATAGAAAAGCACACTTCACGTCAAGTTGATACACTCGGAATCCTTTAAAAGAAGCATAAGCTAGAAAAATCCGAATTGATTCCAAACGAGCAACAGGAGCGAAAACTTCATCATAGTCAATACCCTCTAATTGACTATATCCTTGAACTACCAGACGGGCTTTGTTTCGAATAACAGCCCCACGATCATCCATTTTGTTACGGAAAACCCAACGAGTACCCGTCAAGTGAGCACCCTTGGGTAGAGGAACAATTTCCCAAACATTCATCTTGTTTATTTGCTGTAGTTCCTCCTGCATAGCCTCGACCCAAGATGGATCCTTTAAGGCTTGATCAACCTTTTTCGGTTCAATTTGAGACAAATGACATGAATCAATATGAGCAATAAGTCCCAAAAGCTGCTGAGCTGAAGTCTGCTTTGTTTGCTGTCGTGTTTGAACAGATGCATGAGGATCACCAATGATATCATCAATGGGGTGATCCTTATGTATACGTGTTTCTGGTATGGTACCTGGCACAAGATCCACACCCAAATTGTTCAAATCTCCCTCAGTTTCAGGAGTAGCAGCAGACTCAGGAATAACTATCTCTTCTTCTTCTCCTTCATCTTCATGAGAAAATAAGTGAGAGTAGTTCATTGTTTCTTCCACTTCATCTTCTTCTTGAGGTTCCTCTAAAGGAGGCATATTTGGATCATATGGAAGCTCCTTTGTATAGTTGTAAACTGTTTTAGAAGGAGCTGCCGAAGATGGTGGAGTAGGAGATGGTGTTGATGGTGGTGATTTGGTAGTTGTTTTCGGTTGTGTGGGTGTTGGTGAAGGAGTAGGTGTAGGTTGTGGAGGTGTAGGATTAGTCGGTGGAGGTGCGGGTGTTGCATTAAGAGATGGGTCGGATGGTTTATTAGTAACGGGTGTATCTTGAGAAATATCAAGCTCATGCAGTATAGAAACCAACTCTTCCGTTTCATCTTCTTCCGGAATATTGAAAGAGTTGAAGAGGTTTCCATAATTGAAAAACCAATCCGGACCCGTTCCTTGAGGAGGTTCCGTATACCTTAAACACTTCACTTCAAAATGCTCTTCGATCTGATTCGTTGATTTGTTGAAGACTCTTTTGTTCGGAGAGTTGACTGCATATCCAAGAAAAATCCCTTCAACAGCTTTATCACCAAACTTAGAGACCTTATCTTTTGTAATCATGATCAGGCATGGACACCCAAATGGTTCTAGGAACTGTAGATTTGGCTTACGGTTATTAAAAAGTTCATAGCACGTTTTGTTCCTTTTCTTAACCGTGAGTACCCTGTTGAGAACATAACAGGCAGTATTAACTGCCTCAGCCCAGAATATGATTGGTAACTTGGAGTCAGCTAACATAGTCCGAGCTGTCTCGATTATTGTCCTGTTCTTCCTTTCTGCAACTCCATTCTGTTGTGGAGTCCTCGGAGCACTAAATTGATGCTCAATACCTCTTGTAGCACAAAACAATTCGAGAGTTGAGTTCTTGAACTCAGTTCCATTGTCACTCCGTATCCTTTTCACCTTCAAGTTGCTCAGATTTGCCAACTTGTCCAACAAATACACCAGTATCTCAGGAGTTTCCCCTTTCTTGGTCAAAAAGTAAACCCACGAAAACCTTGAGTAGTCATCAGTAACTACCAAGCAGTAAGACCGACCACCAATGCTCTTTGTAGAAACTGGACCGAAAAGATCCATATGCAGCAATTCCAATGGAGCATTTATGGAATTCACTTGCTTAGACTTATGGGACTTCTTACGTAACTTTCCTTTTTGGCAGGAGATACAGTCATCCGTCAGAGCAAATGACTGTTTTGGAACTCCTAGCACTAGATCATTTTTGGTCAAGAAATTCATTTTTCGGAAATGAATGTGTCCCATTCGCCTGTGCCAAAGCAGTGAATCCTTTTCAGAAGCCTTAGACAAGAGACACGTATACTCGTTCGATGTCTCAACAGTTCTCATATTCAAAATGTAGGTGTCATCCTTTCTTGGCGCTCTCAGTAACACCCATTCTTCCGGAATGACATACCCAGGCTTCAGTATCACACACTCAGTCTTTGTGAACGCAGTTGTATAATCCTTATCACAGACCTGTGAAACACTTAGCAAGTTGTGCGTAAGCTGTTCCACGTAGTTCACATTTTCGAAACTAACATTGCCGTTAGTTAACGTTCCTCTTCCAGAAATAGTTCCCCCAGAATCTCCAGCAAAGGCAACATAACCTCCTGCATGTGGTTTAATATCCACAAGAAGAGATACATCGCCCGTCATATGTCGCGAGCAGCCGCTATCCAAATACCATTCGCTATCTTTAACGCGTTCTGACTGCTGCAACACATAAACAAAGGAGATTAGTGAGAAACGGTGACCCAAGCCTTTACAGACTTAGGTCGACCGTGGTCATCAACAATAATCACGTCAGATAGAATTTTATCTTTAAACAAATTAGAATTTTTATCTGATGTGTTATTGTTGACGACTGAAGAGTCAACATCAGACTCTTTACGTTTCCAAACTTTTGAAGATTCGGAAATGGTAATAGAAGTAATGTTGGGCTTTTGAATTGGCAAAGGTTTTTGCTCAACATTACTTGATTTGGAAACAGGCTTGGGAGAGTTTGAGTGACGCCTAGGTGGAGATTTAGAAAAAGAGTTTTTATAAACAGATGTCCTAGGCATCTCTCTCCCATATCGCTGATTTGACAGCTTTGGACATTCACGGATTAAATGTCCTTGTTTCTTGCAGTAGAAACAAGAACGGGTCTCAACAAACGGTTGAGGCTGAGGAATTACCACAGGAGATGGAGAAACATTTCTAGAACATGAACATTGAGTACACGTCTTAGAAAATGTTTGTCTTTGTTGAGAGGTTGAAGTTGATGGTTTATCATACGAAACATTTTCATTTACTGATTTTCTTTGCAAAATCTTTACAGGTGACTGTAAAGTTTGTAGTTTCGAGTTTAAAACCTTAGCTTTTCCCTTATTTGGTTGAACCTTAATTTCAGGTTCAACCTTTGAAATCACTTTTTCAGGTTTAAATGCAACCTTCTTAACCTCCGGATACTCCTGATCCGTAATGTCCTCAATCTCAACTATCTCCACAACACTAACAGGAGATTCAATCTTTACTTCAACATTCTCCTTATTACTAACTGGAGATTCATTCTTAACCTCAACATTCTCCTTAACACTAACAGGAGATTCATGCACTGACTTAACAAACTTTGGCAAGGGGTACTCTGGCCGCTTGGTTTTCTCCTTTGCCGGTTTGTTATGTTTGGTCTCTTTAGCATCTATAGCTTTTAAACCATAGAGCTTGGACCAGTCAACTGGAATCTCTTCAAAGCCTTCCTTAACAGGCAGGGGACAACAAGTAGTAGGAGGAGGAACTGAGTTGTATCCCAATCCCTCATTCTTCTTCCCTTTAGTACCATGCTTGCTAAGGATTTCATTGAAGACAACTGTTGAGGAATTTGAACCTAAGATTTTACTCTTATAATTCTCATACTCAGCTTTTAAATCTGTAAGTTCTTTATTTAAAAGTTCAATTTCAACAAGATAGCTTTTAATGGCATCTTCTTGACTAAAAACCTTAGATTTATATTTCTGAGTATCTAACCGATGAGCCTCAAGATGATTTTCATAAAGTTTCTCATTAGCTTTTAAAAAATTATTTGAGTCGGTTAGTTTTTCATTCTTTTTCCTCAATTTAGCTGTCTCTGTCTGATATGCCTTTAAAGATTCAGTTAACTTTATGCATGAAATACAATTTAACGGTTCATCATGTACCTCATTCACAATGTGAGCCATCAGACACTGTTGGTAATGCTGGGAGACAGGCGTCCAATCTTGACTTGTAGGCTCAAAAGCAATCAGGGCATTATCAGCAATCCCTCTCTTGGTAACTTCCGTTTCTTTGGCCTTTGGAGGAGTAGACGGTGTTGTAAATCCCGATGCTGGCATTTTGGGTTTCTCGCACTCCCTGGCGAAGTGACCCAAATTTTGACAATTGTAACATCGGACCTTACTCTTGTCAAATCCAAAGCCAGTCTTTCCATCACCCTCCAAGCTTTTACGCCCTGTCCTCTGCAAAAACTTCTGAATTCTGCGGGTGATCATTGCCACGTTCCAAGTCAAATCCATTTGCTCCAGATCGTCTTCATCAAGCTGAGCATAGTCCTCCTTAGTCAACTCCAAAGTTAGATTCGGTTGAGTAACCAAATCCTTGTAAGAGCTTAAGAAAGCTGTGTAGATTGCAGCTTGCTCCTGAATAGCAGGTGAGACTTGAACCTGTTGTTGATTTGAAGAAGGTCCAGTCATAAAAACCGAATGAATCCCATCAGAAGAAGAAGAATTCGATGAAGCATTTGTATTTGATACAAAGGCAACTCCAGATCCATAAGTCTTTCCAGAGTTGATCTGAACACCATACACACTAGGATTCTGAACAGCAGAACCAGACCTAGTTTCTTTCTTCTTAATCTCCATCGCGTGAGCTTGAAGATCCCCTATCAACGCATCCAAAGACATGTTTGCAAGTTCTTCATTTTCTTTTAAAAATTGAACTTTAATATCCCAAGAACTCGGCAACACATCCAGCAGCTTCTTATTTACTTCAATTGAAGGAAAAGTATAACCCCCTTCAAATAACTCACCAACTAACCGTGAGTACCTAGTAAATAAAGAAGTCGTGTCTTCATCAGGAAGGATGTCAAAGATATCGTACTGTTTCTTAATCAGTTCGAGCTTTGCTTCCTTGTACTTATCATTCCCTCCACAACGAGTTTCAATAGCCTTCCACAAATCAAAGGCTGTTTCATGAGTTCTGAAAAGCCATAGCACATCCTTCGTTAAACACATTTTAATCATTGAGAAAGATTTTCTTTCAGTATCAAAATCTTTCTTTTCCTCGGGAGACATGGCTTTATAGGGCTTAGCAGGACGAATACCCCGGTATTCTCCTTCAGCTAATGGAGCTACATAACGCTCACGTAATGGTCCCCATAATTCTGGACAATGGAAATCAATATATTGCTCAACTCGGTCTCTCCAGTACACGTAATCCATGTCCGCAGTAAAAAGTGGAGGTTTATTACTTGAACCTATGTCATTGCTTTGTTTAATCATTTCCCGAAGTCCTCTAATATCCTCTTTATCTGCTGCCATTTTAAATACTTAAACGAAAAATCAAACTTCTGATCTTAGCGACGTAGAAGGGTACGTCGCACAAAGAATATGCGACGTAGATGGGTACGTCGCAAAAAGGATATGCGACGTAGATGGGTACGTCGCAAACAGCAAATGATTCAATTAAGAATCAGAAAGTGCGACGTAGAGTGGTACGTCGCAGAATCAGGCTACGTCGCAACGCAGCGTCGCAAAAGACTAATTAAAGTCAAAATAGCGACGTAGAAAGGTACGTCGCAACGGTACGTCGCACGAACTAATTAAAGTTCAAAAACACTACGTCGCACGCGACGTCGCAGCTTACGTCGCTTTGCTACGTCGCAAAACGTGCTGAGCAGCGGCCAAAAACCCTAAAAACGAATTTTTAACCCTAAAACCAAAACCACGAATGTCGAACGACTGAAACCTTCAAGAATCCCAATAATACTGATCGAAAACCTGTAAAAACACAAAACAAACGTAATAAACACGAAAACTCACGAATATCACGTTCTTTTATATCCCAAACTCGATCCAAATCGCCAAAACGAGCACTTCCTTCTCTGATACCAGTTGTTTGTCCCTTACTTAGGATCTAGAACGAACCGAGTCAATCCAATCGATGGCGGAAACAACGATTAGATTATTAACTAAACACACGAACAATCAATACGCAATCAATATCAAACGAACGTAATATTATTGCTTATATTCGATCAGATTACAGAGAATTTCGACAGATTATGTTTAGGGTTTCGTCAACCCTAAAACAGAAAACACAAATCGTTTTTATACAAAAACTGGCACCTGCGACGTAGCACGCTACGTCGCAGGCCCAAGCCCATGCGACGTCTGCTACGTCGCAGGCCCAATACCTGACGTCGCACCTGCGACGTAGTGCGCTACGTCGCAGGAGTCAGAAATGCTAATCTAAATACAAACTACGAGCTAGACCAACTGACAGACACTAAACATGTACTAACAGATTACGATTGCGAGATCAAGTACCATCCAGGGAAGGCTAATGTTGTTGCCGATGCCCTCAGTCGAAAGGAAGGATCAAAACCACTTCGAGTCCGAGCCCTCAGTATGACCATTCACAACGATCTTACCATTCAGATTCATACCGCTCAGATCGAAGCCCTGAAACCTGAAAACATAAAAAACGAAGCCTTACGGGGTATTGATAAACAATTTGAAACCAAATCTAACGGGATTAGGTATTTCTCAAACCGAATCTGGTTGCCTAGTTTCGGGAACCTACGAGACTTGGTGATGGATGAAGCTCATAAGTCTAAATATTCTATCCATCCGGGATCCGATAAGATGTACCACGGCATCAAGGAATTTTATTGGTGGCCGAACATAAAAGCCGAAATCGCCACTTATGTCAGCAAGTGCCTTACTTGCTCAAAAGTCAAAACCGAACATCAGAAACCTTCCGGCTTACTCCAACAACCTGAAATCCCTGAATGGAAATAGGAACAAATTGCCATGGATTTCATAACCAAACTACCCAAGTCTTCGAACGGTTGCGATACTATTTGGGTGATCGTTGATCGCCTCACCAAATCTGCTCATTTCCTGGCAATCAAGGAAAATGATAAAATGGAACGCCTTGCACAAATCTACATCAAAGAAATTGTTTCTCAACACGGTGTTCCAACCTCGATTATCTCCGATAGAGATGCCCGCTTCACCTCTCACTTTTGGCAATCACTTCATAAAGCAATGGGTACCCGTCTTGATATGAGTACCGCATACCATCCTCAAACCGATGGCCAAAGTGAACGAACCATTCAAACACTGGAATATATGCTACGAGCTTGCGTAGTTGACTTCGGTGCAAACTGGGAAAGACATCTACCGTTGTGCGAATTCTCGTACAATAACAGCTATCACGCCAGCATTAAGGCTGCACCTTTTGAGGCACTGTACGGTCGTAAGTGCCGATCACCGATTTGTTGGACCGAAGTGGGAGACAGCCAACTCACTGGTCCTGAACTCATACACGCCACCACTGAGAAAATTGTGGAAATCCAAAACCGACTCAAAGCCGCACGTGATCGTCAGAAAAGTTACGCTGACGTGAGACGCAAACCACTCGAGTTCCAAGTTGGGGATCGAGTACTTTTAAAAGTATCGCCTTGGAAAGGCGTCATCCGTTTTGGCAAACGCGGGAAGTTAAATCCCAGGTACATCGGGCCTTTTGAGATCCTCGAACGGATTGGCCCCGTGGCATATCGATTGCAGCTGCCATCCGAACTCAGCATCGTGCACCCTACCTTTCACATTTCTAACTTGAAGAAATGCCTATCTGATGAGTCACTTATTATTCCGCTCGATGAAATTCGAGTTGACGACAAGCTTCACTTCGTCGAGGAACCCGCTGAAATCATGGACCGTGAGGTCAAACAACTAAAGCAAAGTCGCATTCCCATTGTTAAGGTCAGGTGGAATTCGCGGCGTGGTCCGGAATTCACTTGGGAGCGAGAAGACCAAATGCGACTCAAATACCCTCAGCTATTCACCGATTTTACATCAAACGCGACCTCGAACTAAATTTCGGGACGAAATTCTTCTAACAGGGGGAGAATGTAACAGCCGCCAAATTAGGACTAGTACTTAGTGCCTAATCATATATCAATACATGTAATTAGTTCTGTGTTAGGCTAATTAATGTATCGAATTATATATTGATGAATATATACAAACTTTGCGATTTGATTAAATCGTACGCAATTTAAATCGAATGTATTTCGGTTCTATAAATACGGACGTTGATGACACAATTTATATTTAAGTATAAAACATTATCTGAAAAACACTACTGGGTCCAAGCTAATGTTTAAATTACATTCCCAGAGTTGTTCCGTTTTGTACAATTAAAACTTACGTAATTAAAAACAAAATACACAAATTATTTAAATCACATTTTAAATCTTTAAATTAGTAGATAGTTAGTAAAACAATTTAATTAGATTATTAAACAAAAATTCGTATTTTAAAATGGTTAATTAACGCGCAAAATATTTATTAAAACGTTAAATGACAGAGAAAACGAACACCACGCGGAGCGCGGGGCGAAGACTGAAAAGTGGAGGATAACCTCCCACTTTCCATCTCTTTTCCTCATTTCTTTCTTTCCTCTCTCTCTCATCTCTTCTTTTTTCTCTCAAACAAACCACCACCAACATCACACTAATCTATCAAATAACACCACGAAACGCACTCGGATCATCAAGATTTTTAGAGATTCACGACCACCTCGCAACGATCTACACTTCTATCTTTCCGGATTTCCATTTCGCCACTTTGTAAGTTTCTGACAAAACCCCGAAACCTCTCGATTCTTAGTATTTTCACTTGATAGTCGTTTATATAACTTATATATGTCCTATACTAGGAAGAGAACACGATTATATAGCCTAAAAGTATGTTAAAATTGTGTTTTGGATCGAAAAAACGCGTCAGTCGCTGGGTACTGACTTGGTGTTCATCTTTGCGACACAAGCCTTGTGTCGCAGCTTTTGTCGCATAAAACCTGTTATGTCGCACCTTGTGTCGTACCTTATGTCGCAATCCCATGCGACACAATCATTATGTCGCTGTTAAATCAGCATCGTACACTTATGCGACACAACCCTTGTGTCGCTAAGCTCTTGTGTCGCATCCTTATGCGACACAACCCTTGTGTCGCATGACAAACTTTTGTGTCGCATATTGTGTCGCAAAACACAGAAAACTCAGATTTTTCCACTAAGTGTTGGGCTAGTAAAACTTTAAACTTTCAACTACACGACTTCGGGAATACATTGGTATATATATAATACAAGCAAGATACTTAGAAAAACAAGATAATAATATTGAGGTTAATATCATGAATCTGTCACCAACGGCCCGTACACGTTTTCAAAACACAAATCTAATAATCAACCAAATCGTAGTAATTTGGACATATATAGTTGTATAACAACTACAATGGTAGTCCTTTGAGATACCGACTCACGTTTATAACCATCGCGTGTCGTGGACACCCTCAGGTTACAAGTCTTTGGACTTCACCACTCGGCTAATCAACTTACGTTTATTTAAACGCTTTCAGACTCAGGTGAGTCTCATGGCCCCTCTTTTTACTATTTATTCAAGGGTGTGATATATTGCTCATTTTTAACATGTGAACGCAAGTACAAACATTTCCATATACTACATGAGTTTTTCACAACTAATCATTTAAAGTCCTCCGTCAGCATAGTTGTTAATACGTTGTAGCGTGAATATTAGTATATGGTACCATATAGGATTGACCCTCCTCGTTCGGGTTAGCAAGCACTAACCGGGTAAACGGACGTACTAATATTTGGGAAGACGAATGTTGATTAGGCATTCGTGGAGGCACCTCGTCCGGAATTCTCTTTAGGGGACCCGGCCCTCGAGTTAAGCTCAACTATGTGCTCATGGCTGTAGACACGATTACTATCATTTTATTTGCTGGATGCAAATCATTATTAAATCTTGCGGTTCATACTATATTACTTGATTTCAAACCTGTGAGCTCACCAGCTTTAGCTGACCCATTTTAGCATGTATCGCAGGTACCAAGCAGTAGGTTGTTTCTGCTTCAGGACTTTTAGCTCGAGTCAGCATACAGACGTTTGAGATTTTCTTGCATTAGTATATTTTGTACAATTACTTATGTACTGAAATCTCCTTTATTTAAACTCGAGCTATGTAAAGCTATAAATGTTGTAAACATTTCAATGTCAATATATTTTTGTTAAAACGACGTATATAGAGTCGTTTACTATATATCTTTGTGCTTTGTTATTGATTAGTAACACCCAAATCGTACTTCCGCAAATCATTAAAGTTGGGGGTGTTACATTGTTTTTAAGATGTAACGATAAGAGTGAGCTTACAAACTATCAACGTAAACAATATATTAAAGTGGATGTTGATAGTAATTGAACCCGACACGAAGCACGGGTAATATGTAACCTGTTTATTATAACAACAATTAAAGTAAAGTGTTTTTTACTAGTGAGTTCATTTAACAATCTTTACCTATAAAATTCTCATGTTAACGAGAAACACGCAACTATATTATGAGTTAAAAAACAATTTTTAATGATAAAAAATTATGAACCTATTAATGGTTGCCACGTGGGTTTCAGTTAACTAAACTCAACCATCTCCGTTTTAACAAAATTCCCCTGTACCTGAGATTTTTGATCTGAAGCTGCTTACTATACTCGTGATCAAAAATAAGGAAATACTCATCTAGGCGCACGTTACCATTACCCTACACCCCCTTACCCGCTCACGTTAGCACCAACACACAATGCCAGTTCACTTGTACGCCTGTAACTTCTTATCCTACGCACCTCCCCCGCCTTCTTCTCCATCATACCTAGGGTTTCACTTTTTACCTCTTTACTTAAAATTCATTATTCTCTTCGTAAACCTAGGGTTTATTACATCTCATGGACTCCGATCGCCATCTCAAAAACTCGTATAATTACTCGAATCTCTTCAATCTCGAGGTATATATATCCATCTCTATCTGTATTTATCTATATCTTTACATATTTATTGTTATGTATGTGTATATATGTTTTAATTTAATTCGATTGAATTTCGCCTTTGTTTAAGCTCAATTGTTACTAGATCAAATCAAATTACTGAAATTTAGGGCTTATGTGTTATAATTTGTGATGTTTTTGATGTTTTGAAGTAGTTGAAGGTGTTTATGCATGTAATTAGATAGTTTGTGTTTGTATCTGTAGCCTCTGACGAGATTTCAAGTTCCTCAAGGTGACGAGTTTAGTTATCATGCGAATAGTAGTCAGGCCGATAGCAGAGGTAGCCGAGGTAGGTGCTTAGTTTCTGTATATATTTTGCTTCTTTATTTATTTTAATTTTTGATAACAATTTACAATTAGGTTACAAATACCCGTTAAATTTAGCATAGATGCAAGTGCATTAGCTGTTGTGTAACTTAGTTTAGTTTGTGTATAGTGGTTGAAGTAAATGTGTATGCTGAAGTTAATGATTTGGATATGAGCAGGTGTACCAATGATGGATAGAAGTAATGGAATGATGTTGGAAAAGAGAAAGAGACGAAATAGTTATAGTAGTGATGAGGACCAGGCGGATGGGAGTTATGATGCGTACTTTACCGAGGAACGATATAGAGCAATGCTTGGGGAGCATGTTCACAAGTATAAGAGAAGGCACAAAACTAATAACTTGTCAGCTACTGCTTCTACACGGAATGGGGCGGGTATGAAAAATACTCTTGGATCAAAGGAACATAAATTAGGGAATGGGCGTCCCGGAGGATCGCACAAGATTGAAGCAATTGCTCAGAATCTTGGGCATTATAAGGGGGCCGATTTTGCTCCGGAGTATGGCGTTGATAGGTTTGTGTTGTTTGAAATATAAAAGGACTGTTTCCGTCTACATTTTTTAATCGATTATCTGAATAATCAGTTCTTAATGTCTGGATAAATAAGTGTCGCTGCTGTTAACTTAATGGTCATATAAATCAGTTTTATACTAATTACTACTTAATTGAATAACTCAAAGGTAAACTACATATACTTATTTACCATTTCTTTCAAAATAATTCGGAAGATCTTTATTCCAATCTCACAAATTCTTTTATTTTTCTTTGTAATTATGTATTAACTTCCGAACACTCAAACATCTAATTAACTGATTAACACATAAGGTAGAAGCTGCACATCTTGACAATACTCTGCACATCCCATTTTGTAACAGCTGGTTATCTGATGTTGAATATTTATTGTCATATATACACTTACAAACTATACATCCAACACCCTAGAAGCGATTGCAATTGTTTTCAGATACACTATGCCTCAATTGTTTATCTTAATCTGCAGGTCGGTGTATGAACCTGCTTATTTGGATATGGGGGACGGCATCACTTACAAGATTCCTCCCACTTATGAAATGCTGGCTATTTCATTAAACTTGCCTAGAACATCAGAGATCCTAGTGGATGAGCTCTATCTTACAGGCACACTTGATTTGGGTTCATTAGCTTCAATGATGTCCGCTGACAAAAGGCTCGCCCCACGAAATGTCGTAGGGATGGGTGAGCCTAAACCAGAGTATGATTCTCTTTGGGCAAGATTAAGTTCTCAGACAGTGAATAACTTCCCCCAGAAGTTCAGTCTAAAAGTTAGTGATGCTGCATTGGATTCATATTCCGCTCCTGAGGGAGCAGCTGGTGGTTTTAGGCGATTTATCATGTCTGAAAGTGGAGCGCTGCAGGTACACTATGTGAAGGTGTTAGAGAAAGGTGACACATATGAGGTTTGTATTTCGTGTCTAAATGCTGCTTTTAATGTCCATCAGGATGTGTTGGCACGTGTTTCTTAATATTCATATGCTTCTTGAAATGTTTGATATCTAGATTATTGAACGTGGTCTTCCTAAGAAACAAAAGGATAATAAAGATCCATCTATGATTGAGAAGGAAGAGATGGAAAGAGTCGAAAAATATTGGGTGAACTTGGTCAGAAAAGACATACCAAAACATCACAGGTTCTTTATTAACTTTCACAGAAAGCAATTAACTGATGCGAAGAGGTTTTCTGAGAACTGTCAAAGAGAGGTATGGTATGCCACTCATGCTACATTGTATCTCATAGCATTAGTTAGCATCCAGTAATATAGATTTAAGTGTTAGATTTTCAGATATTATTTGCATTTGGCATGCTTAGATTTTGTTCATCCTTCCAGGTAAAGATGAAGGTTAGCAGATCACTTAAGTTGATGAGGGGTGCTTCAATTCGCACAAGGAAACTGGCAAGAGATATGCTGGTGTTTTGGAAGAGAGTGGATAAAGAGATGGTAATGTTCTGTATTGGACATAACTGCCAACATGAAATCTCATAATTAGGTTGAAAGCTGTTCTTTACATGAAGTGCCTTGTACCTCTTTACAAGGAAGTCTATTAGGCAGCTATGTAGTGTAAAAACCAAAGGTTCTGTCATTTGGTTATCTTTTCTGCTTTAGTCCTACCTATGTGTTTCCCATGATTTCAGGTATTTTGTGTAAGAGTATCCATCTTTAGTTTATGCATATGCACCCTTTTTAAAAAAGACATGTATGTTTGTCATCATGTTCGTAAGGGACGGCAAGGTAACGTGCATAGAGACTTGTTTCAGTCAACGTTCTTCCATTGAGTAGCAAAGATGCAACAATAGTTCCTTACAATCTTTACAGACTAACCTGAGAATGGTTAATCATAGTTGGTGATTAGAAAGTAATATTTGTGTTAAATGGTTTACATTTTTCTTTTGGTAATTTTATTCGGTGAATGATTACTTATATTTGATATTTTTTTAGGCTGAGGTGAGGAAAAGAGAAGAAAAAGAAGCTGCGGAAGCTTTGAAGCGTGAACAGGAGCTTCGTGAAGCTAAGCGGCAACAACAAAGATTGAACTTTTTACTCTCCCAAACAGAACTCTATGGACACTTCATGCAGAATAAGTCAACGTCCCAGCCGCCTGAAGCTGTACTCGAAAAGGATATATTGGATGACCAAGACACAATCATGGATTCTTCAGAAGTGGCTGCACAAGAAGAAGATCCTGAAGAGGCTGAAATGAAAATGGAGGCCCTGAAAGCAGCCCAAGATGCAGTATCCAAACAGAAACAAATCACAAGTGCTTTTGATGATGAAATTTCAAGGTTGCGTCAAGCTTCTGGTGCTGAAGACTCTGAGCAACAAGCTTCAGTTGCTGGATCTAGCAACATAGATTTGTTGCACCCGTACGTCCTTTTTATCCTTTTATTCTGAGGGTTTTCTGCTCTCCTCCTTACGGTAGTTTATCCACTTATATGGCTACCTGTTATTTCTTTCAGCTCAACTATGCCGGTAGCATCCTCAGTACAAACACCAGAACTATTTAAAGGTTCTCTGAAAGAGTATCAGCTAAAAGGTCTCCAGTGGCTGGTGAATTGTTATGAGCAGGTATAAAGTTGTTCCAAGAGAGATATGTTCTATCTTTACCCCTCTTTCTTACTGTCATGTTAAGCTGTTGCTGTTGTCTCACAGGGTCTGAACGGGATTCTTGCTGATGAGATGGGACTTGGGAAGACTATTCAAGCAATGGCATTCTTGGCTCATTTGGCAGAAGTAAGTAACCTGCATGAAACACTCTGATCTTCACTGTTTTGTTCTAATAACATGCAATGATATGATTATGCTCTGCAGGAGAAAAATATATGGGGGCCATTTCTGGTTGTTGCACCGACGTCTGTCTTGAACAACTGGGCTGATGAAATTGGTCGCTTCTGTCCTGACTTAAAAACGCTTCCTTATTGGGGTGGTATCCAAGAGCGGACAGTACTTAGGAAAAACATCAATCCAAAGCGTCTATATCGTAGGTAATTTCCTGCCACCGTGGCTCTTGGTTTCTCTATATGTTTTGTTCTAGATATGAGTTGCTTAAGAATGATTGCCTTGTACTATTAATCAACAAATGCTTAAACTTTTCTTAGATATTGTTTACGTTGAGTGAACATATAGATTCAAGTGAATCGCTACCTGCAGCCTAATCATCCATCTTCTATGGTTGATTAGGGTGGTTGCTTTTCCTACATTTTGTTTTTTAAGCAAACTGAAAACTACTTATAGAAAATTAGTCTGTGCATTTGTGAAGATAAAATTATATTCATGGAAATTCAAATAATGAAACATCTTCCAAGTGTTAGGTTTTCACAAGTTTTAGAGATTTGATGATTTCTTTTTTGTTGTTTTAAACTGGAGTCGTTGGAGTACGTTATGTTGTTCAGACATGCAGATTTACCTAATTTACTTGACAGGGATGCTGGATTTCATATTCTCATCACTAGCTACCAGCTCCTAGTGTCTGATGAGAAGTATTTCAGGCGTGTGAAATGGCAGTATATGGTCTTGGATGAAGCTCAAGCAATTAAAAGTTCAACCAGGTAAGAAACCTCTGCTTGAAATTGTGTGTCCAGGTTGGTGGTTTCAAATTCATGCACCATGAAGCATTAACTACCTCTGTTCCAAATATAAATGAGCTGCCAGTTTTGTAAGTGGTCAATTGGATGTGTGTAACACTTCTAATTTTTTAATGGTGGATCTCACTGCTTTAAGTAAAGGTGGTAGTTACTACCTCGTTACTTATAAAGGGTCAATCAGAGTTTTCATCTCTAACGGTAAAACGGATAATGTTACATAAGCTCAAGAGGAAACATGTTGAAACTTTCTTGAAGTGTCTTCTTAATGTTTATTAAACCCTCATTACCCGAACTCACCCATTCATGCAGCCTCTTAACATTTATTTAGAGAAATTCATGCATCTGGATATTCTTACTCATTTGTTCTTCCTTGCTTTTATAAAAGATACATGTCTGTGCATTTTATTCGATCGAGGGTGTGTTTTTTTTCACTGATACTGGTTTATCTGTACTGACAGTATAAGATGGAAGACACTGCTTAGTTTTAATTGTCGAAACCGTCTGCTTCTAACTGGAACACCTGTTCAAAATAACATGGCTGAGTTGTGGGCTCTTCTTCATTTCATCATGCCAACTCTATTTGACAGCCATGAACAATTCAACGAGTGGTTCTCGAAAGGGTATGGTTTTGACACTTGTATTTCCTTAATTTTCCAACATTATAAGATTAGTCTTGCTGATCATGCTTCACTGTGTATGGATCAGTATTGAGAATCATGCGGAACATGGAGGGACTCTAAACGAGCACCAACTTAGTAGATTGGTAAGTGATGATTATGTTGTTGCTGGTTTATTACCGTGTATTTTAATTTTTCATCTTCATGAGGTGTTCACCTTGCCCTTTTCCTTACTTTTCCCTGCTTTCTTATTTTTTCACCAGCATGCGATATTGAAGCCTTTCATGTTGCGGCGTGTTAAAAAGGATGTGGTTACTGAGCTAACTAGAAAAACTGAAATTACAGTGCATTGCAAATTGAGTTCACGGCAACAGGCTTTTTACCAAGCTATAAAGAACAAAATTTCTCTTGCTGAGTTGTTTGACAGTAACCGTGGACAACTTAATGAGAAAAAGTTCATGAACTTGATGAACATTGTCATCCAGTTGAGAAAGGCAATTTTCATTTTTCCTTTAATTGTATTTTAGTTTTTTTTTTTTTTTTTCCGAAAACACGCTTTATAACATTTTAATTTTTACATTCTGAGGGTAGAGCTGGCAAGATGGCAGGTTGGGTAGCAGGTCAAAACGGGTTTGGGTTCAAACGGGGTCTTTTAGTATGGGTCGTAACAAGACGGGTCAGGTTGGGTCGACCCATAAAATCTTATTCTCAGTTTTTCAGAAGGTCCAAATAGTTATTTCATGAATGTTAATTACAAGACTAATATCATTATAATAAAAAAGAAATCATTTGAATTACACGACTTAGGAGGTTGTATGCATTAAAATAAAATTCGGGCTAAAAATTTGACCTGTTCTACCCATTCTCCTTTTAACCGAATCTTGTTATTTGACCCATTTGAAACAAGACACAACTTTTACCCGTTCATAAGTAAATGCGTAATCATAAGTTGGTTGAAATTGCTGCCTCTACGCTTGAGTATTATTTCTATTTCCACTTGAGTCATCATGTTCTCTTCTATACTTGTGGTGACAGGTTTGTAACCATCCAGAGTTATTTGAGAGAAATGAAGGAAGTTCATATTTCTATTTTGGAGACATCCCCAATCCGCTTCTGCCACCCCCATTTGGGGAACTGGAAGATGTATATTACTCTGGGAGTAAGAATCCTATTACATACAAGGTAGTTACCTGATTTATTTTGTATGAATCTATCATTCTTCACTTTTGTATTAAATTATGCTCGAACATATCTCTAGTTATATCTATCTAGAGGACTTCTCGGTGAAGTGTTGTTCGTTGATATTATTTGCAGGTAGCCAAATTAATATACCAAGAAGTTATGCGAAGTTCAGATGTCTTTTTATCAGAAGGAAAGAACAGTATCAAGGGAGAGTTTTTTGAGAAATATTTTAACATATTCTCCCCAGTAAACATTTATCAATCCATATACAAGCAAGACAAACACGGATCCTTTACTAAAGATGGAGCATTTGGATTTACACATTTGATTGATCTATCACCAGCAGAAGTTTCGTACGTTACAAATGCTTCTTTAATGGAGAGGTTGTTGTTTTCTATTGTGAGATCTGATTCACGTGTTTTGGATGGGGTTGTGGACATGATAATGGGAAGTGAGGAAGATGGTGTTGAGTGCAATAATTTAGGAGTTGAAAAAGTAAGAGCAGTAACGAGAATGTTACTGATGCCATCAAAGTCAGAAGCAACTATTCTTAAACGAAAACTTGCAACGGGGCCCATGGATGCTCCGTATGAGGGTTTGGTAATCTCACATGAGGATAGGCTTGCATCTGACGTTCGGCTTCTTCATTCAGCCTTCTCTTTCATTCCACCAATAAGGGCACCTCCTGTAAGTTTTATATTGAATTAGTGAACTGCTTTGCAGGACAAGAGTGTAATATGTTGGTTTTGCCATCATCAATATATCAACTGCCGTTGTTGACGTTGTTTCTTATGTGATTGGTAGATCGATGCAGACTGTCCAGATAGAGACTTTGCTTACAGAAAAGCTGAGGAGTTTCATCATCCATGGATTAAGAGATTATTACTTGGGTTTGCACGCACATCTGATTTTAATGGACCTAAAAAACCAGAGGGTGCGCCTCACCGTTTGATAGAAGAAATAGACAGAGAACTACCTGTTCTACAACCTGCTCTCCAGCTTACTCACAAGATCTTCGGTTCGTGCCCTCCTATGCAGAGTTTTGATCCTGCAAAGATGCTGACAGTATGAATATCTAACATTCCATCTACTTACTTAATTTTTGCATGTTTTGCTACATCTGTATTAGAGTTGGTAACTGTGAGTTTTATTGACCATGAATAATCTTTTAGGACTCTGGGAAGCTTCAAACACTGGATATACTGTTGAAGCGCTTGCGTGCAGGAAATCATCGTGTTCTCTTGTTTGCACAAATGACCAAAATGTTGAATATCATTGAGGTATCAATGCTGTGATGTCAAAGTTTACTTTAACCTATCATCTATTTCTGTTTTATAGAACACTTTCATGGACAGCCTATTATTGAGTGAAATGTTACTAATTTTTCATTGGGCAAAAAGATTATTTGCTATTTCCGTTGGGTATTTGGGGCTTCTTTTCTTGATTGTTACTCGTACGTTTGATGCAGGACTACATGAACTATAGGAAGTACAGATACTTAAGGTTAGACGGATCCTCTACCATAACGGACCGGCGGGACATGGTCAAGGATTTTCAACTACGGTGAGGAAAACAATTTCACGAATCAATTTATTCTTCGATATTGTTTTGCTTTTCTTTTTTTCTTTTGTATCCCTCAGAGTTGGTCTCTATGACAAAATTTTATCGGAAAAAGTTTATCCACTCAGTTTACTTTATGATCTATCATTCAATCAATGAGATACTTACATGCAAATATGATATTGCATGTGGGTGATTTATTATTATATTTCACTTCAAACATATCCTCCAAATAAACTAAAAATTCAGGTGCATCGTTCGAAGCCCAAGCTATAAAGCTTTGTTGGTTTATACGTTTCAATTGTTATAAGATGGATGTTGGAGGAAGTATCTCTTTATATTTATTTATAATATCTGAGCTCTCCTTAATGACGTGTGTGTCACTTGATTAACACTTCTTTTCTTGTAGGAATGATATTTTTGTATTCTTGCTGAGCACAAGAGCTGGTGGGGTTGGGATCAACCTGACTGCTGCTGACACAGTCATATTTTATGAAAGTGATTGGAATCCAACATTGGATTTACAAGCAATGGATAGGGCTCATCGGTTGGGTCAAACTAAAGATGTTAGTATTCTCTTGATTAACTCCTGATTGACATAAAATTCAAGCCATATATCACAAACCTTCTAGGTCTTCAAAGTGGCAATTTCAACCCTAGTGTATGAACGGGTTAATTTGAGTTATCTTATGTTTCTAATGGCTAAAATGGGTAAAAACTAAACAATTAGCTAAAGGGAAACAGGTCAAATGGGTTAAAAAGTATCCCACATTGTATTATAAATAGTTATGTTACTATTGGGATTTTTTAATCATATTTGACAAACCAATTATTTTTAAAAAATCTGAAATTTCAGACAAAAAGTGTTCGAGTCAACCCAACGCATCCTTTCAAAGCGATTCTTAACGGTTCTGGGGTCAATCACCAAGTTATTGAAACTTATTTTCGTGATGTAGGTTACAGTGTATAGATTAATTTGCAAAGAGACGGTAGAAGAGAAGATTTTACACAGAGCTAGCCAGAAAAGTACTGTCCAGCAACTTGTCATGACTGGTGGACACATACAGGGTGACATATTAGCTCCTGAAGATGTTATTTCATTACTGATCGATGATGCACAAATGGAGCAGAAGCTAAAAGAAATTCCATCACAGGTATATATTCCATCTGTACCTATTTTGAAAAATAAAACTGTATAGAGGTGATAAGATGTTCTGGTTGTGTAATAGGTCAAAACATGTCTGAGATGAAACACTCCCTTTCTTAAGCACGGGCCAAGGTGGGCGGGGTTGGGTTGACTCTTATCCACATTTTTGTCTATATTTTATGATCACAGAATTTATGTTATCATCACAATAATAATTTGAATCATCGAATAAAATAGTACAAGAGATTGTATGCATTAAGAATATAATAACAGCAACTTTCAACCATTTTGACCGATCGACCCAATTGACTTGTTCACTTATAGCTAATAATTATGTGACACTCTTGAGATAAAACACAACCCAGATTAACCCATACATAAGGTAGTCTGTCAAAATTGCCACCTTGAAAAAGGATACGCTATTTGAATGGTCAATTTTGATTTTCATTTTTCGAAATTCTGTTCTATATGGCTGATTTTGTGGTGATAGACTGGCATCCTGGTATATTTCTTTTACTTGTCACAAACTGAAAGGCATTGTTGTCATTTTAGCACAAACTAAAACAAAGGTTTCCTGTAAATTTTTGGGCTTTGCATTTTAAGCAATGTGAATGAAATAGCAGGATTTATTTTGTCAATAGTCTCTTTTTTCTTTGCCAATATGTTTAGGCTAAATGATTCTAAACAGAGTTTATTGTACTATCTGATTATCGTGCAACCCACTTTTTAAATTCAGATGAAAGATCGACAAAAGAGAAAGGGTGGGACAAAAGCTATAAGGATTGATGATGAAGGTGATGCACGCTTAGAAGATCTTACGGCTCCTGAACCTGTAGCAGAAGCATCTACATCTTCTCCTGCTGAGAAACCGTTGTCTAGTAAAAAGGTAAGGAAACTTGTATCCTTCGTTGAATTTAGAGGTGGTAATTTCGACCCATTTACTTATGAATGGGGCGATTCTGGTTCTGTTTAGGTCAACCATGTAAATAGAAGTTTTAGCTAAAGAGAAATGTGTCAGATGGGTTGAACACACGGAGTATATATCAATTTTATATGGACTCCTGAATTATCTATGCAATATGTTCAACATTTCTAGTACTCACCGTATCTTCTAGTAACCAATTGACTACCTACTTTTGCAGAGAAAAGCTACTACCGAGAAAGGAGCTCCAAAACCAAGGCCACAAAAAGGTTCAAAAAACCTCGATTCTTTAGCCTCCATTACGACAGTATCAGGATCAGAACTTGATGATCGGCTTCCACATGCTGACACACACCAGAATGTAGTACCCCAACAGAGAACCAAGAGACCAACCAAGAGTGTAAATGAGAATCTCGAACCTGCATTTACAGCATCATCGATTCTGCCTGAAAAACTAATATGATTCCTAAATCTACATCTATTCAAATCCCCAGTTTTAAACAATACCTGAAAGATGCCACCAGATATAAATTGAGAGTAGAGACTACATCCCAGATTTCAGAAACAATCTGATTCATATGGTAGGTTTAACTATAAAGGTGGAATTGTATACTAGTTTTGTACAGGTTATATATATCTGATTTTTTATAGCTTCGTCATGTGAGCAGGGCTAATAGATTTAGTGTACATACAGTTATGATCCCATTCAGGAGCCCGTTCGCTCGATACATGAAATGGGAGTGTTCAAAGTTTAGCCCATATGAACACTTGTATTCTGAATTCAACTAATAATTTGCAGGCATTTCTAAGCTTATCTTTTGAATGTGCTCTCAATGTTTGCTTTGTGACAGCTAAATTTAGTTTTCTTTGATTATTTTTCTTTTAATTATTTTTTATAAAATCAAATTAATAAAAAATAATAGTACCACAAGTTTATTATAATTCTTCGTAGAGGGAATCAACTCTTGGTTTTCAAGAAAGTGACCTTCAATTTGAGAATGAAGGAGCCGTAAAAGGGTGTTGAGCAATGAGAGTACTTCCACATGTTTGGTCAACGTCAACCTCAAAATCTTAAAATTAAAACTCAAAATAAAATGAAACATGACTTTCATACAAGTGATTAAATTTTAACTTATGCATAAAATTAGTCAATTCACAATCAAAATTTAAAGAAAAAGAAAAATTGATGATCTCCTTTGAGGTCTTTTTTGTTCTGTTTTTCCCTTTAGATGTTTGTCATGTTTGATATCATTTGTTTTTCTTTATTATTATTATTATTATTTATTTATTTTTTTAAAAAAACTTTAACTTATTATCCATAGTAGTGTCGATATGTAAACACACAAAATTTAGCTTTCACATTTTCAAAATGAATAATTATACGGGTTTTGTTAAAGTGTGACTTCCTTAGATGTTATCGTTTGCATTACTTATTATTTCAATCTAATATTTACCTTTTAAATCATATATTAATTGCAAATTTTAATATTTAACAAAATTTAGATTCTATCAAATGCATTTTAACATGTGTCACGGAGCACACGTTAGCTAAACTCTTATTATATTTTCTTGTATATATATTTATACGTAGTATATACCAGCATTTCAACTGTTTAGAACTTTAGATGGATTTCAAATTATTTCATCATATTTTTTTACGAGTATAAGATAACAAAGTCAACTTATTTGTTTGGTGGGTGGATGAGATTGCGGAGACTAAAACTGTGTGTTGATTTTTATCCACAAGTCAACCACGTTAGGATGCAACTCTTGTTTTGTCCTTTTAATCGGCTACAAGTTTCAATCTATGGGTATAATAATATAATTTATAATAATGATACTAATTTCTATAAGTAATTGATAATGGTGATTCTATATACTTTCCTTTAGAACCTCTCAACTCTTAAATAAAAGAACAAAAGTATCTTAATCTTTGTTTGATTTCTCATTTCTCATAGCACATGCGACCATAATTGATCCTCATAATGTAACGAGAATAATGAATGCATGATCGTTATAAAATAGCAAGGACGACCTCGTCAAAACCAATAAAATTAATTTTTGGGACAGAGAAGACTTGAATAATATTTTAAAGTACTATATATAAGTTTAATTATTGTTATCTTGTTAAAAGTCAATTAAGTCCATTTGTTTATATTACGATCACACAAGTTGATTAATAAAATACGAGATTAGATATTAAATGTAACGTGACAAGTGGATTGTAGAATATGAAAAGTTCCAAATCCCCAGTGGAGAGATCATAGATGCGTTGAGTAGGTATAAAGTATTCAAAAAATGGTAAAAAAGTAAACCGAGCTTGTTGTATAAGAACGAGTTAAAGATATATATTTGTGATAAACAAATAACAAAAAATTTGTGAGAATCCATGTATTAAAAATAAAAAACTTTTTTGAAATTTGTACGTATTCAAATACAACTTAAGCGTTTTAGTTACTCGTATTACTTTTACATGAACGAGAGATAAGATTACATTTTTAATGCATACGCTACAACGATACATGTAACATATATACGTCGCTTGTACATAAAAAAGACAAGTGTACAATTAACTTTCCATAAATTAAATACTAAAACATACTACGTAACTCATTTAGTGAATGAAATTAGGAGTTGTACCAGTTGTCTCGTTGTGTTGAAAATAAGATGTATTCGTTAAAGGTGATCATTTGTACACCATCGCATTTTATTACTTTACGACTAAAAATGTAGTGATGGATAAATCACTACTCATTCGTTAAGGATCGGTTAATATGTTTTTTTTTGTTAGAGGTCACTCTAACGTCTTGTAAATTGTAAACATATGTAGTAATAATAATTGGACTCTGACAATTGGTTTAATTTGGTGCATTTCTTATCCCCATCAATTTCCTGAAAATCTCATTCATTCGTCAATTTCTTGTAGTTTTGAAATACATACAATATTCGGTAACGTTTGTAAGATACCGAGTATGACAAAAATGTATGAAGAGTATATGTTAATCCCAATTAGACAATGAATATATTTTCCAAGCTAAAAATAATAACAAAATCAAAGGAGATATCGATGTGTCTCTCTAACCAAGAGGTTAAAGGTTCAAGTTTAGGGGAGGTCAATTGTATGTATTCGTGAAAAAATATAAAACGTGAGTGGTGTGTGTTTATCGCCTAAAACAAATAAAAAAAAAAGGTTGTCACCTAATTTATTTAATTATCTTCTAAATCTTAACCATAAAAGTAAAAAAAAAAAAAGTGTTTAAATATATGGTAAATAAATGGTAGAGTGGTGATGTTTTCACCACATATTTTTATAAATCCACGAATTCTGCATTGATCACGTGTACAATACAAGATACTAATCTACAACTATGATGGATTTGTAAAAAATGGTAAATGGTAATATGAATTTTGATTAAATTTATTATCATTTATCATTATATTGTGGAGAAGTAAATCTTGGAAATTAAATATGTCGATACAAATATATAATTTACGCGTACATATTGAAAAAATGATAATAAAAAAATAAAATACAGGCCCACTAAAACTATATCTAAACTGGTATACATATATATATACCTCATTCAATAACATCATCATCCTCACAATAAACCACACTTTTGAAAATAAATAAATAAATAAATAAAATGTCTGGATACCCCCAAAACCCTTCCGGCTACGGTGCACCACCTACATCTCAACCTTACGGTGCACCACCTACATCTCAACCTTACGGTGCACCTGCACAACCCTACGGTGCACCTGCACAACCCTACGGCGCACCGGCACAGCCTTACGGTGCACCCGCAGCTAGTCCTTACGGCGCGCCTGCACAACCCTACGGTCAACCAAATCAATCACCTTACGGTGCACCTGCAGCTTCTCCTTACGGCGCACCCTCAGCACCTTACGGTGCACCCGCACCTCAAACTAAACCACCAAAGGAAAACAAACCGTCGTCAGGTGCGGCTGGTTCTCCGTACGGTGCTCCTCAGCCCGGCGGTGGATATCCGCCTGCGCAGGGATCGTACGGCGGTCCGTTTTCGGCGTTGTTGCCGTCGACGTTCCCGCCGGGAACAGATCCTAATGTTGTGGCGTGTTTTCAGGTGGCGGATCAGGACGGTAGTGGTGTGATTGATGATAAGGAATTGCAGAGAGCGTTATCTTCGTATAATCAGAGTTTTAGTATCCGTACTGTTCATCTTCTTATGTATCTCTTCACCAATACAAACACTAGAAAAATCGGTATATCTATATCTCTCTCTCTCTTAACATATATATACATATTTATATTCATACAATTATTTTGTTGATTTGAATCGGCGATTAAACAATCGGTAGTATCTCTATTTTTTAGACCTAATATGTTGATTTCCGATCAGTGATTAAACAATAGGATGATCGGTGAATGATGAATCTGTTTCTAGAATTTGAATTTCTGTATCGTTAACTGTAACACGCTGAATCTGTACTCTGATTTTGATCTAGGATCATCGATTAAACACTAATTTGTACTCTGATTTTGGTGATTTTGATTGTGATTGAATTTTGGGGGTGAAATCGGAACGTGTACTCCTCCGCGTATTTTAGTAGAAGTCGTCGTTTTCATATGACGTAAGCGTTAGCGCGTAATAGATGGACCTGCTTCTTTTAGTTTTTGTACACGTGGACCATAGTGGGACCGATATTAGATGAGCGTCTTCACTGAAAAACGTGTAAGATACTAAGATGGTGACTTGTTCAATGTGTGCACAGTTTCAATGTTTATAGTCAACTTTTAAATAGTCAAACGAAAAATATGAAAATTTTAGCTCAAGGTGGATAAGTTAAAAGTTGGTTGTGCATTATTTAATTACTTTATTATATCTTATTTAATGTAAAACTTTAGGATTGCTGCTGTTATAGTTATATATGTTTAAATTCAAAAGAGGTGTTTTGCTGGTTGATTATGCCAAACATTTTCGATTCGCTCTAGAAATTTACTCTGTTTATACTTGATAGCTGATACTAAACATTTACGATGACGTTTATTTGGCGATTCCTATGAACATAGTGTTAAGAAACAGCATGGATCCTTTCCTTTGTAAAATCATGGAGAAATTGAAAATACTTTTGAATTGAAATCTATTTGATCAATGTTTTGTGATGATTACTAAACGGATAATAGTAAAGTAAAGTATATACTGGTTGACGTCTTATTGAATATTTTTCGACAGTTTTGGTGTATAAATATGTAATGTTCTTGTAATGGCTAGTATCTGTGTTGACCTCTTTGTTGTTGTTGATGGTACAGGACCTAAGGAATTCACTCAAGTTTTCTACAGTTTACAGAACTGGAGGGTGAGTCTTAATTGGATTCTTTATCTGTTTTCGTATTGATATTATTGGTTGATCAAATTTGTGACAGACGATTAATTTTGTATTCCTGGTATGTTTTTCAGGCTAACTTTGAGAAGTTTGATAGAGATCGTAGTGGCAAGATTGATACCAATGAATTGAGAGAGGCCCTCATGAGCCTGGGCTTTGCAGTTTCACCTGTGGTTTTGGATTTGCTGGTGTCCAAGTTCGACAAGTCTGGAGGAAAGAACAAGGCTATTGAATATGACAACTTCATTGAGTATGTCTTAGTAACAATCATTTATCTGTTCTTTTAAGTTTTCCTTTTTTGTTTTTATTAGTGATCTCTAACGATGTTCCTGTTTCATGTTTATAATTTCAGGTGCTGCTTGACTGTTAAGGTACGTAATGGACTCTTATCTATGTGAAAGCTACTTATTCGTTTTCTCAAATTTTGAGCCATAAGCTCGAGACTACATTTGTCATGCTCTAGTGGATGTAACTGGGTGGGTTGGTAAACGGGTCTGGGTGATTTGTTGAAGCAGGTTGTTTCAAAACTTGTTGGGTCAGGTTAACACCCGACGGTTTTTTGGTCATCTGTTCGTAAATAACTAAAGTTATTGCATTTTTTTGCTGATTTGTCAAATAAAGGATTTCAGAGGTGGTAACTTGAAACCACAAATAGTACATTGTAGGGGACTTTCACCTTGATCCATTATAGTCGATGATGTAGCACCCAATTCACAAGTAAATGGGTTGAAATCACCATCTTTACGTCTTTATTGCCATTAATATGTCAAAAAAATTCAATATTTTCCGTTTCACTAAAATTATTAGAAGTGTCTTTTTTCTTATGTCCATGTGTTGTATATTAGCAGTGAAGCATTATAACGTTACTGTGTATATTTTGGTGTTTATTACAGGGGCTAACGGAAAAGTTCAAGGAGAAGGACACAGCATACACAGGGAATGCTACATTTACGTATGAAGCGTTCATGTTGACTGTTTTGCCCTTCCTCATTGCTTAGGGTTTGTATCTACGCTCTCTTTAGCTTGGCTTTCTTATGAGAAGAGGAAAAGGATTTCGTACTTCTGATGTTTTTTTCTTTATTCAATTTTCTGTCCGTTTTCTTAATGTTTCTTGGATTTTTTCTATGTGAATCCTTTGGATGTTAATAAATTACTCAACTGTTCAATGTTTGGTGTTAAGGGTATATGAGTAAACAGTTATAGAAGTACGTAGGTTTGAGTTCTTAAAACAAGTTTTCTGCTAGTGTATGAAAATATTGCATATGAATTTTTTGGTGTTAAGGTTTGAGTTCTTAAGACCTGTTATTACCATTTGAATTTTTTGAAATTGTACATATCTGTTCTGTTGTGCGATAGTTTCGTATATAAATTTCATGCACCTATTGCTCAACAGTTAAAAAAAAATCAGAGAAAATTATAAATATTGGCGTGTCATTTGATGAATCAAACTTTCAGTGTTTTAGATGATCTTTAGATTATTTTGTAATGTACACCGGAAACCAAAACATGAAAATAGAAGTCCTGTGATATATCATATAAATTTTGGTTCCTCAAACTGATTTTTTTCGCTTCCTATCACTAACTACTACTATAATCTATTTATTTAAGAGCTGTCCGCGTGTGGCCCTGTGGTGGGGCTCGTTCAGCACCTTACCACAGGCGTCACCATAGTGATAGCCACTCTTAGGTGGTGTGTTGGTGGGGCTTGTGCTTGACGCCTCAATCGCTTTGGAAGAAGTTTTCTTTGTTTAGTGTTTTGAAATAAGAAGATATGGGTCTCAATTGATATAATAATAATGGAGAATGCACTCGTGTTATCGTGTAAGTAAGCGGTAGTAATGTTACAAGTTTACAACTACTTCTATGGTTATTTATGGTTTAACAATCGTAGCTCTGAAACCAATCGTTCGTTGATATCAAAGTTACAGTTGTCAAACTAGAGAAAACCAAGAGTTATGATAGCAAGTGTTTTTGAGTTGCATAGTTTTAAATACAGGCTCAACATAAAATCTAGAAAGAAAATAATATCCATATCATCGCTGACTTTGGTCAAACGTAGAAATTTATGCAGTGTTTTAAGACCCGGTTCGACCGGCCCGGTCGGACCGGTCGGACCGCATTTTTAAAGATTTCCGGGCGAAAAAAAAACGGGTTTTTCAAAATGTTGACTAGTCAACGACCCGGTTGACCCGGCCGGTCGGACCGGGTTGGACCGGGACCCGGACCGGTGCATTGACCCGGGTTTCATGTTTTTTTTTTTTTTTTTTTCTTTTTTTTTCTTTTTTTACAATTTCTATGTACATTTAATCATTTATGAGGGAATTTTTGACTGATGTGTCATCACTATTTATTACTCTATGAATTATATAATTATTATATTGATGTATATTCAAAGAATAACAAGGGAATCGATGTGTCATTACCCTTTATTATTCTATGGATTATAATTATTATACATGATATAATTAATAATTATATTTTTAATTATAAAAAAATATAAAAAGTCACTAAATACTACTACTGTATACTATTATTAACTCCGGTCCGACCTTCCGGTCCAACCGGTCCGACCGGTCCGACCAGAAATTAACACTTTTCCGGGTCAACTAAAAACCCGGGTTTTAAAACATTGAATTTATGTACAAGGACGTTCACGTGGTAGCATGTTATGAGTTATAATATTTTTATGTATCGATGAATTGTCATCATCATATTTTTGATTTTTGAAAAATGGTGCTTTAGCATTTATATGAAAGTATGATTAATGAAGGAAGAAATTAATACTCCAACGTCACATAAATAAGATCAATAGGACAATATTTATTTCAAAAGTAGAAAAGATTCCCAAGTACTCATCAAATGCAGAAACTTTTAATGTAGGTTCATGTGTGCATTTCAAAGTTGTGTATTATCCCCAAAATAAAAAAAACTAAACCACTTATCTATAACTACTTACTAGTTTAAGACCCGTAAAAACACGGGTTTAAAAATATATTATAATAATATAAAGCGTGTAAACATATTTATATATCAAATCTGTAAGTATCGTATCATGAAACACCATTTATACAAAACCAAAATATAAAGAAGTATTGTTTGTTTGAAAAACTTTACTTGTAATAAACAATTTTCAATTGTAATTGTTATACAGTACTCCGTATATGCTTTGAGTTTCTACAGAAAGTAGCTATTGTAGCTTAAACCATCTGGTAGTTATATTGGTCAATTATAACTTGATACATTAGATAATCTAAATTAAGCACTTGTTCAAATGTAATACAGAGTATTTGATTTCAGTTTCTACCTAAAGTTAAAAGACATGTTACCAATGATTTTTTTAGAACATCAATACTTTAATTGACAATACTGGTAACAAACTGATCACCAAATTTAACCCCCAGTAAGCTACATTCAATACAACAAAATATATTTTGATAAACCAAGCAACTCAATAGCAAGTTTATTAGCAAACTATGTAAGTAAAAGCCAATTCACAAAACTCATGGTCCGGTGAGCAATGAACAATTATATATAGCAGTACCATCTATAAAACATAGATAATAACTAAAAACATTTATAGCCAAGCAAGCACACCCACAAGGCAAAACCACTCTGATTGCTAATTAAACAAATATATCAAGTTTTACTGATACATGAGCACAAACTAAACAAATTAAACATGGGAGTGTGAAATTAACTCCGAATAAAAGAAAAAGTATCCATATGTGTAAGCATTACCAGAAGATTAACCATAAGATTATCCACTGTCCCTAGCCTACCCGGTCCACCCATTTTGCCACCTCTAATGGTTACCTTAACTTTGTTTTGAGTCATAGTTCACCACCTGACAATTGACACCAGTCCCTTCTGAAAGTGGGGATCCAAAGTCAACTGAGCACGGGTCTTATAGCAAGAGTTCATTATGCCACAAATCTGGTTCACTAAAACCCGAGTACGTCACAATTGTTATTATAGCAAATTACTGAAATCAAAGAAAATGAAAGGTCAGATAAATAAGAAAGTGATGCAAAAAATGACAGAATAAGCAGTTTATAATCTATAGCTTCTCACCTTTGATTTGCAAAAAGGACAGAATAAGAAAGTGATGCAAACCGATAAAATTGGATCAAATAAGCAATTTACCCTAAGATAAGACCTTATCTGCGAAACGGTGTAATAAGCAATTGGATCAAAACTGATGTTATCAACATGAAAACTATTAAAGAAAAACAGCCTTTTGCAGAAACTTAATTGTAATGTGAAACTATTATTAGAGATAAAGTACTAAACGAAAAAACTAACCAAATAGAGATGACAACATTAACTCCAATTTTGGACTACACTTGCCGAAGAGCCGTACTTCATGGCCATTGCTCCAAGCCTCCAAATAACACTTGCAAAATTTGTAGGCCAGTTGCTTCAACATTTTTCTCTAACATTGCATATTGAAGCTAAAAAGAGAAGAAATACAAAATAAACATTCAAGTATTTGCCTCAAAATATTTTATAAAAGATAAACTTTATATTTAATTAACTAAGTATGGCATGCTACCTTGATCCATTAACAGCAAATCAGCAGCTTGATCCATTATCTAAGACATGACATGCGACCTTGATCCATGACATGAAACCGAACTTACAAAATTTCCAAAGCCATGAGATGCTTCCTTGATCCATTAGCAGCAGCTTCATCTACTAACAAAACAAACATGTAGATGTTGTAAATCAACATAGACTTCACATAAAGCTTTATCTCCATGTACCATTCAAAATGCATACAATATTATCCTGTTAAAAGATAAAAACGACCTAATTTGGACAGTTACACGGATATTGGCCAGATAAACAAAATTAAGGACCTAATTGGAGCCTTCAAATTCAGGTTTAAAGCCTTCAAAAAGTTGGACAAACAAAATTATTACTTTGTTAAAAAATGAATAATGATCAAAATTATATATATATATATATATATATATTTCAATTGCATATGAAAGCACTATCATGTGTTACAAAACTTCAATATCATTAAATCACCTTAAAGATATGAGAAATGTGCCTATGATTCTATGAAAAGCTATTATTAAACACTAATTCAAAGACATAGCAATATTAACAAATTCTCAAGTTGCAATCCCAAACAACAGATGAAGCAACAATTAGGCTCACAAAGGCGTTGTATATTCATAACTTAAAGCAGATCAGGTTGCAATGCACATCTTGTTTCTTTAAACATTCTATTTAAATATTTCATGTATAGCCTCACAGAGAGATAAACACGACCCAATTGAACCCGAACCTGAATGAACCCGAATACGGAAACAAATTTCTTATATGGTCAAGTGACAGGTTACTTTTTTTAAACCTTCAACCCAACCCAAATGGAACATAGCCCAAAAACCACAAACATACATCGTCCAAACAATACACAACCTTTGAACTCCATTTTTTTTAGAACTCATGTAAACAAATCAGACACTAATAAGACACAAAATTACGATAGTTGCATAATTCTTCCATATGCATTGAGCATTAATTATATCAACTGACCTGTATCTTCTTCAGGATATCTTGAATGACCATCAATGGTTGCTTGCAATCTCCCTACCAAAGAAAGAAACATGAAAAAAGCAGATTCAGATTATAGATTGTGGAAACATATCAGTAAGCAATTAGAAACAGATTGTTACCTTTGATAAGACTCAGTTATCTACATCAGCTGTTTCAGACTCTGAATGAAGCAAAAAATTACATAAATCCATCACTTGTACTGGACTTGTGTCAACAACTTCAGAAACCACAATGCTTTGACTTTGCTCTTGCTTATTCTTTAAAGTTAATTCTTGGATCTCCCTATTTATACATATTAAATTAAATTGTCTAATTAAATAAAAAGGCATCACTAACTAATTATCTTATGAAGGTTTTCGTTACCCTCTCAGTCCTGCAATTTCTTCCTCAACCTGCTTCCTTGGTAAATACTCCCTGTGATATTTGAACCACGAATATAATGAACTTTCAATTAAATTCTCAAACTTTATCAAACGAAAAAAAAATTACAATGAAATTTTTTTAATCACGAGTTATATACCTTTTGATACATGATATATCTTCTTTTAGATTATTAAGTTCTTTAGTCATAATTGGATCTTGAGTGGGAGAATCACCTGGCTTCCAACCAGGTGGTGGAATCCACAATGGGTCAGTCACCCCAGCCTCTTTCCTGATCTTAAGAAGGTCTGCATTCTCCAGCCAATATTCCATGTTTTAGCAGGTGGTCTAAGAGCCCAGTGTGACCTATCCTCTTTCTTGTTTCAACTCTAAGTGCTGGCCTAGTAATTGGGTTTCCGATCACTGCTTTCTTTTCCTGCATTGATTCCAAAAGACTTAACTCTGCAGCCATGTACCTACAGTTAGTTCAATTATTCATAATGATTAATACATAATTGTATCCCATTAACTATAAATGATTGAACTTTGAGAAGCATATTCTCTCTCCTTTCTTTACCTTGACAATTTAGCTAATTAGACATATCTTTCAAAACATAATGAAAAGCCTCCAATATTCCTTCACAAGATGGGCCTGCAACATTGAATCATTTAAGGACCAAAATGTGAGCAGCATGAAACCTAACTAAAAGTCCAAAACCATAATGAATTAGAATCAACACGAACACATATATGAAAAACTTACAGGAACACATTGGCACCATGGCTTTGCTCAGCCTTCTGCCTAATTATATGAATGTGGACCTCCAGTCTTGGTTTTCTAATCATAAGTGTCAAGAGAGTGAAATATATGGATCAAACATTATAAATAAAAACAAAAATAACAAAAAAGATGATTCAAAAGCACCAAATCAAAATTATTATTATTATTTTTTTTGCATATAATTGATTTTTCACTTGGGCATTTCATCAAACCATTTTATCATGGGGGGGGAAGAAAACCGTTAAGCTAAAATTTAATTAGCGTCAAAAAGGATTCCAAAATTTTCATTTTGATAAAATATATAGCTAACCACATCTACAATTGCCCAACCTGCCTATTCTATTATGCTGATAGAATGCGATTACCTGCAACAACGGAACCTCTTTATTCATAACCTCTCTTGCAACCATTGCCTGCAACAACGGAACCTCTTTATTCATAACCTCTCTTTGTTCACAACACTGCACCAAGGTCCCATCTTGCAACCATTGCCTGGAAAAAGCAAAACAACAACATTAGCATACAAATCTTTATTCATAACCTATAAATCGAACATTAAACCCTACATTATATATTCAAGTCACAGGATCAAAATTAGGGTTTAAGAAATTCGATTCCCCAAATTCACCAAAAAAATAATCATCAAATGGAAAACGAAATAATCACTAAATGGAAATCGAAATTGACACAATCACTTCTGTAGATAAACCGATTTAAAAATAATCACCTGTGATTTTAATTATAAATTGAAATTGAAATATAAATTGTGAAGACGGAAATAGTGGTCAATTTCTGGCAACAACAACTCGTCCCATCGTCATTTCTTTGATCGATAAGTTCACATTCAACCATTTGATTATGATATAAGTATTGCGATGGTGACTGATGTAACGAATTTTTGTTCGATTTATATCTTATATAATATATATCTTATATATGTAATCGAAATTTTTGCTAAGATTGAAAAAAACATTACCTTTAGGGTGTAGGGTTTTCCGTTTCCGTCCACTGTTCCCATTAAATTGGCATTAATAAGATGGAGATGAAAATCGAGAGGAACTGTATGTAAATTGAGGGGAATATGGAGAGGATGAATATGATTTATGAAAATTGAAAATGAAGAAGGCGTATGATCGAAGAAGAAAAGTAATATTGTGATGTGTGAGTGGCTCATCTGGGCGGTGAAAACGGGAACCAATATAATTTAAGCTTGTAGTATAAGCTTTCAAATTTCAAGATAAATGGACGGGTTTTCCATAAAAAAAAAAAGGGCGGGCTTTTAAAATGAAATAAATTCTATCTATAAAAAACATAAATATTCATTTTAAATAGCTTTTTTACACCTTTAATTAATAAATATGAGGTATTGCTGACATCGTCCATTTAACCACAGCATGACACGTCAGCATGAAAACCTACCTTATGACTTGACAAATCAGCTTCATGACATCAGCGAAACCCCCCTTTATTAGTATAGATAGATAATGCATGTCTAAGTATTGAAGTTTAAAACTCTTAAATTAAATAATGTCAATTTTGCCCCTTTTATATATCCCCTTTTACTCAACACTTCAATTAATACCCTCATTCCACTATCTAAAACTATCAATTACTACTTATTCTCCATTAACTTCACTTTCATTAATACCCCTATCTCATTATTAATTATCTATTACTACTTATTCTTCACTAACTACATTTTTCATCCATCAAATATTAAATCTACCCAAGTCTTTTTTGATTGATTAAATATCAAAATGGACACTTATAATGGGACATCCAAAAATAGTAATGTCGATATTTTAAATGAGACAGACAATATGTTTTTATTTTAAAACATTCACTCGCCCTCCATCCATCGTAACTACTTTCACCGCTGCATTTGCGCGGGTATTATGCTAGTCGTTATTGAAAGGGATTTGAAATTATACAACAAACCTGTGTTGATGCTAGGGCTTTAGCGAAGATTTAGGTGGCGACCGCTAGTATTCATATATATGTATTTGATTTGATTTGATTTGATTTTTGAATTTTGTGTAGTGGAATTTTCTTTTTCTCTATTTATATCGTAGGCAAGAAAGTCGAAAACACAAACTACTTATCTTCTTCCATTCTTAGAGGCAATAATCCTCCAAAAATGTCTCTCCTTGATGCTTCGAGTCCTTCCTTTGTAAGTAGACGTAACGAAAAAGATTTTGAACGCGAAAAGGCTCAATTCGCCCTCCTGGTCGATAAATACAGGGATCGATTGACAACACTTCCAAAAGAGAAAGATTGGGTATTCGATAACCTATACATGTACCAAGGCTTTTGGTACATGTCGAATGACCTAGTCTCGATTCAAACTTTGTTTGCCTTACAAGAAACATATAAAGCTCGTCCGACCGATATCTATGTTGTCGCATTCCCAAAAAGTGGGACAACATGGATCAAGGCACTCGTGTTTGCTATCGTGAACAGAAACATTTACAAAAACGACTCCCATTCAACTCATCCTTTACTTATCCATAACCCCCATAATTGTGTGCCTTTCATTGAAACCGAATTTTTCAAAAGTACACCTACTTATAATGATGCACATTCGCCACGTCTTTTTGGTACTCATACACCTTACACCTCGTTGCCTCGATCCATTATTGATTGTGGTTGTCGCATAGTTTATATGTGTAGAAACCCCAAAGACGTTTTGGTCTCATTTTTTCACTTTGTAAACAAAGTGAGAGACAAATCTCGTGGTCTAATGACATTCGATGAGGCATTTGAGTTGTTTAGTAAAGGTGTGATGCCGTACGGGCCTCAATGGGATCATGTGAAAGGGTATTATACCGCTAGATTAGAACACCCTACACGGATTCTATTTTTAACATACGAGGACATGAAAAGGGACACTACGAGTACTGTGAAACTGTTAGCCGAGTTCTTGGGCTACCCTTTCACAGACGATGAAGAGGATCAAGGTTCGATCGAGAAAATTTTGAGGTTGTGTAGTTTCGAAAATTTAAAAGAAGTCGATAAGGATGGGTTTTTTCATGGTGTACCTAATGGTGCTTACTTTAGAGAAGGAAAAGTTGGAGATTGGACTAATCATCTCACTGGTGAAATGAGCTTGATTCTAGATCAAATCATCAAAGAAAAGTTTCAAGGTTTAGATATCTCATTCTAAGTTGTAAATTTGTGGGTGTTTGTGTTGGCATTTTGTTGTGATTTCATCCAAGATATTGGATCTAAGTTGTGTTGTAATAAAATGTGTTTTTTCAATATATGATCAAGTTAGATTAATGAGATGAGTAATGAGTTGATTATATTTATAGTTTATATATATAAAATATACAAGATGGAATTTGTTGTGAAATAATGAAAGCCAAAAATTATATGTTTCCAGTTGATGACATTTCATAGTGATGATAGTTTTCAGCTTTATCTTTTACTTTTTGTGACACTTTATCTTTTAAGTAGTCATGTCATGTTTTTGGATATACAGTATATGTTATCCCAATTCAGCGAAACAAGTTTATGGATCATATGGAAAAATGGAAAATTTAAGACTTCTTATCTATAGAGAAGATTTGTTTATTTGCTACATGTAACAACAACGCTATTGGCAACACATTACATCACTTTGAACGGAGGGGAATTGTATATCACATTTTTCTAACGTGTACAACACTATTATGCATACGATGTGTCGTTCATTGTGTATAAAACGTCCTATTGTACTGTTATATATCAAAATGACTAATGTACAAATCATCACTCTTAAAACAACTAGTAAAATGTAATTATTCAAATGTCGTAACAAGTAAAACATGTTTATTGACCTCATGCCTTTTCTTAGTTAACTGTTTGCTTTACTAAATAACAATATAATATAAATAGTAGCCTAAATTGTGACACCCGTCAAATTAGGACTAGATTTTAGTTCCTAATCAATTAGAAATACATGTAATTAGTGCTATGTGTTAGGCTAATTGTATGTATCAAAATATATATAGATGAATATATATATATCAGTACTCGATTAGATTTAATCGTTCATTTTCAAATCGGCCGAATTTCCGATTCACTTATACGGCATTGGTGAAAAACAAATATTAAGTAATATGAAACTATTATTTAATACAAACTCATTATTTATTATATATTATTTTGATAATGTATAAAGTAATTCGTATCGTACAAAATCAAATCATTCGCGACAACATTTATAAATAATGTATTATTATTGAAAATGATAATTATTATTTACTTGGATTAAAATAAAACATAATTCGTTTTATAACATTTTACTCAAATGCGACGAAACAACTCGAATCGTATCCGTCTCTAAAACGTAAAACAAAGATATATTATTATATCTCACCAAATGTATTTTTATAAAATACTTCCAATAAAAGTATAAACGAATTCATTTTTAGAAATTTATCGATTTAAAACATTATACTACTTTTCGATCGGGTACAAAAACACGGGTATTTTGTACTACGAAATTAGGCCAACTAACTCAAATAATTGAGTTAGCCGGCTATACCAACGCACCCTTTACTTCATTCTTTCATTTCATTTTCTTCTTCATTTCTCAATCTCTCGGCTCTCTCTCTCGGTCTCAAAATCAAGCAACAACAACAACAACAAATCACAACAATCAATCATCATCATCTTCATCATCATCTTGGATTCATCATCACCATCATCCGTTCATCACCATCATCTAGTTCAAAAATCATTGTAAGGAACAATCAAACTTTTATACTCAAATTTATGTTACAAACGTTTATAATATGATATATTATCATTATCATTGATGATTGTTAGTTAAAAATCAGATTAGATGGGTTTGGGTGAATTTTTGGAACGACAGACTTGAACCAGACCTCGGAATACGGCGTATTCAAGGGAATACGGCGTATTCCCGCCCAGAAAACATGATCTACGCGGCGCCTCCTTGGAATACGGCGTATTCAAGGGAATACGGCGTATTCAAGGGAATACGGCGTATTCCCTATATTTTTCAAGAATACGATCGTATTGATGGAATACGGCGTATTCCCCACAAATGCCACCAATCCGGCGGATTCAAGGGAATCCGGCGGATTCCCCCTTTATATTTCATGATCCAACGGATCAATAAACTAGCCCTGCAAATCTTAGCTAAAACAGAACAAATAAATTTTCGAAAACGTCGACGATTTAACTACTTAAAACAGGGTAGCTTCTCGATGAAAAATTTATTGTAACGAATTGGGCTCAAATTCGCTCGGTCATTCAAAAACAACCCAATGGTCAAGGCTAAGTACCTTAGCCTAGTCAGTTTTAGGCCATCCGGAGTCATCTAGGGGTTGAAAATGGCATATTTTAGTATTCGGACCCCTGTTTTTCCATAAACTTAAAACTAAAGGTTTACACTAAGTGTCAGACATCGCGACATATTTCATACTTATACGATACAACATTTAAACACTTCAAATATGCTTTTATAAGTTCACAACAAATGAAAGTAGTAATAATAATTGAAGAATTATTATTTCAATCAATCACCAACGAGCCGTATACATTTTTACAAACTCAAACATAATCATTAACCAATGTATTTGGTCAAAAACTAGTTAAGGGAATAACTAGCATAGATGATCCGTAGTGTCATCAAATCAATTAAACCTTGCGCGTTTAATACGCCCGGCAAGTTTCAAGAATCTAATCATTTATCCAAACCTTGCGCGTCTAAGACGCCCTGCAGGTTCAGTCGTTGTAACGACATCAAATCATTGTGAATCATTATAATTGTTGGCTAACAATTCAATAGGCTCAGGTGAGTCTCATAGCCCCTTTTTAAATGCTTTTACCTAGGGGTGAGATACATGCTCGTTTTGTTTTACATGTGAACGCAAGTATCAAATTATCACGTATGCTGCATGAGTTGTTTTCATCTAATCAATCAAAGTCCTCTGAAGCATAGTTCTGTTAATATGATTTAGCGTGAATGTTAGTGTATGGTACCATATGGGATTGACAATCCCCGTCCGAGTTAGCAAGCACTAACCTGTCAAACGGACGCATTAGCATTTGTTCAAACGTATGTTGATTAGGCATACGCATAGAGGCACCCTCGATCAGGCACTTGATTGTGATCCTGACCCCTCAGTTAAGCTCAGACTATGTGCTCATGTTAGTTGTATCAATCTTTACTTATTTGTTTAATTACAAATATTCATGTGATACTCATTATTCATTTATTTACATGATTTGTAAATCAACTCATTAAATCTTGCGGTTCACAAATCATATCTTATCATATCAAACCTGTGAGCTCACCAGCTTTATAGCTGACCTTTTAGCATGTTATCTCAGGTACTCAGCAGTAGGTTGGACTGCCCATCAGGATACTGTAGCTCGAGTCGCATGCAATCATAGAATCATCAAGAGATTTCCTTGCATTTCTATATTTTGTATAAATTAGATATATATTAGAATCTCTCAAGTAAATTATGCGAACTCACATTTTAAAAACAATTATGTAATTTCTATTACATCGATGTATTTTATCAAACGACGCATGTAGTGGTCGTTCATTATGTAATCTTGTGCTTTGTGTATTGATTAGTCGTGCCCCGAACCGACCCGCTTCCGCATCATAATTTGGGGGTGCGACAGATTGGTATCAGAGCCTAAGGTTATAGTGAACTAGGTTGCATTTAGTGGGCCTAGACTATGACCGTTAGGCAGTATTTGTTATTAGATATAACTGGTTCAGTGATTACACCATATGAGTTTAATTTAACATAGCTTAGCTAACTTTGTACAATTAAATGAATACGATGTGAAAACTGAAAGGGGTTATGTTGAACAGGAATGCGATAGTTGACTCTGACCACGAGAGAAACCGAGACTTATACTTGGTTTGTGTTAGACAATCATTAGGCTATTATGTGATATAGGCGTATTTACATACATAGGCCTCATTTATGTGCTACCTTATAGGCTATTATATATTGAAGATATATGATTAAGCCCCACTCGCGTATTATCTTCTAAGCTATTATATATATTGAATATATATAGATCACACACGATAATACACTCTTTAACATCTTCACTACCAAAGACGATGAATATGAATTACTATCGTCTATCCCTTTTATACGCACATAACATCTCACAACACATTCCGCTGTACAAATCACATGTTTACGAGGAATATATCATTCGTACTTCCTCCATCATTCTAATTCTTTGGAATCACAAGTAGAACCTGTTGTTAGAAGGACTATAGGTTCCCATAAGTAAAACCGTACCCCACCCACTCGCAAACTCGCATCTAAATCATGCCGCTAAAGAGGAAAGGTTTCAGTCCAGCTGAACTTAATGCTGCGGTTACCCGAGCTGTAGCCGAAGCCATGGCTGCTCGAGACGCCAAAGGAATGAAGATACAGTCAATACCACTCCTCCTCCTGTCATCAAGCCTTGTTCCTACAAGGACTTTCTCAGCTGTAAGTCACTTTAAACTTCAAAGGCACTGAAGGTGCTATTGGTTTATTACACTGGTTGGAAAAGATGGAGCTAGTCTTTCGCAATTGTAACTACCCTGAGGACTACAAGATCCAGTTCTCCACCTACTCTTTAGGGATGATACTCTAACACTATGGAACAGTTATGCCCAATCCGTGGGCATAGACATTGCTCTCAAAACTCCATGTACTGAACTGAAGAAGATGCTCAAGGATGAGTATTGTCCTCGGAATGAGATTCAACAACAACACTGCTAAAGGAAGAGCATTTATTCTAAACTCATGAGAAGCCCTCAAGACCGAATGTGGTCCCTGATGATAAGTACATTGTAGAATTAGCTAATGGCAAGTTAATAGAGACCAATAGTGTGATACCTAATTGCACTTTAAATCTATCCGATGAGATCTTCTCTATTGACCTTATAACGGTTGAGATTGGAAGTTTCGACGTCATTGTTGGCATGGATTGGTTATCCAAGCACCAAGTTGAAGTTGTCTACTATGACAAAATCATCCGCATTCCTCTTGTCACCGGTAGTACTCTAATCATACAAGGGGAGACCAGTAGGACGAGACTGAATATCATATCCTGCATGAAAACTCGCAAGTACCTTAGGAAAGGGTACCAGGCGATCCTCGCACATGTCTTGGAGAAAAAGTCGGAAGAGAAACGACTTGAGGATGTGCCCATTGTTAGAGATTATCCAGAAGTCTTTCCCGAAGACTTACCTGGTCTTCCATCACCGAGACAAGTTGAGTTCTCGATCGATCTCGTGCCGGGGGCAGCACCCGTTGCACGAGCCCCATATCGTTTAAACCCTTCAGAACTTCAGAAGTTGTCCACTCAGTTACAGGAACTCCCGGATAAGAGTTTCATTAGAACAAGGTCATCACCATTGGGAGCTTCGGTCTTGATAAAGAAAGACAGTTCATTTACAGTGTGTATCAACTATCGAGAGTTGAACGAACTAACTGTCAAGAATCATTATCCACACTCCCGCATTGACAAATCTATTTGATCAACCTCAGGAATCAAGTCTTTATTCGAAGATAGAACTACGATCAGGTTACCATTAGTTACAAGTTCTAAGTGATGCCTTTTGGTTTGACTAACACATCGGCTATATTCATGAAGTATATGAACCGATTGTGCAAACCTCACCTCGACAAATTTAGCATTGTCAGCATCAATGCCATCCTCATTCACTCACACAATGAGTAGAAATCTGTGCAACCTCTCAAAGCCATTCGAGAACTCTTGAGACACGAAGAGTTATTCGCTGAATTCTCTAAGTGCGAGTTCTGAATGCAAGCCGTTCGATTCCTTGGTCATGTGATTGACATTCAGGGAATTCATGTTGATCCCTCAAAGATCGAGGCTATCAAGTGCTGGCAAGCACCGTCAACGCCGACAGAAGTACGCCAATTTCTAGGATTGGCTGGTTATTATTGGCGCTTCATTGAGAATTTCTCCAAAATAGCTCTACCTCTCACAACACTGACTCAGAAGGAAAAGAAGTTCGATTGGACTGATAAGCAAGAGTCAGCATTTCAGCTATTAAAGCAAAAGCTTTGCAGTGCACCCATTTTATTATTACCCGAAGGCAATGAAGACTTCGTGGTATACTGCGATGCTTCGCATCAGGGACTTGGTTGCGTATTAATGCAACGAGAGAAAGTCATAGCTTACACCTTCCGACAACTCAAAGTTCACGAGAAGAACTACACAACCCATGATATCGAATTAGGAGCCGTAGTGTTCGCCCTCAAAATCTGGAGACATTATCTATATGGCACGATATGTACCATCTTCACTGATCATAAGAGCCTCCAGCCTATATTCGATCAGAAGGATCTCAATATGAGGCAACGTCGCTGGGTAGAGTTACTCACCGACTATGACAACGAGATCAAGTATCATCCGGGCAAAGCAAATGTAGTTGCCGATGCCCTAAGTCAAAAAGAGCGCATCAAGCCACTTCGAGTCAGAGCCCTTAGTATGATCATTCCTAATGATCTAATCATTCAAATTCTCGCTGCTCAACTCGAAGCATTGAAATCGGAGAGCCTCAAAGATGAGGCCTTGCGCAACATGGAGAATAAATTCGAAACCAAACCCAATGGGGTCAAGTATTTCGCAAACCGGATCTGGTTACCTAAGTTTGGAAATCTTCGAGACTTGGTGATGGATGAAGCTCACAAGTCCAAATATGCTATACATCCTGGATCTGACAAGATGTATCATAGCATCAAGGAGTCATACTGGTGGCCAAACATGAAAGCAGAGATTGCCACGTATGTCAGCAAGTGCCTCACATGTTCAAAAGTTAAAGCCGAATATCAGAAACCCTCCGGCTTGCTCCAGCAACCGGAAATCCCTCAATGGAAATGGGAGCAAATCTCCATGGATTTCATCACTAAACTCCCGAAAACATCAAGTGGTTGCGATACTATATGGGTAATAGTTGATCGTCTAACCAAATCTGCTCACTTCCTTGCCATGAAGGAAACCGACAAAATGGAACGTCTCACACGATTCTATTTGAAGGAGATCGTATCCCGACACGGCGTTCCAATCTCAATTATCTCTGATAGAGACAGCCGATTCACATCTAACTTTTGACAATCATTGCAAAAGTCATTGGGTACTCGTTTAGATATGAGTACAGCCTATCATCCGCAAACCGATAGCCAAAGTGAAAGGACTATTCAAACACTGGAAGATATGTTATGCGCATGCGTAATTGACTTCGGTGCAAATTGGGAGCATCATTTGCCTTTGTGCGAATTATCATACAACAACAGTTACCACACCAGCATCAAGGCTGCACCTTTCGAGGCACTGTACGATCGTAAGTGCCGGTCGCCTATCTGTTGGACCGAAATTGGAGATAGCCAACTCACTGGTCCGGAAATCATTCATGAAACCACCGAGAAGATCGTTGGTATCCAGCAACGGCTGAAGGCCGCACGTGATCGTCAGAAGAGTTATGCTGACGTGAGACGCAAGCATCTCGAGTTCCAGGTTGAGGATCGAGTATTGTTCAAAGTATCACCTTGGAAAAGTGTTATCCGTTTTGGCAAACGCGGGAAGTTAAACCCTAGATACGTTGGACCTTTTGAGATCCTTGAAAGGATTGGTCCAGTCGCTTATCGATTGCAGCTACCTTCAGAGCTCAGTAGCGTGCATCCCACATTTCACATTTCTAACCTTAAGAAATGTCTGTCCGACGAGACACTCATTATTCCGCTCGAAGAAATTCAAATTGATGACAAACTTCATTTTGTCGAAACACCAGTGGAGATCATGGATCGTGAGGTCAAACAGCTTAAGCAAAGTCGTATCCCTATCGTCAAGGTTCGGTGGAATTCGCGGCGAGGTCCGGAATTCACATGGGAACGGGAAAATCAGATGCGACTCAATTATCCACATCTATTTTCAGACTCCACTCACACGCCAACTTCGAGTTAAATTTCGGGACGAAATTCTCTTAACAAGGGGAGAATGTGAAACCCGTCAAATTAGGACTAGATTTTAGTTCCTAATCAATTAGAAATACATGTAATTAGTGCTATGTGTTAGGCTAATTGTATGTATCAAAATATATATAGATGAATATATATATCAGTACTCGATTAGATTTAATCGTTCATTTTCAAATCGGCTGAATTTCCGATTCACTTATACGGCATTGGTGAAAAACAAATATTAAGTAATATGAAACTATTATTTAATACAAACTCATTATTTATTATATATTATTTTGATAATGTATAAAGTAATTCGTATCGTACAAAATCAAATCATTCGCGACAACATTTATAAATAATGTATTATTATTGAAAATGATAATTATTATTTACTTGGATTAAAATAAAACATAATTCGTTTTATAACATTTTACTCAAATGCGACGAAACAACTCGAATCGTATCCGTCTCTAAAACGTAAAACAAAGATATATTATTATATCTCACCAAATGTATTTTTATAAAATACTTCCAATAAAAGTATAAACGAATTCATTTTTAGAAATTTATCGATTTAAAACATTATACTACTTTTCGATCGGGTACAAAAACACGGGTATTTTGTACTACGAAATTAGGCCAACTAACTCAAATAATTGAGTTAGCCGGCTATACCAACGCACCCTTTACTTCATTCTTTCATTTCATTTTCTTCTTCATTTCTCAATCTCTCGGCTCTCTCTCTCGGTCTCAAAATCAAGCAACAACAACAACAACAAATCACAACAATCAATCATCATCATCTTCATCATCATCTTGGATTCATCATCACCATCATCCGTTCATCACCATCATCTAGTTCAAAAATCATTGTAAGGAACAATCAAACTTTTATACTCAAATTTATGTTACAAACGTTTATAATATGATATATTATCATTATCATTGATGATTGTTAGTTAAAAATCAGATTAGATGGGTTTGGGTGAATTTTTGGAACGACAGACTTGAACCAGACCTCGGAATACGGCGTATTCAAGGGAATACGGCGTATTCCCGCCCAGAAAACATGATCTACGCGGCGCCTCCTTGGAATACGGCGTATTCACTATATTTTTCAAGAATACGATCGTATTGATGGAATACGGCGTATTCCCCACAAATGCCACCAATCCGGCGGATTCAAGGGAATCCGGCGGATTCCCCCTTTATATTTCATGATCCAACGGATCAATAAACTAGCCCTGCAAATCTTAGCTAAAACAGAACAAATAAATTTTCGAAAACGTCGACGATTTAACGACTTAAAACAGGGTAGCTTCTCGATGAAAAATTTATTGTAACGGATTGGGCTCAAATTCGCTCGGTCATTCAAAAACAACCCAATGGTCAAGGCTAAGTACCTTAGCCTAGTCAGTTTTAGGCCATCCGGAGTCATCTAGGGCTCGAAAATGGCATATTTTAGTATTCGGACCCCTGTTTTTCCATAAACTTAAAACTAAAGGTTTACACTAAGTGTCAGACATCGCGACATATTTCATACTTATACGATACAACATTTAAACACTTCAAATATGCTTTTATAAGTTCACAACAAATGAAAGTAGTAATAATAATTGAAGAATTATTATTTCAATCAATCACCAACGAGCCGTATACATTTTTACAAACTCAAACATAATCATTAACCAATGTATTTGGTCAAAAACTAGTTAAGGGAATAACTAGCATAGATGATCCGTAGTGTCATCAAATCAATTAAACCTTGCGCGTTTAATACGCCCGGCAAGTTTCAAGAATCTAATCATTTATCCAAACCTTGCGCGTCTAAGACGCCCTGCAGGTTCAGTCGTTGTAACGACATCAAATCATTGTGAATCATTATAATTGTTGGCTAACAATTCAATAGGCTCAGGTGAGTCTCATAGCCCCTTTTTAAATGCTTTTACCTAGGGGTGAGATACATGCTCGTTTTGTTTTACATGTGAACGCAAGTATCAAATTATCACGTATGCTGCATGAGTTGTTTTCATCTAATCAATCAAAGTCCTCTGAAGCATAGTTCTGTTAATATGATTTAGCGTGAATGTTAGTGTATGGTACCATATGGGATTGACAATCCCCGTCCGAGTTAGCAAGCACTAACCTGTCAAACGGACGCATTAGCATTTGTTCAAACGTATGTTGATTAGGCATACGCATAGAGGCACCCTCGATCAGGCACTTGATTGTGATCCTGACCCCTCAGTTAAGCTCAGACTATGTGCTCATGTTAGTTGTATCAATCTTTACTTATTTGTTTAATTACAAATATTCATGTGATACTCATTATTCATTTATTTACATGATTTGTAAATCAACTCATTAAATCTTGCGGTTCACAAATCATATCTTATCATATCAAACCTGTGAGCTCACCAGCTTTATAGCTGACCTTTTAGCATGTTATCTCAGGTACTCAGCAGTAGGTTGGACTGCCCATCAGGATACTGTAGCTCGAGTCGCATGCAATCATAGAATCATCAAGAGATTTCCTTGCATTTCTATATTTTGTATAAATTAGATATATATTAGAATCTCTCAAGTAAATTATGCGAACTCACATTTTAAAAACAATTATGTAATTTCTATTACATCGATGTATTTTATCAAACGACGCATGTAGTGGTCGTTCATTATGTAATCTTGTGCTTTGTGTATTGATTAGTCGTGCCCCGAACCGACCCGCTTCCGCATCATAATTTGGGGGTGCGACATAAATTCATCTTTACGACACTATAAACATAATTAATAGTAACTATAGTTTAACTACAGTCACTTCTTAAAAAGTTTTAGGGGTGAAGTTGTCATCTTCATATTTACCAGGGTGTAAACTGAAAAATATATATATGGTCGAACTAAATTAAAATAGTTGTTGTCTTCGTAACTTATAACCCTAAAAAAAAAAAATCTCATAACTTATTACGTAGATCTCCAAAACTTCCGTATAACCTATTATATGTTCGTAATATCTTCCGGCATCCAAAAAAAAAAAAAAATGGTAGATCGCATACCTTTGGTTATACTAAAGGATATCTTTTGCCGGCTTCCTGTTAAATCATTGATTAGATTGAGATCCGTCTCAAAGGAATGGAAGTCTTTACTTCATAGCCTTGACTTTAATTCCGATTACATCGCCCGACAGGCTCAGCAGCAACGTCTTCTTTTAACGTACAATAATGTTGATGTTGATGTCACCGTAGAACCTAGAACATACAATATTACTAATATTTTTAGGGATAGTGATGATGATGAAAGAAGCAGCGACACTGAAGATGATGATGATGAACGTGTTCCGATAAGGTACAGTGACAACATAGATGATGATGATGATGATGATGAAAGAATACGCTACTCCGTAAGAAAACAGTTTTATTCTTGGATGATTGATGATGATGATGCTTTCCCCCAACACAAGATTATCCTCGGTCCATAAACCTACTTAAAAATAATGATTTACTATTGGTTGGTAGCTCGCATGGCTTGCTTTGTTATTCCTGTCATTATATTGGTGAACATGACACTTTCAATAGGTACGTTATTTGGAATCCTTCAATAAGAAAATCAGTAGCAATTGATGCGCCTTATTGCAACTATGTTTACGTTGCTTTTGGGGTTTGTCCTAACACTCTTGACCCTAAGATTGTCAAAATAGATACGTTTGATGTTCCATCTGGAACCCAATATAGTACTCACATGGTTTGGCGAGTTAAGGTATTTACATTAAGCTCGGGGGTGTGGAGAAGTCCATTATTCAAACATCCTAGTAAATGGTTCGATATTCAATTCTCTAATCAAACTCCATTAGTTATTAATGGGTTTATTTATTGGTCTGCATTTGTAGAGTGAGGTTACCATATACCTGACAAAATTATATCATTTGATTTGACAAGCGAAGAATTCAAGAAAATATGCGTCCCAGGTATTAAACGGTGCAACGCGTTCTCCATATTTAAGCTAAGAGAGTCTCTTGGCTTGGCTACAAGCAAAAGCAAGGGTTTAGAAGAAGAAGTTTATAAGGTATGGTTGATGGACCATGTTTCAAAATCGTTTATTAAGCTCTTCACTATCAACTTACCACGAGCGTCTTTGTGGACAATAGTTGGAATTAGTAATAATCACCAACTTATGATGGTAACGAGAGATGAAGAATATGCTAATATAAGTTCAGAACTTGTAGCTTATGAACCGAACTCGAAACAGTTTAACAATATTGGGATTTATGGACGATCTTTATCATTCTCTTTGACCTCCTACACACAATCACTACTTTTGCTTGATCGGTCAGATGCATTACCTGACGATGAAGGTGATGCACACATTCCAAGATCAAAAGATTTGAGACTAGCTCAGAGTGCTGAGTTTTGATCAAGCCGACTATATTTGAAGTTGAAAGTGCAATAAACTACCTCTTGAGATTCATATTCATACATATCAGTTTTAGCTACTATAAAGGTAGTTACACAATATATATGCATGCATTGATGCTTGTGATCTGTGAGATAATGTTTTCTAACCTTAATGATAATGTATCTCACATTTTGTCGAACAATATATATACACATATATCTTTTAAACACTGTTTAGTTATTCTGTTTATAGAATGAAGACATTCTATTACTCTGTTTGTTCAAGAGAAAGTGATAGGATATCTCATGACAAACCACTTCTTCCATTTATAATAACTTCCCATTTTGTTGCTCGATTTTTTCAAATGTATGATCTGATATTTAGAGGTGATAAGTTAAATCTCACCACGAACGTACATTGTAGTGGATCAGAAGCATTGTTTTTGTTCTAATCATGAAACTCAAGTGTTGTGGAAACGTTAGAGGCGGTAAACGCATTTTTAACCATGTGTTTGGTTTATAAATATTGATGTGTTAAATATGAACATTTTTCATGAAGCAATTTAGAGAATTTGTTATGCATATGAATACATCAAGGCTAGTTTTAACCTGTTGGACATGCTTTAGTCTTAGTTAGATCCTTTACACCTACAGAGCCATAACCAAGTCAACTGATTTATTTGTAAGCGGTTTGAATTGACACCACGCTCGTTTTCAGAACAAAATTCTTAGTTAGGCGGAGAGAATTTTTGTGTGTTCTGTTTGTGTGCTAGACTGCCCGACCAATGGGCCTCTCGAAGTACAAGTTCAATCAATGCCTTCTCGTCTATCCTGACTTGCTGGCTCTGTAGATTCGGCATCGAATCTGTTTAGAGCAGCCTAAGTGGTGGCCGGTGATGTTATTGCTAATTCTGTGGTCATGATAGCAAGTGTTTAAGTTGCACAATTTGAAAAACACTTTCAACATAAGAACTACATAGAAAAAAAAATCTTCATCAATGTCAAATGTAGAAAATTTTGTACAAGGTTCACGTGGTAGCTTGTTCGAGTTATAATAATTTATTTATTATTGATGAATTGTCATTATTATATTTTTGTATTCTGAAAAATTGTATCTTTAGCTTTTAGATTTTAGATGGAAGTACGACTAATTAACTAAAATAATACCTTCCCGTAAGTGTATCTTAGTTTGTCCCAAACTTAGTGTCTACTTTCAAATGTATCATGAGTATTAATTTTATCATTTAACCCTCAATATACTACGTAGTATTTCTCAAAAAATATACCTATGAATCTGGGATTATGTACAAATAGCAGGAGTAAAACTGTGATCTTCACTATACTATCTGACAATGTAAATTCTTAAACTTCGTGACAACTGATTGTGTGAAAACTAATTGTGAATACTTATTTCGAGACAGAGGAGTAATACTCCAATGTCGCATTAATGAGATCGATGGGACTAAATTTACAATAAAAAATAATCGTAAGTACTCAAAGATACTTTTCTTTTTGGCAAAATGTGTACCCATCAAACGCAGAAATTAAATTTTACAAGGTTCATGTGATACCCATGTTCGAGTTCTGAAGTACAATAATTTTTTTTGATGAATTGTCATTGTAATATTTATATTTTTATGATCTTCAAAATTGTTAGTTTTTGCATTTAAATGAAAGAATGATGTTTTCTATCTACGGTTGTATTTGATTTTATTTTAATTTTGAGTTTGTTTTGTGGAAAATTTTCTCTAATAGGCAAGAAAGTGAGAAACACAAACTACTTATCTTCCGCCATTCTATAGACCCAAAAAATCCTTTATATCTATCGTTGATGCTTTAAATCCTTCATTCGTAAGTACACATAACGAAAAAGATCGTGAACAACAAAAGACTTGATTCGCCCTCCTTGTCGATAAATACAAGGATCGGTTGACAACAGTTCCAAAGGAGCTAGAAAGATTGGGTTTTCGATAACCTATACATGTACCAAGGTTTTTTGTACATGTCGAATGACCTAGTCTCGATTCAAACTTTGTTCACCTTACAAGAAACTTATAAAGCTCGTCCGACCGATATGTTGTCGCATTTCCAAAAAGTGGGACAACATGGATCAAGGCACTCGTGTTTGCTATCGTGAACAGAAACATTTACACAAACGACTCCCATTCAACTCATCCTTTACTTATCTATAACCCCCATAATTGTGTGCCTTTCATTGAAACCGAATTTTTCAAGAGTACACCTACTTATAATGATGCACATTCACCACGTCTTTTTGGTACTCATTCAGCTTACACCTCATTGCCTCGATCCATTATTGATTGTGGTTGTCGCATAGTTTATATGTGTAGAAACCCTAAAGACGTTTTGGTCTCATTTTTTCACTTTGTAAACAAAGTGATAGACAAATCTCGTGGTCTAATGACATTCGATGAGGCATTTGAGTTGTTTAGTAAAGGTGTGATGCCGTACGGGCCTCAATGGGATCATGTGAAAGGATATTATAACGCTAAATTAGAACACCCTACACGGATTCTAATTTTAACATTCGATGAAATGAAAAGGCATGGGCGGAGCTAAGAACTAATAATTGAGGGGTCAAAAAAATTTTTTGATTATTTTTTAAGTTTTGGAGGGGTCAAAAGTTATAAAATATCACAAATACCCTTAAAAAGATTTCTTTTTTACATCATTTGGAAAATTTTGGGGGGGCAACTGCCCCCATGCCCCCTTCTACATCCGCCCCTGTGAAAAGGGACCCTACAAATAATGTGAAATGTCTAGCCGAGTTTTTGGGGTACCCTTTTATAGACGATGAAGAGGATCAAGGTTCGATCGAAGAAATTTTGAGGTTGTGTAGCTTCGAAAATCTAAAAGAAGTCGATAAGGATGGGTTTTTCCATGGTGTACCTAATGGTGGTTACTTTAGAGAAGGAAAAGTTGGAGATTGGACTAATCATCTCACTGGTGAAATGAGCTTGATTCTAGATCAAATCATCAACGAAAAGTTTCAAGGTTTAGATATCTCATTCTAAGTTCTAAATTTGTGTGTTTGTGTTGGCATTTTGTTGTGATTCCATCCATCCAACATATTGGATCTAAGTTGTGTTGTAATAAAATGTGTTTTTTCAATATATCATCAAGTTAGATTAATGAAATATGTTGTGAAATAATGAAAGCAAAAAATTATACGTTTCGAGTTGTTAACATTCATAGTGATGATAGTTTTCAGCTTTATCTTTTACTTTTTTGACACTTTAATATATGGAAATGAATAAAAGCAAGCCACCCGTGATTCATGTAGTCATGTCATGTTTTTGCATAAATCTTTCACCATCTCAAATTCTCAAGCGAATTGCTCGAATTTAATAAAGCAAATGAGTGCGTGTTGTTAGATACGGGCAACCCCGAGCTTGGAATTTGGTGACCCGGTACCACGATACAAAGAGGTCCTTTTAAATACTTTTTATATAGATGACATAAAAAAAATGTTCTTTAACGTTGTGTAATTGTTATAAACATAAAAAGTGTTCATTAATACTATGCGATTGTTATAAACATAAAAAAGTTCTCGATCAAAATGTTCTCATAAAGAAGTGTAACAAAAAGACTAAAAAAAATGTTCTCATATCGAAATGAATCATAATGTCAAAATTGAATGATATAAATTCATCAAATATTTAGTTAAATGAGTGGGTACTTATTTTCTTTTTATATTTACTTATTTCAATATTTAGTTAAATATAATCGTAATTACGTAGTCAAACGAGAGGAATCAAATTGGATCGTACAGCAAGATTGTTGGGCCTTTCTGTGATAAAAACCTCAAATCATAACTAATAATATTAGGCCCAAATTTGTAGATCTGAATTGTTAATGAGAAGTGGACTTAAAAAACTGAACCTATGTATATCGAGTTGTTTCAAAATTTGAAGGCCCACTACAAGTGGGCTCGGTGGTTGCCCATTGAGCACTCCCTCATCTCCGGGCTCGGATACGGAGTATAAACAATATGTATGACAGTTCTTGGGTACATACATGCCGTTGACACAGTAAACAACATAGAAAAGCTCAACCGATAGGTAGAGAAGACGTTGATAACTGTTGAGACGATTAAAACGTGTTGTGGACGACGTATATTATGTGAACAATTTGATCTATATAAAATTGAAACTATTCATAAGTCTACAGGAATTAAAATAGACTTGCAACTTATATGATCTAATATTCCATTTTCAAACAATATTTTGAGAATAATTGTTAACCTAAATTCATGTTGATGACACATTGACACTCTAACCATTGTATTGTATTGATATACATAGACACTATAATTTAACTACACACATGTGAGTTGTGACATATTATTATGTGTATGACTTCTATAAAGTTCTAGGGGGTGAATTTGTCATTTCAATATTTACTAGGGTGCAACCGTGCAAACTACAATTAATATATAACACAAAATTATTTATCCGGTCGAACGAATTTCACGGTTTGGTTACTGCTTTGGGGATTTAGGGGTTTAGGGTTTTAACGATCAAAACAGAACAGAGAGATGGCGGCATCAAATAATCTGGAAGAAACCCTAAAACCCTTTCATCAAAGAGCTACTGAAGCTGAGGTATATTCATCATCTACTAAATTAGGGTTTAAATAGTAAACTAATCACAATTTTGCAGCTATTTATATATAATTGAACATTATTCTTTTAATTTATATGTGCATTTATTTAAAGGAACGGTTGGCAAGACTTGAAATTGCCGTTGCTACAACTAAAGGTTGGTGCTTTAAGCAATTTACTCGAATTAGTCTTATTATTTTATTTTCTATGATTTTTTTTAATGATAATTAGATGTATGTATATGTGTGTGTATAAATGGGATTTATGATTATTTGTAGACTCTGGGAATGAGGAACTACTAAATAAAGTAGCAGAATTGCAAAATATGCTGGATGCAAAATCGAGTGAACTTGCTGAAAAACAAAAGGTAGTACTTTACTATAATCAACGCAATGTTTGATTTGATACATATATTTTTATAACAATATCCCTGTTTATGAAAGATTGTCTGTTATTTGTGTTTTGTGGTTCTTTATTATGTTGAAGGAGGTGCAACGGGTTACTGAAGAAAATGCAAAATTGCGTTATCGTATTACTCATCTTGTACGAGCATTACAGGACAAGAGGTAGTTTCAGAATGAAACAAGCCGTTTTGGGCAATTATTATTATTTTCTGCATTTTTTGCGATCAAATGTCATTCGTGCACGATAACAAGTAAGAGTATTCTCTTTTGTTGACGTGTTATTTGTTGACTCTGCTTAAGGTTTCTTGAAAATTTTAGTGCTTATATGAAAGAATAGAAGATAAACTTGTGTATGCCTTTACTTCTTTTTTAGATATGTTCATATTTAAGTTGTTTGCATTGTATTAAGGGAATTAATTTAGTGTGGGGTGCATCAGTGGTAAAATACTAAAATCTCAAATTATATGTCACAGCTAATTTGTAGCTAAAATTGATGGGCAAATGCGAAGAACATATTAGAAAAATGGTGGTTGGGGTCACATGTTGAGTTGATCCACGATCCATTTCAACCTTGTCCGTATAATGAAAGATTTAGTTAACTCCTCCATTTGACGCTATCCTGCCAGAGTCAGCTTATATATATATATATATATATATATATATATATATATATATATATATATATATATATATATATATATATATATGCTGTCACGAATAGTCTCTATTGAAAGTCTATCTATATGTTCATGATGTCTGAACGTTTTTAGTTTAGACATAGAAGCCTTATGCTTTTTCTTAGCAAAGCGAAAAACTAGCAAAAAGTTGTGCAGATGTTTATAGGATAATCATATCAGTTTTTGTTCCTAAATAAAATCGACCCGTTTGTCTGTGTTATTTGAAAGACGTGAATTTGTAACTTGTGAACTACAGAGTTTTTTTTTGGATAAAGGGTGAGCTACAGAGTTAAGTTGGCGTAGTAGAACCAAATTTTTATTTAGTAGGGGCCAGATTTAGCATATAGCAGTAGTGTGTATATCAAAACTTAAAGATGATTTAAAGTTTTACACTGCATTTTTTTATCTTTGTAAAGACTGGTCTTGTCCATTTCCAATGTTGCTAAATTAGGCGTGGATTGGATTTTGTCTCTTTGTTTGGTTTGTGATTGGCTCGGTTCTATACAGTTATTGAAATAATCCAGGACCATATTCACTTGCTAAACTAGGTCCAGTTTGGATATTGGTTGATTTGGTTCGGTTTGAGATCGAATCAAGTGACCGTTTTTGCATTATATTATAATGTATTACTTTCTGGGTCTCAAGCTCATAACATTCTATAGACAGTTAGGTTTGGAACGTGTATCACTTTTACTTTTCGGTCTCTTTGAAAACGTATGGAACCAAGTCTATTTAACTTCTAATTATATAATGAAGTAATGAACCTAGTTTTTACGTATGAAGTCGGTTCAGGGTCACGTTTGAAACTGGATCAATAATCAAATCAGTTTAGATCAATTTTGGTAGTATTAATTTCTCGATTTGTGCTTGGTCAACAATATGTGCACCCCCTAGAAATTTAAGATAATCAAATTGATGTGTTCATACTTCATAATATATACATAATAAAAATAGTAGGGAATCACAGATTCACAAGTATCAAATCCCGCAAAATCGTGGGAAACACTAAGCAGTAAAGAAGAAGCAATCTTTGATTATGGCTCTTTCTTCAGGAGATAATTGTTACATTGAATATTAACAAATTTTCGAATAGCTGTGCAGATCCGTCCAATTTGCAATCTTTTAAGAATTTATAATGTTAAACAGTAAAGAAGAAGAAGCAATCTTTGATTATGGCTCCTTTTTCAGGAGAAATTTGTTACGTTAAAGACTTATACTCGAACTGCGATTTGGAATCAACTGAAATCTATTTTCTAGAATTATCCAAGCTTATAACTTTGTGTCAAAATCACAACTGCAATGAAACAAGGTATACTGTCAATGTGAAACACTTGCAACTTGTCTGAGTTATTTCCGAATCGCAGTTTGAGTGTGAAGTCTTATGGGTGGCAAAATGGACGGATCTGCACAGCTATTGGAATGTTTGTTTATGCCCCTTCACCTGCAAAAGGATCCGTTACCGGTGACAAATAAATTTTGACGAACTTTAATCTTACTTTAACAACTAGCTTTTTACACATCACATGTATAATCAAGGATCATGTGTTTAAAAAACGCATCCAACTTTATGTAAAATTAGATCATATATATTCAATCTTAAAAATATGTATATATATTAAACTTCTAGTTATTTTATTGTATGTATAAGAAGACTTATGTATGTGCCTCTTTGATTGAAAATTTGATAATTATAAACTTTTATAGTTTGATGCATTTAATCAAATGTTGGTTAAATTTTGATACAAAACATTGCTACAAATCAACTAATTAAGTGTCTCTTTGACCAATTACAAGATTTTTTGGATCCTGCAATGTGATCACACAAAATCGTTCCCCTTGGTTTCATAAGATTTGTTGGTTCCCTGATTGTACTTATGAACCATCTAAGAACATTTTTAAACTCCGAAAAGTAAAATCGAAGGAGATTTCTATCTATAAATAATGACCTCTTTTCGTTCAATAGGCAAAACCATAAAATGTCGATTTCTATAGCTTCTCAACCCTCTCCTCTTTCGTCTCTAACCAAAACTAGCAATGAAGGTAAACAAGAAATCACAAACATGTCCCTCATTTTCGATAAATACAAGGATAAACTTGTAACGCTTCCAAAAGAGAAAGGCTGGATAACTGACAATTTATACATGTACCAAGGCTTTTGGCATCAGTCGATGCGTAGAATGTCAGCCGAGACTGTTATGGCTGTTCAAGACACTTTCAAAGCTCGTCCAACCGATATTTACTTAGCCACACTACCAAAATCCGGCACAACTTGGCTTAAGGCGCTCGTTTTTGCTTTAGTAAGTAGAAACGAGTTAAAAAACAATTGTATTTCAACTCACCCTCTACTTACCTCTAACCCTCATAACTTTTTGCCATTCATAGAAACTGAAATCCTTAAAGACATACCTACTTATGTTGATCCACAGTCACCACGTCTCTTTGCTACTCATATACCCTACACTTCATTACCACAATCAATTCTTGATTCCGATTGTCGCATAGTTTACTTATGTAGGAACCCTAAAGATGTGCTGGTTTCTATGTTTCACTTTGCAAACAAATTGAAAGACAAATCGCGTAGTCTAATGACAATTGAAGAGGCATTTGAGTTGTTTAGTAACGGGGTTATGCCGATAGGGCCTTACTGGGACCATGTGAAAGGATACCATAAGGCTAGTTTAGAACACAAACAAAAGGTTCTGTTTTTAACATATGAAGGTATGAAAATGGATACTGTGAATAATGTGAAGCGACTAGCAACGTTCTTGGGCTACCCTTTTACAGAGGAAGAAGTGGCTAAAGGTGCGGTGGAAGAAATTGTTTATCTATGTAGTTTTGAGAACTTAAGCAAGGTTAATAAGGTTGGAAATTTACATGAAGGCATACCTAATAACGCGTTTTTTAGGGAAGGGAAAGTTGGTGACTGGACTAATCATCTCACAGATGAAATGAGCCAGATTTTAGACCGAGTTACCGAAGAAAAGTTTCGAGGTTTGGATATCTCCTTCTAACGATGCTGCAAAGGTGGACTTGGTGAACGACACATGTTTTCATCCACGAGATTACTCGATTTTCAAGTGCGGTTTTCGAGTATGAAACAATGTTCCACATTCTAACAATTCTACTAGTTATTTGTCGATCCTTTTAAAGCATTCCTGGCTTTAAGGAAAAATAATTGCTATTGTTTGAGAGCATTTACGCAATGTCTTTGTTATATTATGCACATTAATAATACCAACAATTTGATAACATAATTCGAATATTAGACATTGCGACTCTTAAACTGTTAAGATTACCATCTATCTGTATTAATATCTATCTATACTAATAAAGGAGGGTTTGACTGATGTCATGAAGCTGATTTGTCAAGTCATGAGGTAGTACTTCATGCTGATGTGTCAAGCTGTGGTTAAAAAGGTGATGTCAGCAATACCTCATATATTTTCATCAAAAAATCATAATAATAATAATATTATTTTATATTTAAATCCGTTTAAAATATTTTAAATTGATTATTTTTGTTATTTCCTAAGTGAATTACCGCGTCTTTAATAGCATCGATCATTCAGAAAGTATCATCAAACACAGTCGAAACACCAACCATCGATCGTTCGATTTCGTCACATATTCTTCTCTAATTCTTTATAGTTATGTTTTCATCTTCTATCGATTTCTAATTTGATTTTCAATTGATTTTTTTTAGTTTTCTTCATTTTTGCTGCAAATGAATATATTCAGCTACAACCAATCTGTGAAAGAATGCCCTAGCTAGCATCAGTGGCTCAGTGGTGGAAAATGGTTCGTCTTCAGCGACCGAGGTATTGATATTATAATTTTATAGCAAGGTTATGATCACATAATTGACTTATAGTTATTTAATATTTACATTGATGTTTAATCTCTCAAATGGAAGAAGCCTCTTATAATCGCCTTATGAGTGCAATCAGTTCAATAGAAGACTTTCGGATGTACCTCAAAGGGTTGTAGTTGCAATTTGAACTTCGGGAACTGCAGTTTTGTGTAACTTATCATGTTATTTTTTTCTGGTGTCCAGAAGGTTGATTCTGCCAGTGCGGTTGGTGGGAACTTGAAATCCTCTGACGATGAGCTCACTTGCAGCGTTTGCTTAGAAACAGTTAATGTAGGAGAACTGGTTCGTTCCTTGCCATGCTTACATCAGGTCAGTCCATTTCATTATATCTTTGTGTACTACTGAAGGTGACTGTTTGACCCGTCTATGTATGACTGGGTCCCATTGGGTTATGTTGTTTCTCAAATGGGTCAAATGGATAACATAGAAGAGTTTAGCTAAAAAGGAATTGGGTGAATTGGTTGAACAAGTCAAACGGCCCAAAACGTACTTTTAATGTGTACATGTTAAATTGTTTTAATCAAGAACCTAGATTGTGAATTTTATTATATGGTATTCACAGATTTTAACGTACTGATTATAGTAAAATAAATATAGAAAAGGTTTAAGTTAGCTGAACAAGTGGTATTACACGATATCAGAACATGTAACAGACTGTTAGTTACATGTTTAGTATTTCCAACCATTATAGAGTGTGTGTGCGTATGGGACAATGTATTCTAAGCTTGATCTTAAATTTTTACATTCTCACCATCATAAATGTATGCCTTTTGCAGTTCCATTCGGAATGCATAGATCCATGGCTACGGCAGCAGGGGACATGCCCAGTTTGCAAGTTTAAAGTTGGATCTGCATGGCATGATGATGATGGTGACGAAGAAGAAATGGACGAGTCTTTCATGGTCTGACCTACATGTAGTTTAGCTATCTTAACCATCCTGATTTTGCGTTTTTTAGAAACATGTATCGAAATTGGAAAGCCAAGTCATCTGTCTAACCCAACAAAAGCTTTCGATACTATGTAGTTTTGTCATGTGAAATGCTTCTGATGTTTCATCAAAATATTTGCGTGTAGAAAAACATTAGCAACCTTCATCCAAAATCTTCAAATTTCTTTTTGGGTTATTCTCAAAACTCGATTTGTCTACGCTATAAAAGGAAAGCCTTCGTCTTTGAAGGATCACATACGACTGGAAATTGCCATTCCCTTATAATAACCTTTTGGTTTGTTCAACTTTTCTTCTTTTAGGTGGTTTCAAGAGGTGGCTTTCATATGGGCAATGGGATCAGTTGGAAAGGGAAGGTTTTCTCAAAGATTCGCAACTACACTGTTACAAACAGGATGACCGTAAGCCTCTTTTAATGATAACGTTGTCAATTGACATCTTTTTTTTTTCTTTTTTGTTGCTCATGTATATGGTGCTACCATTAATAAATATGTGATCTACCATTGTCGCTGATGTGAAAGTCTGAGTTTTCACCTTGATCTTTTTGTTAATGAATAGGGTGTTGGAAATACACTGAAGAGACACTATGAAACTTTGCATTTTAAAGCTCCATTAGTTACCTTTTTGCAATAAACTACTATGTCATTAATCCGATCATATAATGGACACTTAAAATTATGTCATGGCACCTATATAATATGTATATTTTACGTAGTGAAAATGCATTGGTAGACTTCCTTTATTTTATGCTATATTATCTTATTTTGTGTAACATTCTTGATTTAGCAAAGAGGTTGTTGATGCATAACACTGGCATAATGGTAATTTGCGGCTGTCATTTTGGCTCAGAGTTTCATACAATTGTTATAGCACCTTGTGATGTTTTCTTTTGACTGCTTAAGAATAATTTATTTTGGCTATATGATCTTCAATCTGCATATCAGTTGTTTTATGGTTCAGTGGGGTTGATTGTAGGAGTTTGCAGTTCAAGCTACAATGGGACCATAATGCCTAATACTAATTAAGGTTTTGGTTTGAACTGGGCAAGTTTTAGTACTGTGAAAATCGGGCAGAAACTGGTCCCATTTCTCTTTGCCCATTTTGACACATGAACTGCAAAGGTAATGATTTTTTAGAGCCTTTGTTGGTTACTAAAAGCACCAGAGGTTGGCGGCCTCTGTTGTATATCCCCTTGCGACAGGTTTTCCTGTGGTTTAATATTTAACTGGTGCGGTAGTTGACCTGCATGTGTTTGTAACTGCGGCATTAACAGCTTATGTAATTCCACTTGTGAAACTTGGCGTGCAGTTGACTGAAGCATGTGTGCTGAATGTTGATTGTTCAACATGTGCTGCTGTTTCTGACTACTTTGAGGGCCCAAATGTTGCTGATAAATAGAAGATAAGTTATTATGTTGACCACTTGAAAGATTATTCTGCTGGCCCATCAACCTTGGCTGCAGTTGCTGCGCTCTTTGTTGTTTTAGGACTGATTGCTGACTCTTGGGTTGACTTGATTGTGGAAAAACAGGTGGCTGATTTTGCAACATTGTGGGCTGCATAATTGATTGTTGAGATGGTTGGAAATGACTTGGGTGTGACAACTTCTGCTGCTGAATGTGTGATTGCATTGAGGTTGTACTACTATTCTGCCGAAGCTTTGCCATTTGATGCAGCCGCTGCTGTTAACGAAAATTCTGTGAGTTTTGAGGCTGATGTTGGCTTCCAGACATCTGCCTTTGACTTACAAAATTGTGAGCTTTGCCATTTGCTGGGAACATCTCTTTTAACTTACATGGGTATTGAGTTTTGATCTTACATTTTGTTTATGTGTCGAGCTGTCATGAAACCGTTATCTACTGTCAAAATTTGTGGCTATATTTTGAGAAAGTTCACATGTAAAAGATATATGTTCAAGTGTGAGTGCAAATATGCTGAGATTTTTTTAATTATAGTTTGTTGAAGTGTGGTTGTAGCCAAATCAATGAATCATCTCCATGTTGCATCTTTGGTTTAGACTTTAGACCTTTTGTTAATCACTTTAAGTGTTACTTTACACTGTTTGTATACTCACATGGTACAGCAATACTCCGGATTGAAGATAAAGTCTTTAATTTCCAGCTGAAGATTTGTGGGGATGGCGGTATATGCGATGTCAACCCAAGTCATTTGGTCATATAAATAATAGTTGGTGCCGAGACTAACTATGATATTGCTGCACTTGGTCATATAAATAATACGGAGTAGTTACATACAACCACAGACTAACTATGATGCTTTAGGTATTCAATTCTTATCTCCACAATTTTTGTATATTATATTCAAATTATTTTTTATAATGTTTACTATAATTAATAATTTTTCATAATAATAACAGGTCTTGATACTCTCATTTCTGTTTTGGCGAGAGAGATTTTTTTATCCGATTCTACATCATCGGGTCATGTTTTAAGTAATCAAGTTTTTACTTTTTTGCTATTATATTACTAATGTTTCTTTAAATATTTTAATATGTTAGCCAATTAACTACGTAAAAGTATGGAAGAGAAGGAGTAAGCTTTAAGAACAACAATTCAGTAATGGTGATAATGTAAAAATCATCATATGTTCATGCGATAGTGGTTTTGATGTTACTATCATCTCTAAATTAGAAGTATATTATTAAATTGGGCCAAACGTCAAATTATGGTCTATTAATATCTTGCCCCCATGAAATGGAATTTCATAGACATGTGTTATGATTTAGTCCCAATAAAATACACCGACTCAGGAACATTAAAACCTTCAATATATCATGTATCATTATTGCTTGATAAAAAAAAAAAAAAAAAAAAAAAAACATATCAGAAGCTTTTCTCACACAGAACAACATCTAAAAACATGGATCCCAGTTCTTCATCAAACACATCTGAAACACCAGTCATGGATCCTAATCCTTCAACGACTACATCTGAATCCTTCATATACCAATCTTAAACTACTGTGTATAACAAAATACTAATTTAAATTTTATATTTTTCTAACAAAATCCCGTGTTTTCACGGGTCTTAAAACTAGTAATACCATATATGCTTTGGTTACAAATTTTTATCACATAAAATACAATATTGTTTTTATATATTTGAACAGATATGACATTATTACAATAAATAAATGTGCTCTAATTATTTACAATTAAATTAGATAGAATTATAGAAAGACAAATTCACATGATGTTCCAAAGGCTCTTTGCCTAGCGGTATCGTGGTGACCTTTTCAACCAAGCGGTTGGGGGTTCGAGTTCAGATGATGTGACAATTGTATATGTTTGTGGATAAATGTAAATATTCGTGGTATTGGAGTGTTAGAGTACTTGCATTTATAAAAAAAAAAATCACATGATGCATGTGAACCTGTGAGTTACAAAAACATAAGTCGCTTTGTGTTTGCAACAATAAACCGAACTAGGTACAAAAACTCAACTCACTCCTTATCTAAATCTAACCCCCATAAGTGTTTGCCTTTCATTGAAACCGAACTTTTTAGAGACACACCTACTTAATTACCCCGATGAACATTTGCCACGTCACTTTTCTACCCGTACACCTTACACCTCGTTGCCTCAATCTATCGTTGATTGTGGTTGTCGCATAGTTTATATGTGTAGAAACCCTAAAGATGTTTTGATCTCTTATTTTCATTTTGTAAAAAAATTGAGAAACAAATATCAACATCCTCTAACAGGGGTGGAACCAGGATGAAGTTTCAGGGGTAGCACAAAAATTTTTCCTATAAGATTTATATAAGGGGTTAGTGCGCGTAAATGTAACAAACTATAGTCTGACATTCGTTGTATATAGCGAACTACTCGGGCCTCCATTGTATGTAACGAACTAATAATTTTCTTAAATTGTATGCAATTTATGGTACTTTTTCCACGTGTCAATTATATAAGCCGACACGTGGCGTCTCTAGAACCATTAATCTGACCAAAATACATACAATGTAAATAAATTACAAGTTCGTTACATACAATGGAGGCCCGAGTAGTTCGCTACATACAATGAATGTCAGACTATAGTTTGTTACATTTGCATGCACTAACCCCTTTATATAAAACATAAACAGTTATGATCATGCGATTTCAACAAAATATATGACATCAAAAATATAAAAGTACGATTAAAATGAAAATGTTGTGAATTCAACAGTAAAAAAAACTAACAAATAACACCTTATAGTTGTCCTCAACATTCTCCTATACGCTGGAAACAATCAATTATAACTTCAATCATAACATTGTCAAATGCTTCTTTCACTATCGAACAATCCATCACATTATATATACAAATAATTATCTTCCATTTTATTCCGCAAATGAGTCTTCACAAATTTCATTTTAAAAAACATATTTCGACAGTCGAAGTTGCAACGGGCAAAACCAAAGCTAATTTTAGTAAACGATAGACTACACGAAAAGAAAGATGAATTTTTGTTTCCACCATCAAACGAGCAAGGTTAGGTATATTATTCAAGTACTATTCAAGTTAGCAAATCTCTCACTAGAACTCATAACCTGATAACAAACCTCAATCAGCTTGAGACATAAGAGAGATCCTATCATCGGCACTAAAATCATTTGTATATATCTCACTAAGCTTTACTGTAACACCCAGTTCTCGGGTCTAGTAGTATTTAATATTTTCTGACTGTGAATTATTATTAAGTGTGTCAGAAAATAGGCGTGTTGTATTATTTGAAATAAATAGTGATAATAGTCGAATAATTTATTGTGACTAATAAATTATTGAGTGTTTTAATTTTATTTAGTTGACGGTAAAATAAAATAATGTTTCCCCGCAAATGGTTTTTAGTTCCAGACAATGATAAGTACGGGGAATGAAAATTAACCAATTATATGTTATACTCTATTTTGAGTCGGTTTATTGTTTTCATTATATATCTACATACATACATATACACGATCATACATACACATACATAACCCTAGATTAATTCCTAAATCACCTCTTTCCATCAAATTAAGGATGCCAAATTCGATTTAAGCTTCAAAGATCATGGATTATCATCCTAACCAACATGTAAGTCTTTAATCCTTGTAGCATGAACCCTAGAAATTGGGGGTTTTAGTGTTTTTGACTTTAATCCGAAATTAGGGTTTCAAATGGTGGAATTGAGGTTGGTTAAGCCTTAATAACATGTATTAATCATTCCATCATCTTCATAAACATGTTGTAAGTCTCAATTTCTTGATTTCCATAAACTTAGAAATGGGGTTTTGGTGTAAATGATGGAATTGAAGCTTGTAATGATCATATAGTTGTTAGTTGATGATTATATATGGATTATAATCTAAACCTAGTTTAGAAATGGTGAATTTGATATATGATCATTAATAAAGTTAAAGGGTTTAGTTGATTATGATATGATCAAAGCTTGTGTAATTAGTGTATGTTTGATAATTGTTGTTAGTGATCATGTTAGAGTTGATACATGATGATAATTAGTTGTGTTCAAACTAAATTGTGTAAAGTTGATTAAGTATTCATGGTGATTATGATGATTATGAAGTGTTTTAATGAGTTAGTAATAATGGAGGTTGATAATCTTGTTATATGATCTCATGATGTTAATTAACAATGATTAAGGTGTACTAGTATGATAAGATGATCATGGGAATCATAAACTTGTTAAATGATTATGAATTAATGATGTTAATAGGTTATTCATAATCTAGAGATGAAGTATGTTGAATTATTGTAAATAAGTAACAATATATGTGAATTGTGGTATAAAGTGATTATCGTGATTGAATGATGGTATTATATTGGATATTAAATATGTTGTTTGATGAAGATGAGTTAATATGATGTTATGTATAGATTTTAAAACAAGTAACTAACTTGTTCTATTTTGTTGTAATTCCAGTTGAGCAGAAGACTCAGTGATATTAGACTACTGAGTGGATGCCTGAGGTGGTCGGTGAGTGGATCTCTAATCCTCAGTGTAATTTGGTTGTAACAAGTTTGGTTACAACAAGTAACATATTATTACTATTGTAGTTGCCATGATAATTATGATAGCTAGTAATAATATTGTTGATAAGAGAACGTTGACCTGCTGAATATGTGATTTGTTGATTAAGTGATCACAGGACTTGTTGTTGGCCTTCGGGCATCAGTTGTTAATGAGGCAACGAGTTGTTGAACTGTTGGTTGGGCTAGTTGGTTATCTAAAGTTTAACACACCTCCTGTGTTAGTTGAAGATAATCACTAGCTATCGGTCTCGTCCGTATGGCCATACGGTTAGGTTGGATAAGTGTTCTTGGGGAGCCACCCGGGTTTATGGTTATCCCCAGAGCCGCCGATCCTCATTATGGTGTTGTTGATTAGTTGATGAGTTGTATTGTGTACTTGCTTGTTGTAGTGTTAAGTGTTGTACACAAGGTTGTTGAGCTAAGTTATGATGTTGATTAGTTATCTGCTCACTTAGCGTTATGCTAATCCCCCACATTAACACTTCTTGCAGATTTCGGTTAGAATGATGGGTGTGCAAGAAGTTGAGCTAGCAGGAATGTTTGATCACGAGGCATTACTCTGATAATGGATTTGTATAATATAATGTTTTAAAATGTTTTATATAACACCTCGGTTGAAGAAATTGTGTTTTGAAAAGGTTGAATTTTATTAGTTGATAAAACTATGTAATTTAACACTATCTATTTGGACTTACGCTTCCGATTGACTATATTTAAATTAGTATAAATGAGGGGTGTTATATTTACTAACTTTGATGCGTCAAATTTAGAGAATGAATCACATGGACTTAAAGCTATCGTATATTCAAGCAATTATGTGTTTACCTTACTAAAACGATCACCAAACTCTTGAATTTTGCATATCCTAAATCATGTTAAAAATCTCAACCTTAAAATGATACTGATTAGTGATTTTGGTCCTTCGATTTCTTGGTAAAACATATTCAGTCATTTTCACCTTTAGAAGATCATGTTTTTGACAAAAAGAACACACTTTCTTCAAAAATACCGTGAAACATGTTTTTCTAAACTCTTGCAATGCTCACTTAGTTCCTCTTACGAAGGAAGCTGCTTGTAAATTCTTGAAATTTTACTCGAATTTTGATTTCAAAATAATGAAAACCTCATCTGTATTTTGCGCCTAAAAGTTCAAAAATTGGATTTTTTTTTACTTTTGGAATTATGAGTTAAAAGTTGAAAGACACTACGTTTGGGAATATGGATCACTTATAGATGGGCTTAAAAGTTTTTTTTTATTAATTGAGTATAGGATGATTAAAAGACTTTTTACTTATTATAATATTTGGGCTATTCTCTTTATATAAAATATATATATAGTTTAGTTATTAAATTTAAAAGACTAGTTGCACTTACAAAATTCCACTAGTAGCACTTCAAAAATTCACTAGTAGCATTTCTCCTATAATAAGGAAAAAATAAGTTTTTTACACTACGACAATTTTTTTGACCAGTAGCACGTGCTACCCCTTGCAACCACACAGGTCCGCCCATGTCCTCTAATGAAAATCGAGGATTTAATTGAGATGTTTGCTAAAGGTAGCATACCGTACGGACCTTATTGGGATCATGTGAAAGGGTATTATAAAGCTAGCTTAGAACACCCCACAAGGATACGAGGACATGAAAAATTCTACTTTAACATACGAGGACATGAAAAGGGACACTAAGAATGGTGTGAAACGTCTAGTGCAGCTCTTGAACGTCCCGTTCACAAACGAGGAAGAGGCTTATGGTCAGGGCCGGCTTAACATATATGGGGCCCCTAGGCGGCGGGATATTTTGGAGCCTAGTCCGTTAGCATAAAAAAAACTAATTTAATCACATGCTTTTATCCGAGGCTTAGTCCGTTAATAATTTTTTATAATTTTTAGTTTAGAAAAATTTGGGGCCCTAAAATAGATAAGCCCAAAATATTATAAAAATATAGTAAGCCCAAAATATCATAAAAATTTGGTAAGCCTAAAATATCATAAAAATTTGGTTAGCTCAAAATATCATAAAAATTTGGGGCCCTAAAATAGGTAAACCCAAAATATTATAAAAATATGGTAAATTGGTAAGCCCAAAATATTATAAAAATTTGGTAAACCCAAAATATCATAAATATGTAAACCCAAAATATCATAAAAATTTTGTAAGCCCAACAAATCATAAGAATGGGGGCCCTAATATATTGGGGGCCCTAGGCGAGTAGGCGATGGCCTAAACCCACATAACCGTTGGGCCGGCCCTGCTCATGGTTCCTTAGATGATATTGTGAAGCTTTGCAGTTTAGAAACTTTGAAGGAAGTTGATAAAAATGGAAATTTTCAAGGTGTACCTAATGATACTTTCTTGGGATCTAAATTGTGTTGAATTATCGTTAAATATATAATTGTTTTTTAATGAAAAAAATTAATGTATTGTGTTCGAATTGTAATTTCTCTCAATATATAATTTGTGAGTTTGTGTTGTATATAACTATATATGATGTGTATTATAAAATGTAACTTCTTACAATATTGTAAAGTTGACTAAAGATATGAGTAAATTACTAAATGATGAATACTGTCCTTGTATATTTTAAAATAGAAAATGGTATTATAGTATAACCTGTTTACTTCGGATTCTCACAATCGAAGTGAGATCTATACGTATTGTACCAAAGAAATGTTTCTTGTTACGTTGCGGCGGATCTACATTAAAATTAGGGATAGTGGTGTCTACGTGCACGTTGAAGCTGTAAAATGTAGCTTTCGTGTTTTTTGTTGGTGATATGGGTACAAACAAATTAAGATACCGGACCTATTAAAAATAAGTTTGTATTATTCTATCAATTTAGAAATAAATAATACGATCAGTTTTAGACAGTCTAATAGGAAAGATTGTCGAGTGGTACTTTTACAAAAGAACTTTTTATTTTCTAACTTATCAATAAGTTTTAGTGACATTGTACAGTAAAAGAATTATTGATTATACGGGAAAAAATTGTGCTACGAGTTACTTTCGATTTCGAATCCGTCACTGACTACATTGTTTGGAGACCGAGTTGTCACTAATATCAGACTCGTTTTCACGTTTTTGGATATTAATATAACTATAACTATTAAATGTACTTGTTCCAAAATTAAGCTTATAATGTGGAAAAAGTTTAGCTAAATGTCACCACTTGCTACTCCTATTGAATATGAAATATGTGTCAATTGTTAGGCATATGTAGTTAGAGATGAGCAAAGACAAGATAAAACTGGTTTTCAGTCCAGTTCAAAAAAGTCCAGTTTTTTAACAGAAAATTAAAAACCAGTCTTTTCTAGGACTGGTCCAGTTTCAGTCCAGTTTTTTACCAGTTTTACCAGTTTTTCTTAGAATTTCAGTCCAGTCCCAGTCCAGTTTCAGTCATTTCCAGTCTTTTTTTTCATGGTCGATAATTTTGTCAATAGTTACAATAAAATTTTAAAACCAATAGAAAAAATCAATAAATGTGAAGTATGATTAAATTAAAATGTATATAATTGAAATTGTTGATGTGAAAATAAATAAAAGTTTATAAATAAAGAAATAAAAATGTATCAAATACAATTTGACCTAAATTTAAATTTTAGAGTAAATTACATTGCCCGTCCCTGTGGTTTGCACGTTATTACAAAGCCAGTCCCCGGGTCGGGTATTCTTCGGAGCCGGTCCCTTGACCCAGAAATTTGTTTCACTCCCGGTCCCTACTTTAAACGGGCGTTAAATATGCTTGTTATCTCATCCCACGTGAGTTGTACATGGCCGAGTAAATTACATTGCCCGTCCCTGTGGTTGTCCGTAAATAACATTGCACGTCCCTGTGGTTGCCCATAAATTACATTGCCCGTCCCTGTGGTTGTCCGCACAATACCCGACCCGAGGACTGGGATCGTAATATACGAACAACCATAGGGACGGGCAATGTAATTACGCGGCCATGTGCAAGTCACGTGGGATGAGATAACAAGCGTATTTAACACCCGTTTGACGTAAGGACTGGGAGTGAAACAAATTTCCGGGTCAAGGGACTGGCTCCGAGGAATACCCGACCCGAGGACTGGCTTTGTAATAACGTGTAAACCACAGGGACGAGCAATGTAATTTACTCTAAATTTTATAAGGAAAAAAAAAAGTTAATAAACAATAAATAAACATAATTAGCTTATAATACATTTCAGTCTTTTTGCCAGTTTTAAACCAGTTTCAGTCTTTAACCAGTTTAAACTGATTTCAGTCCAGTTTTTAACCAGTCTTCTGACTGAAAAGTATGACTGAATTAGGACTGTCAGGCAGTCCTAGGACCAGTCCAGTCTTTTTCCCAGTCCAGTTTTTCTAAGACCGGTCCCAGTCCGGTTCAGGACCAGTTTCAGTCTTAGACTGTTTTGCTCATCTCTATATGTAGTTATGCATATTTGTGCCACGTGAAGATTAGAATATGGAAAAGGATTGTTGGGTTTCTACTTGGGCTTTGCCATCTTGGGCCAGTGAGCTGTAGTATTGGGCCTGCCCTTAGGCCAGCCTATACAATGAACTGATGAAGCATTAAAATATGGAACGCGATACTGCGAATCTGCGATAGAAGTGTCAATGCTACGTTGATCGATTTCTTTTATAATTCTTTTTTTCACCTTTAGATATTTTTTTTATTTTCATTTTAAATAAACCAAAAGAATGGTCTGCGGTACGGTAAGAGACCACCCTGTTTCAAACGGCGCACAATTCCAAGGATAGCTTCATTCGAGATCGTGATAGAGGACATAGCATACGATCATCGCCTTTAATCAACTTTTTCTTTCTTTTACCGTTTTATGATCATGTTGTGCAAACTAATTAGTTGTTTGCCATACGTCACTTACCTCGCCTAATCATCGTATCATATCATATTCATGTATTCATATTTGAACGTATATAATAATAAAAATATGGGCAAATCAATTGTGTTGTTGGCTGCACAATTCAATTGTGCAGTTGACCAATCATCTTCTTCCAAAAGATATATATTTTACATTTTTAATCCTCCAAATTTTATATTTATGCATAATTGGTGTCTCAAAATTAACTAACAGCACACATAAAATGTGCTGTTCACAGCAGAATATATTTCCCCTAAAAATATAATAATGTAATGTAATCATCCGTTTAATTTATCAGAAGAAATAACGAAAACCGTAACTTCCTTGAAACCATAGGGACGATTTGTGTTATTTACTTATTTCTTCCTCTATAGATAGCTTATACTTAAGACAGAATGTAGGAACCAAAAAAAACTTCAAATGTATGAAGATCATAATGTAGAAGATCACAAACACGAAAACGCCCTTATATCAAACCTTGTTGATCGATACAAGGATAAGTTGTCGATGTTTCCAATCGAAAAAGGTTGGGTGTTTGGAAGCCTATACATGTATCAAGTCTATTGGTACATTTCGCAACACAAATACTCCATCGAAACTTTAATAGCTTTGCAAGACACTTTTTACGCTCGACCAAATGACGTCTAGCTATGTAGCCACATTGCCAAAATCTGGCACAACGTGGCTCAAGGCTCTTGTGTTTAGTAGGTACAAAAACGCCTCTCATTCAACTCACCCGTTATGTATATCTAACCCCCACAAATGTTGTCCTTTAAGTGAACCTACTTATAACGATGCACATTCGCCACGTCTTTTTGGTACTCATACACCTTACACACTTCGTTGCCTCAATCCATTATTGATCTTGGTTGTCGCATAGTGTGTTCGATATATGATAAAAGTTGACTAACGATATGAGTTAATCACATAGTAATTAAGGCCATTAATTGTCAATATATTGTGGTTAATTTCAAATAGAAGGGATTATATTAATTTATAAAAATATAAAACATTGTATTTGTCGTGAATCAATGAAAACCAAACTTTATGTTTTGAGTTGTTCACAACTTAACATTTCATAGTGATGGTATCGATCAGCTTTATTATTTACCTTTTTAAAGTTATATTGAATGATCGAAAATGAATAAAAGGCAGCAACGCGTGACTCATGTAGTCATGTCAATTTCAGCATATGTTTTTTGTGGATCACCTCAAAATTCTAAAGTGAATTGCTCGAAAAATGTTAGGTGCAGATAATACTACAAATGATTTTGTATAAATATGAATATATAATAAAAAAGTCGAAAATGGATCTTGGTACATCTTTATATAATCGGGTCAGATCATACTATTTTAACATAATCTACAGGCTAATAACAAATACGGAGTACAAAATTGAGTAAATATTGACAACACCAAAATTATATGCACATGATGAATTGTTGTAATTATTAGGGATGAGCAAACTTAACCATTAACCGACCTATAACCGATTAACCTAATTAAAAAAAATATTTACTACGAATGGTTATAAATATTTAAAAAAATGTATAAATAATGACCTAATATCAATGGTTCAATACATATAAAATTTAAACATAATGAAAAACTTGCATGATCTAAATTCCTTCTTCAATTATAACTAATGCTAGTTTAGAAAGTGACAATTAAAACTATTATCAAAATAAAAATTAAAGAAAATGTTAAAAAGTTTTAGAGTGTTACCATGTGCTGGGCCTTCTTTCTCAAAAATCTTGAATTGACAAAAAGAACTTATAAGTCTAACCGAAGATATAAGTCCAAACTATTAAATTTAAAATAAAAATAAAAATTAGGCTTCTAGTTAAAGATATACATAAAAATTATTAAACAATAGACTACAAAATTGTTAATTTTTGATTGATGATAAATTGAATTAATAGGATGAGTTGGTACCACACAACAATAAAATTAATAAAAAGTTGACACATAAGCTTTTTGATTATTTGGTAGTGGTGAGAAGTAGGTGGGTCCTACTAAAGATACCTCCCTTGGCTCATTTTTTTCCATCTCTTACCCCCTTCCACCCATATAATCAATCACATCATGCTCTCTTTTTTTTACTTTCTGGGTATACCCCATCTTTTTCTAATTCCTACCCCCTGTTTAGTCTAAAATTGAAACTGATTCTGTACTGAACTGGGACCGATCTTAAATAAAACTAGACTGAAAAAGAACTGCACGGGGCCGAAGTGGGCTAGGGGGTATCCTCCAGTAATTCAGGAGGTAGCTTTAGATTTTCCCGAAGTAAACTAGTATGGAGGGAGATGGGTATACTCATATATCAACTACTCTTAAATCAACTATCTATGCCCTTCCCTTTTGGCCTAAGTTTTTTGAAGGGTTTGATTTGCAAGCCATTTTTGTAAGGGCAATGATATATGGGTGATGATTCTTACACCACCAAAATTATCCATACACCACTAATTGTGCTTTACAGTGTTGTACAGTACAACATCATAAAACATATTTAGTGGTGTATGGATAATATTTGGTGGTGTAAGGATCACTCCCCATGATATATACAACAATTCTTTTGTTACTTACATCAAAATTATGCATCACAGTATTGTACTGTACACATTATAATGCATAAAATTTAGTGTATGCATAAAAAATTTTGTTGTATATATCAACTCCATTTTTGTAAGCATACACTTGATTGTCTAAACATAAATATATTATATGTGATGTAAGTAAAATAACGAAAGTCAAAAAGTATGAAATAACTGCATTTTAAAGCAAATTAAATAAATAAATAAATAAAAATGCATCTTTATTATTGCAATAGTGTAAATTCCGTACGTATATTATTTGCCTTTGAGGTCATCCTAGTCATCAACCATCTTGAATTCGACTAAAATTATCCTGAAGTTATATGCACCGACATGATCACATGAAGAAGATCAAGTGCCAAAATAACATAAAGAAGCGTACAAATTTGAAAAGAAAGGATCACCCGTATAATTTTTTAAAAAAATTAACAAAAACTGTAACTTCTTTGAAACTAGAGGGACTATTTGTGTCAATTTACTTATTATTTATCTATATATATATAGAGCTTAGATAAGGAAAAATGTAAGAACAAAAAAAAAACTTCATATAATCCTTCAAATGTCACTCTCCGACACTTCCACTCTTTTATCTAAAGCTGAATCTGAACCTGAACCTAATGCAAAAAAACATGAACGTGAAAACGCCCTTATATCAAAGCTTGTCGATCGATACAAGGATAAGTTAACAATGCTTCCAATCGAGAAAGGTTGGGAGATTGAAAGCCGGGCATACGTGTATCAAGGCTTTTGGTATTTTTCGCAACACAAATACTCCATCGAAACTTTGCTAGCTTTGCAAGACACTTTTCAGGCTCGACCAAATGACATCTATGTAGCCACATTGCCCAAATCCGGCACTACATGGCTCAAGGCGCTTGTGTTTGCTACGGTCAATCGAAGTAGGTACAAAAACAACTCTTTTTCAACTCACCCATTACGCATATCTAACCCCCATAAATGTTGTCCTACCATAGAAAATGAAATTTTTGAAAGTACACCTACTTATAATGATCAACATTCGCCACGTCTTTTTGGTACTCATACACCTTACACTTCGTTGCCTCAATCGATTATTGATTCTGGTTGTCGCATAGTTTACATGTGTAGAAACCCTAAAGATGTTTTGGTCTCTTCGTATCACTTTAAAGATAAGATGATCAAAGTGAAATCTTGTGATCTAATGACATTAGAGGATGAGTTTGAGCTGTTTAGTAAAGGTGTGATAATGTACGGGCCTTATTGGGATCATGTGAAAGAGTATCGTAAGGCTAGCTTAGAACAACCCACGCGGATTCTATTTTTGACATATGAGAACATGAAAAGGGACGCTACGAATAATGTGAAACGCCTAGCAGAGTTCTTGGGCTACCCTTTTACATACGAAGAAGAGGGTCAAGGTTCGATTGAAGAAATTTTGAAGTTGTGTAGTTTTGAAAAGTTGAAGGAGGTTGATAAGAGTGGAAATGTTGATGGTATGCCTAATGGTGCTTTCTTTAGAGAAGGGAAAGTTGGAGATTGGACTAATCATCTCACTAATGAAATGAGTTTGATTTTAGATGAAATCACCAAAGAAAAGTTTCATGGTTTGGATATCTCATTTTAAGTTGTAAATTTGTGTGTGTTTGTGTTTGCATTTTGTTGTAATTTCAACCATCCAACCTAATGGATCTAAGTTGTGTTGTAATGTAATGATCAAGTTTATTAACGACGTGACTTGATTTTTTTTACAAAAAATAGAAGATAATTAATATTTGTCGTGAAAGCAAAACTTTATGTTTTGAGTTGAAAACATTTCATAGTGATTTTCAATTTTTTGTAACTTTTATGAATGGGTGGTCTGGTGCAACGTCAAAAGATAGGCCTCTTTTAAATAAAAAATATATATGCATATATGACCTTAAAAAAGTTCTTTACTACGAAATCGTTGTAAATATATATAAAAAAATACGTATAAATAATGACCTAATATCAATGATTCAATACGTAAATAATTTAAACATAATGAAAAACTTGAATGATCTAAATCCCTTCTTCAGTTATAACTAATGCCACATATACCACATATACGTGCTTTCTTTTGTTACTCCACGTGCTGGGCTCCTTTCTCAAATATGTTGAATTGACAAAACGAACTTGACCCAAAATATAAGTCCAAACTATTGAATTTTGAAGATAATAAAAGTTCGGCTTCTAATCTTCTATAGCTAAAGATATTCATATAGATTATTAAATTTGGAAGCCCATTCAAATTGAGGGCCATTTGCCATTGCCCATGGCGCACTCTTTGAGCAACGGGCTAGATATGGGTTTAAGATAATCCATCTATAAAAGTCCAAACTATAATAGAGGGATTATCTTAAACGTATAAAGTATAAACATATTTGCACAAAATATGCTCTTATAAACATATTGTATATATACTCATTGGGCACGGTATGAACAGTATTGTATATATACTCATTGGGCACGATATGAACAGTAACCCTTTTGTTTTTTATCGGATTTAATAAAAATATATATGCAAAACATTTGGAAGAAAAGAAAAGATCAATTAATCTTCTAGTTTGAGTGGTTTGAGCGCATGTTTTCAAACTAGTGGTTTTGTGTTCAAGTCTTGCTAACAAAATATTTTTTTTTTAATTTAATTCTAAGGCTGCCAAAAGGCCAAAGGTTAGTCCCAACCCAACTTCTCAAAATGACTTCACAAATTGTTAAACTCACATTCTTTTAATTTTGTGCTTGAATAATAACAATATTTCAAACATATTAGCTAAAATGAAACATTATATATTTGGTGCAAAGTTTACTGTTGCACCAAATTTCCAAATTTGGTGCAAAATCATTAGAAATTAAGTGTACACTATAATTTGCAGCGAATTTGATGAGTTGGTTGATGATGCATTTCTAAACCAAAACACCAAATTTGGAATTATAGTGCACACATTGGAGATGACCTAATACAATTGTTAGAATGGTAGTTAAAACATTCAGTATTCGAATTTTCATGTATTTTCGGGTCCCTTTTTTAGGCTTATCAAATTTCGGATTCGGATATAGTAATTTCGAATGCAAAATCAAGTGAACTTGCTGAAAAACAAAAGGTGAAGTATTTTTTTACTACCTTTAGCCACACTACTGAAATCGACACAACTTGGCCCAAGGTGCTCGTGTTTGCTTTAGTAAGTAGAAACGAGGGAAAGAAATTAATGTTAACTCACCCTTTACTTATCATAACCCTCATAACTATACCTTTTATTGAAACCGAAATTCTTAAAAACATGTACTCCTAGTATACTGATGAACATTCACAACGTCTCTTTGCTACACATATACCCTACTTGCGCTGTTGGACCTTAATAACAAAGGTTAATAGTATAAGTACTAGTTATATAATGTTTAGTAAATAAAGGTTGCAAAGTGTAATTTGGGATTGGCTAGGTCGGTTAGATAACTGCCAAACCCGCAGCCCATTACAAACAGACACATCGGTTCCCAAATACTGATTGGTGTCCTATTTATGTTCGAAGTCTGTAAACAAACGAACAACAATTTGTGAATATATGTATATTCTGTAATTACTCTCTGTATTTAATCATCATCATCGTATTATTACTTTCGGTTCCATACAAGTCAGTTTGGTTATTATACCATGGTTCGTCCAACCACATCAGATGCAAGAAGGGTTATGCGATGCCCAGGAAAATCGCTTCATGCACTTCGTTACTTCAATCAATTCTTGATTCTGGTTGTCACGTATATCATTTATTTATGTAGGAACCCTAAAGATGTTTTGGTCTCTATGTTTCACTTTGCAAACAAGTTGAGAGACAAATCACATAGTTTAATGACAATTGAAGAGGTAATTGAGCTTTTTAGTTAGGGGGTTATGCCAATAGGACCTTATTGGGACCTTGTGAAAGCTAGGATACCATAAGGGTAGTTTAGAACACAAACAAAAGGTTCTATTTTTAACATACGAAGGTATAAAAATGGATACTACGAATGATGTGAAGCGACTTGCAACGTTCTTGGGCTACCCTTTTACGGAGGAAGAAGTGGCTATAGGTGCGGTGGAAGAAATTGTTAATCTGTGTAGTTTTGAGAACTTAAGCGAGGTTAATAAGGTTGGAAATTTACATGAAGGCATACCTAATAATGCGTTATTTAGGGAAGGGAAAGTTGGTGACTGGACTAATCATCTCACCGATGAAATGAGCCAGATTTTAGACCGAGTTACTGAAGAAAAGTTTCTGAGATTTGGAAATCTTCTTCTAAAGACGTTATAATAGTGGACGTGGTGAACGACGTATGTTTTCACCCCGAGATTACTCGATTTGAAAGTGCGGTTTTCGAGTATGAAACAATGTTGAGCCACATTCTAACGATTCTACTAGTTATTTGTCTATCCTTTTGAAGCATTCCTGGCTTTAAGGAAAAATATTCGCTATCGTTTGAGAGGGTTTATGCAATGTCTGTGTTATATTATGCACATTAATATAATGGGGTCTGGGAACTTGCGGATAAAGGTTCATTCCAATTTCAGACGTTTCCACTGTGTCAGAGGAGTTGCTCGGAGTCATCCTTGTGGGGTGGACAATGACTGGTGCCAAAGGCACACGAGACCTGTAACATCCTCACTTCGGGTCCGGTAATTTCTAATTTTAAATTGATATATTTAATTGTATTAAAAATTATGTGATATAATTGTTAATTGCGAAACTTAGTTGAATAAGTCTCCGGACTTATTGTGAATAGTAAATTGTTGATTGTTGTAATTTACTATAGTTGACGGTAGAATAAAATAAGTTTCTCGCAAATGGTTTTTAGGTTCCAGGCAATAGATGGAAAGGGGACTAGTTTTAAGTGAATACGGGTCGGTGTAAAGATTTTAGGCCGACTTAAATACCTTCCTTTTTAGGAAAGTTCTTACTTTCTCTTTTTAGAAACCTTAAACAAGAAACCTAAAACCCTAAGAACAAAAACTTCAATTTACAATCTGAAATCAAGCTATTGGAACTGAGATTTTGAATCATACATCATCATCATCTAATTTGTAAGTTGTTTTTCATAGTTAAATTCATGATCATAATCAATTTATGTATTTGTATGAATTGATGTTAACTTGAAGTATTAAACATGTTATAGTTTGCATATATGATGATATATGACCTGTGACATACTGCTGGAATCGAATTAGTTGTTATATGATTTAAGGTTTTCATTTTCTGGGTTGAACTCTGCACGATCTGCACAGGGCTGATGAACACTAGGAATCCGACGGATTCCTATTGAATCCGGCGGATTCATCCGGTCAAACGGGTTGGGAATCCGGTCAATGTGGGTTAAATCCGGCGGATTCATCAACCGGATTTGTTTTGGAAACCCTGGTCCAAAGTTGAGTCTGAAACACCCTTTGAATCCAGCGGATTCCACCTATATGCAGAGATTATGAATTGTGTTAACAAACTTCATTGAATCATTAATATAGTATGATTACTTGATAGTATGTCGATACACTTAACCAATGTGCATATATTGATTGTGTTATATATATGTTGTGAGATGTATCTGTTATGTAATATTGGAATATAAACTATGGTTTTAAGAATGTGATTACTAACTTATATTTGATTGTAAATTCTCAGATCCTCAGAGAACTCAGCGAGACAAGGCAGCTGAGTAAGTGAATTAAAACAATCAGGTGAGTGGATTTGAAACTCACAGTTTTGTTTGGTTGTGTCAGTTTGATTTCAATCAGTAATTATAGGATTACTATTGATAGAATGTTAACTTCGAAATGATATGCCATTTAACTGGTGGTTTGATTAGCCTGTGTGCTTGATTGATGAATCCAGAGGTCAACTAGATTGTCAGTTGGACTTGATTGCTAATGTTGGTCAACACAGGATTGCGTACATGTGTTGATAGAGATTAGCATTTAGTTAGCGGTTAATCACTGTTTTGGCCTACAGTTGATTTAAGTGTTCTGATGGGGCCACCCGGCACAGGGTCCTTAGGAACCACCGTTCCTCTTGACGATATTTGTTACATTATTGGTTGTGAATAAATTGCTAGCTAAATTGAATTGTAGTTGATTATTCATTCACTTAGCTTCGTGCTAATCCCTCAATTTACTTCCTGCAGGTTATGTTTATTATGTGGGTAGTCACGAAGGGATGTTTTGATGCTGGGAATGTTTGAAACTAGCAACTCTGATCAAGTTTGTTATAAAGGATGTTTTGTAATATATAATGCCCCGGTTTGTAAACAAATTAACTATGTTTGGGTTAGTAGTTAAACATGTTGTATAAAGGTTTGCGAAAATTTCTAGCCGAAGTCTAATAAAATATGTATTGTAAGAATACGCTTCCGTGAAACATAATATAATATTGTGATATTAACTGAGGGGTGTTATAAGACCAGGGTGTTCCCGCCAATTTATACCTTTTGCGAATTATGCACATTAATAATACCAACATTTTGATAACATAAGACGAATATTAGACATTGCGACTCTTTAATTGTCCCCAGACAGAACTACACGCAGTTTAAGATAAACACAATAATTCTTACTTACTTTTTGCACAATGACATTCTTACCCCTAACCAATTAATTTGAACTTCCTTTCACTTTTGTAATTTAATTTTTAAAGTATGAACAATATAGTAAAAAGAATCATGTACCTTTCTATATTTGATAATGGACATTTGGGACATCCCAAAATGGAAATAATGAACTATTAAATCGGGACGGAGGGAGTATATTTGAACAGATATGACATTATTACAACAAATAAAGACAAAATTGCGTGGATCGTCCCTGTCGTTAGGCAAACTAACACTCCCCGTCCCTGTGGGTTTTTTTTACCTAGGGCATCCCTAAACTTGCAATTTGTTGCGTGGGGAGTCCTTCTGTCTAACGATTGTTAGTTTAGTCCGTTAAAGGACTTTGAATGTAATAATTTTAATGGCAAAGGCTATTAGTGTAATTTTTATTTTTTAATAATAATAATTATTTAATGCCTTTTTAGTTGAAATTAAGTTGTTTTTAATAAACTTTTCAAGTTAATTTAACTATTTTAATTGATTTTTTTAATATTTATGTTTTGTGACAATTGAAATGATCAACTTGTTTATTCTAGTTTCGAATCCGAATCCGAATCCGAAATTTCGGATATCCGAAAATTTCATATATCCCAACTCGGATATCCGAATATCCGAAATTTATTACTTTTAAGCTTTTAAATCGAGATTCGCTATATATTCGGTTGCTAAGTACGTACAATTAACCAAAATACTCTACAATTCTTCCATTTAGAAAGTATTTTAATCGTTTCTTGATGTTATTGCAAATAATTTGTATACTACGACGGCAAAGTTACCTATTAAAATGGAAAAAAAATTTAAAAAGTTTTGAAAATTTCAGATATCGGATATCCGAAATATCCGAAAATTTTGAAATATGTTATCCGAATCCGAAAATTCGGATATCCGAAATTTCGGATATTTTCGGATCGGATTTTCGAATTACGGATACGGATACAGATACTTTTGAACACCCCTACTAAAAAGTGAAAACGGATACAAGATATGTGAAATCGAAACTAGAATAAAAAAGTTGATCATTTCAATTGTCACTAAAAAAATAAATATTAAAATAAATAAATTAAAATAGTTAAATTAACTTGAAGAGTTTATTAAAAACAACTTGCTTAATTTTAACTAAAAAGGCATTAAATAATTATTATGATTAAAAAATAAAAATTACACTAATAGCCTCTGCTATTAAAATTATAACATTCAAAGTCCTTTAACGGATTAAACTAACAATCGTTAGACATAAGGACTCCCCACGCAACAAATTGCAAATTTAGGGATGCCCTAGGTCAAAAAAAATCCACAGGGATGGGGAGTGTTATTTTGTGCAAACCACAGGGACGATCCACACAATTTTATCACAAATAAATGTGCTCTTATCTCTTTATATATATAAAAGAAAACTTAAATTATGTAGTCATTCTAAAAATAGATAACTTAAAAATAATCTTGGCCATTAAATGTATAAGGGTAATTAATGATGACCATTGATTTCATTTTTCAAGCTTGACTACCTAAATAGCATGATGGGTAATATCAAAAAGACATCAATGCCCTTCAAGTTCAATTATAATTACTCATTATTAATATTAATTAGTAGTATAAGCTAATTACATGGAAAAATAGTTTTTTTAATCTCACGAATATGGTTCATGTAATTTAATGGTAATTTGTTCCCCAATGCCTTTTAATTAAGGTCGTTAGTAATTATTTTACAATCTTATAATTAAATTAAATTATTTAATTGAATTAGATTTTCAATTTAAAAATCCAAATACAATTCTGATGTTAATTTGTACTTAAAAGTGTTTTTAGTTTAACTGGTTATGTTATCACTAGCTTTCAAACCCGTGTATACATACGGGTGGTTAATTTTATATTTATTTTTAGTACGTACACAAAAAAGGTATATTTAGATTTTAACATTTTATGTTAGTTTGATTTTTACAATGGAGCTTGAGATTTAATTATTTGTAGTTGTATGTACATATTAAGCAATCTAATCTGTGATCGTATATCGATTCCAAATAATAGATTTTGTTGTTTAGTTGACATGAAGGAATCCGATAGAAAAACGGTTGACAAAAAGAAGACAAAATTGTGTCTTTAATTATTATATTAACATATGAGAATGTTCTACTCAAATAATAGTTAAGAGTTGACAATTAATTAAATAATAATATATTTACTTTAAACTTATGTCAAAACTATATATAGTCAAATTATTTGAATTATGAATCCTAGAATTCATTAATGACTAATATTTATTTATTTTTATTTTTTTTGTTAAAATTGATACATTTGAGTGGTGTTAATTTTACATGTAAGTAAAACCAAAGGATTTTATTGATTAGCTAAAAATTTATTTAACTGATGATGTCATAAAGGTGATTCATATATTATATTAAGATAAATGTATATAAATAAAAATATATCTCATATTTACGTACATGTATAAATGTGTAGCCAGTTTCAAATTCAATACCGATTTCAATTTTAATACGACACTAATACTATGAACATCAAATATGAAGGAAAACATAATAAGGCTATAAAAATTAAGTTATCCGTATTATCAGTTCCTTATAAATAAGTTAACATTATTAAAATTGTATTTCCATTTTCAAGTATATGTAGTAAGTAATTAATTTAGATGCTTAATATTATTACATGTTAACATTATTTTATAATAAATATGATAATTGATAATGATTAATATTATTACATGCTAACTTTGTATTATAATAAATTCGATAATGATTACTATTAGAAAATATCCAATATACATAGTTACATACATAAATATTTGTATATGCTTTTAATGAGTGGTGGAAATCACATACTAAATATGAAATTTCAATAGTCGTTATCAAATTTATGGAAGGTATCAATTACTAAAAGAGTATTATTATATCATTGGATGGATGTGAGTATACCTTTTTATTGAGTTGCTAATGATTGACAATCCTGATTATAATTTTGATTATATTAAATCAATTTTTAATTAATAATAATTTGTCAAAATTAATTTATATGCTCTATTTATTAAATAATATACACTCTATTATATAAATTATGCATGGTGTACAAGATCATTGCTACTATAAAGAAAATCATCATTCCTAATTTTGGGGATACACTAAAAGAAGACAACTTTGTTGATTTGTTTGATTTTGGTGTGAGACCATATACTAAAATTTATCATCTTATTGATAATGCACGAAAGTTGAATTTTTTTAGGTCATCTAAAGTACGTAGATATCCATCTTTTGAGCAGTTATGGATGGATACAACCTTGTCTCATTCGATGATGTATTGTCATAGAATATTCTAAGCATATCTGGGTTTGGTTAGCTCCCGAAATTTCATTTTGTTATTCATTTGGTTTTAGTTGTTTGCCTTTTGAGTTATTGAACTAATTTGAAATTTATGCAGATGTCGTAGGCCATTTTGTGTCAAGCAAACTACTGAAATCAAAACATAGATTTGAAGGAGTCGAAGTCACTTGAGTTTGAACTCTGGATATCGTGTACAAATCTTAATGTAGAATATATATATATTTATAATATGTTAATAAACTCTTTACGGTTTGGGAGATATGCCCGTTTGAAGTTCCTGTTTTGAGTCAAATTGAAAATGTCTTAGACAAGGGTCTAAATCCAGACAAGAAAGCTGAGTGCTGATTTTAGAGACCATGTTGCAGATTTTGACCTATGTGGCTGATTTCCATAGCCATATTGCCGATTTTATATAATGTCTAGAGTTTGTAGAAAAAGTTTAAGTAATAAGTTGGTTGTATGGTTTTGGGATTTCGTCAATTGTATGTATAAAAAAAAAATGGTTCTGTTTTCGGGGCGTTTCAATCAGCTTTGTAGGTTTTCATATTTTTTAAATTTTATGACTTTAATATCTCTTATAGACATATTAATTATTTCATTTATAATTGCAGTTTATAAAAAACAAGACATTATATGATATCAATTAACGAATTGATTAGTTAATAGTTAATTCAACGTTATATAAGCAGAATAATGAACTAGCCCGCAAATTCGCGGGTTATAAACTAGTTATTCAGTTAAATTAGACAGAATTATTGAAAGACAATTTAACATGATGTATGTGAGCATGTGAGGTGTCCCATCAACTAAATAACAAGTATAAATATAAACCATATTATTTAAAAATATATTATATTTATTTACGGAGTACAATAGTGTTTGTCGATCTTTTAAGAAACGAATACCAAGCCAACTAGCCAAGAGCATGCATTATGATTCCGATCGATGACTTCCAATAAAGTAAATTAAATTAATATATATGTAAAACTATATACTCACTTGTTACCGTATGTCACCTGGCTCAGCTAAACATATATAATTATGTAATTTATTTAAACTTAAATTCTATTTTTCTTTATATATATAAAAAAGGGTTAATTGTTTCGTTATGTATTTAACTTTACCTCTTTTACTATTGTATGCAACCAACTTTCAAACGTTCTATTGTATGTATCGAACTTTTCAAAAATGTCTATTGTATGTATTGGATGACCTTTTTGCTGACGTGGCACCGGTTATGCTGACGTGGCGCTGATTTGTCATCCTACGTGGCGCTGATTTGTCAGCGCCACATTCATCCAATACATACAATAGACATTTTTGAAAAGTTCGATACATACAATAGAACGTTTGAAAGTTGGTTGCATACAATAGTAAAAGAGGTAAAGTTAAATACATAACGAAACAATTAACCCTATAAAAAAAGGCAAACTTAATTACATAATTTGGGTTTATTGAGTTCTGGAAGAGAGCTGAGCATCATTCAGTTCCACTTGTCTCCGGGACAGCCGAAAGCCCGAAACCAATGGGCTACAAGCCACGCCGTAATGATTATCAAATAGGGTAAGTGTCTTGAAATGTACTAACAAATTACGACAAAAAATTCAATGTGTATATATAATTACATTTTAAAACTTCCATTGGGTGCATCTAACTTTCATCTACAACATGTTAGCTAATATATAGATGACACTTCAAATAAATACATACAAATAACAATAATTAGAAGTTAATAAATACATAGATTCTGAGAATTCGGCAATAGTTTATCACATTTCGGGACAGTTACTTACCCCTATAGAATAATTCTAGTCGAGTGTTTTTCAACTATGCTTATATTAATCTATATATAGCTAGATTGGGAAAGATGCAAAAAACAACTTCACTTCTACAAATTCAATCCTTCAAATGTCGATACCTTATACTTCTAGTATAGAAGATCGTGAACACGAAATCGCCCATGTAGCTCACCTTGTTGATCGATATAAGGATAAATTAACGACATTTCCATGTAAGAAAGATTCGGTGTTAGGAAGCTTATACATGTACCAAGGCTTTTGGTACATTTCGCAACACGTATTCTCTATTGAATCTATGATTTTGGCTCAAGAAACTTTCCAAGCTCAACCAACCGATATCTATGTCATCACGCTGACAAAATCTGGCACAACATGGATCAAGTCGCTTGTGTTTGCAACAATAAACCGAACTAGGTACAAAAACTCAACTCACCCTTTATCTAATTCTAACCCCCATAAGTGTTTGCCTTTCATTGAAACCGAACTTTTTAGAGAAACACCTACTTACCCCGATGAACATTTGCCACGTCTCTTTTCTACCCATACACCTTACACCTCGTTGCCTCAATCTATCGTTGATTGTGGTTGTCGCATAGTTTATATGTGTAGAAACCCTAAAGATGTTTTGGTCTCTTATTTTCATTTTGTAAACAAATTGAGAAACATATATCAACATCCTCTAATAAAAATCGAGGATTTAATTGAGATGTTTGCTAAAGGTAGCATACCGTACGGACCTTATTGGGATCATGTGAAAGGGTATTATAAGGCTAGCTTAGAACACCCCACAAGGATTCTATTTTTAACATACGAGGACATGAAAAGGGACACTAAGAATGGTGTGAAACGTCTAGCGCAGTTCTTGGACGTCCCGTTCACAAACGAGGAAGAGGCTCATGGTTCCATAGATGATATTGTGAAGCTTTGCAGTTTAGAAAATTTAAAGGAAGTTGATAAAAATGGAAATTTTCAAGGTGTACCTAATGATACTTTCTTTAGGGAAGGCAACATTGGAGATTGGGCTAATCATCTTACAAGTGAAATGAGTGAAACGTTAGACCAAATAACCAAAGAAAAATTTCATGGTTTGGATATCTGATCATTTTAAATTATGGTAGTTTTACATTATATTGTAATTTCCTCCAATTCTTGGGATCTAAATTGTGTTGAATGGCTGTATTGTGATATCGTTAGATATATATAATTGTGTTTCAATGAAAAAAAAAAGTTAATGTATTGTGTTCAAGTTGTATTTCTCTTAATATATAATTCGTGAGTTTGTCTTGTATATATGATGTGTATTTAAAATGTAATTTCTTTCAATATTGTAAAGTTGACTAAAGATATGAGTAATTAAATTATTAAATGATGTATGAAGGCCACCATACATATATTAAAATATACTAGCATAATACCCGGCTATACAGCGGAAATGATACTTTTTTGTAATTCGTAAACTCGGCGATAGTTGTATATTATGTATAATATTCACTGATATATTACTTATGATGTTAAATCGACAACAATAGTTTGATTTGTAAAGTTGAAAAATCGGAATACGAAATGTGGGGTTAAAAGTGAAATAGTATAAAAAAGATAAGTTACTACAATTTAAAATATGTACAATTTAAATTTGGAAATGTTGAATCTTATTTTTTAAAAGTTTCTAAAAATAAAGTAGCAAGATGCATTATATGTATTATTATTATTATATTATTATTATAGATTATAGATATAGTAAATGGTATTATACTAAAACCTATTTACGTCTTGTAGCTCGATGGTTTTCAAGAGTTGTTACAATTCACGAGGTCAAAAGTTTAAGGTTTGGTATGGAGGAAGAAGAAGAGTCTAATATGAAATATTGGCTAGTGGTACTTTTATGATAGAGGTTGATAAGGATGGATATTTTTACGGTGCGCCTAACAGTGCTTACTTTAGAGAAGGAAAAGTTGGAGATGGGACTAATCATTTCACGAATGAAATGAGCTTGAATTTAGATGAAATCACCAAAGAAAAGTTTCATGGTTTGGACATCTCATTTTAAGTTTTAAATTTGTGTGTGTGTTGTTTGTGCATTTTATTGTAGTTTCATCCAAGATTTTGGATATAATAATTAAGTTGTGTTGTAATGCAATGTGTGTTCAATATATGATCAAGTTGATTAGTGATATGAGTTAATCACATAATAAGGCCATTGTCAATATATTGTTGTTAATTCGGAATTATAAAGGAAATCCAACTCTATTAAATATTTAAATGCACATTATTTCTCTTATTAAAAGTCCATGTCGTCATCAAATTCGTATAAATTTCCCGTGATTTGGGCGGGACGAAATTATTATTTTTTTCTTCAGCAAAGCGGGAGGAAATCACGAAATTATTGAATATATAGATTAAATCTAAACATTTGTCTGTTACTAGATTTCATTTGCTATTTAATAGTTTATGATTTATGACTTGATTGATGTGTTTTTATTATTGCCTATTAAAAAATGTGCAGATGTAAATATACGTAACTATCTTTCTGTTTGCATTTTCTGGTTAGGTGAGTCGAATCTACCAGACTACCACATATAATTGATTTGTCGTTTGTCGTTTGTCAATAATTGATGTCAGTGGTAAATGGGTTTTGTACATGTTAAGCATTCTCTTTGTACAAATGACACAATATCATTGGTACTCTAATGATCTCATCTCATGGTACGCATTCCTTATTCGGATATGATTATTGGTTTTTTTGCCGGCCCTAATTGTAGGATTTGTTATAATCAATGTGAGATTTTTATTACTAAATCTAATCTTGATTAGGGACAAATTAAGTGTGGTCAATGTAATTAGATGATAGCTAATGTTAAATGATCCAAGCTCGATTGTTAGCTTTGAGTCCAATATTGTTTTAAGGTTTTCATTGTATTGTCGTTTTATATATTGATCAATCTTATCTTAAATACTCCCCTCCGTCCCATTATAAATGTCCACTGTTGACTTTTGAAAGTCTTTTGTTTACAACTTTGACCTTAAATATTTTTATTTGTGTTAAAAAATACTTCGATGCAAAATATATATGAATGAATTGGGTTTTAAATGTATTTCCATTGATATAATTTTCATAATGTATTATATAACACAAACAAAAATATTTAAACTCAAAGTTGAAAAAGAAAGACTTTAAAAGGTCAATAGTGGACACTTGTAATGGGACGGAGCTAGATAATATATTATAGGAAGCAGGGTAATGATGTCATCAAATTAAAATTACTTTCCTTTGACCCCTTTTTCAATTTATTAGTGATGTCTAATGTTTTGAAAACCGGTTGGACCGGGATTTTAGGGATTTTCGGATGGTTGAAAACCGGTTTTGAGCTTAGTTTGATCAGTTAATGAACCGACGATTTTTCCGGTTTTGACCGTTTGAACTGGAAACCGGACCGGTTTTGAACCGGTTTTTGATTGTTTTTTTTAAAAAAACATGTTCTGACCGGTTTGGGCCGGCGGTCCGACCGGTTGGACCGAAACCAGACCCCTTTCCGATCCGAGTTAAAAAACAGTTTTCAGAACATTGGTATGTCCCCCTTGCGTTCCCTCCCTTTGTGATCAATTAAGTCCCTTATTATCTTTATCTTGATATAAAAAAAGTTTCTTCATATATTTTTGTATATATCCACAAACGTAAAAGTGTACATGTCGAGAAAAGTATTAGCAATTACGTTAACTTGCATAAAGAAGTATTTGTAAGCATATACAAACTTTCATTTAGTGTCAAACTTGCGAACATAGCAAAACTAAAAAATTTAAATTTCAAAAACTGAAAGTTTTAACAAAACATATAAAATCTAAGAGTTGTCTTTGGGTTGTCTTCATTAAGATTTTTTATTTTTTCACATATCTAATTCGTCTATTACTAAGTATTTATTATTTAAGTAATTTATTGAACTTATAATTAAGAGAATAATAAAATATTGTCGTTTTAAAACACAGGGTAATTAAAAATTTAGTAAAACTACAAATGGTAAAATTAAAAAGATTGCATAATCTTCTAGTCAAGAAAAAAGAAAGTAAATTTAATAGATGGTCCCTATGGTTTACATCGATTTACAAAATTTATCCCTATACTTATTTTTTCAGTTTTTTGGTCCAATAAGTTTGTGTTTTACTCGCAAGTGGTCCCTCCTTCACCTAAAATTACTAAATTACCCTTAACTCTTTTTTCATTATTATATTTGTAATTTTTAATCATTTTAATATAACATAATACCAATTAATTATTTTTTTCTTAAATCTGAAAACATCATTTGGATTTCTAACCCACTGAAACAATCGATTTTGTCTCCAATTGAAAATCCATTCACATAAGCAACATACAATTGAAAATTAAAAATTGATATTCATCATTTCCAGAAATACACATATACAAAAATATATAGCTTACACAGTGTTGAAATTGAAACCCTTACGCCTACAACCATCTTCAAATATAAGTTATGTAGATCCGAAGAGGATCGAGTGGAGGAAAGGGGTGGCAATGGTGGCGGCGTTATTAGCAAGGTCATCGGAGCAGGTCATAACAATGGTTTTGAAAACGAAGGCCTAGATCTGAACCTAGGGTTGGCCGACGATGTTAGCAAGTTCATATTAACAGGTTTTGCAGCGTCGGTAATGGGCTCATTCCAGGTCCGACGTATAAATCGAAACTATAGTATGTATAACACCCCTCATTTACCATATCAATATAATATTAAACACACGGAAGCGTAGGAATTTTAACCATATTTATATTTATACATACTATTAATTTACATCAAAAGTTTACAACTTTAAGTTACATCAAAGTGAAACTGTTCATAATACAACATATGTCGGGGTATTATATAAAACAAACTGATTTAGTACAAAAGATCAGAGTAGCTTGCAGTCAAACTGTTCTTGCACCAAAAGCATCTCAATCCTGCTACTCATTAAACTACAAATCTGCAGGAAAAAAGATGAGGGATTAGCACATAGCTAAGTGAGAGAGTTCAACACCCAACATTCAACTTAGCATAATCATTAACTACAACAATCAACAACAACTTAATAATGAGGATCGGTGGTTCTGGGGATAACCATAATACCCGGGCGGCTCCCCAAGAACTCTTATCCAACCATATCCGTATGGCCATACGGACGAGACCGATAGCTAGTGGTTATCCTACTCAGATACAGTTCAATACACACAACATATGAAGCATATCCCTGTATCATTCACACGATAACCAACTAACCCAACCAACAGTTCATCAACTTATCGACCTCATTGGCAACCAATATCCAAAGATCACACATAGCACATAGTGATAAAATCAACATTAATGATTAAACAACTCTATAATCATATCTAAAATTACTTGTTGTAATCAAATAATCACTACTAAATCAAATGGTGAGTTTGAATCCACTCACCGATACCTCAGAAGTCGCTACACTCAGCTTCTAATCACTGAGTCTTTGGTGTATCTGAAACATCACACAACAAACAATTTAGTAACTCGTTTCTAACTAATAATAGTTAACTTCACAATTCAAGTTACAATGAGTAACAATAATAACTATTTGTATTATATAAACTCAGGTTCACAAACTATCATAATCATCAAAATTTAACAGACAAACGCGATCCGGACTAGGCATGGTGGGATCGCGTTCTTCAGTAGAAAAAGTTCTGTAACCGAAAAACACTAGCAAACGCGATCCGTATATTTGGCCAGGATCGCGTTTCCAAGGCCAAATCCTGACTGGGACGTTTTAACACTAGTGAACGCGATCCGGACTCTATGCTGGGATCGCGTTGAGCTACGTTTCAGCTCAGGTACAGACCTGCAAACACCCAGCTCGAACCTAATACCATTTTTGATCATTCAAACTTAGTTCTAAAGTTATAAACAACTGAAATAACACCACATATCATCATATTACAACAATTTAACATCCTTCAACTCAAACTACACCAATTTCATATTTGACCTAACTAAATTTGAGTTCATGAAAATCAAATACTTACACTATGATGATGAAAGTGATTGGAAGAAGAAGATGAACTTGTAATCACACAATCACAGCCTTGATTCTTCTAATCTTGTTAATGATTCTTGATTCAACTTGAAATTATTTGGTTAAGGTTTTAGGTTTCACTAGCTTTGAAGTAAAGGGAATGGAAAGATCAAGAAAGTGGTAAAGTGACAAATAAAAGAGTCGGCCTCTATTTTAACCGACTCATCACCTTGGGTATTTTATACCCGTTCTAAATCTATTGTCTGGAACCTAAAAATCAACTGCGAGAAATTTATTTTATTATACCGTCAACTTCAATATTTTAAAATAAGCAACATTTCACTAACCACAATAAGTCCTGAGACCTATTTTACCACTTTCACAATTAAACAATTATATCAAATAAATTTCTAAAGCAATTAATTACTCAATTAAATAAGAAAAATACCAGGCCACTGGAGAGGATGTTACAAATCTCCCCTCCTTAAAGAGATTTCGTCCCCGAAATCTCAACATCAACAAACAATCCAGGATATCTGGATTTCATCAACTCCTCGGTCTCCCAGGTCAAATTAGGACCTAAACTATGTCGCCACTTTACTAGTACCATAGGAATTTGTTTCTTCCTAAGTTTAGTAATCTTCCTATCTAGGATTTCAACAGGTTCTTCAACCAATTTCTGAGTTTGATCAACTTTTAACTCCTGCAAAGGAAGAATTTGCGACTGGTCTTCAACATTGCATCTTCTAAGATAACACACATTAAACGTGTCATGTATACCAGCAAGTTCAGGTGGAAGATCTAATGAAACAGACTGCTCATTTACAACTTGGCGAACTTTGAATGGCCCAATATATCTAGGCGCCAACTTTCCACGTTTTCCAAAACGGATTACACCCTTCCATGGAGAAACTTTGAGGTATACTAATTCACCTTCAACAAATACAACTGGTCGTCTTTTCGGATCTGCATACTGTTTCTGTCGGTCACGAGCAGCTTTCAACTTTTCACGTGCGATTGCAACTTTGTCAGCTGTCATTTGTACAATGTCGGGTCCAGCAAACTGTTTCTCACCGGCTTCCAACCAACATGTCGGTGTTCTACAACGTCGACCATACAACATTTCATACGGAGGCATGCCAATACTGGAATGATACGAATTGTTATAAGTAAATTCAACCAATGGGAGATGAGAGTCCCATAAACCTCCATATTCCAAAATGCAAGCACGGAGCATATCCTCTAAAGTTTGAATTGTACGTTCTGATTGACCGTCTGTCTGAGGATGATAAGCAGTGCTAAGATTTACACGTGTACCCAACTCTTGTTGCAAACCTTGCCAAAAACGAGATACAAAACGAGAATCTCGGTCTGACACAATTGACAAAGGTATACCATGTCTAGTGACAATTTCATTTATGTACAACTGAGCAAGCTTAGTCAACGAGGCAGATTCGCTAGTAGCAAGAAAATGCGCGCTTTTTGTCAACCGATCAACTATGACCCAAACCATGTCATTACCTCGATTGGTGCGAGGAAGTTTAGTCACAAAATCCATCGTTATATGTTCCCATTTCCACTCGGGAATTTCCAACTGTTTCAGTGATCCGTACGGCTTTTGATGCTCCGCTTTAACTTGGGCACAAATATGACAAGTACCAACAAATCTAGCAATGTCCGTTTTCATTGTAGGCCACCAGTACAATGGTTTCAAATCATTATACATCCGAGTACTTCCAGGATGAATAGATAGTCTGGACCTATGTGCCTCATTCAAAACTAAATCACGAATATTACCAAATAAAGGAATCCATACTCGAGATTGATAAGTTAATAATCCTCTCGAATCTTCCACCAATTCATCTTTTCTTTTCAACATGACTTCGGATTTCAAATTAACATCTTTCAAAGCTTCCATTTGAGCAACTTTAATCTGAAAAATCAAGTCAGAAGAAACATCCACTCTTAAGTAATAAATTCGATCAGAAGTACCCTTTCGACTTAAGGCATCAGCGACCACATTAGCTTTGCCTGGGTGGTATTTAATTTCACAGTCATAATCCTTGATTAACTCTAACCACCGCCTCTGTCGCATATTCAACTCTTTCTGAGAAAACACATACTGCAGACTCTTATGGTCAGTACAAACAACACATCTAGTACCATATAAGTAGTGTCTCCAAAGCTTTAGGGCAAATACAACCGCTGCAAGTTCCAAATCATGTGTTGGATAATTCCGTTCATGTGGTTTCAACTGTCGAGAAGCATAGGCAATAACTTTATCTCTTTGCATAAGTACACCACCCAAACCAGAATAAGAAGCATCACAGTAAACTACAAAATCATCTGTACCATCTGGTAAGGCTAACACAGGAGCTTGACACAACATTTGTTTTAAAGTCTGGAAAGCATGTTCTTGTTGATCAGTCCACATAAACTTTTCATCTTTTCGGGTCAACTTAGTTAATGGACCAGCAAGTTTAGAGAAGTCTTTTATGAATTTTCGATAATATCCCGCCAAACCCAAGAAACTCTTAATTTCTGAAGCAGACTTTGGGGCGTTCCAATTCATTACGGCCTCAACTTTCAATGGATCAACTTTCACACCATCATTACAAATTACATGACCCAAAAACTGAACTTCTCTAATCCAAAACTCACATTTAGAAAACTTGGCATAAAGCTGTTCTCGTTTCAACGTTTCTAGAATCAGTCTTAAATGTATAGCATGCTCAGCTTCAGATTTCGAATATACAAGAATATCATCTATGAAGACAATAACAAATTTATCCAAGAAGGGTCGACAAACACGGTTCATTAAATCCATAAACACTGCAGGTGCATTCGTCAAACCAAAAGGCATAACCAGGAATTCATAATGACCATACCTGGTACGAAAAGCAGTTTTAGAAATATCTTCATCACGAACACGAACCTGGTGGTAACCCGACCTTAGATCAATTTTAGAATAAACTGAAGAACCCTGCAACTGATCAAATAAGTCATCTATTCTGGGCAGAGGGTATTTATTCTTTACCGTTCTCTTGTTCAGTTCTCTATAATCGATACACATACGAAAAGACCCGTCTTTCTTTTTCACAAATAACACTGGTGCACCCCACGACGAAGAACTAGGTCTAATGAAACCTTTATCCAACAACTCCTGTATCTGATTCATCATCTCACGGATTTCAGATGGAGCTAACCTATAGGGAGCTTTGGCGATAGGCGACGAGCCAGGAACAAGATCAATACGGTATTCTACTTCCCTAACTGGTGGTAAACCAGGTAATTCCTCAGGGAACACCTCTGGATATTCACAAACTACCGGAACATCTAAAACAGTTTTCTTTTTAAGTTTGGCATCAACTACATAGGCTAGATATGATTCACAACCTTTGGATTATGACTTCCTAGCCTTCATCATAGAAATTACTGGACAAGCCAAACTATCCCGTTCTCCTCGAGCCACAACATGTGACTTTTCAGAGATTGGGATCCTAATCAACTTCTGATGACAATCAATGCTAGCTTTATTCTGACTCAACCAATCCATACCAATTATCACATCAAAACTAGGGATTGGCATCAACAAGAAAGAAATAAGAAAAGTTTGGTCATCAATCACAATGTTAGCTCCAGTTACCGATGTGGTAACCAGAACCAACTTACCACTAGCAATTTCTACTTCTACAGGCTTGGTTATCACTGTAGGTACTAATTTCAACTTGTCACAGAAATTCGCAGATATGAAAGTACAATTAGCACCCGAATCAAACAACACACGCGCCGGTACAGAGTTTATAAGAAATGTACCAGTTATAACATCGTCAGTGCGCACAGCCTCATCGACTGTCATCTGAAAAGCTCTACTGGTTGCTGGTGGAGGGTTTTTACGTTTCTGACCTGTAGATGCAGAGCTTCCGACCGAACCCGACCCTGACTTTCCTGCCTCCGGACAATCACCCACTCGATGCCCCTCCTTTTTGCAAGACCAACACACAAAATTTGGGTACCGACAACTCTTTATCTCATGACCCAGTTCTCCACATTTCAAACATTTATTCGTTTGTACAGTACAAGGCCCATCATGCCTAGATCTACACGAACCACACCAGTTAGAACTGCTCGTAGAACCACTTTTGCTAACAAACTTCTTATTCTGTCGACTGCCCTGAGAACTTGACTTTCCTTTGCTAGAAGAATCACCTCTAGACTTTGCAGCATTTTCTCTAGATCGTGCTTCACGAAAACCTCTAATATCACTGTCAACCGATCGTGCAAGATTAAAAGCATGTGATAAACTATTAGCCAATCTTACAGTAGTACGGTAATGATGAGGTAAGGTATCCACAAACTGCTCAATTCGAGTTTTATCATCAGGAACCCAATGTTGAACAAACCGAAGTTTTTCTGTAAATTGAGATATTAGATCATCAATGGTCATATTATCTTTCAACTGAAGATTCACAAATTCTCTCCTAATCCGTGCCATGTCAAAATCAGAGCAGTATTGATTACACACTGCTTGGTGAAAATCTTTCCATTTGATAGAATCTTTTTGTTGTTCAGTTAAATGACCTGTCACTGAATCCCACCAAACCATTGCTTCATCCTTCATACACTGGACAGCAAACATAACCTTGGATTCTTCCTCACAACGAGTCACACTAAATTTGCGTTCCATATCTCTTAACCAATTTAAGGTCACAGTGGGATTTGTACTCCCATGAAACACCGGTGGCTTACTAGACATGAAAGTTTTAAAAGAACACACCTTGCTAGTTTGAGAAGATGGACTAGCACCAAAGACAGAGGTTCGTTGTTGAGCAAGTAGTCTAGCTGCATCTTCCTCAGCTTTCTTCTTAAATTCCCTTAGAATTATCAACTCATCCTCCATTTCATGTATATACTCATCCCTATTTGCTTCTTCTCCACCCATATGAAGGACACCCTCTTGATCATGTTGCTCAGTATTTGTTTCAAAAGGCGGAGCTTCAATCCGGGAAGCATTATTGGGGTTAGTGGTCGGTTGCTCATTATCTGCCATTTCTGAAATCAACACAACACTTGAAATCTGTTAATCGTTAGTACTTATCTACTAACAGTTATCAACAATGCTAAATCCCATAATCAGAAAAGTTTGACATACCATGCTCCAGTTTTGGGATTGAACATTCTTCAATGCTCAATTAACCCAAAACCACGCTCTGATACCAACTTATAACACCCCTCATTTACCATATCAATATAATATTAAACACACGGAAGCGTAGGAATTTTAACCATATTTATATTTATACATACTATTAATTTACATCAAAAGTTTACAACTTTAAGTTACATCAAAGTGAAACTGTTCATAATACAACATATGTCGGGGTATTATATAAAACAAACTGATTTAGTACAAAAGATCAGAGTAGCTTGCAGTCAAACTGTTCTTGCACCAAAAGCATCTCAATCCTGCTACTCATTAAACTACAAATCTGCAGGAAAAAAGATGAGGGATTAGCACATAGCTAAGTGAGAGAGTTCAACACCCAACATTCAACTTAGCATAATCATTAACTACAACAATCAACAACAACTTAATAATGAGGATCGGTGGTTCTGGGGATAACCATAATACCCGGGCGGCTCCCCAAGAACTCTTATCCAACCATATCCGTATGGCCATACGGACGAGACCGATAGCTAGTGGTTATCCTACTCAGATACAGTTCAATACACACAACATATGAAGCATATCCCTGTATCATTCACACGATAACCAACTAACCCAACCAACAGTTCATCAACTTATCGACCTCATTGGCAACCAATATCCAAAGATCACACATAGCACATAGTGATAAAATCAACATTAATGATTAAACAACTCTATAATCATATCTAAAATTACTTGTTGTAATCAAATAATCACTACTAAATCAAATGGTGAGTTTGAATCCACTCACCGATACCTCAGAAGTCGCTACACTCAGCTTCTAATCACTGAGTCTTTGGTGTATCTGAAACATCACACAACAAACAATTTAGTAACTCGTTTCTAACTAATAATAGTTAACTTCACAATTCAAGTTACAATGAGTAACAATAATAACTATTTGTATTATATAAACTCAGGTTCACAAACTATCATAATCATCAAAATTTAACAGACAAACGCGATCCGGACTAGGCATGGTGGGATCGCGTTCTTCAGTAGAAAAAGTTCTGTAACCGAAAAACACTAGCAAACGCGATCCGTATATTTGGCCAGGATCGCGTTTCCAAGGCCAAATCCTGACTGGGACGTTTTAACACTAGTGAACGCGATCCGGACTCTATGCTGGGATCGCGTTGAGCTACGTTTCAGCTCAGGTACAGACCTGCAAACACCCAGCTCGAACCTAATACCATTTTTGATCATTCAAACTTAGTTCTAAAGTTATAAACAACTGAAATAACACCACATATCATCATATTACAACAATTTAACATCCTTCAACTCAAACTACACCAATTTCATATTTGACCTAACTAAATTTGAGTTCATGAAAATCAAATACTTACACTATGATGATGAAAGTGATTGGAAGAAGAAGATGAACTTGTAATCACACAATCACAGCCTTGATTCTTCTAATCTTGTTAATGATTCTTGATTCAACTTGAAATTATTTGGTTAAGGTTTTAGGTTTCACTAGCTTTGAAGTAAAGGGAATGGAAAGATCAAGAAAGTGGTAAAGTGACAAATAAAAGAGTCGGCCTCTATTTTAACCGACTCATCACCTTGGGTATTTTATACCCGTTCTAAATCTATTGTCTGGAACCTAAAAATCAACTGCGAGAAATTTATTTTATTATACCGTCAACTTCAATATTTTAAAATAAGCAACATTTCACTAACCACAATAAGTCCTGAGACCTATTTTACCACTTTCACAATTAAACAATTATATCAAATAAATTTCTAAAGCAATTAATTACTCAATTAAATAAGAAAAATACCAGGCCACTGGAGAGGATGTTACAGTATGGTCGCGAGAGTTCACTCCAGATCCGCGGTATGGTCGCCGGAGTTCATCGAAACCCACTCCGTAGTGATGGATGTCGGCCTTTTTGTCTTCATCCGCCACACCTGGTACAGATAATTGCGGCCACCAGTCACCTCTTCTATTTTTCTTTTTATACTTGATGAGATGAGATGAGATTGAATTTGTATGTCATTACTTTGTTGGCTTTGAATTTCGAATTGAATTCCTATATCGATGGTTTCAGTGGCGGATCCAGAAATTTTTTTCATGGGGGGCCTCGAGTTATATCATAACGTAGTCAAAAATTAGGTTGATTCATTCGAACTTTTTAGCTCTCTATTACACCCTCGAAAACCAACCAAATAAAACTACTTCCAAACCCAATTACCCATATAAGAGTTCACAAGAATAGGCCTATTTGGATTGAACCATAAAGAACTTTTGTTCTTCTAATCGACAACGTTATTTAGCAACGGAGACTGCAACTTAAAATCTAACCTTATTCAAATATACAAATGAGACAAGTAATTAGGAAGCTAAATGCTTACAAGAATGTATAAACAATTTATACACCAGTAAATCCATATAGCACTATATGCCTTCTTTGTTAATACTAGTGTACTAAACAAGTTTTTGTTTCAGTGTTAATTTATTAACCTTTAAAGTTTAAAAGAGATGTTACAAATTTGAAATATTTTCAAAGGCATAGAATAACATATTTAAGAAAATAATAGTAACTGAAACGATGTATTGGTAGAATTAATAGGTAGCAATCCGAAACCAAATTTTAAGACATGAATTGTTACATTATGATTATTGAGGGGTTCAAATGTATATTTTATAGTAATAAAAGGTATCCAAAAGGAAACTTCATAAAAAGCAAACAAGTGGACCCACTCTTATCTTCTTCGTACCATATATCTCTGCAAGTTCTCACCAAACACAGATACCTCTATTTTTCATCAATGGCTTTGTATCTTTACTGTATAAACTATAAACATATTTTCTATATCAAAACTATGAAAACTGGCTTTGCAGTCCAAATTTGATGGTATAATTGGGGGCCTAAGCATTTATAAGCTGGGGGCCTTAGATATAGCTTTAACAAAATTGCCTTTACAGCCCAAAATTGAGGGGGGGCCGGGGACCCCCTATGTATAACATTGGATCCGCCCCTGGATGGTTTTATTTGGTGTGTTCATTAAGATTTGTCATAGCAGACATTAGTGATGGTTGTTTTTCATGGATTTTAATGGAGAGGATGATTGTAACGAATGGTGTTGAAATCTAAACATATTAATGATTTTTTTTATTTTAAATTGAATTAAAAATAAAATAAAATAAATGAATAAAATAAAGAAGTTGGGGTAATTTAGTAATTTTAGGTGAAAGAGGGACCACTTGCGAGTAAAACGCAAACTTATTGAACCAAAAACCTGAAAAAAAAAGTACAAGGACGAATTTCATAAACCAGTGTAAACTACAAGGACCATCTATAAAATTTACTCAAAAAGAAATGAGTGATAGATCTTTTGCACTATGAACAAAAAAAAAAAAAAAAGATAATAAAAGGAAAATTACTTAGTCTCAAACTTGAGTTCGATCTCCTGAAAAAGTAAGGAGGTGTTAATTAACCACCAAGCTAGAATATAGTTATAGCTTATCTTTCACTCATTTATTACTATCTCCATCCCATTACAAGTATTTACTTTTGACTTTCTAAAGTCTTTCTTTTTCAACTTTGACCTTAAATATATTTGTTTTTGTTATATAATACATGATGAAAATTATATCAATGAAAATACATTTAAAACTCAATTCATTTATCTATTTTGCATCAAATATTATACAACACAAACAAAAATATTTAAGATCAATGTTGTAAAAGAAAGACTTTCAAAAGTCAAAACTGGACACTTATAATGGGACGGAGGGAGTAATAACCAGTGAGGGCAAAGTGGAAGAAAGTCATCTTCTACAAATGTTTTTACAGTAGGTTAGAGAAAGCTTGTGGGGGCAGCTGCCCACCCTGCCCCCACAAGTAATGTTCTTGCTCAAAGTTCTTCCCGGAGTTCAGATCTCAACATTGGGAATTCAATGTTTTTTTTCCTCTTCCTTTTATTTGATAAGTTCAAAATTATTTTTGTACACCCTTTTAACACCGAACTTAAAATTGAACCACGCCCTTCAAAATAGTCACTTATACAGAGAAAAGGTCAACCGTTAGAGCACGGGGTGTGGTAACACTGTGTTTACAGTGTTTTTAGTGTTGTGTTGTGAGTTAAAATTTTGGAGTGTGGTAACAGTGTTGTGGACAGTGTTATGGAATATTTTATTATTTGTTTTATATTTGTTTGTTTAATGTAATTAAATGATTATATTCATATTTAAAAACATATAAATCAAATAAAACACATTTAATTCATTAAAAACAAATGGTGTGTGTTTTGTGATTGTTTATATAGATTATACACTGAATAGAGATGGAGATTTAAACCAGGGGTGAAAGTTGACTTTTGATAAAAGTTGAAGGTTCAAGTGCAAATATTTATTGTATAAAATGATATTTATGGAAATTAAAAATGTTTACTTTTTCCATCTGGGGCTTCTTCTTCCTCTCGCAAAAACACCACCTGCAACAAAAAAAAAAACCAAACACAAACATATAAAGGAAAACTTAAGAAAAAAAAAAACAATAAACAATGCATAACGTCGCCAGGCCTCAACGTTTGTTTCTCAACGGTGCATGAAAAACGCTTCAAAAACGGCGTGAAAAACGCCGACCCGGGGCCGGAAAACGCCGTTCGACGGCGTTTTGGAAGAAAAACGGCGACAAAAAGGAGGCCACACCGTATGCTCAAGGATTTTTCCAAATAAAATTTGTTTTCCCAAAGAAAAAAAAAAAAACCCAAACTTAAACTAATGATAATCGAATTTAACAAAATAAATAGTTTATAATAATATAAAAAGAACCCTCAATAGAATACTACAAACTAAAAATAAAAGTATATAAAATAAAAAGAGGCAAATTGAAATATCTATGTATAGTGTAAGATGAGAAGATGAACAACATGATACAATAAACTTTTCAATGTATCAGCTGCTTTAGTTCATGATCATGAGAGGTATCCAAAAATCATACGATACCGAAACACATAAGAGGTGAGTTTCATGTGATTTTTAATTTTTATATTCATTTGCACTTATTTTATAGATTGTTGCTTATTGAATCATTTATTAGGTCATAAATGTTGTCAACAAATAGGTCTTACAAAAGATATAGTTATTGCTCCGTACTATAATTCAGTTGTTTATAATTGCTAATAACTTTTGTAATTTCTACAAACGTTTCATTTGGTTATATATTACTGTATTAGATACCTAGCTAGCCTTTACAATCCGCTAGTGATATTTCCACACAATATTTTGATAAATCCACCACTTTTATGCAATAAAAGCTTGTATAGTACAAACCAGTATTAAACACTTATGGTGGATTTATCAAAATCATTGTTGGATTTATCATCACCCTTTACAATCCGATGTAGTTCGAGTACTTATCTTAAATGCTTACAGCTACAAATATACTTATGTTAATTGCTTATCGTTAATATGACACCAACTACATACTCAAATATACATACTAACTAAAATAATTTAAGTACAAACAATATTGCATGTCTTTAACTCATAAAAACGTCCCAAATTTATCATATACATTATAACAACATATAACGAAGAAAATTATAACTTCAACGGGTCGTATGTATATACTCGCACGAGGTTTTATTGTTCAACATATATGTCAAATTGAATAATAATTTTTTATTCAATAATAATTTTGTTAGACATGATATAAAATACATAGATGGACCAAAGCCCATACAATTTAGCCCAATCTAAATAATACTCCCTCCGTCCCATATTAATAGTCCAGTATTTCATTTTGGGCTGTCCCAAATTAATTGTCCACTTCCATAAATGGATAAAAATGATGTGATAAAATCCTTTTTCACCCTTACTTTATATATGTAGGACAAAAAAGTAGGTAAAAAGTAAAGGGTAAAACTGTAATCTTATCAAAAAGTAAGAGAGAAGTTAATGTTTTCTTAAACTGCGTGTTTTTTGTCTGGGGACAATTAAATTGGGACGGAGGGAGTATAATATTCCCCTAACAATCAAACCAAACGTGAGCATAATAAAGTTTCGTATCGGATGCATTCTACCAACTAATTAGGGTTCTCAAATTCTTACCGGTTTAATGGAGATATCAGGCAAGTCGATTCCTTTATCCGTTGATAATTTAAGTTGGCGGTTATTGAAGCTAGATAACGAAAAGGGTTTTAATGAATGCGCCGACGACGTTTACAGTAAACTAAACATGGCTTTAGGCGTAATGCACGAGCGATTTGAACCACTAAAACATCCATGGTCTGAAAAAGATGCGATGGAAGATGTGATCTTTAGTCGGGTTACAAAAAGAGCGGATTTTTCAGGGTTTTTTACTGCTGTTTTGGAGAAAGGTGATGATATAGTGACTGTTGTTAACTTTCGTGTTCATGGTAAAAAAGCGGCTGAGATTCCACTTGTTGCTACAAGATTTCGGTATCGCCATGGGGGAATGTGTAAGATTTTGATGAATGAAGTTGAAAGGAAATTGGGTGAATTAGGAGTTGAGAGACTTGTTTTGTCTGCAATTCCTGATATGGTTCATATGTGGAATTGGTCATTTGGGTTCCAGTTTGATGACAGAAGCACAAAAATTGGAGCTTGTTGATTGCAAGTTTCTTGAGTTTTGTGGTACTATAAAATGTTGGAAAAGCTTGAAGAAATTGTAATTAGAAATTGAGAGAATTTGGCTTTGATGTATGAACTCTGGATATTAGCTGTAATTAATATGTGGATGGATTCTTGTAAAAAGTGTCTCTACTTGGCATTAAGAGAATTTTATGAAGGTCTCAAAAGTATGAAGGACTTATTTAATTCTTCTTGTGTTCTATTTTGTTATCTTACTTTATGTTGTGTTTGACATTTGTGTCTTTTTAATGCATATAGTTTTGAAATTCTATATATATATCGCCGCCGATCAATTTAATTTCATTTTATTTTTAATATTTTCAGAGGAATTTGTTTCTCATCCCTGCTACTGGCGTATTGTTGCTACGCAGTTCTTACAAATCGTTAGTCACTTATTGAATTAACAAAGTGAGTACTTTTTTTTATGTATTCTCACATAGTGATGCAAATCAGATAAGAGGCCTTGAGCTGCATGGATACCATTTTGAAGACTTGATGTAATGATGTTATGAAACAAAATTTTGAACCAAATGTGTGGGGTTTTGTCTGATTTCATTTTTTTTCTTAATGCTATTTCTAGGGTGTTTAAATGTGGGTAATTTCGACCCATTTACTTATAGACTGGTCAAGGATTACATTTAGATAAAAAGAGAATAGGTTGAGAGTCATCCAACTTTATGTTTACTGCATATAATATACTGAAACATCGTATTAGAAAAAAAATAACTTTCATTTTTTAACTGTTTTTTTTTTGCATAAATTTTTAATGAAAGGTTTAATAATTGGACACAAACTGTTTCGGGTAAATCAAACGTAGCCCATCCATTTTAGTAGTCTAAGAGTTTGATCAATACATGGACTATGACGTTGGCAAAATATGTCTGTTAGACCGGAAAAGAGCTATAAATGGGTGGGTCGTGTGGATTGGAAGATAAGTCAGAATAGTATAACTAATTTGTAGGCGCAACTGATCTTATCCATTTCGGCCTTTCGGGTGCAGCCGTGAACAAAACCGGGTTTCGGGCATACCCGACCCGACCCGGTACCCGAACCGGTTTTTAGTCAAAGGAAGCAAAACCGGGTCGTTGACCTACCCGACCCGACCCGAACCGGGTTTTTGACCCATGAATACCGGTTTTTAAACCGGGTTTTTTCGGGTTTTATACCGGGTTTTCCAACCCGACCCGCTTCCTACCCGGTCCCAACCCAATTTTGAAACCCGAAACCCAAACCGGGTCCTACCCGCCGGGTATTGAAAAAACCCGAACCGGGTATTCAAAAACCGGTTCCAAATCGGTTCCGGTTTCGGTTTTTAAATCGGGTTCGGTTCCGGGTTCGGTTTTTTTTTCACCCCTATTCGGGTGTACAAAAAGTTAACTTGCTAAATTAGGCCCAGCATGGATTTTGTCTCTTGGTTTGGTTGGTTTGAGATTGGCTCTGTTCTAATTTGAGCTAATCCCGGCCCATATTCATTTGCTAAACTAGGCCCAGTTTGGATATTGTTTGATTTGGTTCGGTTTGAGATCGAATCAAATGACCGTTTTTGAATTATTTCGTAATGTTCTAATTTCTGGGTCTCAAACTCATAACGGTCTATAGATAGTTAGGTCTTGAACCTGTATCACTTTTCGGTCTCTTTGAAAACGTGTGGAACCAAGTTTGTTTTTAACTTCTAATTATATAATGAACCTAGTTTTTAGGTATGAATTCGGTTCAGGGTCTCATTTGAAGCAGGATCAATTGTAAATCAAAATCAAATCAGTTTATAGTAGGGAATCACAAGTGTACCACAGGAAAAGCATCAAATCCCACAAAATCGTGAGAAACACCAAACAGTAAAGAAGAAGCAATGTTTGATTATGGCTCTATTTTCAGGAGAAATTTGTTACATTTAATATTAACAATATTATTAACAAATTTTCCAATACGCCACCTTTTAAGAATTTGTAACACTACACGGTAAAGAAGAAGCAATCTTTGATTTTGGATCTATTTTCAGGAGAAATCTTTTATGTTACGGGTAATTATCTTAGTTTTTGTTCATGAATTGAAAAATGGACCCATTTGTCGGTTTTATTACTTTATATGAAAGTTCTTAATTAGTCAAAATTCAGGACATAGCAGTACGTACTCTGTGTATTACCCATTTAGTAATGATAATTTCAACCGCATATATGTATGTATGTATGTATGTATGTAGAGATCACTTGCTATATTAGGACTGGATTAGATGTTATCTCTTGGTTTAATTTGAGATTGGCTTGGTTTTAAACAGTTATTGAACTAACCCCAACCCATCTTCACTTGTTAAACTAGCCCCAGTTTGGGTTTTGGATTTTGGTTGAATTATTTCTTAAAATGCTAACTTTTTTTTGGCTCTCGAGTCCTTTTGGTTTAAGTTCTGTTTTACTCCGGATTTTGACGTGATGAACAACAGATAAACCGCTTTCTGTCTCTTTGAAAATGTTTGTGCAAAGTCAGAGTTAAAACAGCTCGGTTCAAAACGTGAATGGAACCTATTAACCTCTAAATATAAAATAATATTAGTCTATAAATATAAATTCAGTTCATCGTCAAGTTTGAGACTGGGTCAATTCTAAATCTAAATCAAAACAAATTCGGTTTAGATCAATTTTGGTAGTATGTATTTCTTGATATATGTTTGGTCAACACAATTTATACCCCCTAGAAATTAAGCTAATCAAAGAGATTTGATCTTAGTTAATGCGTATTAATATAGTAAATTTTCACCTCGATGCCCATAAGGAACCTGAAGTATATCATAAGAAAAGCATCAAATCCCACAAAATCATGGGAAACATTAAAGCGTAAAGAAGAAGCAACATTTGATTATGGCTCTCTTTTCAGGATAAATTTGTTGCACGAAATATTAACTAACCTCCGACAACCATAAAGATCCGTCCGTTTTGCCACCTTTTAAGAGTTTGTAGTCTGAACTGCGATGTTTAATCGATTGTGAATTGCTGTAAATGTTGCACATTGAAAATATATCTTGTTTTTTTTTGCAGTTCTGGTTTAAAATTATAGGCATGGCATGACAAACATTAATATTCCCTTAACAGCTAGTTTTTTACAGACCAACATCAAAGATTATGTGTTTGACAGTCGTATAAGTTGTCATTATGTCATACCATCAAAATTATTGACTTAAAAGTTATAAGATACATACAAATTAATAATCGAAAACTTGATACACAAACTTTTATAGTTGAATGCATATGATAGACATAACCCAAGAAGATGATTTCAATCTATAAATAACTACCTCTTTTCATTCAATAGACATAACCTTAAAAAAGGCCAATGCCTATAGGTTCTCAAGTCTCTCCTCTTTCTTCTCTAACCAAAATCTCTTATAATATTAATTGGAGGAGTTTAAATGTGTATACATTTTTAAAATAATTTCAAATGATTTAATCATACCCTTTAAATGAGGTTCATAAATTGATCTTAACCGTTGATTTAGATTAACAACAATGTTTATGTAATATCTCATATTTGATCATCTTAAATTACCATTGTACCCCTAACTAATCAGGATTTTTTTCGAAATTAGTGGGAGTTAGTTACTTGAATTTTATTTTAAATTCAGATGTTTACTTATTTAAATTTTAAATTTTAAAATTTCAAAATAAAAATAAATATATAAATAAAAATATTAATTAATACTAATATATTCCACATTGCTGGGGATTTTAATTTAATATATGGAAACAAGAATCTCGCCCCAAATAAACAATCCCCACAGAACCTTCGTATCTGCAACAAATATCGGAACCACCAAACAAACGCCACGCCTTCACCTGAGCAACGAACGGGAGATTATATCGGGCAGAGGCAAATGTTTCGGCTCTCAAATTTAAAATCCCCAATCCATTCCCGCCTAGATTGTTCTGTATATATATATATGTACCGTCGATTAACCCTAATTCATAACCAACTGCATCTCAAATCGAGGGTACAGAATCGAAATGGAGCCGGAAGTATTTACACCCCTCAATCTCATCCATGGTGAACGCCATGATTGGAAAATCCGTGTGAAAGTGTTGTTGTTGTGGAAGCAATCGTACACCAACAATCCTACTCAGCTGACATCGCTAGAGATGATCCTTATCAAGAGGTATATACCTGAATTTACTCTATTTTGTCATAATCTTGTAATCGAAACCGATTTGTGGTTGGATCTTATCCATCGTAAAATGAATGAAAGTAATTGATATTGAATTACTCTGTTTTAATTGTGTTGGTAAAATTGATATTGAATTACTCTGTTTTAAATGTGTTGGTAAATAGATATATTGATTGAAATTAATTGAAAGTAATTGATATTGATTTACTCTGTTCTTTGATGATGTTGGTATGGAAGAGCTAATTGGAGATGTTTTTCGTTCCTGTTTGCATGTTCTGCTATACATGAGTAGTCATAGCATTTGATTTTTGAGTTATAGATGGTCTGCTATTTTAATTGCTCCATTGTATGTTTTAGTGGTGAGTCAGGCTTCTGTGTATTTGCCTTGCTGTAGCTGTTTTGTTAGGGGTATGGTGTGTATGAAGTTTTCGTCATAAGGTAGGAGTCATGCTTTTCAACCATGGAAAAAGATGAACTAGGCTTGTAATGGTGCTTTTTCTCTAAATAAGGTTTATAATAAGAATTAAAGGAGTGGAATCAGTGTTTGCTAATGATCGGATAAGCCAAGGTGGATGAATATGGGAATTTTAGTGACACAAAGGATTCGAATGTTATGCACTAAGGAGAAGCCAATGTTATGAGACTTATACCTTTTAATGCTTATTTATTACTAATTTATAGTAGGCACTTATTATGCATACGGAGGTTATTAAATAGCTTCTGCAAATAATGTTGATGTGTGGAATAATGCACATGGGGATCTGTGAGTTGAAAATTTTGTATATTACAAAGTTTAGACATACATGCTTTGTTGGTCCATTTCACTACTTTAAGGGTTGTCATTTGTGTTCGTTTATGTTAAAACAGTAGCTACAAGAGAATCTTACGAGTGCTCGAAAGCCTAGCGAAGAAGTTGAAATGCTTTCTACATAAATAGCAAGATCTTGGACAAAGAGCTGCTAGAGTTAAGCTAGAGTGCTGAAATGAGATATTCTTAATGTATGTGTTTTTTCAGGTGACCATGTTGTAAAGAAGAGAAAGGTGAAAAACATTATCAGCACTTTATTTTAGTGAGTTTAACTTGCTATTCATTACCATGGCTGTATTCATTACCTTTGAATGTTGTGGGAGAAGCTGATGATGAGGAAGATGCGGGTACCTTTAATTTTCCGTATATGTATGCTACTTTATTGAATTGTGTTCGATACCCGCATTAAATGGATTTCCTAAATGATATGAGAACTTTACAGAGGTATTTTCTTGATGCGGTTAATGAGAGTGATGATGATGTTGAAGACAAAGATGTTGATGAAAACGCTGATGTAGATTATGAAAAGAGGTATGTTCAATTATTCGTTATCATTTAATTGTAGCTATTTGAAGACAAGGTAATATATGTATTTATTAAATAACTGTAAGTTACATTGCATCCTTGGAAACAAGGTAACATTATGCATCTGCTTGGTGATATGCGCTATAGTGTCTATAGATTTTGACTCTTAAGTATCGGTATGGTCACAAGTTATGCTTTTAAAATACAATTGGTTATCATACAACTATCGTCAAAATATCGAAAGTTAGATCTTCTTCAATAGAGAAGCTGAAGGTTGTGTGTTTTGATTTTGTAACTTTAAGGTTTGTGTATGCAGTGTCGGGTTTGTTTTCATACTTATCTTAATGATACAATTATGATTGAATCTGATTTTGTAAAGGTTTGTAACATGTTTTTGGGACTAATTTGTTTCAATAATAGCAATCAAGTTGAATTTGCTAGGGTGTAAGATATATAGAGGTTTATTTTTATTTCTAGCTTATTTATGTTATGATCTTCTTGAAGCTCAACTCCCTGGGACTACTCAAGATCAGGGGTAAGGTATATAATTTTGAGATGAAAGGCAAAATGAAGTCCCATCGAGACAGGTTATTTATTGTGTCGGGAGTGTATAGAACTGCTATTTCAATTTATTATTTTTCTTATCACCAATTAAGTTTTACTAGACACTCTAATTTATACGGAATATTATATCATGGTGATTTGTGTTTATGATCCGATTTTCGTATTTCTTTTAGATGTATAACGTTTGGGCAATATCAGTTAGCTCTTTGTTGTCACCGGGGTACTGGTATAGATCAGAGTATGTCAGATGTGGTATGCTTTTGGATAATTTACTTCATATTTTTGAATGATACTTTCGTTCTGCATATGCTGAATCAAGCTTAATTTTTTTGATCAGGCAAGATGGTATTGAGGAGCTGCAAAGAGTGGATATTTGAGGAAATGGATGAAGCTTGATGCTGATCATAGATATAGGAAAGCCCAGTTTGAGCATGGACTCAATCTATTTTCGGTAACTACTTGTACATACAATGTTCACTGGCCATTTCTTTGTTGTTTTCAAAATATGTGGTATACTTCATAACTTCTATTATCTGTAGTACAATTATTATAGTATGTGCCTGACTGTATCAATTGGTGATGACCGTGAAACAGAGTCCTCCAAAAGCAAGTTATGAGACATGTAAAGAGTTAGGGATTGGGTCAGGGAGCCTGACCCAATTTATTTACATGGTAGTAGAAACTGATTATTAACAATTATTATAGTATGTGCCTGACTGTATCAATTGGTGATGACCGTGAAACAGAGTCCTCCAAAAGCAAGTTATGAGACATGTAAAGAGTTAGGGATTGGGTCAGGGAGCCTGACCCAATTTATTTACATGGTTGTAGAAACTGATAATTAATCAAATTTGTAGGTTGCAATATGGGCGGGTCAAAGTATTTTAAAGATTCAATAAAGATTGAAAACTGTTATACTCTATTGTTTAATAAAGGGTGTATGACCTCTATTTGGTCTTGAAAATTGATCTACTTCAGTTGTTACGATAACCAAGTTTTTAGTTTTAATGTCTTGGTTTTCTACTCTTGCTACTCATGATATTGTTAACTTTTGATGCTCATGATATGTCATCTATATACTTTTTGGATCTTGATTTCCTTTTGATGATAACCTACTGTTTCTATATTTATTTGAATAAATATTCATATTCTACTGCATATATTTTTTGTTATGCTTTGAATTTTGTTTATTAAGTTTTTCTTTCTGCTTTAAAATTGTGCTCCATGATTTCCGAGTCTTCATCTCTGTCATATATATGTACAATTTGATATTCTAATCAGTTCCCATTTGTTTATTGGATAGGGATCGCGTGATGGAAAAGCATAAATGTTTCTACAACAGTAGTAAAATCGAAGCAACTAATATTGGGCATCAAAGCGATAAAGGTATGAGTTTCGCTTTATGTTTTTGTTCTTACTGTAAATTGTTGTTACGCTGATGTTTATAACTTGAATCAATAGTAATAAGTTCTCGATTCTATCTTTATACAATTATACATATATTAAAAGCATAATACCATGCATGGAGGAAAATTGACCCTCTAATAGATTTCTTCCTTTGTGATCCAGTGGCCTACATTTCTTTCGTATAATTATTGTTTTAACCCCTACATATTTGAGGCATCTATCTAAATCAAATAAAGCTAAAAAAATATCGTAAAATCTGTAAACCATTTTTACAAGCCACTTATATATGCATCAACAAACCTATACACTTTTTAAAATTGCTAAGCTAAGATCACTTTATAGATTGCAGACTGAATTAATGATACCGAACACCTTCTCTTATTTCTATTTTTGTTTTGTTGATACTATGAACTTGATCAATTTTGTTGAGGGTAGAATTCCAGTGGATACTAAAGGTGTTCTGATTTTCATATTTCTTCATGTGAAATTGCCAAATCAATTCAGACATGTTAAAGGGTATGTTCGACCTTTCTATTTATCTCAAGACTATTTGTAGTAGATGGTTTATGATTTACTATTACTGCTTTCACATCTGTGATGTGGAAGATAAAATCTCCAAAACGGTGTTTGAATATTTGGTACACTTCTTATTTTTAAGTAAATTTATCTTCTTGAATGAGTTGTATCTGGAGAAAAATACAGTAGTAGAGGTGGCCAGGTCAATTTTGGTTCATTTACTTAAGAATGGTACAATTTTAGATGTATCTTAATTCTAACAGGTAATGTTAAAAATATTGTTAAACGGGAAACATGTCAAATCGGTCGAACGTGTTGAACGTCACTAAAATGGTACATACAATGCATATAACCTCCTAAATTCTTTTAAACTGGTGTTATGATTTTTCATAACTATTTAATTCAATAAGAATTAATTCAGTCAGCTATAGTTTTTCCAACTAAGGATAAGGAAAATAATGTGTGTGTCCCTCAACTGAATCAAACCCGATCCGTTTTAACTTTAGGATGTTGCTAACTACCTATTAATGATATGCCATAACCTGTAGTTGGCTTATGTTTTGGTTATATTGAGGTCTAATGAATTATGTTGCAATGGTTTATTAAAAAGGAAATGGGTCAAGTTTGGTTGAATTGTGTATTTGGGTCCGCAATTACCTCTTAAACTGTCTTATCTAAAAACATAAGATCACTGTATATAAATGTAGTTTGTGTGCACATATATGTAGCATGTAGTTTATTTGTAAAAAATTTCGAGTGAATAATGATGAGTTCGTTTATTAACCCTATGTACTTGACCCAACCTACTTGATAGGAATTGCGTATTAGATATGCAATATTATAATACATATGACCTTGGCAATTTTAAATTCAATATCAAAACGATATTAGCTATTGTTTAAGTATGTATGACGAAATTAAGATTCTATATTTGAGTCTTTATTAATTTATTCATTCATGTTGTTTACAGATCAATTTTCAGTTCTCAGTAAAAGTTCTTTGTTGGATCATTATTTTTTAAGAGGTGGTTTTGCGGATGATGATATATTTTGCTAGGTGATCAATGAATTAAGTGCAATCTGTTGAGTTTGCATTGGCAGATATATTTACAGCGGGTTCAGGCGTGGCTTGATGATGTTCACATTTGATCTGAAAGTTTTTTTTTTGGTAAAGCATTTGATCTGAAAGTTAAGGGGGTTCTTGGTGTATTTCTTAGTTGAACAATTAACTGTGGAAAAAGTTTTTGTGATAGGATAGGTGGAAAGATTGCAAAATTACATCCTTGGGATGACTTGAGCTCTCTTCTACACAAGGTCTGCATTGCTGTCATTATTATTTTTTTCTGTTACCCCTGCAGTGGGAGTTACCTATTAGAATGTTGAAGAGCTATTTTCAATTTGCATTGTCCAGTACAACTTCAGAAGTTGTCTTTCTTCTTATTAGGGACATGTCATGGTACTTTGAGTGGGTTTGATGTATCAACTGATTGTTTACAACAATATTTATATTTATTATGAAGAATCTTGAATATTTCATAACTGAATCTTGATCAGGTAGTTGACACGATTGACTAGCCATTTACACCATTTTTGAAGTATCATGAAAATTTTATGTTTCTTATAGTGACTGTATCATGGCATGAAGATGGATCCATTTACCCACTTTTTGATGACTCTAGCGTTAAAGGTACTTTAAGCATATTAGTTACCTGTGTTCTAAATAATAAACAAGGTACTTCCCATGTCTTTGGTTTCTTAAATGTGAGTTACGTTATCTTGTATCAAAATGCGTACTTATTACAATTGTTTTGGCAATCAAAGAATCTTTTAGTAACGGTAGTAGTGTAGTACTAATTGTTTACATTATAATGACAATTGTACCATACACATTAACATAGGCGGGGCAGGAAATATAAGTAGAGAAGATGAAATAAATTTTATCTTATTTATTTTGTAGTGGGGGCGAAATACATTTTTTCTTATTTCTTTTGTAGTTTAGTAGGGGCAAAAATTTTAAAATGTCATTAATACCTTATAAAATTTTCTTTATTACGTAATTTGAAACTTCCAGTGGGGGCGGCTGCATACGCTGTCCCCGCCCTGTCTCCGCCTCTGTACATTAATCATAAACATTGATCAGCTCTAGGTCGATCGACATCTCATACTACTTGCATACACGTTTATATTTGTTACATACAAATCTAATAACAATTCACACTAAAAACATCATACATTAAGAAAAACCTAGAAATATAAGAAGACTTTAAAGCACAATCAAAGTCACAATATGGAACCAACAAATGTTTTTCTTCAATTGATATCATATCTACATATAATCCCGCGAATCCGCGGGTTATGATCTAGTTAGCAATGAAAGTAAACAAGAAATGACATATATGTCCCTCATTTTCGATAAATACAAGGATAAACTTGTAACGCTTCCAAAGGAGAAAGGTTGGATATCAGATAACTTATACATGTACCAAGGCTTTTGGCATGAATTGATGCGTAGAATCTCAGCTGAAACTGTGATGGCCGTTCAAGGAACTACTAAAGCTCGTTCAACTGATATTTACTTGGCCACATTACCAAAATCCGGTACAACTTGGATCAAGGCGCTCGTATTTGCTTTAGTGAATAGATACGAGTTAAAAAACAAATGTACTTCAACTCACCTTCTACTTACCTCTAACCTTCATAAATGTATACCTTTTATTGAAACTGAAATTCTTCAAAACTCACCTACTTATGTTGATGAACATTCACCACGCCTCTTTTCTACACATATACCTTACACTTCATTGCCTCAATCGATTCTTGCTTCTGATTGACGCATAGTTTATTTATGTAGGAACCCTAAAGGTTGAGAGACAAATCGCGTAGTCTAATGACAATTGAAGAAGCATTTGAGCTTTTTAGTAAAGGTGTGATGCCAGTAGGACCTTATTGAGACCATGTGAAAGGATACCATAAGGCTAGTTTTGAACACAAACAAAAGGTTTTATTTTTGACATATGAAGGTATGCAAATGGATATCGTGAATAATGTGAAGCGACTTGCAACGTTTTTGGGCTACCCTTTTATGGAGGTAGAAGAGGCCAATGGTGTGATACAAGAAATTGTTAATCTATGTAGTTTTGCGAACTTAAGTGAGGTTAATAAGGTTGGAAATTTACATGAAGGCATACCTAATAACGCGTTTTTTAGGGAAGGGAAAGTTGGTGACTGGACTAATCATCTCACCGATGAAATGAGCCAGATTTTAGACCGAGTCACCAAAGAAAAGTTCCGAGGTTTGGATATCTCCTTCTAACTATAATGTAAAGGTGGACTTGGTGAACGATGTATGTATTCATCCTCGAGTTCACTCGATTTCAAGTGAAGTTTTTGAGTATTAAACGATGTTGAGGCTCATGCCAACAATTCGACTAGTTATTTTTGTCTATCCCTTTGAAGCATGTTGGCCTTTCGGGGAAGTATTTGCTATTGTTTGTAACAAATTTGTGCAATGTCTTTGTTATTTTGTGCACAGTAATAATAATATATACCAACAATTTGATAACAAAAAGTGTAATATTAGACTTTGCGACGCGCAGAAAATTATTATGAAAGTCTTATCACTAATTGTGAATCTGATTCAATAGCTTATGTGCTCTTATCTACAGTTAACTGGGATTATATAATGTTAGAAAGTGACTTAAACTATGAGGTTTGTTTTGTAAATTTGGTTTGGTATTTGAGTCGATTTATAATTTGTTCGATTTGAGTCGAATTATGATTAGTGTTAGGTTAGTCTATAAATAGACATAAATAGTTTGTTTGGTACCTTTGAATTTGATTTGTTTGGTTTGTTTTGTTCCAATATGAGTAAACTGGTTACCGGTAACATACTTATGTTTTGTCCAATATTGATAATAAAATAAGTATATTACTTACATTGACACAAAAATGACAATTAAAACATGTTTACTTTGGATTCTCACAATCGAAGTGAGATCTATACGTATTGTACCAAATAAACGTTTCTTGTTTCATCGCGGGCGGGTCTATATTGAAATTAGGGATAGTGATGTCTACGGGCTAGGGGTGTTCATTCGGTTTAAACCGAAAACCGAATAGTTGATTTCCGTTTATTTTTAACGACGAAAGATAACGGTATTTAATACGTTATTTAATTCGTTATTTATTACTTAACTTTATATTCAATGCTTTCCACTTTATCTTTAATGCTCTTTAATATGATTTATTACTTAATTAGCCGTTTCGGACATGCTTTCTAGATTAAGTATTAATTCATCTATACTATATGCGGAATTGTATTCTATTTTTTCTTCTAACACTTTTACCTTTTTATTTAATTTTTCCAATTCTTGTTTCAACTTATTATTTTCTTCTTCTTGAGTTACTATATATTTTCTTTTTACCTTTTCTAAACAATCTAAAGATGATTGCACATCTTCTATTATTCTAGTTCTATATGAACTTATTGAAAATTTTTCTTTTATATGTTTTCTGAATTTTCTTAATTCTTATATCATTTCTATTATTTCTTCATTGGTTGATTTTCTTTCCTTTCGTTTTCTATAAGGACCTCTTTTATTTGTGTTTTCCATTTTTATATCCTATTATTAAGGTTTGTTACTACTGAATTTAATTTTTTAACTTGATCCTTTAATTTATCTAATTGGTTTTCTTTGTACAAATTAGTTCTTCTAACTGGTGTTTCTATTTCTGTATTTATTCTAGGTATCATCGAATTGCTTGACTCACCGATTATATTTCCTAGTTTTATTTGTTTGAATCTTTGACTATGATTTCTTAAAAATTCTCTTTGTATCTTATCTTCTTGTATTAAAGTACTTGTTTTATTAAATAATTTTTCCGTATATAATCTGTCTAAGTTTTTATATTGTATACTTAATGAACTATTTGTTAGTGCATAAGCTATTCGATAGTTTACTGTTAAAGGTATATCTCCTTGTTCCATTAATCCTTTATTTTTGAAATCACATGTTACTCCTATACAATTATTTATACTTTTTGTTTCTAAGGGTATTGGGTATTGTAATGTAACGTTAAACTTAATACATCCATATCCTAGATCTCCATCTATTCTTCCTAAAATACTATATTCTTTTTGTTTTATCCTATTATCATCTACTTGTAATTCTACTGGTGTTTTAATTCCTTCTCTAAAGGTTGATCTTATTATTATTTGTATAACATTTATGTGTATATATCCAATCTTCTTTCTATGTTCTTCTTTTATTTTTTCTAGCCTTTTTGCTATTTGTTCTATTCTTATTATAGGTGCCTGAAATCTTTTATTAGCTTGTTCTATCGTAACGTTTTGCTCTCCTTGCATAATTCCATAATATATTATATTTTCTCTATTTAATCTTTCGATTAATGATCTACTTATACCCTCTGATTCTTTTAGACTAAGAATTCCATGATTTTTTACTTTTGTTACTAGTTTTTTATCTAATAATACATCTGATAAATAATTTCCTGCTTCTTCTTGATTTTCTATATCCTGATATTCTTCAGACATTATTAATACTTTTTTCTATATCTTCATAGTATAAGTTTATTCTTGGTATTCTAAATTCATTTAATATTAATTCATTATTATTTATTTGATAGTTAAATTGTTCTAAGAAGTCTATTCCTAGTAAAACACTTCTTCTTTCTGGCTTCTTTCTATTATCTACCATTATTTCCATTTCTACCTTTAATTTCTTACTAAATATTATATCTATCGTTGTGTACTTAGTATTAGTTACTTTTTTATTATCGTATTTAATTTCTTCAACTAAATCATATACTTCTGTTACTATATCTGGACTGATATGACTATTACATGCTCCTGTATCTATTAGTATAACAATTATTTGATTATTTATGCTTCCTATTACGTGATACTGACTGTAATTTTGTATATCTAATTGAATTTTAAAACTTTTCATTTTTATAATGTTTCTAGTTATGAATGATAAAATTTCCTTCAGAATTTAACAAGGTTATAAGAGTTATTAATATACCTGACTTTCTTATGATGACTGTTGTTTGAACGGAAACTCCAACCCAATACCGGAACTTGTCCTTGACGCTTTCCTAGCTTTGACAGACTTCTCAACGGCTTTCCAGGGCTCCAGGAAATCTTTCCTTCTTCAAACTTAGACTCATAAACAAGTAGTATATATTCTTATTTCTTGTTAAATCCTTGCGGATTTGTTTTAGTGACACATTATTGTACTAGATAATAGTTTTTATTTGAACTTGAGAAATATTTTACAAGAGAATGAGTTTACAATTGAGCACTTGACTCGAAAATTAAGCACACCTTACAATGAGAGATTTCCTCTCTATTTATAGACTTGTGAATGGAATGCTATTCACGCCATTCGACTCAATTTACCGCTAAGATGATAAGGAATCTTATCTCTTAGTACAATTATTGATATAATAATACATAAAGTGGACCATCTGGCCCCATTCTTGCTAGCTGGCTACATCTTTGCTTTTTGTGACGTGAGCGCTTACGTTTATGCTTCAATTATTACTTCTTCATCACTACTTTTCTTTTCACATTCTTCACACGTATGCTCTTCTAGAAATTCTTCGAATAACTTGTGGCATATATATTTCTTGACTTCTTTGCTGTAGTTAAACTTGTTATACATCATTTTAGACATAAAATCTTTTAAGATTCTTTTATCTAATTCTGATGGAGGTTTGGATTGGTGACTCCATATGATTGTTGAACTTGCTGCATAATTAATCCTTCCTTCAATTTTAAAACTTTTGTGAAGAATTAAAACATAATTGTTGCCTAAATGATCTAATTCATCGCCTTGCATGACCGCCTTTCCTATTGCTGGATAATTTTGATTACTAACTCCGATTTGACATAATTGTATAGCTGGCTGAGTTACCTCGCCATCTTCATTGAATTCTGGAATTGTTCCAAAGATCCTTAGAAATCCTTCTTTTTCTTTTATTATTTTGCTGATGAAATTAGTGATTGACGTCCTGCATTTTTGATGGAAAATGTCTGAACATTTCTGCTCCATTGAAGTAAATACAACTGACTAGTCCTGCTTGAAACATCATGTATGCTTTTATTGGTTCTGCTTCTGGAAGTATTATTGCCTTAGGACCTTGATAACCAGTATCTATTGGGTAGACACTAGTTTCTTTGTCTTCTTCTTTATAGTTTAAAAGGAAATTGTATTCCTTTTCCATGATCTTCTTTGTTAGCCGATTATTTTCTTCAATTTGTTGCTTGGTTTGAATGCCACTGATTGTCAAGCTTGGTTTTTTAATTGTTCCCAAACTATGCATTCTTCGTTCTTGTGGAATTGCTCCTTTTGCTGCTTCAGCTGGGCTTGTTACTTTCTGAGCATAACTTTCTGTCTTTTTGTGATCTTCGAGTGCCTTCTTTGCTTCTACTAGACTTAAGTATTTTTTGTGTATAATACCTGTTTGTCCAGTAATGAATATTGCTGCTTTACTCCATTGATCAAAGATACCTTGATTTGGACCATTAAATATTACATAGTATGCCTTTGCTCGTTCTTCTTCGTCCATTTCTTGCTTTATTATTTCAGTCTTCATTTGTTTTGTTGAAATTGTTGTTGTTGCACTTGAACTCTCCCCCACTAATGAAGGAAATGATTCTTTTATTCCTAATAGACTGAGAACTTCATTTATTTTTTCGTATTCTTTTTGAAGAGCTGCCGCTTCTTTTTGCATTTGTCTGATAGCTTCATGCTTTTGCTGAATTTGCTCTTTGAGTGATTTTTGTTTTTCCATAATGGTTTGTGTTATTGCTTCCATTCCCGTGTTAGAGTATCTGCCAAATAATTTTGACTTCCTGGTATATGTACTGCAATAAAATCAAATTGTTGTATAATCAAACTCCATCGTAAGAGTCTGCCCTTATTGTATGATTCTTTTAGCTTGATATTTATAAAATCTTTTACATAAGTATTGTCTGTTTGAAAAATAAATTTTACTGGTTGTAAATCCAGTCGAAATTTCTTTAATGCGTTTATAAATGCTAAAAGTTCTTTTTCATGGACTGTATAATTTTGTTCTGCTGGTTTAAACGTTCCAGATGTCCATTTTGATAATAAAACCTTTTGTTTGATCCCGAGGGATTCTTGTTGCATAACAGGTTGTTCTTCTGTTCCTTGCTGCCTTATTTTTGACCGATTGGTCCTTATTGCATCCAATCCGTCAAAATTCTTAAGAAAATTCTTAAGATCTGATGGCTTGTTGTTCGTGACATATTGCTTAAACTCTTCATATGCATACGGTACTGCTTGTAAGATTGCTCCCCAAGTAGTACTACTTGCATCAGTGTTTAATATTAGCAAATCACTAGGCTTTGCTACATACAGCCTTGGTAAGTTTTTACAAATTATTTTTAATCGTTGAACAGCCAAAGTGGCCGAATCATCCCATTTCCATGGAAGTTTTACTGAAATCATTTTTTGCAATTTTTCTCTTTCTTTTGCTAAATGTTTTATAAAACCTTTTTCTCCGATGTAATTTAAACATCCAAGAAATCTTTGTATTTGTTGTCGATCATTTAATTGATCCGGAAATTCGTTTATTTTTTCTAATAAATGTTTCTGAGGTTCAATAAATCCTCCTTTTAATATTTTCATTCCTAAAAACTCTGTTTCTTGTAAAGCAATTTTTGCTTTTTCTTTATTTAAAATAACTCCCTTTTCGCCAAGCTGAATTAAAACCTTAGCGACATTTTTTAGATGATTTTCTTTATTACCTGGTGTGAATATAATTATATCGTCAATATATGCAAGACATATAGATTCTAAACCTTTTAGATTAAAATCCATAAATCTTTGAAACTGACTTGGTGCTTGTTTTAGCCCCATTGGCATTACATTGTATTCTAAATGCATCTGTGGTGGACAACTAAAGGCTGTTAAGGGTTTTGTTACCTCATCTAACCTTAGTTGAAAATAACCTGATTTTGCATCCAATGTGGTAAACCAGTCTGAATTTCTTATTTTATTAAAAATATAATCTTGTCTTGGTAATTTGTACGCATCACCTTTTGTTGCTGCATTCATTTCTTTGTAATTAATTACCAATCTTCGTTTTCCTCTTTTTATTTCATTATGATTTTCTACATAAAATGCTGGTGCACTATGTGGACTTTTTGAATGTCTAAGTATTCCTAATTTTAGTTGTTTATTAGTTTCTTCTCTAAATTCTTCAACATCTCTTTCTGTATATGGTATCGTATTTTTTACATTTATTTCTTGTGTTGGATCCTTTAATTCTATATGTACTAGGATATTATTTTTATTCTTTTCTGGGTCTAAAGGATTTTGACTACTAATTGATTCTAACATAGTATCTATTTGTGCTTCTATATGCATGAAAATTACATTTGATAAAAAACTTTTTACATTGCTCATAATTCTCCCCCGTAGAAAATGCATTGTTGTATAAATTTTTGTTGTTACCTGCTTTTGTTCTTGGTTTCTTAATGGTGGACATGTTAAACTAACTGTATCTAATGTTTGAATGAATGGTTGATAATTTTTTTAAGAAATTATTTCCTATGATTAATGGTATTCCTGTATCTTGCTTATAAATTCCTGATAAAGGAAATCTTTTTCCTTCTATTAATATTACTAAGCTTACTGATTTTTCTTTAATTAAAATTGTTTTACCATTTGCTATCTTTACTGTTAATGGTTTTTCTAATTTCTTCCAGTAACTAGTGGGTAATAATTTTTCCATTCCTAGGCATATTGTTGCTCCAGTATCTAAATATGCTAATACATTTCTATTATACAATCTTACTCTTATAAATGTACTATTTTTACTCATTTTCACTTTCACTTGAATAGTATCCTTCTGATTCACTTTCAGTTTTTAAACTATATGTATCAAAATCAATTGATTCGTTTTCACTATATTCTTCTTCTATAGGTTCGAATCCTATACTATATATCATTTTAAGTTTTGCATCTTTTATTTTATCATTTTTAGGGCATTCGTTAGCATAATGACCTATTTCCTGACATTTCCAACATCTACAATTTTTCTTACCTTTTGGACATATTTTATTTTTATCTGTATTATATTTTCTAAATCTTTGCTTGTATTTGGGTTTCCATTTTTTTCCTAAATATCTTTTGGGTGTATATTTATAGTATTTTTTCTTTCTTTTCTTATAATACTTTTTATAAGGTTTTATACATCCAAATTCTTGTGGCAACAGTAACGGAAGAAAAGCGTCGCTAAAATCGTCACTATTTCAAATAAAAAGAAAATATAAAAGTTTTGAATGGAAAAGGGTCCATTAGGATTAGCAAATTCTTATACACAAAGTCTAATAAGAACCACTCTAGAAAATTTAGAAGTAATAAAAAGAAATATAAAATTAATTGAAATTAGTATAAAAATATATAAAGAACATTTATGGTTAATGTACCAAACTTTTGTTGAACAAAATACAATAAATGTCAAAATAAATCAAATTAATTTATGTTTGCAATCAAAACTAAGATACGAAGACGAAATTTTAGATCTAAAAAAAAGGCTTAGAATTTATAAGCAAAGAATACATTCCGCCTAAACTTATTAAGTTTTTAATAAACCAAGGGACAGTTTTTGGTATCAGAGCTAGAAAGATAGAAAAATAAACAAATAAAAGTATGAAAAGAAAATGAGTGATCAGTTGCGAGTTTCAGAACAAATAAAAATAGTAATTGAAATATTAAAGCAAAATACGGATGAGATAAACAATAAATTAAGTAGGCTAGAAACTAGTCTAGAGCATATTAAAAAAGGGCTATAGAAAGTTTATCCACACAATCAACCGAAGCATTAACAAAAGAAGATTTAATAAATTTCTTTAAAAGAAAACAGTCAAATAATTACACTTTAGAACCACCATTCTAAAATGAATGACATAGATAAATTAACAAAATTAGTAGAAAGATTACAAATAGATAACACACACATGGCTAAGATAAATGACGAAGATACTCAGGGAATAATTTATGGGATAGATAGTGACAACGAAGATCCAACATATAGAATGGCAGATAATGAAAACCCCATAAGCCCAAAAAGACCTAGATCACCAAAACAAGAAGGTCCAAGTACTACGTTTAGTCAAAAATTAGAAAATAGTTATAAAGAATACACTTATGGAAATGGATATTTTGAAGATGAAGGAAAATTAAAAAGAAGTATACCATCAAAATTTCAGGAAAAAGAGCGAAGTATAATAGAAGGCATATTAAACATAGATTGTGCATCAAATGCAGAAGATTTGGTTTTAGTATGGATAAATAAATTAAAATTACTAATACAAACAGGAGAAGAATCAATAAGTAATTTAACATTAGGAAATTTTATAATTTACGTAAAATATAAAACGACAGGAACATTAGCAGATTGGATATCAAACACGACCATCACAATAAATGCACAGAGTAATGACACATCAAAAGAAGCAAAATTAGTATTTCTAAACACACTAGCACAAGAAATATTCAATGAATTCTTTGGATATGGTCCAGAGGAAGCTAGACAAGAAGACAAACCAAATATAATAAGAATACTAAGTAATATGAAGATATGCGATCCATGCTATATAGAAAATTTTTTCTGTCAAGTAAAAGAAAATTATTATAAATCTACAGATAGAACAGGATTATTAGAAATAATCTTAAGTAAATTACCTTATCCTATGACACAATACATAGAAAAACAAATAGTTGATCCAACAAGAAAAAGAAGAGTTCAAACATTAGGGTTAATAGAACGATTTGCAAAAGAATATAGGCAAGAGTTATGTTTAAGAAAATTAGAAAAGTCTTATGTTAAAAACGTCAACCCAAAATGTTGTAAACAATTAGACGATGTACCACAAGAATTTGGATGTATAAAACCTTATAAAAAGTATTATAAGAAAAGAAAGAAAAAATACTATAAATATACACCCAAAAGATATTTAGGAAAAAAATGGAAACCCAAATACAAGCAAAGATTTAGAAAATATAATACAGATAAAAATAAAATATGTCCAAAAGGTAAGAAAAATTGTAGATGTTGGAAATGTCAGGAAATAGGTCATTATGCTAACGAATGCCCTAAAAATGATAAAATAAAAGATGCAAAACTTAAAATGATATATAGTATAGGATTCGAACCTATAGAAGAAGAATATAGTGAAAACGAATCAATTGATTTTGATACATATAGTTTAAAAACTGAAAGTGAATCAGAAGGATACTATTCAAGTGAAAGTGAAAATGAGTAAAAATAGTACATTTATAAGAGTAAGATTGTATAATAGAAATGTATTAGCATATTTAGATACTGGAGCAACAATATGCCTAGGAATGGAAAAATTATTACCCACTAGTTACTGGAAGAAATTAGAAAAACCATTAACAGTAAAGATAGCAAATGGTAAAACAATTTTAATTAAAGAAAAATCAGTAAGCTTAGTAATATTAATAGAAGGAAAAAGATTTCCTTTATCAGGAATTTATAAGCAAGATACAGGAATACCATTAATCATAGGAAATAATTTCTTAAAAAAATTATCAACCATTCATTCAAACATTAGATACAGTTAGTTTAACATGTCCACCATTAAGAAACCAAGAACAAAAGCAGGTAACAACAAAAATTTATACAACAATGCATTTTCTACGGGGGAGAATTATGAGCAATGTAAAAAGTTTTTTATCAAATGTAATTTTCATGCATATAGAAGCACAAATAGATACTATGTTAGAATCAATTAGTAGTCAAAATCCTTTAGACCCAGAAAAGAATAAAAATAATATCCTAGTACATATAGAATTAAAGGATCCAACACAAGAAATAAATGTAAAAAATACGATACCATATACAGAAAGAGATGTTGAAGAATTTAGAGAAGAAACTAATAAACAACTAAAATTAGGAATACTTAGACATTCAAAAAGTCCACATAGTGCACCAGCATTTTATGTAGAAAATCATAATGAAATAAAAAGAGGAAAACGAAGATTGGTAATTAATTACAAAGAAATGAATGCAGCAACAAAAGGTGATGCGTACAAATTACCAAGACAAGATTATATTTTTAATAAAATAAGAAATTCAGACTGGTTTACCACATTGGATGCAAAATCAGGTTATTTTCAACTAAGGTTAGATGAGGTAACAAAACCCTTAACAGCCTTTAGTTGTCCACCACAGATGCATTTAGAATACAATGTAATGCCAATGGGGCTAAAACAAGCACCAAGTCAGTTTCAAAGATTTATGGATTTTAATCTAAAAGGTTTAGAATCTATATGTCTTGCATATATTGACGATATAATTATATTCACACCAGGTAATAAAGAAAATCATCTAAAAAATGTCGCTAAGGTTTTAATTCAGCTTGGCGAAAAGGGAGTTATTTTAAATAAAGAAAAAGCAAAAATTGCTTTACAAGAAACAGAGTTTTTAGGAATGAAAATATTAAAAGGAGGATTTATTGAACCTCAGAAACATTTATTAGAAAAAATAAACGAATTTCCGGATCAATTAAATGATCGACAACAAATACAAAGATTTCTTGGATGTTTAAATTACATCGGAGAAAAAGGTTTTATAAAACATTTAGCAAAAGAAAGAGAAAAATTGCAAAAAATGATTTCAGTAAAACTTCCATGGAAATGGGATGATTCGGCCACTTTGGCTGTTCAACGATTAAAAATAATTTGTAAAAACTTACCAAGGCTGTATGTAGCAAAGCCTAGTGATTTGCTAATATTAAACACTGATGCAAGTAGTACTACTTGGGGAGCAATCTTACAAGCAGTACCGTATGCATATGAAGAGTTTAAGCAATATGTCACGAACAACAAGCCATCAGGTCTTAAGAATTTTCTTAAGAATTTTGACGGATTGGATGCAATAAGGACCAATCGGTCAAAAATAAGGCAGCAAGGAACAGAAGAACAACCTGTTATGCAACAAGAATCCCTCGGGATCAAACAAAAGGTTTTATTATCAAAATGGACATCTGGAACGTTTAAACCAGCAGAACAAAATTATACAGTCCATGAAAAAGAACTTTTAGCATTTATAAACGCATTAAAGAAATTTCGACTGGATTTACAACCAGTAAAATTTATTTTTCAAACAGACAATACTTATGTAAAAGATTTTATAAATATCAAGCTAAAAGAATCATACAATAAGGGCAGACTCTTACGATGGAGTTTGATTATACAACAATTTGATTTTATTGCAGTACATATACCAGGAAGTCAAAATTATTTGGCAGATACTCTAACACGGGAATGGAAGCAATAACACAAACCATTATGGAAAAACAAAAATCACTCAAAGAGCAAATTCAGCAAAAGCATGAAGCTATCAGACAAATGCAAAAAGAAGCGGCAGCTCTTCAAAAAGAATACGAAAAAATAAATGAAGTTCTCAGTCTATTAGGAATAAAAGAATCATTTCCTTCATTAGTGGGGGAGAGTTCAAGTGCAACAACAACAATTTCAACAAAACAAATGAAGACTGAAATAATAAAGCAAGAAATGGACGAAGAAGAACGAGCAAAGGCATACTATGTAATATTTAATGGTCCAAATCAAGGTATCTTTGATCAATGGAGTAAAGCAGCAATATTCATTACTGGACAAACAGGTATTATACACAAAAAATACTTAAGTCTAGTAGAAGCAAAGAAGGCACTCGAAGATCACAAAAAGACAGAAAGTTATGCTCAGAAAGTAACAAGCCCAGCTGAAGCAGCAAAAGGAGCAATTCCACAAGAACGAAGAATGCATAGTTTGGGAACAATTAAAAAACCAAGCTTGACAATCAGTGGCATTCAAACCAAGCAACAAATTGAAGAAAATAATCGGCTAACAAAGAAGATCATGGAAAAGGAATACAATTTCCTTTTAAACTATAAAGAAGAAGACAAAGAAACTAGTGTCTACCCAATAGATACTGGTTATCAAGGTCCTAAGGCAATAATACTTCCAGAAGCAGAACCAATAAAAGCATACATGATGTTTCAAGCAGGACTAGTCAGTTGTATTTACTTCAATGGAGCAGAAATGTTCAGACATTTTCCATCAAAAATGAGGACGTCAATCACTAATTTCATCAGCAAAATAATAAAAGAAAAAGAAGGATTTCTAAGGATCTTTGGAACAATTCCAGAATTCAATGAAGATGGCGAGGTAACTCAGCCAGCTATACAATTATGTCAAATCGGAGTTAGTAATCAAAATTATCCAGCAATAGGAAAGGCGGTCATGCAAGGCGATGAATTAGATCATTTAGGCAACAATTATGTTTTAATTCTTCACAAAAGTTTTAAAATTGAAGGAAGGATTAATTATGCAGCAAGTTCAACAATCATATGGAGTCACCAATCCAAACCTCCATCAGAATTAGATAAAAGAATCTTAAAAGATTTTATGTCTAAAATGATGTATAACAAGTTTAACTACAGCAAAGAAGTCAAGAAATATATATGCCACAAGTTATTCGAAGAATTTCTAGAAGAGCATACGTGTGAAGAATGTGAAAAGAAAAGTAGTGATGAAGAAGTAATAATTGAAGCATAAACGTAAGCGCTCACGTCACAAAAAGCAAAGATGTAGCCAGCTAGCAAGAATGGGGCCAGATGGTCCACTTTATGTATTATTATATCAATAATTGTACTAAGAGATAAGATTCCTTATCATCTTAGCGGTAAATTGAGTCGAATGGCGTGAATAGCATTCCATTCACAAGTCTATAAATAGAGAGGAAATCTCTCATTGTAAGGTGTGCTTAATTTTCGAGTCAAGTGCTCAATTGTAAACTCATTCTCTTGTAAAATATTTCTCAAGTTCAAATAAAAACTATTATCTAGTACAATAATGTGTCACTAAAACAAATCCGCAAGGATTTAACAAGAAATAAGAATATATACTACTTGTTTATGAGTCTAAGTTTGAAGAAGGAAAGATTTCCTGGAGCCCTGGAAAGCCGTTGAGAAGTCTGTCAAAGCTAGGAAAGCGTCAAGGACAAGTTCCGGTATTAGGTTGGAGTTTCCGTTCAAACAACAGTCATCATAAGAAAGTCAGGTATATTAATAACTCTTATAACCTTGTTAAATTCTGAAGGAAATTTTATCATTCATAACTAGAAACATTATAAAAATGAAAAGTTTTAAAATTCAATTAGATATACAAAATTACAGTCAGTATCACGTAATAGGAAGCATAAATAATCAAATAATTGTTATACTAATAGATACAGGAGCATGTAATAGTCATATCAGTCCAGATATAGTAACAGAAGTATATGATTTAGTTGAAGAAATTAAATACGATAATAAAAAAGTAACTAATACTAAGTACACAACGATAGATATAATATTTAGTAAGAAATTAAAGGTAGAAATGGAAATAATGGTAGATAATAGAAAGAAGCCAGAAAGAAGAAGTGTTTTACTAGGAATAGACTTCTTAGAACAATTTAACTATCAAATAAATAATAATGAATTAATATTAAATGAATTTAGAATACCAAGAATAAACTTATACTATGAAGATATAGAAAAAAGTATTAATAATGTCTGAAGAATATCAGGATATAGAAAATCAAGAAGAAGCAGGAAATTATTTATCAGATGTATTATTAGATAAAAAACTAGTAACAAAAGTAAAAAATCATGGAATTCTTAGTCTAAAAGAATCAGAGGGTATAAGTAGATCATTAATCGAAAGATTAAATAGAGAAAATATAATATATTATGGAATTATGCAAGGAGAGCAAAACGTTACGATAGAACAAGCTAATAAAAGATTTCAGGCACCTATAATAAGAATAGAACAAATAGCAAAAAGGCTAGAAAAAATAAAAGAAGAACATAGAAAGAAGATTGGATATATACACATAAATGTTATACAAATAATAATAAGATCAACCTTTAGAGAAGGAATTAAAACACCAGTAGAATTACAAGTAGATGATAATAGGATAAAACAAAAAGAATATAGTATTTTAGGAAGAATAGATGGAGATCTAGGATATGGATGTATTAAGTTTAACGTTACATTACAATACCCAATACCCTTAGAAACAAAAAGTATAAATAATTGTTTAGGAGTAACATGTGATTTCAAAAATAAAGGATTAATGGAACAAGGAGATATACATTTAACAGTAAACTATCGAATAGCTTATGCACTAACAAATAGTTCATTAAGTATACAATATAAAAACTTAGACAGATTATATACGGAAAAATTATTTAATAAAACAAGTACTTTAATACAAGAAGATAAGATACAAAGAGAATTTTTAAGAAATCATAGTCAAAGATTCAAACAAATAAAACTAGGAAATATAATCGGTGAGTCAAGCAATTCGATGATACCTAGAATAAATACAGAAATAGAAACACCAGTTAGAAGAACTAATTTGTACAAAGAAAACCAATTAGATAAATTAAAGGATCAAGTTAAAAAATTAAATTCAGTAGTAACAAACCTTAATAATAGGATATAAAAATGGAAACCACAAATAAAAGAGGTCCTTATAGAAAACGAAAGGAAAGAAAATCAACCAATGAAGAAATAATAGAAATGATAGAAGAATTAAGAAAATTCAGAAAACATATAAAAGAAAAATTTTCAATAAGTTCATATAGAACTAGAATAATAGAAGATGTGCAATCATCTTTAGATTGTTTAGAAAAGGTAAAAAGAAAATATATAGTAACTCAAGAAGAAGAAAATAATAAGTTGAAACAAGAATTGGAAAAATTAAATAAAAAGGTAAAAGTGTTAGAAGAAAAAATAGAAAACAATTCCGCATATAGTATAGATGAATTAATACTTAATCTAGAAAGCATGTCCGAAACGGCTAATTAAGTAATAAATCATATTAAAGAGCATTAAAGATAAAGTGGAAAGCATTGAATATAAAGTTAAGTAATAAATAACGAATTAAATAACGTATTAAATACCGTTATCTTTCGTCGTTAAAAATAAACGGAAATCAACTATTCGGTTTTCGGTTTAAACCGAATGAACACCCCTACTACGGGCCTGTTGGACCTGTAAACTGTAATTTTCCTTACTAAATTTCGTGTTATTTGTTGGTGGTATGGGTACAAACAAATTGAGATACTGGTCCTATTAAAAATAAGTCGGTATTATTTTATCAATTTAGAAATTAATAATAAGATCAGTAGTCTAATAGGAAAGATTGTCGAGTGGTACTTTACAAAAGAACTTTTTTATTTTCTAACTTATCAATAAGTTTTAGTGACATTGTACATTAATAGAATTATTGATTATACGGGGAAAAAATTGTGTTACGAATGACTTTCGATTTCAAATGCGACACTGACTACATTGTTTGGAGACCGAGTTGTCACTAATAACAGACTCGTTTTCACGTTTTTGGATATTAATATAACTATAACTATTAAATGTACTTGTTCCAAAATTAAACTTATAATGTGGAAAAAGTTTAGCTAAAGGTCACTACTTGCTATTCCCGTTATACAAGTCAAAGGACTGAAAACGTCAAAAAGGGAAGTTAATGTTCAGGGACTAAAGTGAGAAGATTATTAGTTCAAGGACTGAAAATGTATAGATTATAATTATGTAAGCGGTTAGAGTAGTCGATGTATATAACAGATGTAATTAGGTTACTGTATTCAATTAAGTGATAATGAAATCGTTCACTTTCTTTTCTGTGTTCATGATTCTTTTGATGGTATCAGAGCTTCGCAATTCGATTCTCTACTTCGTTCAATCTTCTGAACACTGTTGTTGTTGCAATTAAGTGAAATTGATTCGATTTCTGTATTATCAAAGCCCTAAGTTTGTGATTTCAAGTGTTTTACATCAAATACTCCAATTCGAACCCTAATTGTTCGAAGTTCTGTATATTTGTGTTTGATTGTGTAATTCTGTAAAATTCGTGCTTCCGCTACATTCAAATTAAGTCATGGATCCTGCTGTATTCCAAAATCCTTTGTTCTTGCATCCATCCGATGGTCCTGGATCATTGCCAATTCAAGAGAAATTAACTGGAGCTCAAAACTATCGTTCATGGCGTCGTGCTGTTGAAATCGGCTTGTCTACAAAACGTAAGATTGGATTCATCAAAGGTACAATTATGAGATCTACTGCTAATCCAGTTGAAGCTGAACAATGGGACACATGTAACAATATGGTAATAAGCTGGTTAATGAGCTCTGTTTGTGATTCAATTGCAAAATCAATAATGTTCATTGGTACATCTTATGAGATTTGGCAACAACTTGAAAAACGTTTTGCATTGAGCAATGGTTCTAGAAAGTACAAATTACATAAGGATACTTATGATATAGAACAACAAGGAATTACTGTTAGTGAATACTATACAAAAATGAAGTGTGTATGGGAGGAACTAGATTCCATGAATGAGCTGCCTATGTTGACTCAAGTCACTACTGAAATGGCAAATTTTCTGTCTGCAATTAACAAGCAAAAGGAGGAGCAAAGGCTCTTTCAGTTTTTGAATGGTTTGGATGATCATTTTAGTCCACAAAGAAGTCAGCTGTTGCTCATGAATCCTCTTCCAAGTGTTGAAAGTGCATGTTCCTTATTGCAACAGGAGGAATCACAGAGAGATGTCTTGTCTAGCTTTTCTCAATCTGGTGATACTACTGCATTCTACAGTAAAAGTAATGTGACTGTGAATAAGTGTAACATTTGTGGTTATAAGTGGCATCCACCAGAAAAATGTTGGGAGAAAGTAGGCTATCCTACATGGCACTACAAGTACAAGGCACAAAATCAGTCTAAACAGGCTTCTAAACCTAAAGGTCAGGGATACAAGAAGGTTGCTGCTACTGCTAAAACTAATGGCAATGTTGTGTTTACTTCTCAACAGTTTGAACAGTTGATGAAAAGCATTTCTCAGTTTGATGTCAATAGCAAAAATGGAGATACTGATGAAGAAATTGATCTCAATTTTGCTGCAGGTATCACTGCACTTTTCTCTGACTCTCATACTTATATGATTAAAGAGTGGATTATAGATACAGGTGCTACAGATCACATGACACCTATATCTAATAATATTACTCATCCAAAGAAACTAGCTTTTCAACCAACTATCAATCTTCCAAATGGTTTTACTTCCATTATTTCTCACTATGGTGATGTTAAACTTCTGAGTGGCATTGTTCTCAAAAACACTCTGCTTGTTCCTTCTTTCAAATTTAGTCTGCTATCTGTTCCAAAATTAACAAAGGATACTCATTGCTTTGTTACCTTTTATCCACAATTTTGTGTCATTCAGGACTTGACAACAAAGAAGGTTGTGGCACTGGGTAAAAGGAAAGCTGGATTGTATGTCTTGCTCAATACTCCACTTCATTCCATTGATGCTAGACTGCAATCATTAATTGTTGCAAATTCTGTTGATACTAGTGTACTTTCATATCCTAGTAGTCTATTCAATGCTATAGCTAATGCTTGTAATAGTTCATATAGCTTATGGCATCATAGACTAGGTCATATTTCTGATTCCAATATGAAACATCTTTCATGTATTCCATGTACTTCTGTTACTGCTAATAAAAGTACTTGTTTGTCTTGTCCAATGGCTAAGTTTACAAAGTTACCTTTCCCAGTGAGTGATTCTCATTCTTCCACTATGTTTCAGTTAATTCATATAGATGTGTGGGGTCCATACAAGTCACCTACTCATGGTAAATACAGATATTTTCTAACCATCGTAGATGATTATAGTAGGGCTACTTGGACATATCTTCTTGTTCATAAATCTGATTCTTTTGTGCTTCTTAAATCATTTCTTAAGTTTGTTTCTACTCAATTTAAAACTGATGTTCAAATTGTTAGATCTGATAATGCACTTGAGTTTGTTAAAGGTCCTTGTGGTGCTTATTTGACCAGTCAAGGTATTATTCATCAAACTTCGTGTGTTGACAGACCTCAACAAAATGGCAGAGTTGAGAGGAAACATAGACACATTTTGGAGGTAGCTAGAGCTTTAAGATTTCATGCAAATCTACCCTTGTCTTTCTGGGGTGATTGCATCATTACTGCTACCTATCTCATAAATAGAATTCCATCTTCTGTTCTTCACTTTAAAACTCCTTATGAGGTTTTACTTGGTACTAAACCTTCATATGATCATCTTAAAGTGTTTGGTTGTTTTGCCATTGCAAGCAATCCTACTAGAGTTTCTGATAAATTTGCACCTAGAGGTGTACCCTGTGTGTTTCTTGGATATCCTCAACATCAAAAAGGGTATAAGGTGTATAATTTGTTAACTCATACTTCTTTTGTTACCAGAGATGTGAAATTTTATGAACACATCTTTCCATATTCTTATACAAGTCTTTCTCAGTTCTTGACACCTCTTCCCACAGATTTACCTGTTTCTTCATCTAATCCTGTGTATGATGATGTAGTCAACTACACATCCTTCTCCTTCTGAAGTTACTATTGGTTCTAATGATTCACATCCTGATAATTCTACTACTTCTAATTCTGATACTCATACTGCTTCTACTATTCCTCATTCTGATACTTCTAATTCTGATTCTTCTAATGCCTCATCTTTTATCCCTAGAACATCATCCAGATCTTCCAAACCTCCATCCCGATTTCAAGATTATGAAACTACTCTGAGCTAAGGGCATTAGAATCTAATGAAACATGGGAGATTACTAGTCTGCCAGTTGGTAAGCAAGCTATTGGTTGCCACTGGTTGTATAAGACAAAGCTAAAAGCAGATGGTTCTATTGAAAGAAAGAAAGCCAGATTAGTGGTTCAAGGTAACCGACAACAAAAGGGCATAGATTATGCTGAAACTTTTGCCCTAGTGGCTAAGATGGTCACTGTGAGATCCCTTCTAGCTGTAGCTGCAATGAATGGTTGGGATACTTGTCAAATGGATGTATCAAATGCTTTTCTTCATGGGGATTTATTTGAAGAAGTATACATGAAACTACCACCTGGGTATGTAGGACAGGGGGAGTCCATTCAGTTGCATGTTGCTAATGTCAACCCATCTTTGGTATGTAAACTCAGGAAATCGTTGTATGGCTTGAAGCAAGCACCAAGACAATGGTTTGCTAAATTGTCTTCTGCATTGCTTTCATTTGGTTTTCGGCAGTCAAAGGCTGATTATTCCTTATTTACTAAAAAGGAATATGGTCACTTTACTGCTATTCTGGTGTATGTAGATGATCTTCTTATTACTGGTAGTAGTTCAGATCATATTGCTCTCCTCAAGTCTCAGTTGAGTTCTCATTTTCATATGAAAGATCTTGGTCCTCTTAGTTATTTTTTGGGACTAGAAGTAACTAAATCTGATGAAGGTTTGTTTATTTCTCAAAGAAAGTATACTCTAGACTTGTTAAAAGAAGCAGGTGTCTTAAATAGTAAGCCTTACAAATTGCCTTTGGATCCTAATTTGAAACTTCAAGCTGACATGGGTTCTTCTTTGTCTGATCCTGAATCTTATAGAAGGTTGATAGGTAAACTGATTTACCTTACTATTACCAGACCTGATATCTGCTATGCAGTTCAATTGCTTAGCCAATTCATGCAATCTCCTACTTCTGTGCATATGCAAGCAGTTAAACATCTCCTCAGATATTTACTTCAATCTCCTGGTCAAGGGGTTATTTTAGCCCATAAATCTGCTGCACAGCTTACTGCATACTGTGATTCTGACTGGGCTAAATGTCCCATGTCAAGAAGATCCACAACCGGTTATTGTATTTTATTGGGTCATTCTCCTATCTCTTGGAAGTCTAAGAAACAAGCTGTAGTTGCTAGATCATCTGCAGAGGCAGAATACAGAGCAATGGCTCTGACTTGTTGTGAAATTACTTGGTTGGTTAGTCTGCTTAAAGACCTTGGTTTAAATGATTTGGGTCCTGCTACTCTACATTGTGATAATCAAGCAGCACTCTACATAGCTGCTAATCCTATTTTTCATGCTAGAACAAAGCATATTGAGGTGGATTGTCACTATGTTAGAGATCAAATTAAAGATGGAAAGGTCCAAACTTCTTATGTCAATACTAAAGAACAATTGGCTGATGTATTTACAAAGATTACCACTGTTGAGCAGCATAATCATTTATTGAGCAAGTTGGGAGTTTCATCTTCTTCTCACTCTCAACTTGAGGGGGAGTATACAAGTCAAAGGACTGAAAATGTCAAAAAGGGAAGTTAATGTTTAGGGACTAAAGTGAGAAGATTATTAGTTCAAGGACTGAAAATGTATAGATTATAATTATGTAAGCGGTTAGAGTAGTCGATGTATATAACAAATGTAATTAGGTTACTGTATTCAATTAAGTGATAATGAAATCGTTCACTTTCTTTTCTGTGTTCATGATTCTTTTGACCCGTTGAATATGAAAGGGTTAATTGTTTCATTATGTATTTAACTTTATCTCTTTTACTATTGTATGCAATCACCTTTTAAATGTTCTATTGTATGCATTGAATTCTTTAAAATGTCTATAGTGTGTATTTAACTTAATATTGTATGTATAAAACTTATAAAAAATATACTTATTTATGTAGCCAAAACGGCTAAAAAACGGTCAAAATGCATACAATAGAATGTTTTTTATAACTTCAATACATACAATAAAATTTTTTAAGTTTGTCGCACACAATAATAAAAGAGGTAAAATTAAATACATAATGAAATAATTAACCCAATATGAAATATGTGTCATGTTATAAATATTAGGCTAATTGTTAGGTATACTTTAGTTATTTAGTTATGCATATTTGCGCCGCATGAAGATTAGAATATGGAAAAGGATCGTTGGGTTTTCACTTGGGCTTTGCCAGCTTGGGCTAATGAGCTATAGTATTGGGCCTACCATTGGGCCAATACAATGAAGCATCAAAATATGGAACGCATTCTTGTTAAACGATTTGTTACTTAAATAACTTGAGAGTTACTCGATAGTCGGTAGTATGAATACGGTGCTGATTCTTACACTACCTGTTTTTAGTCATACACCACCAAACATGTTACAGAGTGTTATACTGTACAACACTATAAAGTACATTTGGTGGTGTAAAGCCAAAAACAGGTGATGTACGAATCACTCCCCGTATGAATATGATGACTTTAATTATTACATTCATATAATTATAACAAAGCATGTAGCTAAAACTGAAAACATTAATCCAAGTCATTTCAAGTGTAGAATATGGGTTTAAGATTACACCAACACTAATGTAAAAAATCAAACATTAGAGCATTCTTATTTTTTAACACAAATATTCCATATTTATTGTACATATATGCATTCAGTCCCTTAAAAATCGTTATATATAGCTCATGACAAACAAACATACAAATCCAAACGTAAAATATATTTGGAAATCAAACAAATTACTTTAAACTTTAAGATTGGGGATCATAGGGGAAGAGATCATATGAGGAGAAGGAGGAGAAATTTTATTTGTGGCCATTGGATGATCTTTTGGGTTGGATCAATGGTTAAAAAGGGTGGCAATTTTGTAATTACTTTCAAAAATAAGGGTATTAGTTAATAAAAAAAACATAACATTAATTTTCACTCCACACCCCTTCCACCATTTAGACTTTTACATTTTAACCCTTCCACTTTATTTTCTTCCCCCTCCTACCTTCTTCTTCCTCCAACCCCACCTACCACCACCCCCACCACTTGCTACCACCACCTGACTGCCGCCAGCCGCTGCCAGAAAAAAAAAATTCAAAATTTTTTTTTTTCAAAATTTTTTTTTTCAAATTTTTTTCTCATAAATCTTTTATTAGATATAGTATTCCTTTTCCTACTGCATTTTTAATAAAACTATACGTTTTTTCACTACATTTTGTATATTATTGTTAATTAACTAAAACTTTTATATATTTTACCGCATCAATAACCGACGTCCACAAAATACCGTACAAATGGATTATATATAAAATCTAAAATGCAGTAAAAACAGAACAATATGTCCTAAATGATGTATATGCAAAATGCAATAAAAACAACAATATGTATTATACTTTAATACAAAATGCAATACAAATAGATACTATGGAAAATACAAAATGCAGTACAAATCGATAATATGTAAAATACAAAATGCAGAGAATAACAAACAATATATAATGAATGAAATATATGAAAAGTGCAGCAAAAATAACAAAATACAGTGAAAATAACAAAATGCAGTACAAATAGATTATGTATAATATAAAATGCAGTGAAAATAACAAAATGCAGTAAATAAAAATAAAATGCGGTACAAATAGATTATATATAATATAAAATGCAGTAAAACGAACAATGTGTACTAAATAAATATATGCAAAATGCAGTAAAAACAGTAGTATGTATTATACTTTCATACAAAATGCAGTAAAAATGGATCATATGTATAATATAAAATGCAGTAAAAAATAAACAATATGTAATATATGAAATATATGCAAAATGCAGTGAATAATAATAAAATGCAGTGTAATTTTAACAAAATGCAGTAAAAATATATTATGTATAACTTAAAATGCAGTAAAAAATAAACAATATATATAAGATTGAGGTGTATAAATAAAATGCAGTAAACAAATCAAAAGAATTATGTGTAAAATACAAAAATGCAGTAAAAATGAATAATATCTACTAAACATATATACAAAATGCAATAAAAATAATAAAATGCAGTACAAAGTGATAATATGTAAAAAAAAATTGGGAAAAAAAAATTATGAAAAAAAAATTTTAATTAGTTTTTTTTTTAAATTAAAAAAAATTGAATTTTTTTTTCCAACGACCGGTGACGACGGCGGGTGGCAGCAGCTAGTGGTGGCTGGTGGTGGGTGGTGGAGGGGAGGGGTGGGTAAGAAGAAAGTAGGAGGTTGTAGTGCACACTATTAAAAAGGTGGAGGGGGTAAAAATGAAAATTTGAAAATTCTTCTCCTCCTTCTCCTCAAATAATACCTTCTCCTCTGAACCTCACCCACTTCACACCTGGGTTCTTTGAAGATGAAGAATACACTTTTCAAGAAAAAAGATATAATAGTCAACAAAAAAGTTTGGGCAAATTACCTAAAATAGAAACGAACTATTACTATTCCATTTAGGTAATAGGAATTGGGGATCCATCACGTACAATATCAAGCTAGAATTAAAACGAGAATTGAGATTACTTGCATCTGAAATAAGGTGTGAAGAAGCTCCCGTATCCAAGATCAAATTTCGTCAATTTGAAGACATTTTTGAAAAATGATAACGACAGTCGTTTCAATAAGAATTTAAAGCACGCATTAATGCTTATACACATACCATAATAAACTCTTTGACCCCCTTTATGCACGTTATTGACAGCCCTTAGGGCTGTCATTAACCATACCCTTTTTTAAAAATTAAAAAAAAAATTAAAATTTTTTTTATCATTTTTTTTTTAAATTTATTTTTTTCTCTCGCTGACGTCAGCAGCTACATTGAATGCCACGTAAGCGATATCGTCACATCAGCTGCCACATGGACGTAGATGTGACATGTCAGCGTTGAGTTAACGGAAGTTGGGTTAGAAGTTAACAGGTTGCTAGAATAGAAACTAAATTGAAACTACATTTCTAATATTAAAACTTTTGATAGTTCATTTCTAGAATGCAAAATACAATAATACTTCGTTTCTATTTTAGGTAATTTGCCCTTTTTAGTCAAGTAATTAGAAATTTGAATTAATGATAAAACAATTTAAGATGTTTGACTTTTTAAGATTGATTTTGAGGGTAACATAGACAATAACCATTGTTGAGTACAAATTTAAGGCAAATGTGGAAATGCTTTATATGTAACTAGCGTAACAACCAAAATGATTAACCTATCAACCAAAGGGCCTATAGCCTAATGGTATGTGAGAAACTTATCAACTTAATCGTTAGGGGTTCAAGTCTCGTGGGAGTCAATTTGTAAATATTCGTGGTTGTTCTATATATAATTCGTGGGATAGATAGTGTTATGGTTGTCTTTCTTAAAAAATAAAAATAAATAACCTTTAATCTACGATTAAAATTGAACAGCAACCGACTTCCATTGTTCCCGTAACATGTTTTACGTCAAAAGAAAGTCTATTATTACATACGGCAAAGGGAAAAAGAAAAGTGTTAATGGATTATGAAGCTAGAAAAAATCAATTTCTATTAAAGAAAGATAACGTGGATAATTTAATGATTCGGTTTGCATATCTCACATGCCAGTGAAGTGTTTAAAGGAATGCGTGCTTAATTAAAATATTTAAAGAAACATACAGCTTCAACTTCTCCGCTTAATCAAGAAATTAAATAGGTGTTATTTTTTCCTCATGGTACGCTGTATGTTTCATGCATTAAATTATATTATATTAAATAACGTATAATACACTTTTCTTATCACATTGAACAATAGACTAAGGAATTATTAATTTTTAATTGATGAGAAATTGAATTATTAATAGGATGAGTTGGCCCCACACAACAATAAAATTAATTATAAGTTGACACATAAGCTTTTTGATTATTTGGTTGTACGTACTTTTATATCTACTAAATACTCCTAAGACAGCTCCAACATGTACAAAACCCATTTACCCCAACATCAATTATCTCACAAACGACAAATCCAAAAATCATGAAAATTGCACCATAAAATTCAGCGTTTTCTCCTCTTCGATTAGCCGTCCCTCAATGCATACTTTTGACAACTTTTGTTGTTGTTTTTTCATTTTTTGATGGGTTTTACAAATTAGTAACACGTGTGTTAGTGATTGGTTGTACATTCGATTTGTGGTTAGGGTTAGGGTTTAAGGTTAGGGTTTAGGGCTTAGAATTTAGGGTTAAGGTTTAGCAGGGTTTAGGGTTAGGGTTTAGGGTTTAGTATGATTTAGGGTTTAGAGTTTTGTAAAGCGTTTAGGGTTTGGGGTTTATGAGTTAGGGTTTAGGGTTTAAGGTTGGGGGTTTTGGGTTTCGGGGCGAAACCCCAAACCTCCAACCCTAAACCATAAACCATAAACCCTAACCCCTAAACCTCAAACCCTATTCCGACCAATTTAATTCATACAAACCACCTTTAATCATCATTCAAACATCGATGAATCCATCTTCAATCACTGATTCAATTAACAAACCTCCAGATCCACCAGATTTTTCAAATTTGGAGGAACTTCATACTCCGTCTCAAAGGTTGTCTGAAGATAATACATCTGTGAAATTAAGTCCAGCTGAGATCCGAGCAAAGCTAAGGTCATCTAAACGTCATTCTGTTGATGTTGATAAGGATCAGGACATGGTTCTTCAGAGTATTCAATCAGATATATTGGTGAAAAGCTCGATGAGTTCCAAAAATAATAAGCGTAAACAGAAATTGAAGAAAGGTGCAACGGTGCAGGGATATGTTAATTCTGGACATACTTTGAAGAAAATAAAGCCGCCTACATCTATTCCTATGTCGAAGTTCAATCATGGTGTTTCTGAAGATCAAAAATCAGATGTGCCGTTGTCAGAATTTCATAGCTCAGGTATATCAAATTCTATTAGTCAATTGAAAGAGGATACTGTTGCTCATGCTGTTATGAATCCTGTGATTGCTGAATTATCTGGTTATACTATATCTTATGTGGAAAGGGTTAGTGATTGTTTTGAGTTTCAAGCTACTGGTAATAGGGATAAAAAGGTTGAGTCTAAGGGGGTTAAGAAGACACCTATTGTTTGTGCTAAAAATAAGAAAGTTGATAGTCCTGCTACACCAATTGATATGAACACTGTTCCATTGCCTTCTTATGCTGAGACTTTAAAAACAACTACTGATTCAGTTGTGAAATTACTGCAAAGGGGTGCAGTTGATTATAATTCTTTGGGTGACCATGGTAAGACTACTGTGAATGTTGGAATGGAGATAGGGGTTAGCCAGTCTAATTGCTTAAATAGAGAGCAGGTGTCTAATATAGGTCATGATGTTTGTGAAAATGATGTCGATACGATGATTGGTAATGAGGAAGTAATTAAGCCAGTTGAGGTTATTGTTATGGGACAGCAGGGACAAGTGAATTTAAATGCTAACAAGGAACAAGGGAAATTTATAAATGGGAATGGTAGTACTCGAAATGGTAATGATAATGTGAGTACACTTAGTTATGCTGGTAAATCAGGAGGACAAGAGGTTAAATCAAATGGTGTTGGAATAAGTGATAAACAGAATGTGTGGTCCAACTCCAAAGTCTCTTTTGCTGAACTGTTAAAGAAATCAAATGAAGATGATGATGTGAAGATGGAGTATATTCCACCTACAACATTACCAAATGGCCAAAGAAGAGTACAGTTTACAGCAGAAGAGGTAAGGAAAGGAGGAAGTCATTTTAAGTTACAGTTGTATGGCTACTTTATTGGGACTTCTATGGATTATCAGGTGGTTAATTTCAACTTAAGACGGATGTGGAGAGCTTATGACATACAAGAAATTACAAAAACTGCTGCTGGTTTCTATCTTTGTAAATTTAAGAGTGAGCAAGGCATGAAATCAGTTTTGGAGAGTGGGCCATGGCTTGTTGAGGGTGTGCCTTTGTTCCTCAATCAATGGGAACCTGGAGTGTGGTTAGAGAAGATTGAACCACAGAAAGTGCCTTTATGGATCTGTATTCATAATCTGCCATTAGAGGTATGGAATGGTAAAGGCATAGGGAAGCTAGCAAGCTATGTTGGTAGACCTGTGTTGATGGATAAGGCAACTATTGATAGGTGTAAAAGGAAGAGTGGCATGCTTGGTTATGCTAGAGTGCTTGTGGAAGTTATGGCTAATGATGATTTACCAAGTATTGTTGAGTTTGAATACCCTGCTATGGGTTCATTGCCTGAAAAGGTTGGTAAATTAGAGGTGTCATATCAATGGAAACCACCTATTTGCACTTATTGCAAAGTGTTTGGGCATGTTACAAAGCAGTGCAAAAAAAGACCAATGACTGATGAGGAGAAAGCTGCTATGGTATTGAAAGAGGCATTGAATGTGCAGAGTCATGTGGTAAATAGGGACCAGCAAGTTGATGATGGATTTCAGGTTGTGGGGAAAAGAAATAAGGTAATTGATAGGTTGAATTTCACATGGCAGCAGAGTTTAACTAATAATAATAGGGGAGGTCAAGTGAGGGGTAATCAATCAAATGGTGCACAAGGATATATTAGTCAAAATAAACAGCAATATCATAGTAAAGGTGTGTTGCCAACCAGGGGTAGTGTTTTTCAATAGAATTAGAGTCAATCAGCAGGGTAAGTTTAATCATGTGAAGGATGGGATTGAGCAACAAGAAAGGAAAGATGAATTGTTTGTGCAGACTGATGGTAACTTAAAGCAAGATAATATGATTAATCATATGATTAATGATGCATCAACTAGTGGGGTGAAAAGTAAAGCAATGGGGCAGCAGAGTGATCCAGTTTATAGAATTGTGAGAGATAATAGAGGTAAGCAGAAGATGGAGGATAAGGCTAAAACAGATAAAGATAATGAGAAGGTCACCAGTGCTGTTGAAGAACAAAAGATGGTATCAAAGGGTGTTTCTATTTCAAATCAGTTTGATGCATTGGTTAATGATGATGATGGGGAGGATGCAATGGATGATTATAACTCTGATGATGATTGGGATACTGAACTGTCAATGTATACATTCCAAAAGAGGGCTGTTCTTGCTTATTTGGAACTTAAAAAGTATCCTGATAAAGATGTGAGAAAGGAGTGGACTTCTGCTCAGATGGACTTTTGGGTGGAAAGCTGTCCTGGATATGGATTGGATCCTGATTTTGATGATGAAGATGTAGCTTCTGAGATCAATGGAACTGCATGCTTCATGAATATAGAGGACAATGAGAATGTTACCAATCTGCAGGGAATTGAAGGTAACAACACTTCTTTTAATTCTCAATGAATGTTAAAATCTTAGCTTGGAATGTTAGAGGTATTAATAATACCACTAACCAAAAGGAAGTGTTAACAGTCATGAATGAGGGTGGTTATAGTATTTGTTGTTTTTTAGAAACACATGTGTATAAGAGCAATGTGCTTAGAGTAGGAAACAGAATGTTTGGGAATTGGTCTTGGATTTCCAATAATTCAAGTGATGAGGGTGGTACTAGAATAATGTTGGGTTGGGACCCAAATTCTGTGAGTGTGATGCTTCTTAGTCAACATTCACAAGTTATGCATTGTTATGTAGAACCTATTAATAGCCAAAAGGGTTTCTACTGTTCTTTTGTTTATGGGTATCATAGAATGGTACAAAGAAGACAACTTTGGAAAAGCTTGAAATTGCATAAAAAAGTTGTTAAAGATGAATCATGGGTGTTACTCGGTGATTTCAATGCAACATTGGATCCAAATGAGCATTCTGCAGGTTCATCTTTTATCACTAAAAGTATGGAAGAATTTTTAGAATGTGCTTATGAAGTTGAACTTGATGATATTGCATGGTCTGGATTAAAATTCACATGGAATCAGAAACCTGGTTGTAGTGATGGCATTCTCAAAAAGTTGGATAGGATTATGGGTAATGTTGGGTTTGTGTCTGAATTTCCAAATGCAACTGCTCAATTTTTACCCTTCTTGAAATCTGATCATTGTCCAATGGTGTTAAGTATACCTGAGATTACTAAAGCTAAACCAAGGCCTTTTAAGTTTCCCAATTATATAACTTCTAAAAAAGAATTTATACCTTTGGTTGAAGCTGGTTGGAAGGAGGGTGTCAATGGTTATGCTATGTATGTGCTAGTTTCAAAGTTGAAGAAATTGAAAAAGCCTTTAAGGAAACTAAACTACAAGCAGGGTAATTTGTTTGAAAAGGTGAAACATCTGAGAACTGAGCTTGAAAGGATTCAAACTGAGATTGTTAATGATCCTACAAATAATGAGTTGAGATTTGAAGAGGCTGCACTTATTAAAGCATATGATAGTGCAGTTTTGGATGAAGAGGTGTTCCTTAAACAGAAAGCCAAAGTAGAATGGCTAAGGGAAGGGGATCAAAACTCTAAGTACTTTCATAGGGTTGTCAAGGGAAGGATTAATAGGAGTAGAATTGAAATGGTGGAAGATTTGCAGGGTCAAATTTATCATGGACAGCAAGTTGCTAGCCAATTTGTTAGTCATTTTCAGAATGTACTTGGTACCAATAGTAATGTTCTACCTATTGAGGATGCTTCACAATTGTTCACCAAGAAGATATCTCCTGAAGAAGCTGCTCATATGGTAAGATTTGTTACTGATGAGGAAATCAGAATTGCAATGTTTGACATAGATGATGATAAGGCACCAGGACCTGATGGATATTCAGCAAAATTCTTTAAATGTGCATGGAGTGTTGTGGGGACTGATGTGTGTAAAGCTGTTAGAGAGTATTTTCAGAATGGAAAATTGCTAAAAGAAGTGAACTCAACTATCATATCACTTGTGCCAAAAAATAGTTTCCCACAAAGAGTATCTGATTACAGGCCAATCTCTTGCTGTAATGTAGTATATAAGTGTATTAGTAAGATTATTACTAATAGACTTAAGGGTATACTTGATCAGGTTGTGAGTGAAAATCAAAGTGCATTCATTCCAGGGAGACAGATAAGTGATAATATCCTTTTAACACAAGAGCTAATGAGGAATTATAAGAGAATGAGAGGTGTTAAGAGGTGTGCTTTTAAGATAGATATCCAAAAGGCATATGATAGTGTTGAGTGGTGTTTTTTGAGGAATTGTCTTCTTAACTTTGGTTTTCATCCATGTATGATTGATTGGATAATGAATTGTGTTACTTCCACATCTTTTACAATCAGTCTAAATGGTGAGCATAAAGGTTTCTTTCAAGGTGCAAGGGGATTGAGACAAGGTGATCCTATGTCTCCATATTTGTTCACTTTGGTGATGGAAGTTCTGAATTTAATGATCAAGAGAAGGATATTGAATGATGATGAGTTTGAATACCATTGGGGATGTGATGAGATTGAATTAACACATTTATGTTTTGCAGATGATCTATTTTTGTTTTGTCATGCAGATAGACATTCTGCTTCAGTGTTGGGTGCAGCCTTGAACGAATTCAGTGGAGTTTCAGGGCTGGTAGTCAACATGGATAAGAGCACTAGCTATTTTGGTAATGTGGGAAAGAAGGTTCAAGAGGAGATCTTACAGGTAATGCCTATTAAAATTGGTACTTTGCCTGTTAGATACCTTGGGGTTCCCTTGATTACTATTGGATTGCATTCAAAGGATTGTATCAGTTTGATTGACAAGGTTAAAAAGAAACTGTTTGATTGGAAAAATAAAGCTTTATCTTTTGCTGGTAGATTGCAACTCATAAATTCTGTTTTGAGTTCAATACAAGTCTTTTGGTCATCAATGTTTATATTGCCAAAGAAGGTGTCTAGGGATATTGAGAGGTTATTGAGGGGTTTTTTGTGGTGTCAAGGTGAATATAAGAGGGGTAAGGCAAAGGTCAATTGGAATGATGTTTGTAAGCTGAAACAGAAGGGTGGTTTAGGTATTAAAGCACTTTATACATGGAACATTGCCCTTGTGTCAAAGCATATATGGAATCTTGTGACCAACAAGAATTCTATTTGGGTAAAGTGGATTAAAGTAATGAAGTTAAAGCAAAGAAATTTTTGGGATTATTCTGCACCAAAAGATGCTAGTTGGTCTTGGAGGAAGATTTTAAAATATAGGCAGATTTTTACAGATTTTATGGTTAAAAGGCTGGGGGATGGGTCACAAACTTCAGCTTGGTATGATAATTGGCATCCAAGTGGGCCATTGGGTAAGTATATTGATTATAGGGAGCTGTATGAGGCTGGTTTTGATAAGCTTGAAAAGGTTTCGGATATTGTTATAAATGGGGAGTGGAATATACCTGATGAGTGGAGAGTTAAGTTTAGTGTCATATTTGATGTACCCCCTCCTGTATTGATTCAAGGTAGGAATGACAGATATATGTGGAGGAATAGCATGGGTAAATCTGTGGATTTTTCTGTCAAAAATGTTTGGTTGGATTTAATTGAGAATCATGAAGATGTGAGATGGGCTAAAGTAGTTTGGTTTAGCCAAAGTATTCCTAGGCATGCATTTGTAACTTGGGTGGCATTGAATTTGAAGCTAAGAACGCAGGATAAATATATGAGAGTGGAGGGGAACAATTGTCTTTTATGTCCTTTTTGTAAGTTGCAAAAAGATAGCCACAATCATTTGTTTTTTGACTGTGAGTTTTCCAAGGAAATTTGGTGCAATTTAAAGGAGATGGCAAGGCTTGAGTATGCTCCTGATGTTTGGGATGAATTGGTTAATTATGTTATAAATAGACCTATTAATAAGTCTATTTGGAGTATAATACAAAGATTGGTGCGGAATGCTTGTGTGTATTTTGTTTGGCAAGAGAGAAATTTAAGACTGTTTCAAAATAAGTGCAGACCTCCTGGAAAGTTGATTGATATAATTAAAAACTTGATTAGAGCAAAACTAATGGGTTTGAAGATCAGGAGGTCTAAACAGTCTATGGCTGCAGCAGATTTATGGGAGTTTCAGCTTGGAAAACAGGGGCATAATGGAGACAGTCATAACAGTAAGTTATAATGATACTGTTATATTTTAAAAGGGTGGAATTGGGTTGGGTTGGTGTTGTAAGGGGGAGAAGGGTAGTGGGGTTGCCTTGTAGTTCTATTACTTATTTTCTGTTGAGTTCAATTTGTGTGAGGTTTTATTATTTTAGAGTTTTATTTGTTCAGTTGTGTCCACTTCAATGGTTCTATTTTGGTTGGGCAACTTCCAATAGGTTAAGGGTGATTTATATGTTCTCATTAATGCTGGAGGTTAGCATTGTAGATATAACCTTGGGTGTTATAAGGTGGTTTGAATGTTTTTATTCTGAATTTTATTTTACCTTTTTTCAATTCCTTGAACCTGATTTATTAGGACTTCATTGGATTGCTAGTGAGATAAATCATACATTGTTGAAACTGCTTGTGATAAAGAGTAGAAGAAGTTCTTTTGTGCTGAAATGCAGGCAAGGGTTTAAGATGCATGGTATGGATTTGATCTGCTGGCCTACTTATAATGAGTGTTGTGAGATCTTGTGTCTTTTTCTGTTCTCTTGGGTGGATGGGTTTTTGGTCGTTATAAGGTGGAGATGGGTAGGTCTGTATTTTTTATCTTTTGGAGCATGGTTTTTCTCTAAATGTGTCTATCTTTCCTTTAAAACCAGTCGGTTTGTAATTATTCACAAGCTCACTTGGATTTTTTGTGTCAAAGTTAATGCTCAAAGATATGTAGGATTGGAGACATTGGGTTATGTGCAGGGGTATGGCACTATCATCTTATTTAAAGGAGTAATAAGGTTGGAAAATTTTCACTTTTTCTCATTGAAGACTTTTGTTGCTGTGCTTAGCTTTTCTTTTGATAGTGAGATAGTCAATTGCAAGTTGAAATTTCCTGTAAACATGAACAGCAGAAGTGCATGTTATATTAAGAAGGGTAAATAGGGATTTATGATGCTTGGAATTGGGCTAGGCTGCTTGTCTGTTGTTGGCTATAATGTTTGGTCAACACAAAATTGGATTATCTTAATCACAGGTAACTGTGGTATCCAATTTCCTTTGTTTGATGTCAGTCCAAATGAGTCAAATGTGGTATATTAGCTTGAATTGTTATTTGATGCTAGCTGGATATTATGTTGCTGCTATAGTCAAAATATGGAGAAAGAGTTGCTGGATTACTTTGGTATTTGGAGATTGATATTAGATGCTGGCTATATACTGATGATGCTGGAATTGAGGAGCAGCTGCTGGTGGAAACAGCAATGGTTTAATTATGGAGTAAATGCAGTATGTTTGACTTTCTCAGGTCAACTTACCGGTAATGAAATTGGAAAAAGGTTACTAATTATGTATGGTATGATATTGATCAAATGGTGGTCTTTTTTCCAAAATTTGCAACTACGGTGTCTATATGAGATGAAATGGTTATTTGGGTCAGAAGCTATAAGTTTGACTTTTTCTATGATTGGTCTGATGAATATGATCATAGTATTCTGCCGTAAGTTTGATTGTGGATCGATGATAGTGCTGGCAAACGTGTTAGGATATGGTGCTATAATGGTAATTTTGACTTTCCTGTGTCAAGTTACAAATAGAAAAAATGGGATTTTAGTTATGCAAGGGAATGGAATGTATGTTGATATAATATGTTATGGTGGGAATGTGGGTCATATAATTGTTTTTGGTTGGTTGAATATGATGCTGGTCACTCAATTTGATCGAATATGCATAATGGATAATCTGATGGGTTGTGATTCTGAGCCACTGTGTTGCATTTTTAATGCTGTTAATGGATTTTATGGTATAATCGCTACTAGTTGCATGATTAGTACTACTTGCTCTATGGTTAATTCTGCTAATGGGCTTGCTGAAGTTACTGATATTAGCTATACGATTAGCTGTTTGGATCAGAGTTGGGATTCTAGTTTGTTGGTTGGGCTGCAGCTGCCATTAGCTGGGATATATAGGCTGGAAAGGATATTAAAATGGTCTAATGTGATTAAAGGTTTACCGGAATGGAATAGGTTGAAGAATATGCCAGGATGGGTTGTTTCTATTGGGCTTAAAGGGCATTTGGATCATTATTGTATTGGGCAATGGAAAGGGCTAATAGAGATGAAGAATGGAAGCATAAGTTATACACATCGATTTTATGATATCATTTTTGATAAGATTTATTGTTTGATTACTTGTAATTATTTTACTTTGGGCTTAATAGACGTTATAGGTTTTTTTGTATTTGTGTGGGATGTGCATTAAAATCATCCCTTGGGAATGCCCAAAGTAGTCGTTGTAAACAATTTATTTTATTAATATAGTTTTTTGCCGGGGTACCGTCCCCTTTACCCAAAAAAAAAAAAAAAAAAAAAAAAAAAACCTCAAACCCTAAACCCTAAACGCAACACTTTAACACATGTGTTAGTAAATGTGAAACCCACCAAAAAAGATGGAAAAAAATTCGTCGAAAGTATGCCTTGATGGACGGCAAATCGAAGAGGAGAAAACGCTGAATTTAATGGTGCAATTTTCATAATTTTTCATTTTGTCGTTTGTGAGATAATTGATGTTGGAGGTAAATGGGTTTTGTACATGTGGAGCATTCTCTTTGTACACATGACACAATATCATTGGTTCCCTCATTCTCACACAAATTTCTATTATCATTTGAACCCCACCCAATTAATATAACTATAACTATTAAATGTACTTGTTCCAAAATTAAACTTATAATGTGGAAAAAGTTTAGCTAAAGGTCACTACTTGCTATTCCTGTTGAATATGAAAGGGTTAATTGTTTCATTATGTATTTAACTTTATCTCTTTTACTATTGTATGCAATCACCTTTTAAATGTTCTATTGTATGCATTGAATTCTTTAAAATGTCTTTAGTGTGTATTTAATTTACTATTATATGTATAAAATTTATAAAAAAATATACTTATTTATGTAGCCAAAATGGCTAAAAAACGGTCAAAATGCATACAATAGAATTTTTTTAGAACTTCAATGCATACAATAATAAAAGAGGTAAAGTTAAATACATAATGAAATAATTAACCCAATATGAAATACGTGTCATGTTATAAATATTAGGCTAAGTGTTAATGGATTATGAAGCTAGAAAAAATCAATTTCTATTAAAGAAAGATAACGTGGATAATTTAATGATTCGGTTTGCATATCTCACATGCCAGTGAAGTGTTTAAAGGAATGCGTGCTTAATTAAAATATTTAAAGAAACATACAGCTTCAACTCCTCCGCTTAATCAAGAAATTAAATAGGTGTTATTTTTTCCTCATGGTACGATGTATGTTTCATGCATTAAATTATATTATATTAAATAACGTATAATACACTTTTCTTATCACATTGAACAATAGACTAAGGAATTATTAATTTTTAATTGATGAGAAATTGAATTATTAATAGGATGAGTTGGCCCCACACAACAATAAAATTAATTATAAGTTGACACATAAGCTTTTTGATTATTTTGTTGTACGTACTTTTATATCTACTAAATACTCCTAAGACAGCTCCAACGCTGCGTCGGCTCGGGCATCGGTTGCAACCGACGGAATCGACGCCATTGACACGAGACTGTAGGTTGCGGTCGTCAGATAGGTGCGTCAGTTTGGCGACGGGAGGAGACGTGAGGGAGTAGGCCCAATTGTATTTTTTTTTTTTGTGTTCCAACATTTGACTGTTATTACAACAAAAAATTACGGTCATATAAGTATATAACCTTTTGAATCAAAAAAATAATTTTTAACCCATTTCTCTTAACCCGAACACTCTATAAATACACATATACATTAACTCAAATAGACACACAACTTTCATCTTCTATCAAGAAATTTCATACAATTTCTACATTTTACTACAAAATTAAAATGTCGTCCGATTCCGATAAGGAAGAATTTAATGCCGTCACACAAATTTTTGATCCGATCGCTAAATTCAATAAGTTTGACGCGGAAGACACGGATTTGGACGATGATGCCGAATTTACATTTCCGTATACCTCGAGCACCAAGACGATATTTACCTAGAGACCGACAAGGTGCCAAGAAACGTTTATATCAAGACTACTTTGCCGAGCACCCGACATTCTCTCCAGATTACTTTCGATGACGTTTCCGGATGAGTCGACCATTATTTATCCGTATGTGTCAAGGTATATTTTCGTACTCTCATCTTTCATTACCAGATTACTTTGCTTATTTTCACTAAAGTCACGACGCAATCGGAAGACTTGGTTTTAATGTTTTCCAAAATGTCACATCCTCCTTACGCCAATTGGCATACTGTTGTGCCGCCAACGCATTTGATGTATATTTACATATGGGTCAACAAACAGTATACGATTGTTTGGACAACTTATGTAAATATATTTTTCATCTATTTTCAACCGAGTACTTAAGAAGACCAACACTCCAAGATGTGTAACGTTTACATCAACATCATGCGGAGTTACATGGTTTTCCAGGTATGCTCGGAAGTATCGATTGTATGCACTGGCCTTGGAGAAATTGCCCAATGACATGGCAAGGTCAATACACCAGCTGTGATCATGGCCATCCAACAATCATGCTCGAATCGATTGCCTCTTACGATTTGTGAATTTGTCACACTTACTTTGGCCCTTCGGGATCGAGCAACGACCTCAACGTCCTTAATGAATCCAATTTTTTCAAAGAATTACTACAAGATAGAGCTCCTGAAGTTGTGACGCGCTTCCCGTCGGCTCATGTCGTTCCGAGGGTGTCGAGTCGCATGTCGGTTGGAAGCTTTAAAATTTGTATTAGCTGGGGTCTAAGCTGTGGCTTATGATTAATGAACCTAAGGGTTACCAAGTAGTAAGTTGTGTTGGGTCAGAATTGCTTAAGCCATTACTACTGCTAGTTAATTTGTTTCTACTGCCAGTTCAATGTTTCTACTGCTAGTCAAGTTAGTACTGGAGCTACAAAGATTAATACTGCTCTTGGAGTTTCTAGTGCACCATATTTCAACGGTACTACTTAGCTAAACACATAACATTAACTTTCTTACCTTATCAAGTTAGTGTACTTTATCATAACGAAATTTCTTGGCCATTCTCTTTACTTCTTCCACAATGTTAAGGATCCTTAACAACTTTCACATATCCATCTACTTACATAGTAAGTAATGAAAACAACTTCCACTTATCCATCTACTTACATAGTAAGTAATGGAAACAACATATCTTTATGGTAAATTAATTAGCAATTTAATTTAACAACAATACTTTACCCTTTCTCGCAACATCTACATTTAACACATAATTCCATATAACTTCACACATCACAACTCTACTAATACTTACCATTTAGCATGAATTCATATAACATGCCAAAACAATAACATAACTATTCAACGATAAACCTTAATACAAACATAAACAATACTTCCACCTGGTTATATGAACTTCTTGCTTGGAAGCAATCCGGAACATATAAGTGTTACCCATTAACCCCCTTATTACTCACCTTAGCCTTTTAGGCAATTATGCGATCTTACACTTGAACATGGATGCCAAAACTCTTGATTACCTATTATATAACATATTATATAACAACATATTTAGCATCAACGATGATCAATTCAACCAATAATCATGATTAACTCTTTACTTTCATAAGTTGATCTTTAAATCAACTAACATAACTTTACCTTACTTTACATAATCATAACAATTATCATGTTTAATTACTCAATTCATTACTTTAATACTTGTCACACAATAAACTTCTTTAACTAATAATCAGATTTAGGATCAGAGGAGAATGCACATTAAAGAGGGCAAGGAGGGCAACGGACCATTATGCAATTTATTCAAAACAAGCAATCAATTCTTCACTTCTTTACTCACTCTCTTTCTTTATATTACAAAACACACAAACACACTCTCATATCTCTTCTCTATTTCTTCACCAAACACACAAAAACACTTACACACCACCTCCAGCCACCACCGGCGGCCACCACCGTCCACTATAGTCGTCACCACCGTTCCACCGCCACCATCGCAGCTCCACCGGGTTTTAAAACCATCACCATAGGGGACAACCACCACCTCCACGACGGTCATAATTTTGAAACAAACACCTATAAAATTGATGGATCTGACTGAAATCGAGTCTTAAGTCATCGGTGTTAGATTTAAACTCGCAGGAATCGTTGGATCTTTCCGGATCTGATCGAAATTGAATTATAAGTCGCTGGAACTCGTCGGAATTGTGGAAACTCACCGGAATTTGATCTACATGGTTTTCAAGGGTTTTGTTTTCATTTTATTGATGTTAATAATGTACAATGCGATTGTAGAGATATCGAGTTTATGATAGATACTTAATTTGATAGGTACTTATTTCTGTTTATTTCCGTCAATGATCATGAGATGAAATTGAATAAATGATTTTGTTTTTGTGCATTTTAGTTGATTTACCGTTGAATTAATATTATTATTTTAATTCTTGTTTTTGTGGTTGATAATGTTGGTAGTAGATTATACAGTAAATTATGTTTGATCGGAGTAATTGATTTGGTGATGATTACTGTGGTGATGATATGAAGATTATGTTGTTATTATTTATATTCTAGTTTTAGATCTGACTGCATCATACATTTTTACTGCATCCTACGTTTTTCTACTACATCGTACATTTTCTACTATATCGTATATTTTCTACTGCATCTTACTTTTTTAGTTATGAAAAAAACTACTATGGAGTAGTACTTATTTCCCGCATCTTACATTTTTTTTACTGCATCATACTTTTTAGATCTATAAAAAACTATGATACTTTTTACTGCATCTTTTGTATATTTTTACTGCATCTTATGTATATTTTAATATTTTGATGTTTTTTGTACTTTAATTTTATTCTTGAATTTAGAAAATTAGTATTACTTTGTTTACAGCATCTTGTATATTTGTTACTGCATCTTTTATATATTTGTTACTGCATCTTGTATTTTTTTGTTAATACGTCTTTTTGTATATTTGTTACTGCATCTTGTATATTTTGTTACTGCATCTTACGTTCGTTAGCATTTTGACTACATCTTGCATATTAACAAATTTTTGTTACTGCATCTTGTATATTTTTTACAGCATCATACGTTCGTTAGCATTTTGACTGAATCGTTGCATATTAACAAGTTTTTGTTACTGCATCTTGTATATTTTTTAGTATATCTTACGTTCGTTATCATTTTGATTGAATCTTGCATATTAACAAGTTTTTGTTACTGCATCTTATATATTTTTTACTGCATCTTTATCACTACATCTTACGTTTTTTAATTTTTTTAACTAAACTTGCTTATTAAATAATTTTATGATTAAACAATTTTTTTGATAATTTTTAGGAATTTTTTTCGTGAAATTTTAAAACTGGATCCATTATTTTGTCAAAATTGCAAAAAAGTCCCTCCTCCTTTTCACAAATTTGTCAAAATTGCAAAAAGGTCCCTCCTTCCTTTTCCCTGTGCTTCTCTGATCTCTACCCAATAATTATGGTGAATTAAGTATAATAACACCATCTCATCTTCTTAATACTCTAATCATCATTCATGATCATGATTTATTTTCAAAACTTAATCACTTTACATCATCATCTTTAATTCACACTTTTATTAACTAAACAACTTCATTCTTTCATGATCATGTTTAACTTAAACATCAATTCAATGAAATTACTATTTTAAATACTTCTCATAACACCATAACAACTCCCCTAACTAGTAATTAGAGTAAAATTATAATAATTAACAAGAATTAACCAAAACCCACTTTTAATCATCATTCTTACATCTCACTTATCATGTTTTAGATTAAATTGATGTTAATCATCACGATTACAACACTTCTACATCATAATTACATCATAACATTTCTTAATTTCATGTTAGAACTCATCATTCTCAAATAGCCCCTTCCCTTTGAATCCTCCACCATATTAAATAGCATATAATACACTTTTCTTATCACATCGAACAATAGACTAAAGAATTATTAATTTTTAATTTACAAGAAACTGAATTATTAATACTTAATACTATGAGTTGGTCCCACACAAATTGGCCCCATGCAACAATAAAATTAATAAAAAGTTGACACATAAACTTTTTGATTATTTGGTTGTACTTTTATATCAACTACATACTCCTAAGACAGCTCCCAATGCTGCGTCGGCTTGAGCGTCGGTTGCAACCGACGGAATCGACGCCATTGGTATGGGATCGTCGGTTGCGGTCAACGGTTAGAAGCGTCAGTTTGGCGACGGGAGGAGACGCGAGGGAGTAAGCCCAATTGCATTTTTTCCAACATTTGACCGTTATTAAAAAAAGATTACGGTCATATAACCTTTTGTATTAAAAAAATTCATTTTTAACCCATTTCTCCTAACCCAAACACACTATAAATACATATACACATTAACTCGAATAAACACACAACTTTCATCTTCTATAAAAAAATTTCATACATTTTCTACATTTTACTACAAAATTAAAAATGTCGCCTGATTCCGTTAAGGAAGAATTTAGTGCCGTCACATAAATTTTCGATCCGATCACTAGGCTCAATAAGCTTGAAGCGGAAGACACGGATTCGAACGATGATGCCGAATTTACATTCGGTATACCTCGAGCAGCAAGACAATATTTACCTAGAGATTGAGAAGGTGCCAAGAAACGTACATATCAAGACTAATTTGCTGGTGGAGTAGGTTGTTTTGATTGTGCTCCCTCATCATCATCAGCTTGTGTTCGAGCTGGTGGATCATTGGAAACAGAAAGGTCAACCTGTATCTCTCCATGTATCTGTGGAGAAACATTGTCAGTTGGTGCAGTGCTAGATGGGAGTTGGCCCGGGTCTGTAGCCAGTGGTATGACATCAACGATGGGTGTGTTATCACCCGTTGATGCCACAAGCCCTTTTAATGAAGTGTCATCCTTTTGTGAGGATGACAAGTGGCTAAGGGGTTGACTCAATGGAGGGGTGTGGGATGCACCCGAATCACTACTGACAATGGGTTGAGCCATTGTAGCTGTCTGTAGGTTGCCCTTTGTAGCTGTCAGGAATTTTTCAACAACAAATCTCTGCTCTTTTCCTATACCAGCCTTTTCCATCTTGTTCATCAACGACTGATATCTGGTATAAGTAGAAGATTGTGACTCATTTGGTTCCATTGCAAACAATTCATACTGGCGAGTGAGATTTATTTCCCTGCAGAGAATAATATCAAGAGTTCCAATATATATATTCCTAAGGGTATCACACATATCTTTTGCAGTTTTACAAAGCCTGACTGATTCAAACACTTCATCAGGAAGTGCCATGCCTATGTAGATTTTAGCTTGTTTATCTAACCTAACCAATCATCTATCTTCATCCGTCCACTGTTCCTCTCTCTTAGGCATAACCATTTCTGCTATGGCAGGAGTAGTAGCAGTAGCTATAACAGCAGGAATAATTGTGGTTGGAATGTGAGGACTATTGGTTATAGTATTGCAGAGACGATCATCGACAAGATCAAGAAACATCATCATCCGGGACATCCAGGTTTCAATCCTAGAGGGATCAAACGCTGGAGGTTTGGTAGTAGAACCATTTCCCTTCTGATACTCAGAGTCAACACATCTGTACTTTACTAATTCCATTGCAGATCTGGTTAATTGACTTAAACCAACTCTGCTCTGATACCAATTGATAGTCCCAAAATCACTATGAGTTAGTGATATGGAATTACAATAAGTAAAGTTTAATTGTAGAAAGGGGGGGGGGGGGGGGGGGTTGAATACAATTAAAAACTATTTCTTAATTTACTTAAGTTATTCAAGCAGTTTTTATTTATTCTATCATAAACAGAGTATGTGAACATATAGATATGACAATGTCAAAGTAAACATGCAATAGTAGCTTAACTTGTGAATTTTATTAAGAACAAAACTCACTGAGTGTAGATTACGGAATAGACTAGCCAAAGCTAATCTAAATCAAACACTCAAGCTAGCTATTACAATTGAGCTGAATAGTACTGGACAAACACGCTAACTATTCACTCGCTGAATTACTGATACGTACAATCTTCTCTTGGACACACAAGTGAAAAGTACGTCCAGACAACTAGCCTCAAAAGTACAATATGCTGGACTATATATACTACAAGAATCCCGTAAATATCTCGTATAAAATAGGATCTGGAATGACACGTGTCGCTGCTTGATTGGCTTGATCTCTGATGAACCGACATTCTGCGGGTCCCAATTTTGTTACCGCAAATGTCTCGCTTCCTTAAAACCAATCACTTGCTGCCACGTAATCTTTTAGACATTCTTCAAGTACGAGAGACTTTTGCTGATGTATATAAGTACAGTACTTTTGTACTTGTAGTTTGAGAGGCTTTATTGAATAGTCACTGAAGATGCAGAAACTCTTCTCACTCACTGCGAGCTAACATGCTTTCGTAGAATGACTTGAAATATTGTTCTTCAGTGACTAGCTGTTATTCAGGCAGTGACTTTTGCCTTGTTCATTATGAAGATATAAAACTCTCGCTGCTTGTATCAGCGACACAAAAAGTTGAGTTTAAATCTTCCTTAGTATGTTGAATCCAGGAGTGGAATGAGTAGCGATCATCAACTGTTAACTTCAGCAACAGCAACTTTGACATGAATCATTTCTTCATCGAGTTGTATATTATTGAGTTGGTCAGCGACCAGTGACTCAACATATACGGCAAACCCGAAAAATACCCCAACGATCGTGGCAAGAAAGGGTTGCAACATAAATGCGTATGGACAAGGAATTACGGGACCGTGACACTATACGGCAAACCCGAAAAATACCCCAACGATCGTGGCAAGAAAGGGTTGCAACATAAATGCGTATGGACAAGGAATTACGGGACCGTGACGTGCATCATCAACTTCGCGAAGCTCTTATCCAACACATTGCGACCCTCCCAATAAATTTCCTTCACCGTTAGCTAGTTGTATTTTTTTACAATAAATGTAATTCTTTTTAGGAATTGTAATATTTTGTTTTTATATAATGTAATATTTTTAATTTTAATGAAAATGTTTTATTGAATTTTATGTTTTAAACAAATAAAGTAAATTATGTGTGGAGTCCTATTAAACGTGAAGTGATGTTATTACCTATAATATCAATCTTTGAAGTCTTATGAATAGTAAAAAAAGAAGTTTCTATTTTGTCTCCACTTAAATGACATTTCAAATATAATAAAAGATAATGCTATTACAAATCTAATAATTTTTTTATCCAATAACAATCTTCCCCTCATGCCTTAAGTTTATATTGCATTCTTTTAATTTTCACTTTCAAAATAGTTTGTTAGGTTTAGTTTCAATTCCCTATTTAAAATAATTCATAAGATTTAATTTATTTATTAAAATTGTGTAACGATTTTTGATGGATACCAGTCTCTCTTAATATTGATAACTTGGTAAGGCAACTTTTTTAATTTATGTTAAAATTAAAACAAATCAAATTATTATTTTCCTATGATTATTTTTTAGTTATGTACTTTTTCAATGACATGACAATACTTATTTTATAAATTAAACTATATTATCAAACTAACTATTGTGATTGAAAATCATACAAATCTAAATAGTTTTACTTCTTTAAATTTATTTTATAAGTATATGTGATTTTTAATTATGCTTTATCTATGTCTATAAAAACTATGTATGAAAAATTTGAAGCTTTATTAAAATATTAATTATTAAATACATATATAATCGTTTTATTTAATTAAAACTGAAATATTTTAAGAAAAAATTGTTTGTGGACATTCGTTAAGATGACGAAAGTTGTAACAGAAATCATTTCTAATACATCTTACAACTTTTGTTGAAAAAGATTTTAATTATTAATATTAAGTTAACGTTCAGTAGTTGTAATTAAAAGAGATGGATCGGACTTATAAAAAAAGTTAATACATAAACAAAGTGCAAGATACTATTCGGTCGAATAAATAATATTTTTTCGATGCAAAGCATGGGCATAATATACTTTGTTGATCTCAATCTAATGGTCCTTACTCTCTCAAAATTTTTCTTATAATATATTAGATATATTGAACAATAGACTACGAAATTATTAATTTTTGATAATTATGAGTCTTATGCGGTTGCACATGCTGCACATCTCAATCACCGGGCCTTCATCTCACTCACCGGGCCTTTATGGTAGACTGCATGTTTCATGCATCCAATTAAATTGAATAGCATATAACAGTGGCGGATCTAGGATTTTCAATCATGGGGGGCAAAAAGTTATAATATTTTCTACACAAAACTACAAGCTACTAGACTAAATTATGCATTAAATAACACATAAGTATGCAGGAAGAAATATCCATAAACAGACTAAAAGGCACTTAAAGCATGCTAAAACTTCATGTATTGCATGTTAAAACACAAAACAGTAACTAAAATAGTACCTAAACTGCAGCTACTAACGGCAAACTCAAACAGCTTCAATCTGCATCAAAGACAGCTTCAAACAGCAGCTTATATAGCAACTTATACAACGTCAATCATCAGCAAAACACAGCTTCAATCAGTAGCTAAAACAGCAGCAAAGACAGCAGCTAAAACTCCTTCAAACAGCAGCTAAAACATGATATATAAAACGTATAATAGCTGTAAAAACAACACATAAACAGTAGCTAAAATATCACAAAAAACGGAATGAATTAAGAGCACCGTAAACTGCTTTAGATTAGACAAAACAAACACCAAAAGTTTCTATAAACAGTAGTTAAATAGCAATAATACTAATAATATCGGTCCAATATAGCATGAATCTAGACAAACTACACTAGAAACTGCACCAAAAAATAGTGAACAAAGAAGCTAGAAACCCACCAATTACATCCACTACAATTGCCCTCTACGGGTTCTCATTTTTTGAAAGCGATACATTACATCTTCATTTGTAGCACTTGCAAGTGCTTCCTTTTCCACCGCACAAATGACACAAGCATTCAAAAATTCATCACCAATTCGATTACGCAAATCCGACTTTATAATCTTCATCGCCGAAAAACATCTCTCAACGGTTGCGGTTGCTACGGGCAAAACCAATGCAAGCTTTAATAACCGATAGAACAAATCATAAGAAAGATGTTTCCTTGTTTCCACCATCAAACTAGAAAGGTCGGCAATACCTTTCAAATTAGCAAACCTTTCATCATGTTGCACATTATCAATATACATTTCAAGTTGCTTTTCAAGTTCCATCCTTTCCGTACGATCAAAATCATTTGGATATAACTCACTTAACCTCATTAACTTTGATATGTCAAAGTTAGCAAATGAATCACGTGGATGTAAAGCCACCATATTTTGAAGTAATTCGGTGCTTACCTCGCCAAAACGATCATTAAACTCTACATTTATCATATCCACCACGGTGTTGAAACATTCAAACTCATAATAATGGCGATTGGTGATGTTATCCCTTTGTCTTCTTGAATTAACACATTTGCCTTTCATTTCCAACACTTTAATACCATGTGTATCACAAAAAGAAGTGATTTTCACCAAAAGTGGATCAAACCCATTTTGCCTAAACTTTTGAAGTTTTTCTTTGGTTGTTGTCACCAATGAAACCGCTTCCAAGATGTCTTGATCCTTTCTTTGAAGAGCTCGTGACAAAATATCCGTAAGTCCTAAAATATGTAACATCAAATGTAAATGAAACACACAATCGAATGATGTTAGATACTTTTTAAGACCAATTGCTTGATTTTGGCTTGAACCATTAGTGCCTTCCTTTTTGACATATTCAAGAACCACAATAATAGTTGGAAACAAATCAACTAAACGCAAAAGTGTTTTGTAATGAGAATTCCATCGTGTATCTCCCGGTCGAATAAACGAAAGTTCTTGGTTTAAACCACTACCGGTTTCAATTAGACCACTACGAATTCGTTTTGCTACCCTCTCCTTCTCCTTTTCCCGAAGAATATCTTTCCGCTTACAAGAAGCACCAACCACATTCATCAAGTTGCATAACTTGTCAAAAAATTTCACAACTCCTAAATGTTTTCTTGCGACCGCCACAACCACTAATTGAAGTTGATGGGCAAAACAATGAACATAATACGCCGAACTATTTTCTTCCAAGATTTTTGCTTTTAAACCATTAAATTCACCACGCATATTACTTGCTCCATCATAACCTTGACCTCTTAGTTGCTTCAAACTCAATTTATGATCCGCAAAGAAAGAATCAATCGAAGATTTAAGAGATAGAGAGGTTGTATCCATTACATGAAGAAGTCCTACAAATCTCTCTTTAACGAGTCCATGTGAATCAACATAGCGCAAAACTATAGCCATTTGTTCCTTTTTAGATACATCACTTGACTCATCAACTAGTAAAGCAAACACATCATCACCAATTTCCTTAAAAATTGACTTGAGTATTACCTTTTCAAAGCAAGTAGCAATATCTTTTTGAATACATGGAGCCAACAATTGATTATTTCCGGGAGCTTTTGATAAATTACGAAGTTCCTCATTTTGACTTATAATCAAATCCATTAATTCTAAAAAGTTACCTTTGAAAAGAGATGTTTCCGATTCATCATGACCACGAAATGCTAAGGCACTTTTCAAGCAAAATCTACACCCTTCAATTGTAGCAATCAATCGCATCCGATTCTCTTTCTTCTTTTTATCATCTTGCTTGTTAAAAGCAACCCCAATTGATTGATTTTGTTTCATTAGATCTTCACAACTTTTAAGTGCACGATTGTGAAAACTATTGACACCACCAACATGCTTACCAAATCTCTCCGTTTTGTTCCAACTTTTAAAACCTTTCGTCACAAATGCCCCATTCCCACCTTGGTGCCCAATATAATCTCTACACAAATAACAACACAAGCAAAAAGCTTTCTCCACTTTTATACTATACTCCAACCAATTACCATACTTATCAAACCAAGTCGGGTTAAAGCGTCTACCTTTATTCCCTACCTTTTTTGATGGGAAGTCATGACCACGAGGTTGACAAGGACCTTTAAGCCAATATGCTCGCCTTATTTCATCTCTTTGATTAGGATGATAATCTAAAATCCGTATCCTCTCGGCGGGATCCGAAGGTAGATGATCCAAATCAACTAGTTTAGGTGTTGATGATGTAGGGATCGAACGTGGAATATTAGTGGTCACGGTTATTGTTGGAGTTTCATTATCAATACCATCACTTGAAGATGGTTCTTTTCTTTTTCGTTGAAAGAAGTTCCGGATATCTAAATCAAATTAAACAAGCATTAATAATTTGTTGATAAATCATACATATATAAGAAACATATCAAAAAGAATGATTCACAAAGCAAGTAAGCAATTATGTAAAACACATATCTATACATAAGTAATAAAAAAGTCAGGACCACTTCAAGAAAAAGGACAAAAAAAGAAGCATAAATTATAAATAAATGAACAACAAAAGACAACTTAATATGTATAATATTACAACTTTTCATATAAATAACTCCTACTTCCGAATAAGGTTAATTTCATCATATATTTTGGTTTAAAAAAGCTCAGAACTTGAAATTACACAATTACTCAATTAGGGTTTACTAGTTACAAGCAAAATATCAATTTATAAATTATAACTCAAGTTAGCTACTTACCTTGTGTCTGTGAAGGTGCAACCATTGAAATTGTATGGTAAAAATTAGGACATTTTTTGCATAAGAAGAAGATGAAGATTGAGTAGATAAATTGAATTTTTTTATGCTTTAGAAGAAACCATGGGTGGTACGATGGGTGAACTGATCAAAAAAGAAAAAAACGATGGGGATTAGTGGATTACGGATTACCAATTTAAGAGGCACGTGATTTTTTTTAATAAAAAATGGTGGACTTAATATATTTCAGTTGGGCTTTAGGGTCCTATGGGGGTCCAATGGATCATAACCTAGGGGGGCCTTGTAGATAAAAAAAAAATTTTTACACTTGTTGGGCCTTTTTGAGTGGGTTCATGACCACCCCCCCCTTAAAGCATTGCATCCGCCCCTGCCTATAATATACTTTTCTTATCACATTGAATTGAACTATTTGACTAGGAAATTATTAATTTTTTGGTTGATGAGTTGGCATATAATATACTTTTCTTATCATATAAAATATGATGAGTTAGCCCCACATAACAATAAAATTAACAAAAAGTTGATTGGATAAGCTTTTTGATTATTTGGTAGTTGTAAGAACTAACCACATAGATTAGAGGATACTAAGCTAGTACAGAGGAAAAGATAGGTTGCACTCTTATATCAACTACTTCCTAAATCAAGTATCTGTCTTTTAACCTTAATTTTCTGAAGCCATTTTTTTAAGCATACACTTGATTGTCTAAACATAAATATATTATATGTGATGTAAGTATAATAAAGAGAGTCAAAAAGTATCAAAGAATTGCAATTTTAGGGAAAATAAATTATAAAAAAGAAAAGAGTAGAAGCCGCCCCAAGTGAACTTTTTTGAAGAGTACAATGATCCTGTAGTGCATTAACCCCGCCGGAATAATATGACTCTGTTTTTGCCTTTAAGGTCATCCTAGTAATCAACCATGTTGGATTCGACTAAAAAATAAAAAAACGCTGAAGCTTATATACTAGTGTAAGTCTTTATTTTTTTATTTTATATTTGAAAAGAAAGTATCACCTGTATAATTTTCGTAACTTCTTTAAAACCAGAAGGACTATTTGTGTCAGTTTACCTATTTCTTCTTTATCTATATATAGCTTAGATAAGGAAACATGTGAGAACCAAAAAAAACTTCATATAATCATTCAAATGTCAGTCTCCGACACTTCCACTCTTTCATCTGAACCTGAACATAATTTAAAAGATCATGAACGTGAAAACGCCCTTATAACAAAGCTTGTCGATCGATACAAGGATAAGTTAACAACGCTTCCAATTGAAAAAGGTTGGGGGAATCGAAGCCGGGCATACATGTATCAAGGCTTTTGGTACATGTCGCAACACAAATACTCCATCGAAACTTTGCTAGCTTTGCAAGACACTTTTCAGGCTCGACAAAATGACATCTACATAGCCACATTGCCCAAATCCGGCACTACATGGCTCAAGGCGCTTGTGTTTGCTACGGTCAATCGAAGTAGGTACAAAAACAACTCTTTTTCAAATCACCCATTACGCATATCTAACCCCCATAAATATTGTCCTTCCATAGAAACGGAATTTTTTGAAAGTACACCTAGTTATGATGATCCACATTCGCCACGTCTTTTTAGTACTCATGTACCTTACACTTCGTTGCCTCAATCCATTATTGATTCTGGTTGTCGCATAGTTTACATGTGTAGAAACCCCAAAGATGTTTTGGTCTCTATGTTTCACTTTAAAAATAAGCTAATCAAAGAAAAATCTCGTGATCTAATGACAATAGAGGATGATTTTGAGTTGTTTAGTAAAGGTGTGATGATATACGGGCCTTATTGGGATCATGTGAAAGAGTATCGTAAGGCTAGCTTAGAACAACCCACACAGATTCTATTTTTAACATACGAGAACATGAAAAGGGACGCTACGAATAACGTGAAACGTCTAGCCAAGTTCTTGGGCTACCCTTTTACAAATGAAGAAGAGGGTCAAGGTTCGATTGAAGAAATTTTGAACTTGTGTAGTCTCAAAATTTTGAAGGAGGTTGATAAGAGTGGAAATGTTGGTGCTATACCTAATGGTGCTTTCTTTAGAGAAGGGAAAGTTGGAGATTGGACTAATCATCTCACTAATGAAATGAGTTTGACTTTAGATCAAATCACCAAAGAAAAGTTTCATGGTTTGGATATCTCATTTTAAGTTCTCAATTTGTGTGTGTTTGTGTTTGCATTTTGTTGTAATTTCATCCATCCAACATATTGGATCTAAGTTGTGTTGTAATGCAATGATCAAGGTTATAAACGATGTGTGTTGGTTATATGCATATATGACCTTAAAAAAGTTCTTCACTACGAAATTGTTATAAACGAGCTGTTTTTACCCGTGCGTTGCGGCGGAGCATAACAAAATTATAAAATAAGGTCAATATTTTATACACGCATCTTGAATATAAAAAATAAAGTATCAAGATATATATATATATATATATATATATATATATATATATATATATATATATATATATATATATATATGGTTTCGTATACACGATTACAATAACGTTCACATCAATTTTATATTGAAATTAATAGAGTGAACAAATTATATCAATGTACAAACATTAATCTATAAATGTCAACATATTAATTTATAATTTAGATTTGTTTTTATTAGTATAACTTATACATCGTCACATATTATATTAACTTGTTAAGTTGAAAGAGTGTCACAGTTTTACTGGGGAAAAAAACCAAATTTTCACTTAAAGTTGTTATGCGAAGAAACATCATTTATTTAATTTGTATTTATGAAACCCAACAAACATAAGTTTAGTCAATATTAATTTGTACAAAGAATTATAAATTAAATGATACTATTGTTTGATTTTTCGTTAAATACATTTTGGTTTTTAATGCAAACCAAATCAAATTAAAAGCCACGATGAAAGTTACTGGTAATATTTTTAATGAGTGAAATTTCAGTTATGACTTAAGATCAATAAGAGGTTATATTATTATTATTATTATTATTATTATTATTATTGTTATTATTTATTTTTTTATTTTTTTATTTTTTTGTTAATTCATCCAATGAAATTACAAATATTGTTTTGTCTTAGTGACTCATTTATACTAAGCTCATAGTGTAACTTGGGATCAACCGTTTTACCTTTTCGTCTAAAATTTTTGTAAAAAATGATTAAAAATATGATTTTGCTAACGGAAGCCCTTAGAGCTTGCGTTAATACTTTCAGACATGCATTAAAAATTGTACTGATCTTTTGTGCAAATCTTTTGTGCATGCCTGAAAGTTTTAACGAAATCCCTTAGGGTTTCCGTTAGCAAACTCTTCAAAATATGACAATTACGTTAAATAAAACACATCTATATTGTACTTTTCTAGTCAAATCGAATGAAGGTATTAATTAAAAGATAGTAGCACATTGATTAATTGAGTGTTTTGAAAGTTTTATTAAGTAAAGTATATGCAATTTACGAAACATACACTTTAAAAATTTATAGATAAAATATCATAATCTACATTTTTTGATTTTGTATGATAAAATGAAACATTCAAATAAAATGATTTTTATTTGTTTATTATAGGTAAAAAAAAATTGGATGATATCTTGTTTTACTACAGGCATCACACAAAATACGTAAGAAGAGGAGTCACGTGGGTTTTGTTACTATTAATATTATTAATATTCTTTGCCAAAAGAAAAAGAAAAACATACAAAGCGAAATTCGAACATTGAATAGCCCTTTCAAATGATATCACCTTCATAGTTGTTAACTCGTGACTCGACTCGTGATTCGGAGTATTGATTTTTAACTCGTGATTCGTGACTCGACTCGACTCGTAAGAGTCATAATTTTACAATAAATACATATATTTATATCTATATGTATATTATTGTTTAGATTTCTATCATTAATTGAAGAAAAACATGATGAAAGTCATTAAATAACATAAATGTTTAATTTATAATGGATTATTAGTCATTTCCAACCATATTTTGTCATTTTATATTTTTTATTAGATTACATTAAACGTGTATCCGGTTTCTGACTCGTAAGAATCACCCAAGACTCGTAAGAGTCGCCCACGACTCGGAAGAGTCAATAAATGACTCGTAAGAGTCAAAGCTATTTACGAGTCGGGGTCCGAGTCGCCTCGTTTCTTGAATTTCTGAGCCGACTCGTAAGAGTCGACTCGTGAATCGTAAGAGTTTAACAACTATGATCACCTTACCAACCAAACCACATAAACATATTTGTTATTTCTTTGTAAGATAAATACATAAACAAATGTAAAAGGTAACTATTCATTTAACAGTAACTTTTATCACTCCTGGTAAATGTTATATTTACAATTAAAAAAAAAAACGTAAAAATGATGACCTATATATCAATGATTCAATACGTATATAATTCAAACATAATGAAAAACTTGAATGATCTAATCCCTTCTTCAGTTATAACTAATGCCAATCTACAAAGTGACAATTTAAACTTTTATAAAGTTTTAGAGTGTTACTTATGAGATCAAATAGAACATGAAATTGAGAAAAATTGAAATAAGCCTAATACGTGCTTTCTTGTGTTACTGCACTTGCTGGGCCCCTTTCTCAAATATGTTGAATTGACAAAACGAACTTGACCCAAAATATAAGTCCAAACTATTGAATTTTGAAGATAATAAAAGTTAAAAGTTCGGCTTCTATAGTTAAAGATATACGTATAAATTATTAAATTTGGAAGCCCATTCAAATTGGGGGCCATGTGCCATTGCCCATGGCGCACTCTTTGAGCAACGGGCTGGATATGGGTTTAAGATAATCCATCTATAAAAGTCCAAACTATAATAGAGGGATTATCTTAAACGTATCTATCTTCTATACTTACTATCTATTAAAGGAGCTGATGTCATAAAGCTGATTTGGCACTCTCTAGAGTTGGTTTTGATGCTGATGTGGCTTCTTCTTATGTTTCTGGTGATGTGATGAAATTAAATCTGAAATAAAAGTCTTTATGCTTTTCTTGAAACTCTCGTATTGCTTTTCTAGGACATGCAAATGGGTTTAAGACTTTGAACCGCCCATTTTCTTGATAACATCGTCAGGCTTTATTTTATTGGTCATTTTCAATTTTAATATCACGCTTTTTGTTTTTCTATGGGTTATTCAATTATTCCACTGCTCAAAAATTAAGTTTTCATTTATTTGATCTTTCTTCTTCATCCGATTTTCACTTCATCTTCTTTCTTTCTCTTCTATTCGGATTCATCTTCTCTTTTATCACCTTCTAAAGCAATAATTACCAGATATTATATCTTCCTCATCCCCTTTTTTAATCCATCAATCCTCCTGGCTTCGGTTTACTTCTATCAATCTTCCTGGCTTCGGTTTGTTTCTGCAATTTTTAGGGATCTTACATTTCACGACATTCTTGCTCAATCAAAGTTAGTATCTCGAGTTCATTTTTGTTGTATTACGTACGGACATATATTAATTGTTGAGTTTGCTAAATTAATTTGTGTACTGAATATCATCATCCTCACTTATATTTATTTTGGATTAGATTCTTTAATTAGGGTTTTGATTTGCAGATTATGCTCTTGAAAGTGAAATTCGTCAATTAATTAATCGAAATAGAAAAGTTTTTAGAGTATTAGATGTTCAATTAGTAAACAGTTTTTGTTCCAGTTCTTTTGCTCCTTTCTACCGTAAAGAAAATGTTATTTTCTGCTAAGTAATCAATGGATTTTGGTATTTTATTGTAGGTTTCGTTGCTGCAGGTAGATCTGAGAATCGAAGCTCGCAATCTGGTGATTTTTCTTTCATTCGAATTCTCTACTGTATATAATATATTGATCTAATTTTGAATTCTCCATTAACTATTTTTATTTGTTTGACCAAAAATTCATCATGGAGACTATCATTAAGTTGTCATTTATATGATTAACTCATTTCAATTATTCAATCATGTTGTATTTTGTTGGATTGCAACTACACAAAGTTAATGTGTATTGCTTTTGGTGTCCAAATATTCACCTGATGTTGTAATCTCAAGGTGTGTTCTCATCTTGAACAAAGGGTCCAGATATATATAGATCATCAACCAGCTGCAAAAACCATTGAAAAATAGGTAATTTTGTGTTCTCTTGACATTTGACTACTTGTGACGATATTAATAATTTTTCAGGCTCATCAGTAAGAACTAGCAAATGGTATGGTAATATTTTATCATGGTTATATTCATATCATTATATTTATAAAGTTTGATATGTAGTGCTGTTGTGTAAGGAGTAATTTGAGGTCATTTTTATGCAAATGGTGGTTTATCACATGTTTAAATCATGCGGTAGTATTCTATTATAGTCGAATTAATATTTTATTGATAAGCTTCATGCCATGCTCACTATATTTTGGATTAACCCCTTAACGACAAAGGCTACGTACCATCATTACATTTAGTAACCCATTAATGTATGTTAAATCTTAAAGCTTCATACTTATGAGCAGTTTTGATAATAGCAGTTTGGTGGCATATTTTTGTAGTATCTACTGTGAGCAGAATGTGAAATTGTAATTGGAACTATTGCATTAATGTATGTCTAATGTGAGCAGTTTGGTGAAATTTTGTAGTATCTTTAGTGTTTGATTTAGTTATCATATGGCTTTTATGTTAATTTTTGTTACTTATGGTCTTTTGTGTGTTCCGTTCTGACCTTCTACTTAATAGTTTACAGTTTGATAATGGTTGAGATTGCTTTGTAGTATTTTGATAGTGTTTAGAGAATAAGGATAAAACCGACACTCTAGCAGCCCCTTGATAGTGCTTAAAGAATGCAGCCGTAAATGTGAATGTGCGAATAATTTCATTTTTTATGGTTTTCAGTTTGATATGGCTTAAAAACTGCTTTGGTAGAGATAACTAAACGGATGGTGTAATGCATCGTTGAATATCAAAGATGAGGATAACAACCATTCGTAGATTCAAGTGTACTGATATTTTGCATGCTAAACATTTAGCTAACTCCTACAGACAAGTGAGACTTTCTTTTGAAGCACTGCAGTGGTATACATGTAGAATGGAAGTTCGATTTTCTGCTGATTTATATATGATATCTTAACAAACCGTGTTGAGGTTAGTCGTATGCTAATTATTTTGGATTGCTGTAGACAACTGGGTTGAGGTTAGTCATATGCAAACCAAGCTAACCCCTGCAGACAAAAGGGACTTGCTTTCGAAGTGCTGCATTAGTACACATATAGAATGTAAGCTTAGTTTCTACAATAAATTAGTATACATGTGTTTTGATGAGGGATCCATTGAGATCGATTCAGACATACATCAAACTCAATTTATGACATTAGGTACAGGTTAGGAGTTTCAAGTGCATAAGTTACTCAGTTGCTCTAAGTGATTTACTTGATCCAATCTACAATGATCTGGTTGATTTTAAATGGTTTTCTTAACAATGATTTTATAATATTTTTTTACATTAGTCTTTATATGTTGCTGCCATGTGAAAGCACAGGTTTATAAGTTTGAGATATATTTGCAGTATTTAGTAATGATAGCTTTATGTACATATGGTGATTTTATACAAAACATGATTTTATTTGTCATTGGAGTTTTGAACGGGTTTTGCTTTGTTTGCTCCATTCTATATATGCTGCACTAAGCTTATGATATTTTCTAATGTAGACATGGCAAAGTACATTCAAGTTTGAGGCTAATTAAAAACGTTGAACTGAAAGACACATCATGGTTAAGGAATGCATAAAGAGGCTGAAATTGCATCTCCTGACAAGGTAAATTGTGTTGATTCATAGGCAAGCATCTGATCTCATCGATAAACAACATTGACTATGGGTATCAAGTGTACATTGTCCTTAAAGTTTGTTCTAATCCAATCATAATTTCTGATTTTATGGTGATGCATCCAGATGACCAGGTTGACCTTTTACAACAGATAATGTATTTTTCTAATCTGATGATCTTTTCTGTTTTATATGGTACTCACTTGGTACTTTTTTATGAAGGATGGTGATGAAAACCCCAACTCTATTGGTTAACGAGAATGCTGTTACCCCATCAAGCTAGCGTCGTAAAGATGTCGTTGACAAGGATGCCTTAGCTGAAATGTCAACATCTAAGTACTGTGATACTTCTCTTTTGAAGTAATTTTGTATGTTCTGATGCATCAGACTTAGATGTGTTACGGTTGTTAAGTTTTCTAGGTACTTTGTAAGCTTCTATAACGAAGCAATTTTCAATTAACATCATGTATTTTGCTACCCCTTTAATATTATACATGCTGTTTTTATATCATTCTATTCTTTGTATATTTATAAAAGGTCTTAGTAACCCAAAATTCAATAAAAGAAGTACCTAGATAACAAAAAGATCATTACGGATAACTAACAGTCGTTCTACTTTATATGTCATTGTTGTACTTAGTTTATTTTGTACTCCTTTGTAAAAGTAATCAATGGTTTATTTTCTAGGTTTTTTACAACCTACTTCGACACATAATGGTTATGTCCCCCCGTAAGAATCCACTTTCAAATGTCACTGATTGTAGCAATTCGCGGAGTGTAATTGATTTTCCACAAAAGTTGAAGTCTGCTCAATCAGTTGCATATGGACATTCAATTAATTACTAAAATCAAAAGTAATACAGTCTTTACTATTTTTAACCCTTAATTAATAATACTCCGTAGATAGGTGTCCAAGTATTAATAACATAAGATGAATAGATTATGATGGGCTTACTTTGTATTATAACTTACATAACTATATGTCTATATAACAATATAGTTATAACTTACATAACAAATTTACAACTTAATTTTTTTTTACAACTTACATAAAATGTCACGGGTCATAAAACTAGTAAAGTAAGTATAAACATATTAGCACAAAATATGCTCTTATAAACATATATAAACATATTGTATATATATATACTCATTGGGCACGATATGAATAGTAACCTTTTTGTTTTTAAGCGGATTTATTAAAATTATATATACAAAACATTTGGAAAAAAAAAAAAATGATCTTCTGGTTTGATTGGTTTGAGCGCATGTTTTCAAGTGTTTCAAGTCTTGCTAACAATTTTAATTCTTTTTTTTTTTTTTTAAGGCTGCCAAGGCCAAAGGTTAGGCCCAGCCCAACTTCTCAAAATGACCTCACAAGTTGTTAAACTCACATTCTTTAAATTTGTATTAAACAAATTAACTCATTTTAATAAAATGTATTCATTGCAAGATAGATTATAAAGTGTAAGAATAAGTTATATAAATATTACTTACTATATAAAATTTTACCATTAATATGTAAAAGCTATTAAATATAACATTCGTTATTAAACCTTGGAATTATTGTTTCAATATACTAATACTCTGCCTATTTTATTATTGTGTTAGATGTATTCTCATGTGGTATATACCACGTATTAGATCTATCAATATCGTTTACTGTATCAAAGTTAGTTACATTTTTCAAAAAATAATTATAAATAATGAACCTGTAACACCCGCCAAATTAGGACTAGTATTTAGTGCCTAATCATATGTTAATACATGTAATTAGTTCTGTGTTAGGCTAATTAATGTATCGAATTATATATATTGTTGAATATATACGAAAATGCGATTTGATTGAATCGTACGCAAATTAAATCGAATGTATTTCGGTTCCATAATACGGACGTTGGTGACCAATTTTATTAAGTAACACTGTTATGATAAAAATATTATTTTAATAATGTTCGAATTACAATTCGTATCGTACAAACAAAACTTACACAATTTAAAATATTAAAACGCGCAAACTAAATAAACAAACTTACATTTTATAACTCAAATGTAAATTGATTGTAAAATGTTTAAATAAAATATCGCGTAATAATTTGTATTTTAAAAACTTACCATTTAATATGTAAAATAATTATTTAACGTTTAAACGACGGAGTAAACGAACACCGCACGAAGGACGGAGACCGGAAAATGGGGGGATAACCTCCCACTCCCCTTTTCTTTCCTCTCATTCATCACTCAACTCTCTCTCTCTCTCCTCCCTCTCTTTTTCTCTCAATTTACCAAACACACACACATTCACAAAATCTCAAAATAACAACATCAAACCCGCTCGGATCATCTCGGCTCTTTGGAATAAAAGACTCACCGCATCACGATCTATCATCCTATCTTTTCGGATTTTTGATCCGACACTTTGTAAGTTTCCGACAAATCCCGACACCTCTCGTTTTCTATTGTTTTCGACTTATAATTGTTTGTTTAAGCTTATAATGTCCATTTTTGGGTTGGGTAAAAATATTGGACCGAACGGTGGCCGGGAAACTCGTTTTCGACACAAAATCCGGCCAACAGCCCGTAACGTCGCATCTGGCCTGGAGCCTTTGCGACGTCGCGTATAACGTCGCCTTAGCGACGTCGCACATAACGTCGCATTGAATTGCGAAGTCGCACATAGCGACGTCGCCTACTACGTCGCTAGAATCAACAACGTCGCGTATAGCGACATCATCCTTAACGTCGCCTTTAGCGACGTCATGCTCAACGTCGCAATCCTTACCTGCGACGTCGCACCCAACGTCGCACAAACCAGAAAACACAGATTTTCACTAAGTGTCGAGACCCTAAATTTTATCACTTGATTTCACCCAAATTCAAGTCCAGATGCGTTTTTCGTCAAAGCAATATAGTAGAAATAAAAATTTTCCAAGCTGACCTGGCAGCTCGACCCCAGCCAGGGGTTATGCCCCTTGGACCCCGCCAGGGGCTGCCGCCCCTTGGACCCCGCTACCAGGGGCGCTACCCCCGGACCCCCGTACCCCCGTACTTAGATTTCGTAGACACATTTCACACCAAACATCAAACTTGTATGACACTTTGAAACTAACAAAATAACATCAAGATCATTATTACCAATAATCACCAACGGGCCGTACGCGTTTTCAAACACTTAAACTATCCACCGAATTGGGAACATTTGGACATTATAGTTGGACGAACAACTACAAGGTAGTCTTATTAGATACCTTCGCATATTATAACCATCGCGTGTCGCGGACACCCTCAGGTTACAAGTCTTTGGACTTCGATTCTCGGCTAATCATTCTCAGTTTATTTTCATAAACTCAACGACTCAGGTGAGTCTCATAGCCCCTCTTTTTACTGTTTTACTCAGGGGTGTGATACAATGCTTATTTTTAACATGTGAACGCAAGTACAACTTTTATATACTACATGAGTTTTACACACTAATCATTTAAAGTCCTCCGTCAGCATAGTTGTTAATACGTTGTAGCGTGAATATTAGTATATGGTACCATATAGGATTGACCCTCCTCGTTCGGGTTAGCAAGCACTAACCGGGTAAACGGACGTACTAATATTTGGGAAGACGAATGTTGATTAGGCATTCGTGGAGGCACCTCGCCCGGAATTCTCTATAGGGGACCCGGCCCTCGAGTTAAGCTCAACTATGTGCTCATGGCTGTATACACGATTATTATCATTATCAATTGCTGGATGCAATTCAATCATTTAAATCTTGCGGTTCATACTATATTACTTGATTTCAAACCTGTGAGCTCACCAGCTTTAGCTGACCCATTTAGCATATATCGCAGGTACCAAGCAGTAGGTTGCTTCTGCTTCAGGACTATTAGCTCGAGTCAGCATACAGACGATTGAGATTTTCTTGCATTAGTATATTTTGTACAAGTACTTATGTACTGAAATCTCCTTTTATTTAAACTCGAGCTATGTAAAGCTTTAAATGTTGAAAACATTTCAATTATCAATATATTTTGTTAAAACGACGCATATAGAGTCGTTTACTATATATCTTTGTGCTTTGTTATTGATTAGTAACACCCAAATCGTGCTTTCGCAAATCATTAAAATTGGGGGTGTTACAGAACCGAGTTAAACAATTTTGTTAAATTATAATTAGTGTTAAGGATGCGCAAATGTATCAAATTATAGTCTGACATTCATGGTATGCTGCGAACTATTCGAATTTACATTGTATGTAACAAACTTGTAATTTATTTACATTGTATGTATTTTGGTCAAATCGACGGTTGTAAGACACGTCATGTAGCAGCTTATATAGTTGACATGTGGAAAAAGTATCAAAAAATACATACAATGTAATGAAATGTCAAGTTCATTACATACAATGGAATTCCGAGTAATTCGATGCATACAATGAATGTCAGACTATAGTTTGATACATTTGCGCGCACTAAACCCTTATAATTAATCATCTTCATTGTATTAGATTGGTAATAACGTTTTTAAAGTAAGCACGTTCTTCATATGTATTCTTTTTTACATTAAATTAGTTTCATATTACAATATTTTATAGTGTAGATGCTATAAAATGTATCAAAGTATTTTATATGTTTATTATTTTTAAACTGCATTGTTGACACCGCAACGAAGCGCGATTTCCATTTCCTCGTTAATGTCATTACCCATGCCATGCACGATAATGTGATATTCTTGTTATAGTATTGCTACTTATATAACTTTAGAATTACTCTGTAGTACGAATATGATGACTTAATCATATGTAATTATAGCAAAGCATGTAGTTGCAATTGAAAACAACAAGAAGTGTCATGTCCGCCCGCACGTTGTGTCGGGATTTCCAAATAATAACATCAATTGCATAGGAGCACATGTTTTTAAAGTAAGCATGTTCTTCATATGTATTCTTTTTTACATTAATTTAGTTTCATATTACAATATTTCAATATTTCATAGTGTAGATGCTATAAAATGTATCAAAGTACTTTACCCAAAAAAAAAAAAAAATGTATCAAAGTATTTTGTATGTTTATTATTTTTAAACAGCATTGTTGACACCGCATCGAAGCGCGGTTTCCATTTCCTTGTTAATGTCATTACCCATGCAATGCACAATAATGTGATATTCTTGTTTTTGTATTGTTACTTATATAACTTGAGAATTACTCTGTAGTACGAATATGATGACTTAATTATATACTCCCCCGTCTCAAATTGTTTGTCCACCTTACTATTTATAAATGTCCAAAAATTATTGCTCACTTCTAAAATTAAATATGCATTAATGATTAGATTTCCCATATTACCCTTAACTTTAAAACTACACATACTTCAAAGAAAATAATTTAATTAATGATTGAGGGCTAAAGTTGTCATTATACTAAGGTCAAAGCTTCATTTAATGTGATTTTCTTAATATGTGTGTTTTCAACTTGATGGCAAACAATTTGGGACGGAGGAATTATAATTATAGCAAAGCATGTAGTTGCAATTGAAAACAATAATCCTAAGCGTAAATATTTTGAAGCTTATAATTAGAAAACCTCGGACCACAGTCCACATATACTTGCTTTCTCCACGTGCTTGGCCCTTTCTTAATAATGTTGAATTGACAAAACGAATATAGAGAAGAGTTCAATTAAGACCATTTATTTTGTGTGAGAATAGGGGAACCAACCACAATATGCCATGTGTCACTTTTTTCTCTCTCATCCACGTTTTTAAAAATTAAATATCTCACAAACGACAAGTCGAAAAATCATGAAAATTGCACCATATTTTTCAGCGTTTTATCCTCTTCGATTTGCCGTCCATCAAGGCATACTTTCGACGAACTTTTTTTTTTCATTTTTTTGGTGAGTTTTACATATTAGTAACACATGTGTTAGTGATTGATTATACATTTGATTTAGGGTTTAGGGTTAGGGTTTAGAGTTAGGGTTTAGCAGGGTTTAGTGTTAGCAGGGTTTAGTGTTAGTAATGTGAAACCCACTAAAAATAATGGAAAAAAAAAACTCGTCGAAAGTATGCCTTAATGGACGGCAAATCGAAGAGGATCAAACGCTGAATCTAATAGTGCAATTTTCATAATTTTTCGATTTGTCGTTTGTGAGATATTTAACTTAAGGGGTAAATGGGTTTTGTATTCTCTTTGTACACATGGCACCAATTCCTCTATTCTCACACAAATTTTTAGTCTCATTTGAACCTTACCCAACGAACATAAATCTGAATTTATAAACCAAGATATAAGTCCAAACTATTAAATATTTATCCCCATGTCGATAGAATCGGAGGAGCAGAATCACAGTACTTGCTTGGACGTTACAGCACGTGACCCCATCAACAAGTAAATTATTGAAACGATTCGAACATCATATCAGATGAGAGTTTTTCTATTTAATTAAAATATTATATTATTATCTTAAAATGTCTAGTATAAAAATATCTAACCTGTGTTAAAAACAAGATCAGTTAAGTTATGCTTATTTTCAACATTCATCTAATCTATAAGTGGCAAAATGAATCGGTCGGGTCATGTGTCATGTTGTATACATTAAACCTTTTATATCGCAATAAATTAGGCTTATAGATGCAAATAATAGATTAGAAAAAAATGGGGGTTGGGACTTGGGGTAACATGTTGATTCGATTCATGATCCATTTTAACATACATTTTTTTTAATCACCTGAAATTTGACTAAAAATATGTTGAAGTTATAAGCACGGACATGAAGATCTAGTGCCAAAATAACATAAAGAAGCTTATAAACTACTACGTAGTATATATGCATATATGTACAACTCAAAATGAAACAAAAAAATGAACAACGGACTATTGGTGTTACAAATTAAAAAAAAAAATAGGGGTTAGTGTCTGGAAATGTATCCAACTTGTGTTCGATATCTATTGTGTGTAATCAACTTACATTTGCTATTTTTAATGCATCCAACTTACAAAAAGGGTGTTTTGATGTATTTTGCTGATGTGTCGCTCGTATAAGGTGCCATGTGGCATCAGGAGAGTGTGACACGTCTTCAAAACGTCACCAAAATACATTAAAACAGACTTTTTGAAAGTTTGATGCATTAAAAATAGTAAACGTAAGTTGGGTACATACAATAGTCATCGGGTATAAGTTGGATGCATTTCTACACACTAACCCCTAAAAAAAAAGGATTACTCGTATAATTTTTTAAAACAGATAACTAAAACCGTAACTTCTTTGAAACCAGAGGGGCATTTTTGAGTCATTTACATATATATTTCTTTCTCTATATATAGCTTACATAAAAAAAAAGCAGCAAACAAACTTCAAATAATCCTTCAAATGTCAATCTATAATACTTCCACTCTTTCATCTACAACTGAACCTAGTGTAGAAGATCAAGAACCCAAAAATGACCTTCTATCAAACCTTGTTGATCGATACCAGGATACGTTGACAACTTTTCCAATCGAGAAAGGTTGGATGTTTGGAAGCCTATACATGTATCAAGGCTTTTGGTAAACTTCGCAACACGAACTCTCCATCGAAACTTTGTTAGCTTTGCAAGACACATTTCACGCTCGACCAACTGATATCTATATGTAGCCACATTGCCAAAATCTGGCACTACATGGCTCAAGGCGCTTGTGTTTGCTACGGTCAATCGAAGTAGGTACAAAAACAACTCTCATTCAACTCACCCTTTACTTATCTATAACCCCCATAATTGTGTGCCTTTCATTGAAACCAAATTTTTCAAAAGTACGCCTACTTATAATGATGCACATTCGCCACGTCTTTTTGGTACACATACATCATACACCTCGTTGCCTCAATCCATTATAGATTCTAGTTGTCGCATAGTTTATATGTGTAGAAACCGTAAAGATGTTTTGGTCTCTCTTTTTCACTTTGCGAACACAGTGAGTGGGAAATCTTGTGGTCTGATGACATTCGAGGAGGCTTTTGAGTTATTTAGGAAAGGTGTTATGCCGTACGGCCCTCACTGGGATCATGTGAAAGGGTATTACAAGGCTAATTCAGAACACCCTACAAGGTGTCACACCCTCAATTTCATGCTTTGCGGAAGCGACTGTTTTAGGGCGTGATTAATCAATAATCAAACCCAAAGTACAAGCAAACGACTCTAAATGAGACGTTGTAGAAGTTGTTACATTAATACATAAGTTTTCAAAAGTAATACATCATTAATGAGTTCGCAACTTGTTCTGTTAGATTTTAAGTACATAATCATTATACAAAAGATAATGCAAGTAAAATCTTCATATGTGTAATTGCATGCGACTCGAGCTACTAAAGCATATCCTGCTGGGCCATCCATACTGATCAACCCTAATATTGCTGTGTACCTGAGAATGCATTACTAAAACAGGTCAACCAAAAGGTTGGTGAATCTCACAGGTTTATAGTAAGTACAGTTTGAACACATCAGCTTGTAAAATCATTGAGTAAATATTGCACAGTCGCAATAGTTTCCGTATACATTGCCATGAGCACCATAGTCGAAGCTTAACAATCAGTGATTTTGCCCTCGTGAATGCTAATCCAGACATTCATATGTAACGAGTAAGAAACACCCATTTATACTGAATGTTCGGGGTAGTGCGTGCTACCCTGGGTGAGGATTGTCAGTCCTAATGGATCCATTTACTAGTACTCGCGCTTAAGACCATAACTGACGACTATGATTAAAGGGACTTCATTGGATTAAGTAAATCTCATACAATCGATATACCAGTAAATCAGTTTGTAATCAAGTAAGTAAGTATATGTGTTCGAGTAAAACAAGTAATGCATCTCCCCCAAAGTAAAACAGTGAAAAAGGCCATGAGACTCACCTGATGAGCAAGCAATCCTAATGTGCGTGCGTGTTCCAACAGTAATCTCCTAATGTCCTAAACACGCAAGATTGTATGTTTGTAAGTGTACGCGTAATAATTCGTTTGTTTAGTTATTCGTTAAGTTAATTACGTTCAATGTATTCGAATTGTATTACATTTGAAGTTTCATTATATCCGTTACTCTTTATTTCATAAGTTACAAAATTTGGCACGAGTCCGAAAACCAAAATATGCCATTTTAGACCCCTAGACGACCCCGGATGGCCTAAAACTGGCTAGGCTAAGGTACTTAGCCTTGTCTATTGGGTTGTTTTTGAATGACCGAGCGAATTTGAGCCCAATCCGTTATAATAAAATTTTCATCGAGAAGCTACCCTGTTTTAAGTTGTTAAATCGTCGACGTTTTTGAAAATTTATGTGTTCTGTTTTAGCTAGAATTCGCAGGGCTAGTTTATTGATCCGTTGGATCATGAAATATGACGGGGGAACTGCCATTTAAAGTACGCGCCGTGTGTATAAGGACGCGCCGCGTCCAATATATTTTATGAAGTACACGCCGTGTACTACATGTACACGCCGTGTACTTTGGTTTAAGAAGAACGCGCCGTGTTCTAGAGGACGCACTGCGTTCTTTGAGTTTTTAAAAGGACGCGCCGTGTACTAAAGGACACGCCGCGTGGATCATACGTTTTTGCAGGTCTGTTCGTGCAGAAAACATACAAAATCAATTCTAACTTAGTTTTAACCAATTTTTCGCATACAATAACTTAATACAATGGTAATACAAGTTATACTACGTATTTTAAACACGAAACAAAAAGGAAACGGTGAGCGATTCTTACGATTTTGAAAACGAAACGGGTAGTGAAGATGATGAAGATGATCACGATGAAGATGAAGTAGCTAGATGATGATGATTATGTTGTTGCTGTGATGATTGTTGTTTGGATATGAAAACCGAAAGAGAGCGCCGAGAGAGAGTGAGAGAACGAGACAGAGTGTGTGTGTTTCAAATAATTGAGGTCGGTTGTTATAACCGGCCTCAATTATTGAGGTGGTTGAGTATTTCCGACCCGTGTTCGTGTACCCGATCGTTATGTAGTATAATATTTAAATATGATAATTTTCCAAATATTATTTCGTATATGTTTATAATTGAAATATTCTATAAAAATACTTCCAATGAGGTATAAAAATATATCTTAGTTTAACTCGAAATACACGGATAGTTTTCTGTATCTAAAATGTATTTAAATAGTTTTCGGAGTACGTAATTATTATTCTCAATAATAATACTTTGTTTTAACATGTTTTTCACCAACTTTTATTTTGGGTTTCTGCGTTCTACCAGATTTGTGTACGTGCGATTATTTAATAATCGTTTCGGGTTATTTAATACTTTGTATTAAAAGTTTAAATTTGGACGTAAATGTGGGTCATTTTTGACCGGGTGTCACAACAAGGATACTATTTTTAACATACGAGGACATGAAAAGGGACACTATGAATAATGTGAAACGTCTAGCAGCGTTCTTGGGCTATCCTTTTACAAACGAAGAAGAGGATCAAGGTTCGATTGAAGAAATTTTGAAGTTGTGGAGTTTCGAAAGTTTAAAAGAGGTTGATAAGGATGGATATTTTCACGGTGCGCCTAACGGTGCTTACTTAAGAGAAGGAAAAGTTGGAGATTGGACTAATCATTTCACGAATGAAATGAGCTTGAATTTAGATGAAATCACCAAAGAAAAGTTTCATGGTTTGGACATCTCATTTTAAGTTTTAAATTTGTGTGTGTGTTGTTTGTGCATTTTATTGTAGTTTCATCCAAGATTTTGGATCTAAGTTGTGTTGTAATGCAATGTGTGTTCAATATATGATCAAGTTGATTAGTGATATGAGTTAATCACATAATAAGGCCATTGTCAAAAGATTGTTGTTAATTCGGAATTATAAAGGAAATCCAACTCTATCAAATATTTAAATACACATTATTTCTCTTATTAAAAGTCCATGTCGTCAGGGGCGGAGCCATGTACAAGGTAGGGGTAGCTGTCGCTACCGGTTCGTTCAGTGTACGAAGTGTAAATTTTTTTAAAGATATATAGTATTATGTACTACTGCTACGGGTCGAAAAAAATTTAGATACCGGTCCTATACATAGTAAGTTGATTCGTATGCTATCAATTTAGAAAAAATTATAGCAAAATTTATGTGATTTGATTAATATTTAATAACATAATATATGAATAGTTAATGGTCTGAAAGCTTTGATCTTGAAAGATAATCTATCGGCATATTATGTGCATTGATTTGCTCACCAACTTCAATTAGTGGTTGTGGCGGTTGCAAATAACCATGAAGGTGTGGATGAAGTTTTTCGATAAACTAAGCTTGGTAATTAACGTGGTTTGTGCTTCTTGCAAACGTAAAGATATCATACGAGAAAGTTATAAAGAAAGAGTGAAAAAGGAAATTGCAAAGGGTGTAATTGAAACCGGAAGTGGCTAAAATCAAGAACTTTCTCTTATACGAGCTGGAGATACAAGATGGGGGTCTCATCATAGAACAATCACAAGTTTGATAAATTTGTTTCCGGAAGTTCTTAAGGTGCTTAAATATGTTAAAGAGGAGGGGCCTGCTTTATGTAACCGAACTCAAGCAAAAGGTCTCCTGATATATTTTAAAACACTTGATTTTGTTTTTTATTTGCACTTGTTGGAAGAAATTTTAGGTCTCGCAGATACCTTGTCACGACATCTTCAAAAAAAAAAATCAGAACATATTGGAAGCAGTTTCATTAGTAAATGGAACAAAGAGAGCATTGAAAACTAAAAAAGCAAACGGGTTTGATGCAATTATGAAGAAAGTCTCTTGTTTTAGCCAGAAGCATAATATTCAGATGATGAAGATGTCAGATCATTTAGTTACTTCAAGAAATCGAAGGACTGGCATTACTAATGAGCATCATTTCAAAGTTGATATTTATAACACGGTTTTGGATATGCAAATTCAAGAGTTTGGTGACCGTTTCAGTGAGATAAGCACCGGATTGTTAGCAAATATGGTAGCATTAAGTCCTTGTGATTCATTTTCGATGTTTGATGTATCAAAATTATTGAAGCTTAGTAAGATGTATCCACATGAATTTGTTGATTTGGAAATGAATTCTCTTCCTGGATAGCTTACACTTTACTATCACACCATGCAAGAAGATGTCAGATTTGCTAACTTGAATGGAATTGCTGATCTAGCTCGTTTGATGGTGAAAACAAAAGGACATATATCTTTTCCTTTGGTGTATCGGTTATTGAAGCTAACTTTGGTATTACCTGTTGCAACCTCCACCGTTGAAAGATATTTTTCACAAATGAAACTTGTAAAGTCGAGTTTACGGAATCGAATGGGTGATAAATACATGCATGGTGCTCTAATGTGTGCTATAGAAAAAGAAGCACTGGAAGATGTTCCGACTAAAGTGGTGATTGATAGCTTTCAAGTAATGAGACCGCGCAAAGGACAACTTCCATAAGGTAACTTTACTTACTTTTGTTAAGTTGTTATCCAACTAGTGTGTTTCTACTCGGTTTTGTTGTATTTAGTATAATGATAGGATTAGTAACGGATTTGGATTACTACCGATCAACATCTAACAATCTTAGTTTTGTGAAAATTTTGATCAGTATAATCTTAATACATTTGGGTAGATGACAAGTAGCATATGGTATATCATTGGTTTTAGGTGAGTAAAGTTGGTTGCTAAGGAATTGATTTACTTTGAAATAGTATTTTTAATCATATGGCACTTTATCAGTTTATTGGATTATAGGTTTTCGAGATGACTCAAAACTTGTTTCTAGCAACATCACGTCAAGTAACAGCTCAATTTGGATACAAGGGTTCGCACTACCCACATCAAGATATCAACAAGTTCAGTTTCAAGTTTTCAAGGCGATCCTAGATGTTGTGGATTTATCAAGGGATTTAGTTTATTAGTCAATATCTGTAATTTCAAATCAATGTTTGTAGTTTCAATTAGGAGGCTTCTTGCCTCCTCCAATTGTATTTTCAATTTGGATCTTTGATCTATAATTATTAATACAACTTCAACTTTCGCCAAAAAAAAAAAACATATATGTGGTTTTATCTTTAAAGGAGTTTTGTAATCAATGAATACATTATTATCATTTGTGGAATGTACAAGTAGCATGTATAGAACTTAACTTTTGCAGAATGTTTGGGTCACATATTTGTCGATCATTGTTTTTTGGGTATGAGTTGCTTTAAGGCTTTACTGGAAAAAAATTTTATGTTATAAAAGTAGCTGCTACGGGTCACTATCAATCCTGGATCCGCCACTGCATGTCGTCATCAAATTCGTATAAATTTCCCGATTTGCGCGGGACGAATTTTTATTTTTTTCTTCAGCAAAGCGGGAGGAAATCACGAAATTATTGAATATATAGATTAAATCTAGGGCAAATGGTCTAAAAAGGTAACCGATTTGTCAAAATTTGATAATAAAGGAAATATGAGTTTTGTCGATGCCCAAAAGGACTCACATTTTAAAATCGTGCCATAAAAGGATTTAAGTTGTCAGAGAAGTTCAATTAAGGGTATATTGTTGTTTCATTCTTAAAAATATGACATAAAAGGATTAAGTATTTTGAAATCGTGCCATAAAAGGAGTAAACATTTTGAAATCGTGTCATAAAAAGATTAAACACTCAAAATAAATTTCGGGTTTAAACTCTCAAAACGTAAAATTAGTGTTTATAAGACTCCTCCCAACAGTGACATTTACTGACACGTCAGTGTGTGCCACATCAGCGCCACGTCAGCTTTTTTCAAAACTGACACAAACTGACGCTTCACTCCCTACAGTAACATCACTTCTCTTTTTTTCTGGGCCCCAGACACTATTTTCTTTATTTATTTAATACACAAACTTAAATAAAACATTTTCATTATAAATAAAAAACATTACATTAATATTAAATAAAAGATTACAATTCCTAAAAAAAATACATTTATTGAAAATTTTTATATACATTTATTTAAAACCTAACATTTTTAATAGTGAAATTCATCAATATTAATAAATTGATATAAACAAGAATTTTAATGCCCTCGCGTTGCGACGGGTTTTAATAGTAAATATTTTTTCACTAAAAAATTAAACCTTAAATTTGGTTTCGGTGCTTTTAACTTTAATAGAAAAGTTATGAACTCTAATGTAATGCAAAAAAGTCACGTTTTTACATACATTATTCTTCACTATTTAAGCTAATATTTGGTGAAAACATCTTAAAACAACGGTTATTTACTAAAATTCACCAAAATGGTTCAAATGTAGACGTTACGACAAAAATCACTAAAACATCTAATTAATACGCAAATGAAACATTGATATTAGTTACCCATGTTATATTTATCTTAGCAAAAGTAATAACATTGAATTCAATAGTAGCTTTATACAGTTTTGTAACTTTATTTACACTTGTCTTTTTTCTAACTTATATATATAACTATCGCAGTTAATCAAAATTTTCTTAAATATAGAAATGAAAACACAAAATGCAACATTAAGTAGTGGTACAACATACTTATTGAATAATTTATGCCTTAGTCATCATATATATATGTAAGATATTATTTCTTTCGAAAACTTAAAACATATACACTCTATAAGAGTTCAAAATATCAACAGATAATAATCATGAGATATAATTATTGTAGCTAATAGTATGGTATTTAGAGACGATATAAAGTTAAAGACTCTTATATCACTTTTATACAACTTCAAAAAAGTTTAGATTTTCAAAATAATAGAAAAATTAATGCCACCTTAAAGGTTTTAAACTCATATAGCATTATAGCCCATAACAAATTCAAAGTCTTTTACCATTAAACTACAATTATGTTATTATAATATATTTAGCATCAAAATATATATACAAATTAATGTATCACACAAAGACAAATGAGTTAGTATTCATATTAGGTTGCCAATTGATATTAAGGGTAATGAACATCAACTAAAAATGAGTACAAAAGTAGTAGAGAGTAAAGAGCCTAAGATTTGAACCTGGATGTCTAATTACAAAATATGATTAACTCTATCACTTGAGCTAAACTTACTTTACTTATATCAAAATAGAAGTTTTTATATTAGCTTTCAAACCTAGTTATACAAAGTTTAAACAACTTACTATTCATAGTTGTTTGCTAATTGATATTAGGTAATAATTAAATTAAATAAATAAATACTCAACTTTTTAAAATCATAATAAAACAAAGAAATTACTATTTATAAGTAGGTTTAAATTAAAGTAAATAAATAAATACTTAACTTTTTATTAATTATAATAGGACAAAAAGTTACTATTCATAAGTAGGGTAAAATTGATATTAGGGGGAAATTTGGACCGGAAAGAGATCTAAAATTAGGCCATATTAAATTGGCTTTTGAGTTAAAATTAGGGCACTTAAAAAAAATAGTTTTTAGTGCAGGCGTGCAGCTTCTTCTTTTTCTTCTCTGTACTTCATCGTCTTCACCCATAGCTTTTCATATCTCCCTACAAATCCATTACTCCATTAGAAAAAATAATTAAAAAACAAATATAAATAAAACAAAAATACGCTGGCCCCATTCTCCTCCGTCTCTACCCGTCACCAAACCGAAGAAGAGTACCGACGGTGAGGAACCGACACTTGATGCCTATGGCGTCGGTTCCGTCACCACAAACTGACGTCCCTACCGACGTACCGTTGGGAGGAGTATGTATTAATTAAATATTAGCGATTTAAGCCCCACAAAAGCTAAAACCGATCAAAAATTAAAAGAGAAAAAATGAAACATTACTTACATCTTTAATTGAACTTTTTTAACAACTTAACTCCTTTTATGGCACGATTTTCGAATGTAGGTCCTTTTTGGGCATCAATAAAAGTGATATTCCTTTTATTGTCAAATTTTGACAAATTAGTTACCTTTTCAGGCCATTTGCCCTTAAATTCTAAACATTTGTCTGTTACTAGATTTCATTTGCTATTTAATAGTTTATGATTTATGACTTCATTGATATGTTTTTATTATTACCTGTTAAAAAATGTGCAGATGTAGATATACGTAACTATCTCTCTGTTTGCATGTTCTGGTCAATCGATTTATTGATGTCATCAAACTAAAGTTACTTTCAATCTAATCAATTAAGTCCCTTATTATTTTAGGGTAGAGTTCAAATGAGAATAAGAATTTGTGTGAGAATGAGGGAACCAATGATATCAAGCCATGTGTACAAAGAGAATGTTCCACATTTACAAAACCAATTTACCCCCAACATCAATTATCTCACAAACGACAAATCGAAAAATTATGAAATTTGCACCATTAAATTCGTCGTTTTCTTCTCTTCGATTTGCCGTCCCTCAAGACATACTTTCGAAAAGTTTTTTTTTTCTTCATTTTTTTGGTGGGTTTCACATTTACTAACACATGTGTTAAAGTGTTGCGTTTAGGGTTTAGGGTTTGGGGTTTAGGGGTTAGGGTTTGAGGTTTGGGGTTTCTCCCCGAAACCCCAAACCTCAAACCCTAAACCCTAACCCCTAAACCCCAAACCCTAAACCCTAAACGCTTTACAAAACGCTAAACCCTAAATCTTTCTAAACCCTAAACCTTGAACCCCTTCTAAACCCTAAACCCTTATAAACCCTAAACCATAAACCCTACTAAACCCTAAACCTAACCCTAAACCCTAACCTTAACCACAAATTAAATGTACAATTAATCACTAACACATGTGTTACTAATTTGTGAAACCCACCAAAAAATGAGAAAAAAAAAAGTTGTCAAAAGTATGCCTTGAGGGACGGCAAATCGAAGAGGATAAAACGCTGAATTTTATGGTGCAATTTTCATGATTTTTCGACTTACCGTTTGTGAGATATTTAATTTTTAAAAATGTGGAGGAGAGAGAATAAAGTGTGGAGGAGAGAGAATAAAGTGACACATGTCATAAATCTGTTGGTTCCCTCATTCTCACTCAAAATTAGTGTACTCATTTGAACCTTACTCTATTATCTTAATATAAAAAAGTTTCTTCATATATTTTTGTATATATCCACAAACATAAAAGAGTACATGTCGAGAAAAGTATTAGCACTTACGTTTTAACTTGCATAAAGAAGTATTTGTATGCATCTACAAACTTTCATTTGAAAGTGTATCAAACAAATATGTGATGCCTCACCGACATAATCAAAATTACCCATTTTATATTGTTAAGCTCCCATATCATCATAACCTATATATATGTTCAAATGCATACATAATAATGGGAATGGACAACGCTAGGGGCGGTACTAAATTTTTTTTCATATGGAGACAAACTTTGACGGTGTACGTCGAGTAGGCTGTTGAGTTGATATTTGTTTTTCTAGGTTAAACGACGTTAAAAAAATATGTAACCAATTTAGTTTGAATACAATCAATACATTAAACAAATTCATACTGATTTTCATATTCATCGAAACTTCAAACTTCAACACTACAACAAATATATCATTTATCCACACTTTTTTTTCTACATTTTTTAAAAATGTGTGGAATTATATTAAATTATTCACACTTATAATTGTGTAGAAAATTGTTACATTAATAAGTGTGAAAATCACCACAATCTTCACATATATAAGTGTGGGGAAAAAAAGTTTACACTTAAAAATGTGGAGAAATTACAACTTGTCAGCACTTAAAAGTGTGGAAAAAAAATTGTAACACCAAATTTATCCACACTTTTTTTTGTGTGGGAAAATCATGTGTTACAAATTTTTTTCCACACTTTTAGGTGTTGAAAAGTTGTAATCTCTCCACACTTATAGGTGTGAGCTTTTATTTCTTACATATATAAGTATGGAAAATCTTATCCTTTTCAAAAAGTTTTACACACTTTCAAAAAGCGTGAAGAAAAAAGTGTGGTAAAACGACATTTTTTGTAGTGCAACTCTTATTAGAAATTTAATATTTTAGTGTCAAACTTCAAACATAGCAAAACAAAAAATTTAAATTTCAAAAACTGATAGTTTTAACAAAACATATAAAATCTAAGAGTTGGCTTTGGGTTGTCTTCATTAAGTTGTTATTTTTTCACATATCTAATTCGTCTATTACAAAGTATTCAAGTAATTTATTGAACTTATAATTAAGAGAATAATAATAAAATATTGTCGTTTTACAACACAAGGTAATTAAAAATTTAGTAAAACTACAAATGGTAAAATTAAAAAGATTGCATAATCTTCTAGTCAAGAAAAAAGAAATGAGTGATAGATCTTTTGCACTTAAAAAAAAAAAAGATAATAAAATAAATAAATAAATGAGAACACAGATAGTAGATGTAGGGAAAAGGGTAAGACCAAATCAATTACCTAGATTCGAACTTGAGTTTTCCTGAAAAAGTAAGAATGTGTTAACTAACCACCAAGCTAGAATATATTTATAGTTTTTTTTTTTTAAAGAAACAAAAAATTTATAGCCAGTGAGGGTGTTAGGGGTGAGCGTGGTACCATACCGGTACCGACCGGTTGGTACCGGTTTTTTTTTTTGTCCCAAATCAAAAACCGAATACCGTACCATTTGTATCGGTTGGTACCGGTTCGTTACCGATCCGGTGCGGTTCCGGTTCGGTTTAGGTATTTTGGTGTGCATGGTACCAACCGGTACCGACCGGTTGGTACCGGGTTTTTTTTTGCCCCAAATAAAAAACCGAATACCGTACCATTTGTAATGGTCGGTACCGGTTCGGTACCGGTCCGGTGCGGTACCGGTTCGGTTTCGGTATTTCGGTTTTTTTGCTCATCCCTAGAGGGTGTTAATTATCTTTCACTCATTTATTAATAACCAGTAAGGGCAAAGTGGAAGAAAGTCATCTTCTACAAATTTTTGAACAATAGGTTGGAGAAAGCTTGTGGGGGCAGCCGTGCACCCTGCCCCCACTTCCATGTGATGTTCTTGCTCGAAGTTCTTCACCAAAAGTTTAGATCTCAATGTTGGGAATTCAATGTTTTTGTTTCCTCTTCCTTTTATTTGTTAAGTTCAAAACTATTTTTGTATACCCCTTTTAACACCGAACTTAAAATTGAACCACGCCCTTCAAAATAGTCACTTATATATAGAAAAGGTTAACCGTTAGTAAAGGAAGGATTTTTCCGAATAAAATTTGTTTCCCCATAGAAAAAAAAAAAACCCAAACTTAAACTAATGATAATCGAATTTAACAAAATTTATAGTTCATAATAATATAAAAAGAACCCTCAATAGAATACTACAAACTAAAAATAAAAAGAGGCAAATTGAAATATCTGTGTCTAGTGTAAGATGAGAAGATGAACAACATGATACAAGAAACTTTTTCAATGTATTAGCTGATTTAGTTCGTGATCATTAGACCAAAAATCATGCGATACCGAAACACATAAGAGGTGAGTTTCATGTGATTTTTATATTCATTTGCACTTATTTTATAGATTGTTGCTTATAGAATTATTTATTAGGTCATAAATGTTGTCAACAAATAGGTCTTACAAAAGATATAGTTATTGCTCCGTACTACAATTTAATCGTTTATAATCGCTAACTTTTGTAATTTCTACAAACGTTTCATTTGGTTATATATAATTAGATACCTAGCCTTTACAATCCGATGTAGTTCTAGTACTTATCTTAAATGCTTACCGCTACAAATATACTTATGTTAATTGCTTATCGTTAATATGACACCAATTAACTACATACTCAAATATACATACTAATTAAAATAATTTAATTACAAACAATATTAATTGCATGTCTTTAACTCATCCCAATTTATCATATACATTATAACAACATATAACGAAGAAAATTAAAACTTCAACGGGTCCTGTGTATACACTCGCACGAGGTTTTATTGTTCAACATGTCAAATTGAATAATAATTATTTCTTATTCTATAATTATTATGTTAGACATAATATAAAATACATAGATGGGCTAAAGCTATAAGTAGCAAAATGAATCGGTTGGGTCGGGTCTAGATGGGTTTGGGTCTAAACGGGTCCGCGTCTAGATGGGTCATTTAGGAGGATGGGTCTAAACGAGTCCGGGTTTAATGGGTTTCGAGTCGGGTCGACCCATCGGGTTTCTACCAAACTTTTTGTTTATTTGAGTGAAAATGCAAAAAACAAATGAGATGTTAAAAAAAATAAAAATTAACCGTTAGACCCGTTGGTTAATTCTTATATAATTGGAGGTTTATATTAGAGACCCATCTAAAATAAAATAGGGAGACCCAACAAACCCACCACCTCATAAATTGTATCCAACTTAACCCATAAATAAACAATGGGTTCAAAATTGACGCCGGCTGAAGCCCATACAATTTAGCCAAATCTAAATAATATTCCCGGCCCCTAACAAACGTGAGCATAAAGTTTCGTATCGGATGGATTCTACTAATTAGGGTTCTCACTGTCTTCTGATTCTACTAATTGGTTTTCTACGGAATGTGTGAACAAATTCATACCGGTTTAATGGAGATATCAGGCAAGTCGATTCCTTTATCCGTTGATAATTTAAGTTGGCGGTTATTGAAGCTAGATAACGAAAAGGATTTCAATGAATGCACCGACGTTTACAGTAAACTAAACATGGCTTTAGGCGTAATGCACGAGCGTTTTGAACCACTAAAACATCCATGGTCTGAAAACGATGTGATGGAAGATGTGATCTTTAGTCGGGTTACAAAAAGAGCGGATTTTTCAGGGTTTTTTACTGCTGTTTTGGAGAAAGGTGATGATATAGTGACTGCTGTTAACTTTCGTGTTCATGGTAAAAAAGCTGCTGAGATTCCACTTGTTGCTACAAGATTTCGGTATCGCCATGGGGGAATGTGTAAGATTTTGATGAATGAAGTTGAAAGGAAATTGGGTGAATTAGGAGTTGAGCGACTTGTTTTGTCTGCAATCCCTGATATGGTCCATATGTGGAATTGGTCATTTGGGTTCAGTTTGATGACAGAAGCACAAAAATTGGAAGTTGTTGATTGCAAGTTTCTTGAGTTTCGTGGTATTGTAAAATGTTGCAAAATCTTGAAGAAATTGTAATTGGAAATGTGTATGATATATTGATAGAATTTGGCTTTCATGTATGAACTCTGTACGTATCTTAGCAGTAACTAATATGTGGATTAAGAGAATTTTATGAAGGTCTAGAAAGTATGAAGGACTTATTTAATTCTTCTTGTGTTCTGTTTTGTTATTTTACTTTATGTTGTGTTTGACATTTGTGTCTTTTTAATGCATAAAGTTTTGAAATTCTATATATATATTGCCACCGATCAATTTAATTTCATTTTATTTTTATTATTTTCAGAGGAATTTGTTTCTCATCCCTGCTACTGGCGTACTGCTGCTACGCAGTTCTTACAAATCGTTTGTCACTTTTTGAATTAACAAAGTGAGTACTTTTTTTTTTTAATGTATTCTCACATAGTGATGCAAATCAGATAAGTCGATAAGAGGCCTTGAGCTACATGGATATCATTTTGAAGACTTGTCAATTTGACTGTTTATGGTTGATATCTATGATCAATTTTTTAGTATCTGAACACGTTGTACTATCATAACTATGAATTCAGATTTATTCAGAGTGATAGATAGATATGAACGCGGAAGTGATCGAAAGAATTATCAACTTTCATTAATTGGAAATAAGAATACATGCTCGACTATATACAGAGATTAACCGCTACTAACTAATCGTTAAATCTAATATAACCATCTGAACAAACTTGCTAGCATATTTACAGAATGGACCTGAACTATTAAATATTACACTTTGATACCCTGAACTTATAATATGTTTTCATTCCCCCCTCAAGTTGGAGGATCAGAGAGACCCAACTTGTGAGAAAGAAATGAATGCTGCACCTTATTCAAAGCTTTAGTCATAAGGTCAGCCAACTGCAAGTGAGAAGGAATATATGCAGTTTGCAAAAATCCATCTAGAATATTTTAACGTGTAAAATGGCAATCGATATCCAGGTGTTTAGAACGGTCATGATAGCAGGGGTTAGCAGCTAACTGTTGAGCAGATTTATTGTCGCAAAATAAAGTGATAGGAAAATGAACTGGTACATTCAAATCCTTTAAGAGAAAACTCAACCATAGCAACTCACAAGTTGTAGCAGCCATGCTACGATACTCCGCTTCAGTAGAAGAACGAGATACAGTAACTTGTTTCTTTGTTTTCCAGGAGACTAAGGCATGGCCCAGAAATATACAATAGCCAGTAAGGGAACGCCTAGTCATTAAGCAAGAAGCCCAATCCGCATCAGTAAAACCGGTAACTTTCAAATGAGGTTGAATGGGATAGAATAGGCCCTTGGAAACAGTACCCTTTAGGTAACGAAGAAGATGCAAAGCAGCCTGCATATGAGCATCTTTGGGATCACTTACAAACTGGCTTAAGTGTTGGACTCCATATGAAATATCAGGCCTGGTCATTGTGAGATAAAGTAATCTGCCTACTAAACGCCTAAATGAACCAGGATCCTTCATAGGTGTACCCTTATGTAGTGAAAGTTTGAGATTGGTTGGAAGTGGTATGAGTGCAGGTTTGGCAGCAGTAAGACCTGCATCTTGTAGGAGATCCAATATGTATTTTCTTTGATTAAGATAAGTACATGTATCTGTCCTACAAATCTCAATTCCTAGGAAATATTTTGCTAATCCCAAATCTTTAATGGTGAACTTAGCATCAAGAGCATGTTTAGTAGCTAGTATATCCTTATCATAATCACCAGTGACTAAAACATCATCAACATACACTAAAACAGCTGTAAAGTGTCCATCTTAGTTTTTGACAAAAAGGGAATAATCGTGTTTTGACTGTATAAAACCAAGACTAATCAAGAACTTGGTTAGTTCATGATTCCACTGACGAGAAGCTTGTTTTAAGCCATATAAGGATTTGTTGAGCTTACAAACCTGACCAGGAGTAGCTTGTGTATAACCTTCAGGAGGAATCATGTAAATATCTTCATCAATAAAGCCATGAAGAAAGGCATTATTGACGTCTAATTGATGTAAGGGCCACCCTTTGGCAGTAGCCAAAGCAATTAATACACGAACAGTAGCTAATTTAGCAACAGGAGAGAAGGTATGCTTGTAGTCAACACCTTCTTTTTGATCAAAACCCCTTATAACCAATCTGGCTTTTAATCTTTCCACTGTACCATCTGGATTATACTTGGTTGTATAGACCCATTTAGAAGAAATGGCCTTGTGCCCAACAGGTAAAGAAGTTAGATGCCAAGTATTATTCTTTTCTAGAGCTGCCAATTCTGTATTCATTGCAGCCACCCACCCTTCTTGAGTACTAGCTTGAGCATAGGTTTTGGGTTCAACAGTAGAAAAGACATTAGCCAAAAAAAGAAATATAAGTACTTGGAAGACCTGTAAAGTCAGCTTTAGCAAAAAGTGGATAAGCAGTTTGAGTACTTCCTGGTTTGGAAGTAACAAAATCTTTTAGCCAGCTTGGAGCAGTAGTAGATCTAGAGGATCTCCTTAAGGGAACAGAAGTAGATGGAGTAGGTGGTACAGGGGAGGCTGGTTCAGAATGATGATGAGCTGGAATTGGGCTCAAATTTGATACAAGTATATCATCATCATTAGTAGGTAGAGGTCCAGAAGGTATAGGTGTTGGATTATGTCCAGAGGATAACGATTGTTTAAAAGGAAAAATATTTTCCTCAAAAAGAACATCTCTACTACAGAAGACCTCTTTGGTACTAAGGTTGTAAAGCTTGTAGCCTTTTTGACCTGGAGGATAACCAAGTAAAATGCACTTGATACCTTGGGCTGCAAACTTGTCTTTGTGTGGTCTGGCATCTGATGCATAGCAGAGGCATCCTATGGTTTTCAAATGCTCATAAGTGGGTGAAGAACCATGCAAAATTTCAAATGGTGATTTCCAATCTAAATGTTGCATGGGCATCATGTTGATCAAATAAGTGGCAGCCAAAATACAATCACCCCAAAACTCATTAGGTAATCCAGCATGAAGTTTTAATGCCCTAGCATTTTCCAACAAATGTCTATGTTTTCGTTCTACAACACCATTTTGTTGTGGAATATAGACCATAGATCGTTGGTGTATAATACCCTTAGACTGCAAGAAAAGATGGCATTTGGCATTGACTATTTCTGTACCATTATCAGACCTAATGAATTTGGGCTTAACTTTATAATGAGTATCAACATAGGCCAAAAAATTGGAAAGGATTGAGAATATTTGATCCTTTGTATGAACCAAATGAGTCCATGTAGCTCTACTTTTGTCGTCCACAATTGTAAAAAAATAGTTGGTTCCATTTAGAGCAGAATGTTTATAGGGTCCCCACAGATCAACATGTAAAAGTTCAAAACAAGATAAAGAAGTAATAGAACTTCTTGGAAATGGTAATCTATGAAATTTGGCTAATTTGCAACTTTCACAAGCAAAATCAGAAGCATTAAAATGTTTACAGTCACTAATATGTGTCATTTTAGAAAGAGAAATATGACCCAATCTTGCATGAAATGTATCTAAATCTAAAGAAGACTTAGGCATTACAAGATTGCTGCAAGCCATATGCTTATTTGCAGAATTAAAAGAAATAGGAGCTGGAAGTGAATTACAAGGAATCTGAGTATGATCGCTCTTTGGAATAACAGTGTATAAGCATCTGGAACCTTTCCCAACAGCCATTACTTTGCTAGTTGAAAGGTCCTGAAAAACACAGTATATGGGAAAAAATTGAGCAAAAAGATTTTGAGTGATTAAAAGTTTACCTACAGATAGTAGATTGAATTGAAACTCAGGAACATATAGTACATTAAAAAGTGTTAAAGAAGGACTGAGAGTAACTTGTCCAACAGTATTAACCCTTTTTAAAGTCCCATTAGGTAAATGGACAATGATGAAATATTTGAGAGTTTGAATAGAATGAAACATAGAAATGTGAGGGGACATGTGATCTGAGGCACCAGTGTCTATAATCCATTCACTATTTGTGGGCAAATTACCTTGAGAAGATAATGCAAAAGTAGTAGCATAACAAGAAGTACCTGCATGATTCATTGAAGAACTAGCAGTTGTATTACCATCTTGGTCCCTTCCTTTAAACATTCTCATCATCTCTTGGCAAACAGCAGCAACCAACTTGTGATCCAACCCACTAGTATTCTATCCCATTCCATTTTCACAAACCAAATCAAAGGGAGTATCCTGGTCATAGCTAACATCAACTCTAGCAGCAAGTTTAGAGCCTTTCTTTCCTCTTTTACCTTTATACCAATCTGGATATCCCAATTTCTCAAAACATTGTTCTTCCAAATGCCCATCCTGTTCACAATAATTGCAATGTTTCTTGCCATCCATTCTAAGCTCAGTTCTGGTTCCCTTAAATTCCTTTCTTCCATTATAGTTATTCTTGTTATTACTCAAACTAGCAAAAAATGCAGTGGGATCAGACATGTGATTGGTAACCTGCTTCTGCTTTTCAACCTGTTGAACTATATAATATGCCTTATTCACACTAGGCAAAGGATCCATGGACAAGATCTGATTCCTGACTGATTCATAGTCATCATTAAGCTTCATCAAGAATTGGACTAGCTTAGAACGACCTTCTATTTCAAGAAACTTATCCACAATCCCACAAGAACATTCTGTCATCTTGCCACAAGTACATACAGGAAATCCATTCAAGTTATGTAATTCATCCCAACATTTCTTCAATTTATTAAAATAAGCTGCTATTGGAAGATTACCTTGAGTGACTTTGTTTAACTCTCTTTCAAGCTGGTAGATAAGAGGACCATTGCTCTGGCCATATCGCTCAACAATTTCTTTCCAGAGCTCAAAAGCAGAATGAGCATACAAAAATGCATCAGATAGATCAGTTACCATAGAATTCAAGATCCAACAAGTCACCATGTAATCACATCGTATCCACCTCTGCAATTTCTCTTCATCATTCACTGGTTTTACACATGTGCCATCTATAAAACCTAGCTTTAGTTTAGCACCTAAAGCCATCTTGATAGTACGACTCCAACCATGAAAGTTTCCACCATTAAAAGGTGTGTTTGTCAAAATCATGCCAGGATGATCCGAGTTTGCAACATACAGCGGATCATTAATCGAATTGGAAGCAACATTTTGAGTATTAATATTCTGATTCTCCATTTTCTCAAAGAATTTTAGCTTTACCTAGCAATTTCAGAAATAATCACAAAATTCTCAATAATCGAAGTGATTACTCAATCAATTGAAACTGATCGAACAAAGAACAGAAACTAACCAGTAAGTCAATCAATTGAAGGTTATTTAGAACGAGAACACGATCACTTTGTAATAGAATCGATCGATTGTGATTGAGCGACAATTCGATTGAAGTTTAGTAGAATCAAACAACTGTGCTCATGAAATCAAGGAACTAGGGTTTCAATACGAGCCTAAAGCTCTAATACCATATGAACGCGGAAGTGATCGAAAGAATTATCAACTTTCATTAATTGGAAATAAGAATACATGCTCGACTATATACAGAGATTAACCGCTACTAACTAATCGTTAAATCTAATATAACCATCTGAACAAACTTGCTAGCATATTTACAGAATGGACCTGAACTATTAAATATTACACTTTGATACCCTGAACTTATAATATGTTTTCAATAGATCACAGACAGTACACTTAGGTAAGATCACAGACAGCACAATTTAAGTTTTTTTAAATATTCACTTTGCGCAGCTTTTGACCCATAGGACTTGTTTATATTTTAGCCAAAATTTTCAATGAAAAACTTTGATATAAAATACCAACCCAAATCGCCATGTTTATAAGTAAATGGGTCGAAATTGCCACTTTCATCGTGTATTTTCAAGTTTGAATCCTAGTTATGTAACTTGGTAGCAGGTATGAGTTCCAGATGCAATATGGGTCTATTGGGTGGTCAGTGGGTGCTACAATTAGAAACTCGTTTAAGAACAAACAATTGTGTTATGTTGATCAAAACGTATTGGGCAGGGTATGTGGGTTGGAGTATGTCCTAAAATAATTGTCCAATTTAAAATTTCTTTTACAATACTTACTATTTATATATGGAGTATGTCCTAAAATAATTGTTCAATTGAAAAAAATGACAATTAAAAATCATTAAGCTCCGTATTTTACCCTCATTTATTACGCTCAATTATTATTATTTTTTTTAAATTCAGTCAAACTTGTATTAAATATAAGGGCAAAAGTGACATTTATCTTACCTATCTTAAATCAAAATCAAAGACTACTTTTATGAGGCGGAGTACTTTGAGTGTAATTAATACGGAGTATAAAAATACACGTGTATAGGCCCAAGCCCAATAATTAGCTTATACTTTAGCTATATTATGCTTTGAGTCTAGCCCTTCTTAATCAGACACTAGCACAGTATTTCATATTCCAATCGCCCATGGTTCAGGACTGCAGGTTCATGTATGATAGTATGCTACTATGCTCGAGTGCTCGACTTCTAACTCGTGATTAGACTACTCAACGCGTGATTCAAAATCTCAAGTTTTAATTCAGGGCTCGTAATTTGACTCGACTCATAACAACCATTATCTTATAATAAATATATATATTCATATTTATGTGTATATTATTGTTTAAGGTTTTTGTTCTCAAAGATATAAAAATGGTGAGAATCAATAGCTAAGTCGTTGATCGGAAATCAACTCAAATGCTTAATTTAAATATATTATAGTAATTTTTTCTTTCTATTTTGCTCTTTTAATTTTTGTATTCCATTACACTGAAAGTTTGTTCTATTTTCTGACTCGTAAGAGTTGCACAAGACTCAGAATTGAAGAGTTAATAGACGACTCGCAAGAATTACAGTTATTAAATAGTCGGGCCTCATTTTATGATTTTTTTTATTCGACTCTTGACTCGTAATACTATAACAACTATACTCCATGTAACTATGTTTATGGTTTCCCTCTATACATTTCTCAAAATAATAATGTAAATTATTAAATTAAACCACGAAATAATCGACATTGGTTCATTTTGATGATTATGAATGTGCTATACCCATATTGTATTAGAAAAAATTGATTTTCTCTTATTCGAAAAAAGAGTCTAAAAGTGTGTTAAACAAATCCTGTACTAATTCTAAATATGTTTAAAAATATACTTTTTTTTATGTCTGTACAAATCAAGTTTTTAGGTCAATTTCTAAGTTTTACATTTTTAGATATATTTATCTTTTTTCAATCCTATAATATACAATATAATAGTTAGTTGGTGTGATGGGGTATTCGAGTTCATTTATATATTTTTTAGAGATAATTAACATCTTCCTACTTGATACATTTTCTAATAATACAATTTACAGACAGGGGCGGAGCCATGTAGAAGGCAGGGGTAGCAGTTGCTACGGGTCCAATTGCTATACGAAATGTAAATTCCCTATAAAAATTGTATTTTTTGGTTCATTACTTGTTTGTGATATGGGTTTACAAAATTGAGATGTTCTTGCTACGGGTTACCCCAAATCCTGGATCACAGATAGATTATTATATATTACTTAATTAGAGAAAACAATGGTTTTAAACAAAGAAATTAAGGAGTTGTTGAGTAGTCAAGTTCAAAACCTGAACCGTATATTATAATTATATAATAAATTGTAATTTTAAAGCCACTTTGTTAATTTTGTTCAAAAGATACGATAGATACTAGTTAGATGAACCAAATTTCTTCTATCCTAATTAAGAAAATGTTTCTCCCTGCATATAAGAGTGTCATATATATTAGAACAATTCGTACAACTCATTCTTTAATATGTCGATCCAAGTAGCCTCCAACGATGCAATCACTCTAGTGAAACCTTGTTTCGAAGATGATGAAGGTGAAGAGGCCAATCTAGCCCTAATATTCGAAAAATACAAGGATACGTTCACAACTTTCCCAAAAGAGAAAGGTTGGATGACAGAAGAACTCTACATGTATCAAGGCTTTTGGCACCAATCCAAGAACGTAGTCTCGGTTGAAACTGTGATGGCTACCCAAGAAACTTTCCAAGCTCGTTCGACCGATATTTACTTAGCCACACTGCCAAAATCTGGCACAACATGGCTCAAAGCCCTTGTGTTCGCTATAGTGAACCGAAACAAGTACAAAAATAAGCCTCTTTCAATTCACCCATTACAAACCTCTAACCCTCATAATTGTGTACCTTTTGTTGAGTGTGAAGTTTTAAGAACTAGCCCTTCTTATGTTGATCCACGCTCACTGCGTCTCTTTGCTACCCATATTCCTTACACTTCATTGCCTCAATCTATTCTTGATTCAGGTTCTCGCATAGTTTATATGTGTAGAAACCCTAAAGATGTTTTGGTGTCTTTGTTCCACTTTGCAAACAAGTTGAGAGGCAATTCTCGTCGTGATCTAATGACATTGGAGGAAGGGTTTGAGATGTTTACTAAAGGCGTCATACCAGGCGGACCATATTGGGATCATGTGAAAGGGTACTATAAAGTTGGTTTAGAACAACCAAAAAAGATTTTGTTTTTAACGTACGAGGACATGATAATGGATACTACAACACATGTGAAGCATCTCGCGAAGTTCATGGGCTACCCTTTCACAAAAGAGGAAGAAGCGCAACAAGTGGTGGAAGAGATTGCGAGCCTATGTGGTTTTGAAAACTTAAGTGAGGTTAACAAGCATGGAACCTTAAGTATAGGTATACCAAATCATGCTTTTTTTAGGGAAGGGAAAGTTGGAGATTGGATGAACCACCTCACAAGTGAAATGAGTCACATTTTGGATCAAATTACTAAAGAAAAGTTTCATGGTTTTGATATCCTTATAAGCACATGTGTGTGACACATACAAACACAAGATTTCTCAACCTTATATTTTCGGTTGTCAATCAAATAAAAGTTTCTATTTTAGAAAAAAAGATATACTTGCTTTGTAAGTTTTGTAGTTTTCATTGTTGTGTTGTATGAATGCATAGTTGTCTTTCATTCTACAGAGTTGCCTAACCTATAGCTTTGTGTTTTTGAGGGGGTAAAATATTTTTTTGTTTTTATTTCATTTTCCAGGGGATAAAAGTTATAAAAAAAAATATCAAGAATATCCTTAAAATTTGTTATATTTTTACATAATTTGAAATATTATTTGGGACATCTATCCCTTCTAAATCCGCTCGTGCTTAAAAGCTAGAAAGGAAATTTTAGAAAAATCTATGTGGTTACAAAGAAACCAAACTAATAACCATTTATGTACGTCGTTCATGCCTAGTCTTGTAAACATTTGAGTTTAAAACTCACAACAATTTGGTTAACAAACTTAAAAAAGTACAAATAATTAGACCCGATAACAAAACTATTTTTGACATTAATTTGCCAAATGATAATAACAAAACTAGGCGTGCGAAAAAATCAGTTTTTTTCGGTTTTCGATTTTTAAAAAACCTGTTTTAAAAAAACCAGTTTTTTTCGGTTTTTTTTCGGTTTCGGTTTTTTTCGTTTTTCGGTTTTTCGGAATCGGTTTTTTTCGGTTTTTATGTTAGGAATCGGTTTTTTTCGGTTTTGAACCGGTTTTAGTCGGTTATTTTTTTCGGTTTTTTTCCGGATTTGAATTCGGTATAATTGTATAACAAAATTTAAATCATACAAACGAAAAAAAATACAAACACAACTTTTATTTTGAATAATACAATCACAACTAAATATATAAAATACAAACATAACTTTTATTTGAATAATACCATTACAACTAAAAATATAAAATACAAATTCGAATACATTTCGAGCTTCGGCATGGCCATCACCCGATACACTTAACTACTACCTATGTCGTCCCAAACGTCATCTTCATCCACGGATTCAACTTCAAGTTCTTCAAATTCACCTTCATCTAATTCGGTAGTTGGAGGTGATATCCCTAATGCGATTTCTTCATCTTCGATAATCTCTTCAACGTTATTTAATAGTGGGCCTTCCAAAGTTGTTACATTTTGTATCCTATCAACCCCATCCAAGTAATCTTTCAAACATACACATACTTCCACGGATTCGGCGGTTAGTCTTAACCTTTTTTCCGATATAATTCTACCGCTAGTAGAAAATGCCGATTCGGAAGCTACCGTCGAAGCTTGGACGGTTAATAAATCACGAGCCATAGCGGATAATATTGGAAATTGTACTTCTCTTTCTTTCCACCAACTCAAAATGTCAAAATTACAAAAATCTTCAACACTTAAAGTGGTTAAAAAGTTTGTAGCCTTATAATGTCCCAATTCACTTGTTGGAGCCAATGTTCGTTGACGCTTGTAGCGTCTTCAAGTAGAGTATTATAAAGGTTTATGTTCATGTCCTTAGATGATCCTCGAGATGTTCCCGCCCGCATGGGGTCAACAATTGGGTTTGGGTGGTAACCAATTTTTGTTGCATAAACCTCAAATAATAGGGTAAAACCATTTTCAAAATTTTGAATTTCATTTGTAATATAGTTCGGGTCTTCGTGTAAGTTTAAGTCTAAATTTCCCAAAATTGTTGTGAGTATACGTTGTACGCCGCCAACATTTATAGTTGGGTTTAGTGCGGCGGCACAAGTGAAAACCAAAGGCATGGAACCAAAATATTTTATAAATTTCTTTTTCATACCTTTAACCATTTTTCTTAAAATTGGATATGACGACATTTCAAATTCTTTTAATTTTTCGGTCATAATAAAAACTTGGTTTAGAACTAAGGAGCTAGTCGGGTAATCTACACCCGATAATATAGTAGTAGCTTTCTTAAAAACTACTAAAAAATTCGTTAAATCACGAAGGACATCCCATTCATAATTGGTTACTTCCACGGACTTATTTCTATCAACTAACAATGTATTAAAAGCATGTAAAGTAGCTTGTTGTCTTAAAATATTTTCAAACATGGCGTGAGTAGAATTCCACCTAGTATTATTATCGTAGCATGGTCCTAGGGGAGTTTTACCACATTGTACACGAAAACGTCTATAATTAGCTTGACGTTCGTTACTAGAACTATATATAGTTACTAATAAACTCTTAAATTTTTGACGTATATTATCAAATATTTTTAATGCCGCTTGCACGGACAAATTTATAATATGAGCAACACAACGAGAATGAAAAAAAGCGTCATTTAAAATTGGTTTTAAACGTAATTTTAGTAAATTCATGGCTCTAGTATTATTTGACGCATTATCTAGTGAAATTGTAAAAACTTTATCGTGTAAATTATATTCAATTAAAGTGTCATTTAAAATTTTTCGCAAATTACATCCCGTATGCGGATAACCAAATAATTTAAAAGCAATAGTACGTTTCATCAATAACCAAGACTCGGGATGAAACCAATGGGCCGAAACGGCTAAATAAGAATTTGCCGTACCATGTGGTGCGGTCCAAACATCACAAGTAATAGAAACGCCATGTTTATAGTTTAGAAAACCATCAATTATATCTTTTTTAGCATTTTTTCATAAATTAAAAGCATCGTTTCTTAGGGTAGTACGACTTACTTGTTGGTATCGCGGTTGTAGTCTCTTTTTGATGATACCCGTAAGTCGTTGGTTGTCGAAGTGGTTGAATGGAAGCGCCTCTTGAATGACAAACTTTGTAAAATCTTCTCGAAGCGCATCATTGTCGTATATAAAAAACCATCATCCGAACCAAGTGTCGCTTGTGATGGATCTTCACTAATCGATCTATAAGCCGTGGTCATGTGAGCTCGTAATGTGGAGTTTGATGCGGGGTTATAAAAGTTCCCACATCTCTTGCAACGAGCTTTACTCACCCCATCATTCATAACGCACAAATCATAATTCACCCATATTTCTTGGTTCCGGGTCTTTTTTTTTAACTTGCACGACATCTTCATTTGTGTAACCTTTCTTTCGTGCATTGCTAGCAACGGAACCGGAACCGGAAGCTTGAGATTGTGTATTTTCCATTTTGGAAACGAAAAGTGTATATATATAATTATATATATATAGAGAGAGAGTTTTTGAGAGAATATATATATAGAGTTTTTGAGATAATGTAATAGAAATTGAGAGAAAGAGATAGAGAATTGGTGTGCTTTGAACCTAAACCAAAGGGGTGTATTTATAGGGTCATTGGGGGGGGGGGCAAAAGCACCCCAAAATATTCAAAAACCTCAAAAAAAAAACGCTCCTCCAACGGCTAGCTTTAGGCAGCCTCGATTTTTCAAAAAAAAAACCGGTTAAAACCGGTTTTTTTAAATAACCGGTTTTTAAACCGGTAAAAAACCGGTTGGCGCATAAGGGAAAAACCGGTCAAACCGGATCGGGTATGTAAAACCGATTTCGGTTTTTTAAAAACCAGTTTTCATAAAAACCGGTTGCGCTTTTTTGGTCGGTATTTTTAAAAACCGGTTTTCGACTTGCATGCCTAAACAAAACTACAAAAGATGGTTCATAGGTGAAGCCCATTGGACCATTATATATGGGTTATTCCAGGAAAGAAAATGCCCAATTTGAGTTTTATACCTTTTATATATCGTTTTGAGATCCAGTAACTGAAGGCCCGAATTCTATATGAACAAAACATAAAACCCAAATCGATTGGTCGGGTTAATAAGCCAAAATATTATTGCCTCCGTCCGATTAAAATGTCTTTGACTATCCAAACACTTTTATAAATCTCCACCAACTATATTTTTCACCAATCAAATAACATATTTACTAACTAAAGTCACTTTTAATCAATTGTAACATAAAAGTGGACAATTTTTGGAGCAATCAAAAATAGCAATATGACACTTGTAGTGAAACGGAGTGAGTAGATATCTTTAGGCATGTAAACGAACCGAACGAACACGAACGGAGTCTGTTTGGGTTCGTTCATTAAGGTTTTGACGAATAAACGAACGAACACGAACGGATAAGCGAACATATTTTGTTGTTCATGTTCGTTCATTTAGAAAATTTGTTTGTTCACGAACACAAACGAACTTACACGAACAAACACATAATTTAATGTATTTCTTCATTAATACCTTAAACGAACCTCAACAAACATAAACGAACATATATATATATATATACACATCTACACATATATATTATATACCTTGAAACTTTGCGATGCACATTCAACATTACAAAACGATCACAATATGAAGATAAACTCCTTTGCTTGGTCCGATCGTTGGAAAGAGCAGCACATCTGGAACTAGTCAAGGTGCGTTTGGAGTGGAAGAAAATTGTAAGGTAAAAATATCTAGATGTTTAATATTATTAAATGAAAATATCGAAATATTAATAATATTCTATATGATATTTAGATTAATCAAAATAATATATACAAATATGTATTAGTTCAATTAAATTATTAGTTAATAAACGAACATTTAACCGAACGTTCACGAACATGTTATCAAACATTCACGAACGTAAATGAACGAATGAGATATGTGTTCATGTTCGTTTATATAATTAAACGAACGTAAAAATTTGTTCATGTTCGTTGATATAACAAAACGAACGAACAAAAACGAACTTCCTGTCGAACGATTCGCGAATAGTTCGTCGAACGTTCAGTTCGCTTACAGGCCTAGATATCTTTGTATCCAATAAAAATTCTGTATCTAATAAACATTTACAAAAGTTTCTAAGACTCCTCCCAACAGTGACTAACTACTGACGCGTCAGTTCGTGCCACGTCTGCGCCACATCAGCTTTTTCCACAACTGACATTAACTGACATCTACTGACATTTCACTCCCTACAGTAACATCACTTCTCTTATTTTCAGGGCCCCACACACTATTTCCTTTATTTATTTAATACACAAACTTAAATAAAACTTTTTCAATATAAAATAAAACATTACATAAATAAAATAAAACATTTAATTAAATAAAATAAAACATTTCATTAAATAAATTAAAACATTACATTAAATAAAAAAACATTACATTAATAAAATAAAAACATTACATTAAATAAAATAAAACATTTATTAAAAAAGAAAATATAACTAGCTAACGCGCTCGGAAATTTGGTGGGAGGCTCGCAATGTGTGCGATGAGAGCTTCGCGAAGTCGATGATGCACAGCACGGTCACGCAATTCCTTATCCATACGTATGTGTGTTTCAACCCTTTCTTCCCACGATCGTTGAGGTAAATTATCCGGGTTTGCCAAATAGTCTTCCTCATTTGGACACATATTGCGCCCATTGTCTTCGGTTATCACATTGTGTAAAATAACACAACAGTACATGATTCGACGTATTTTGTTGACGCTGTATGGTCGAGCAGGGTTTTTGATAATTTGCCAACGGCCCTGAAGTACTCCGAATGCCCGTTCTACGTCTTTCCTTGCAGATTTTTGGTATCTCTTAAACCGTGTCTCGGCTTCTGATATCGGATACTTAAATGACTTGACAATCGTCGCCCACTCTGGATATATTCCATCGCCAAGATAATACCCTTTGTTGAATTGTTGACCGGCAATATTGAACACAACTTGAGGAGCTCGGTCTTGTAGTAAGTCTTGAAAGAGATCAGATTCATTAAGTACGTTGAGGTCGTTGTTTGATCCGGCAGGTCCAAAGAAAGCGTGCCAAATCCACAAATCGTAGGAGGCTACGGCTTCAAGCATTATTGTTGGATGGCCGTGATCACCTCGAGTGTATTGACCTTGCCATGCCACTGGGCAATTTCTCCAATCCCAGTGCATGCAATCTATACTTCCAAGCATCCCAGGAAACCCATGTAACTCCGCATGCCGTTGATGCAACCGTTGCACATCTTGGAGTGTTGGCCTTCTTAAATACTCAGTTGAATATAGATGAAAAATACACTTACAAAAGTTGTCCAAACAATCATACGATGTTTGTTGACCCATATGTAAGTATTCATCAAATGCGTCGGCGGCGCAACCGTATGCCAATTGGCGTAAGGCTGACGTTGCTTTTTGGAAAACATTAAAGCCGAGTTTCCCGGTTGCGTCGCGACTTTGATGAAAAAAGGAAAAGTAAGAAGGTAACGGAAGGTGAGAGTACGATATTATACCTTGACATATACGAATAAATAATGGTCGACTCATCCGAAAGCGACGCCGAAAATAATCAAGTGGGAATGTCGCATTCTCGGCAAAATAGTCTTGATATAAACGTTGTCCGGCACTATAACGATCTCTAGGTAAATATCGTCTCGCTCGTGGAATACGAAATGTAAATTCGGTCGCCTCGTCCGAATCGGATGACGAATCTTCTTGGTCGAGACGGTTTATCCTAGCGACCGGATCGTATATGGCAATGACGGCATTAATATCATCTTTATCGGAATCGGATGACGACATTTTGAATGAGAATTGATTGTGTATATTTTGATGGTTTGGAATAAGTATTTTGTTGGAGAATATATATGTATTTTGAGGGAGTAAATGATATTTGATTGTGTGTGAAAAATGAGTTTGAAATAGGAATATATATAGTGTATGGGAAAATTGGAAAAAGTGAAAAAAAATTTAATTTTTTTTTTTGGCCGTTATATCCTCCAACGGTTATTTTTTTATTATTTTATTTTTTTAAATTCGTTGTACACAAAAAAAAAGGGGAAAAAGAAACCGACGTGGGCCCCCCCTCTTCTCTCCTTCCGTCGCCAAACCAAAGTCGGCAACCGACGCCGGCCAACCGACGGGCCGTGCCTATGGCGTCGGTTCCGTCAGTTGGTACCGACGTTGGTACCGACGCTCCGTTGTGAGCGGTCTAAGTGCTACTCCGTATTTATTAGCAATTTATCTTGCATACATTTAATTATAATAGAAAACAACTAGCGTAACACCTATTCAGAAGATTAAAGCAAAAAAATGGTTAAGCTAATTAAATCGGTACATTTTTTTTTAAGAATAAAAACATATTAATCGTGCTATAAACTTAAACTATCAATAATTAATAATGAGATATCAAAGGGGCTCTTTTGCTATTTTACATGGTATCAAGTTTTAGATTCAAACCGCCAGAAAATTGTTATCCTCTCGTCATTGACTAGAGTTGATAATTCAGAGGAACCCCAATTTATTTATTTTCGCTATATTATTTTTGTTTAATTAGTGTTAAACTCGTAAACCTTATCACACAAGACCCAAGCCCTCATAATACATCAAGAATATGTTAAGTAGTCATCAATTAAACATATTTGTCTTCCTCATCAAAAATCTCGTCCTCGCCGTCGAAGATCATTAACTTTTAACATTCAAACATTTTTACAACTATTCAAGATTTCAACATTCGTTTCAATATAAACATCTGGAAGCCTCCTGTTCAAACTGTGGGAAATATTGACAATAAAATTGGGTTATACTTATCTTTGTTATATTAATTTATTTTCCTAATAAGATTAGTTTTCTTATTCATCAATATTTTTTATTTACTTTGTTTTAACCTTAGACACTTCTATATAGCACGATTTATATGTTTTCATAAACTTATTCCTTTTTGAAAAGTTCTACATTTTGTATTTTGCAAGCTAAGCACATTCTTAGACATGTGACTTGAATGATTAAATCGTTAAAAACCCTTTCAATTAATAGTTAAAATGATAAATAGTTGAAACTTGAAGGGTTAAATCACTAGTAAACCAAACTATTGATTATAAAATCCAAAAGCTAGAGGTTGCCTATTCAAGTCTCACTTGATGCAATGTGTACATATTTATCACCTCATTATTGTACGCAGTAGTAGGTACTTTGTAGCCTGTAATTTGAATTAAAAAAAAATAAATCTATCAATAACAAAATGTACGCCATCAAAATAGATTCCATCTATCTAGATAGTAATATAGTAATAGTAATAGTGATTTCATTCGGCATGAAGCGCGGGGAAATTTGATAATCAAATCAAATATATATATATATATATATATATATATATATATATATATATATATATATATATATGGACATGGATTGAAGTGCTTGAATATACATATGGGTGAAGAGGTAGTTGATACATAACAACACTTAAACACTTGTTTTATTACATATTTACATATTACAATCTTCAGATGTCTAATGATCTTCCTCTTCCGTTAGTTATTACTCAATCTAGTGAAGATTATGAGCATGATATGAAGGCTACCCTCACTCTCATTTTCGATAAGTACACAGATCGATTAGCAACTCTCCCAAAGGCGAAAGGTTGGGTAACCGAAAACATATTCATGTACCAAGGCTTTTGGTGCGCGTCTAAGCATGTGATATCAGTTGAAACTATAATGGCCTCACAAGAATCCTTCCAAGCTCATCCAAGTGATATATATCTTGTCACAATGCCAAAATCTGGCACAACATGGATAAAGGCACTTGCTTTTGCTATCATGAACCGATCTAGGTACAAAAACAACTCTTTTTCAACTCATCCTTTACTTAAAATAAACCCTCATAGATGTATACCTTTTCTAGAGAATGAAAGTTTTAGACATCAACCTACATATGTTGATTCACATTCGCCACGTGTATTTGCTACACATATGTCTTACACTTCCTTGCCTCAATCCATTCTTGATTGTGGTTGTTGACTAGTTTATCTATATAGAAACCCTAAGGATCTTTTTGTCTCTTTTTTTCACTTTGCAAACAAGTTGAGACCCAAATCTATCGGGTTAATGGCGTTAGAGGAGGCATTTGAAATGTTTATCAAGGGTGTCGTGCCAAATGGACCTTATTGGGATCATGTGAAAGGGTACTATGAATCTAGTATAGAACACCCAACGAGGATTCTATTGTTATCGTATGATAACATGATAAGTGATACTGAAAGTAACGTAAAACGTCTAGCGGAGTTCTTGGGCTATCCTTTCACCATGGAAGAAGAGGCTAATGGTGCGGTACAAGAGATTGTGAAGCTATGCAGTTTTGAAAATTTAAGTGAGATTAATAAGCATGGGACTTTTATTGAGAATGTACCCAATAGTAGTTTTTTTAGGGAAGGAAAAGTTGGGGATTGGAGCAACCATCTCACAAAGGAAATGAGTGACATTTTAGACCAAATTACTCTTGAAAAGTTTCATGGTTTGAATATCTCATTTTAAGTAGGCTCATGTATTTCATCTTCTAATTTTTTTTTTTTTAGGGAAGAAAAAGTTTATTTTCACAAGACTGTTAGTGTTCTAATATGTCTTTAAGCATCATATGGAGTTTTAAGTTGGTTTGGTTTGAATAAATCAAACAGTTTCATTGTTACAAGGGTAAATATATTTTGTCGGCATTGTACCCCCCTTGTTTGTTTCGACTTAAGCAACCTACCCCTAAAACTCCCAATGTATGCAACAAACCGGTTATTTATGTGCTACAATCTTTGCAAACTATGTTTTTACATGTTACAACCTACAAAATGATGACGTGGCAACCACATCATGTGGCTTAAAAAATGACACGTAAGTAATTTTACCGGTACTCCCGGTAACCGGTTACCATATTGCCGATATCGATACAACATTAACCAGTTTACTGCATACATTGGGAGTTTTAGGGGTAGGTTGCTTAACTCGGAACAAACAGGGGGGGTACGATGCCGACAAAATATATTTACCCTTGTTACAAACATGTATTTATGTTTTCTATTTAAATATATGAAATGGACATATTAATCGTTATTGTGCTACAAAATTTACAAGGATTTAAGAAAAAATCGTGTCTCCACTTTTATTTGGCAATTAAAAAAATTCACTTTTACCTCGTAAATAGTTTTATCATCACTGACTAAAATTATCGGTAACTAATTTTTTATTCATTATTTTTAGAGAAGAACAAAGAAAAATGAAGAGGTTATGAGTATTTCCATAATTTGGACTAAAATATCCCTAATCAGTAAACACTGCTAACTAGTCACCAAGCGACAAGCCCATCAACAAAAGCAGGACATTCATAAAATTCTAAATTCAAAGAGAAATGTTAAGAGCCCAAAATTAAGCCCATTTACTGTCCATTCTATTTGCACCATCCTGTCTAGGGGTGTTCATTCGGTTAATTCGGTTTAAACCGAACCTAATAGATAAAACCGATCGGTTTTCGGTTTTGAAAAGTTGAAACCGAACCGAACCAATAAAAAAACCAAACCGAACCGAACCGAATTACTATTCGGTCCCTTCGGTTTTTACTATTCGGTTTATGCTTTCATATATAAATAATAAAAACATTAAAACAAAATTAAAAAACTTGAATATTAAACAAAACTAATTGGCACGTTTCGTAAGTTCTTGACAAAAGTTTAATAATTTGCAAGTCAAAAGTATAATATAGTTGAGACTTTTGTGATAAATGATGAATAAAGTTAATAATGGTATCATGATACATAATAGTGGGTGATTAACTCAATTAATTTGTACATATGTTGAAAATATTACCAAAGTATATTACAATTCGGTTAATTTGGACTATTCGGTTTTAACAATGGTAACCAAAACCAATCCAAAAACCAAAATAAATATTTGGTTTTGAACCGAACCGATCCAAAAAACCTAATTATCCGAACCAAATAGTCCAAACCAAATTGTCCAATTGGACAATTCGGTTTGTCCAAATAGTGAACACCCCTAATCCTGTCATATGGCACATCTCACGGCTATTAGTATTAACAAACAAGACACATAGTTTCGTAATTTCGTTAAGTGTAAAGATATCTTTCAAAACTCAACTCAAAATACTGATTAATTAGATAAATCCGTTATAAAATTGTTGGTTACTTGGTAGCCATTTAGTAATTACTAGAGGGTAGTAATTTGTACACAAATCGCTCCGTAAAACACATTAAGTTGTTGTATCGTACAACAATTTAAAGATATTTAGAGGTATATCATACAAAGAAAGCGGATGATGTATACCAACGCATGTCCAAGTTGGCTATAATATCAAAATTACCAATGTGGTGTTTTACAAAAAAGTTTTTCTACAGTTATAACTCATAAACAATGCTCATGAATTTCCTAACTATAGAATTGTGAACTATATATATATATATATATTTATTAAATGCTAAAACTTTATGGTTTAAATAGATACAGATGTCAAATATAACATAAAATAAGATAAACAAAACAGAACAGAACACAAGAATTAAAGACATTTCTTTCATACTTTATATATACCTTCACTTAATGAAAAAAAAAGAGTCAATTTTTACATCACAGAAACATAAATTGATAGATGCATATTTCCAATTATTACAATTTCTTCAAGATTTTGCAGCATTTTATAGTACCAGGAAACTCAAGAAACTTGCAATCAACAACATCCGATCTTTGTGCTTCTGTCATCAAACTGAACCCAAATGACTCAATCAAAAAATTAACCATTTCGGGTACTGCAGGCAGAACAAGTCTCTCAACTCCTAAGAGCAATCGGTATGCAGTGACGTGGCATCGCCGTTTACCCTTGAAAATGCCGTGCGACGGCGTTCTGGCGCACCAAGCCGACGTTCTCGTCGGAGTTCTCGATGGCGTCTTGTGTTCGACGTTCGTCTCCAGACGCTGGCTTTGGCCGGTGTTCTCCTTTTCTTTTTGTTTTTTTATTCTTTTTCTATTTGTATGTCACGGGTTTTTTAATTCTTTTTCTCCATTTAACTCAAAACACCATTGATTTGATGATGAATGGTACGAAGCAGTTGAAGAAATTGGTGGTAGGTGTTTGGAGAAGACAAATAAGTACACAGCCTTGGACCGGTGATTAACTTTAGTAAAAAAAAAAAAAAAAAATTTATTCATTGCTGACTTTGAGTCAGATTTTAGTAAAAAAAAAATTTGTTTGTTTATATATTAATTTATACAATTATTTTTATTAAATAATTAAATAAAACAAATAATAAAAAACTCTAGAACACTGTCCAGAACACTGTGATTTCAGTTTTACCACACCACAGAATCCTCACTTTCAACATTCTTCAGAACATTGTCCAGAACACCATTCCCCACACCCTGTGCTCTAACTCACCCAACTTCCTTTCAATTTCATCCATCAAAATTCTGCACATCCCAAATAGGGCTGGCAATTTCTGACTCGACACGAAACCCGACACGAACCCGACGAACCCGACTCGAATATTTCTGAGGCGCTAACCCGCTAACCCGAAAATTCGAACCCGTCAACCCGACAACCCAAACCCGATAACCCGACAACCCGAAACATTCTACCTGAACCATTCAACCCGACAACCTTAACCATTCAACCTGAACCATTCAACCCGACAACCCGACAATCTGAACCCGTCAACCCGACCCAACCCAAATTGCCACCCCTAATCCCAAAGTCTGAAAATACATAAATAAATATTTTATTATAATAAAATATCATCAACTATTGTTATAGATTTTATCTCAGACCCCAAAATTTTAGGTGGTGATTTATACATCACCAAAAATTAGCGTTACACTATTTTTATGCATTTGTATTGTAAAACATTGTAAGATAACTTTAATGGTGTATGACTAATTTTTGGTTGTGTACAAATCACTACCCAAAATTTTCATCACGTCACTTAAACAGACTCGAGAGTCGAGACTTGACACTTGAAACCGACCCGTTCTTATACTGTCGGGGTTTTAAAACAAAAAAGCGCCTATCCTGTGACCCGACATCACTTTTGGGGATAAGAGGACTGCGAAGCTCGATCGTCTACACTCTTTCTGCACGTCGTTATGTGCCCTAATTTCATGAACACCGATCCAATTTAACCGCAATCTATTCAAGATAAGCTACTCAATCGTCGACCTAGATCATCTAACCATGAAATGGTAAATTCGGTATCACTATTTGCCCTAATTCGTCAATTTTTCATTCATATTTGCTCTTATTGTTCAACTCACTCACTAAATCAATTCGAATTCTCAAGCGAGCTGCCCAGGTTTACACAGGAAGGTCATGAACGGACCCCGGAGCCAATGTGGATATGAGATTTCATCAATTTGAGGTAAAATTTCAGAAAATTAATAGTACATCATGATCTTATCATGAACAGGACGATAATTTTGTAATGTTATGTAATTTCCTATTATCGATTTACGGAAATATTATGTTAGGGTTTATAGTTACGTTAGGAATTATGGAACCGATATTATTCTTTTAATCGAGAAATTATCTGGAATGTTATCCATTCTTTTTATATAACTAAGTGTGCTGCAAATGTTATATATTTGCTCTAATTGAGTTATATATGATATATTATTCACTCATTTATAATATATAAGGAGTTATAAATGATATATTATTCTCTATTCCATGATATATAATTATATATAGCTATAGACCTATACTTGATGTGTTTTATAGTTATTCGTGATCAGAGTACGTATGTAGCTCTATTAGAATTGATTATTAGGCAATTCAGCATACTCACAAATATATACATGTACTAGATTGGATGGAGCCATATCATGTTCATATGTTAGGTTATGAGACACTAATGGAGGTGATGCTTTTGGATGTGCTATTATAGAGAATTTCCCATGTTAAAAAGAAGCTGCAAATGGTATATAACTTGTCATCTGAGGATTCCATGTATTAATCACAAATAAGACATTACTTGCCAATTGTGTGTCATATGTAAAAACCAAAACCAAAGCAGAAATAGTAGTACAATATCTTCAAGTTACTACTGTAACTGAATTTAAGCTGATTTTGAATTGTATATTGTTACACCTTATAACGTAATTGACTAATTGTTGTTAATTGAAGTTTATCTGATCAACTCAGTTCTTACACAAACCGTATTTGAAAGTGCTTTTTACTCTCATATACAGGGGACAGTTTCTTTTAGATATTACGAATATAATAAGTAAGCTTGTGATCAAGCTTGGTCTACTGGAGATTATACTGAGATTTACTATTAACGTTTTATTAAGGAACGAGCCTGGAAATGTTTGTATTATCTCTTAACAGAAATCATAGCATTGGCTGTACCTTAAAATGTGTCGTGGTTCACTAAAATGACCAACTTTTGGATTGTTATTGGCAGTCATAGATGGCCTTGATTAAATATAAATGTAGGATATCTTTTCCGTATCATATAGACTTGATAAAGATTTACGATTCTGAGTCATATAGTCGTGGATTTTGAAATTTTGATGCTTAATATATGTATACGTATGTATATATATTATTTTTCTGTGCTTTAACAGTTGAAGGTCTTGTAATGTGATTTCTGCCGTATTTATTTTCGAAATTGAGCCAGATGTAGTGCAGTTAATTGTGAGTGTATAGCTACATGTAGTATAGCTAAATATAAGAAATTGAGTATTTCAAGATCTGCACATGTTTATAGTGTAAATCCGGAAAGTTAGAGGCATTTTGTTATGTTTTCTCTATACATATTTACGGTTGTGATTATGTCTTCTTTACGAATATTTAGATAAAATGGTGAGGAAAATGCTAGACCAGCAGTAGCATCTATATGCAGCTTATGAATATGTGTTGTGGTATGCATCGAGTGGTCCGTACTACTACTTATATCAGTTTGCTCTTCATGCAGTTTGTAAGAAGTTAACATAACTTGCGATTAATAATTATATATGCAATAATTCTTCCCAATAACTTTAGAATTAACAAACTTACAAATTATACAAAGCTAAGGGAGGTTAATTAATTATATTTATCATTTCTCTTGTATATGTTATATGGCCTTCATCTATTGACCTATCTGATTATTCTATTATTTCTCCTATCATGTTTCTCGGTTAGTAAACCTTTCTGCTAATGATTTGAATGCTTCTTTAAATGATGTAGGAAATCCTGATGATGATGGAATAACAATTCGGTTCAAGTGTACGTTTGTTTTATCTCTTTATATCTTCTTTATAGTCTCTCTTCACTTTGGAGTTGCCCTTAATACTCCATTTAATCGGAACTCACTAATGGTTCTCAGTTTTCTAACAAGGGTATACCGTATACATGCAACAAAGAAGCAGTCTCTCCTACATTGGAGTCGACTAAAAAGGCACCCATATCCGAGTATATCTTAAATTTGGTAATGTGATTCAGCAAAGTAGGTTATGTAAGTGATGTTGCCAATAGTAATTGCAAATTAAAAGTAACAGTGGCTCTCCTGACATATCTTGCTGCCCATACTGATATGAACCTTGGTGATCTGTCATCACTTTGTACTACAAGACAAGGTAATTTAAACATTGTTGCATATTCCTTTTCTGCCATCTCATTAGAGCTTTATTGTGGGTCTATTGGCTATTACATAATAATTTATGTGATAATTGAAATGATTCGAAGTACAGACTTTTAACTTGGTTGCCTGGTGATTCAAAGTACAAACTTCCTTCAAAAGGTATTTAATATCACCATATATCTTAAAAATTTGCTAATTTAAGAATTTAAATACTCTTTCCGGATAAGATCAAGCAATTCATATATATTCATGTACCAATAATAGATACTTATTTGCTCACTATAGAAAAATTACTCATTTTTTCTTCGTGTATATTCTCAATTGTGCAGAAGCACGCAAAAATCTTTCCTGTTTCTTACAGCTAAAAGAATAAGGTACCAATAATGGGCGAACACCGTCTAATTTGTATTCGCATGCCCAGAATCTCCTAAACTCTCAAATTTTAAAGGAAAAGATGATATTATTTACATAGTTAAAAAATTGGACAAAACGGTGTTAGTGGGTTAGTCTAACCTATTTTGACCCATTGCCTAGCTCTTTCCACCTGCCCGTTTTGCTATCGTTAAGTGAAGGTACTTTCAGATAATTGCCTATATCTACAAATAGTGTTATGTTTCTTCCTGCAGGTCCCAAAGGTGAACTCCGAATATATCTTGAAGGGTTGGTAGCTACTGATAAAGTGAAGACGTACGTAGAGGTTGACTGGCAAGGCAATCTGACCGACCAGAAGATCGTTCAAATGTTACTGTAAGCACTAATGCTATATTTTATATATAATTCTTGTGAAAAACGGGCAGATCGGGTAATAAGCCAAACCAGAAATTTTTGGTATAGATGGGGATGGGCTGGGTTGGTTCGTGACAACCCATATAACTATTTTTCTAATTGATTTATTCTTTTTATATCTAAGACTATTTAGATATTACTAAATGATTAGAATTGGCCAAACGTGCACTAATTTCTTAAAGATATCTAATCTTCTGTCCCTTGAGATTATTGTACTTACTTTTCAATCTAATCTGTTGGAGCTTTTAGACAATTGTGACTTGAAATTGTTTTGACCCATTACTTCACCATGCCCGTTTTGCCACGTATACCTTATAGTCTTGACACTTGATGATGGTGATAGTACAAGGGAAGGGATGAAGATATATTGTGACAATTGAGAAGTAAGAATCAAAGAGTACTACTTTGGATGATACTTGAATAACACAACAGAAGTCACAGACATGCTTCAGCCTAGAAGACGGTTTTGGTGCTCATTTGAAGGTTTTTTTTTTTTTTTTTTTTTTTTTTTTTTTTTGTCAGGACTCAAGTTTGTAGTTCTTAGTAGATAATGAGTTCGTTTTTGTTATTTATTTATTTGAAATTTGTTAGATTCAAAAGACCGAGTGTAATTGGTGGTACATTGTATATATAAGTAATGTGTTCGTTTTTTATTCGGTCCAAATAGTTTTCATATGATAACGAGTTAAGATTCTTGATTTTCGTTATTACTTGCTACAATTTGTTAGTTTGTATATTGAAAAGTCAGATTTTAGTAGAAAGAATGCGTTAGCTTTCGTTGTTTCTTGTTGCAAGTGACGACTTCTTTCTGTCACTAACCAGTCAAGGTAAGTGACGAAAACCTACATTTTTTTACATAATACTAACAATTTGCCAAGTGATAAGACCGCTCCCAACGGGAGTGTCGGTTTCTCGTCGGTTCAAACCGACGTCGGCGACACCGATGGCACCGACGTGTCGGTTGCCTCGTCGGTTCCAGCTCGTCGGTTAACCGACGCTCGTCACTTGTTCGTGTGTGGAGCCAGCGAAGGAAAACCAAAAAAAATGGCCGTTTGTGATTTTTTTTTTTTTTTTGTTTGCTGTTCGATCGAGTAGCAGGAAAAAAAACCCATCGATGGGTTTATGTGGGGAAGAAGAAGGAAGATGTAAGGGAGTGAGTGGGGCCCATTAAAAAAAAGAAAAATAATATTAAGTGCTATGGTTGGTATGGTGGGGTATAATGAAAAAAAAAACATTAAATCCTAATAAAAAATAACCATTAAAAAATTTTTGTTTGTTTTGTAATATTTTTAATTTGAATTTAATGTGGTTTATTTTAATTAAGTGTGTATTGTTTGAATTAATTTAATAGTGTGGGTCCATGAAAATATGAAGTGACGGATCACTGTTGGCACGGACGCATCAATTTCTGTCAGTTAGGTGAAAAAGCTGACGTGGCGCTGACGTGGCGTATTAGTTTCTGTCAGTTTCCTTCACGGTTGGGAGTGGTCTTACGCCTTGTCCTTGTAAGAAGAGGGTGTTGTGTTTGGTCATTTTTTATGCTTGTATTGCAATTGGTTTTTGGTATTTTAATGAAGTCTACCTTTTCTAAAAAATAAATACAAATAATAATGAACAAAAATGAATCATAATAATCGAAGTATAATATAAATACAAGATGAAATAAATAAGGGTTTATGGATAAAAAAGATATTAAGAAGAACAAATGAAAAACTAATCATTAAATAATAAGTAGAAAATGAAAAATAAAAAACTTAATATAAAAAGTAGGGGTGAACAACATTAACCATTAACCGATCCATAACTGATTAACTAAATTAACTGATCCAAATTAATATGCGATTGTTCGGTTAACCAATCATAATTGACGAAAATTAACCGACATTAATCGAACTGCCCAACTATATGTATTTATTAGTTTTTCATATATACACAAACATACACACACTTACTTAAATGCATGTAAGTTTATAAATACAATACAATTTATTAAACAAATATATATGAAGGCACGAGATATCATTTATTGCAAAATTAAAAAGTATCTATTTTTCACAGACGTTAGCGGTATAATCATTCATAATTTGTTTTGAGGTTTTACACGTACATTTAAAATGTCGTTTAAAAACCTTTAAAAATGTTGATATTGTGGTATAATCATTGATAATTTGTTTCGAGGGTTTACACATACATTTAAAATGTCGTTTAACAACCTTTAAATGTCATGATTGAGTTTCTTTTTACTATTCATATTCATGATTGAGTAGGTTACTAGTCATGTGGGTAAAATTAATATATAAATATGGAAATCAATCAATCATGCCTAATAAGACGACATACGGAATGTTTATTCTTTTTACTATTCATATTTATATTTATCAAGATTGTCTATTGTTATCAAGATGTCTATTGTTATCAAGATCGTCAATCACGTATATCCTTGTTATTGGGCTTCGGTTGTTCTGTTGCATCTTCTACAATTCAACGTTATGTATGCAATTCTTGTATAATGTAGTAAGAGTGTAGTTCACGTCTCTGTTTGCTCAAGGCATTTTAGGTACGTAGTTGGTTTGTGATTTTTGTTGTTCCTCTTAGCTACTAGTTTATAATATGATTTCTTTTGTCGATTGTGTAGTGGAGATCTCTTAAATTTCATTAGCTTTTTCAACTTTTGTTGAAATGTTGTTTTAATATACTTTCGTTTTTCGAAAAAAAAAAGAAAAAAAAAAAAAGGAATGATAATGATAATGTAGGGAAATGTTATTTTCAAGGGTTAATTACACCATTATTCAAATAGAGCCTAACCTATTAAAAATTGTCAATCCTCAAAAAACATTCACATAATATCATAAACTTTCCCGAGGGTCTTGTGATATTCCAAATACTCATTGCGATTTTCTCCACATCTTTTTCTTGTGAAATTCAATGTGTAACTTTTCCCAATGTCCCCAACAGCCACCTCATTTGCAACTTGCGAAATTAAATATGCGTATTGCAAATTGAAATTTGCATATTGCAAAAGTGATATTACGAAATGTATCTTGCAAAATGATATTTAGTTCTTGCAATATATTTCGAATTTGTAAAGCATTATTGAAATTTTATCCGTCTTTACGAAATTAAATGATATTTTGTGAGAATTTGTATATCTAAGTAATTTACCCTATTTTCAAAGCTAACTTTCTCCGTATCATTTGACGGAGAGAGAGTTGGGTAAAGGCTCCAGAAAAAAAGTGGGTATAAATATTACCGTCACGTGTATAAATAATACTATGGGATGTTTGGGGGAGAATTAGTTTTTTAGCTTCTACGTTAAGAAAAAGCTTCAAAATCATTAGCTTTTGGCTTTTTAGCTTTTCTACCATTTGAAATAGTGAAAAGCTCATCCCTGATAATATATCCAAACACTAAAAAAAGCTTTTCTGAGTTATGATACCTCAAAATGTTAAAAAGCCTTTCGCTAACGCTCTCCAAACACCCCTATGAATGCTACAAGTACGCGATGATGACATGAAGCTCACTGCTGCAAGATTGGTGGCTATATTTATGAAGTTATTTTTGGTGTTTTGCTTTTGTTTGTATTAAATATTAGTTAGCTAAGATCCATTATTAGATTACTTGTTTTATGTTGACGTTTTATTTATTTAGTGCTCGTCTTAAAAATTGACTCTGTTATACCAGTTTGTGTTACAAGTACATTAGTGTAGTGAATATGTGTATAGAAGTTGTACCGAATATGTAGTGAATGTTAATAAATACTTGTGTCATTGTGTGTGCTTGGAGTTTGGACTGCTTGCTAATGTCGGTTTTTAGAATTTTGATCAGATTTTTAGCGTTTGCTGATTGATCTCGAGTGGTTGATCTTGGAGAGGAAGAAGTTACAAGTGAAACAAGAAAGAGTATGCCGGTCGATCTAGATGATCTACATAATGATTTGGGTGTTTAATCATCTCGAGCACAAATGGATACCATTCCCAAACGTAAAAGAGTCAAGAACAATGATATAAAGTTTACGGAACATTAGTCTTGAGAAAGCTTATTGTAACGTGTATGAATAAGCGAGAATTTTGTTTCTTGAAACTAGAATGATATCTGTATCGAATATAAATTGCATTTTATGTTAATTTTGCTATATATGTTTATATGTTTATATAAAATTAAAACATAGTTCAAAAGCTGTACTACAAAGTCAATATTTGTTATATATGTTCATACTGAAAATAAGACACAGTTAAAAAGCTAATACAAAGTCACGTATAAATTGTTGATGTTACAATAATCAAAACCAATTTTCATTTCTCAATTCAGCAACCAAACGATGGAATTGAAATCTTTTTGATTTCTCGGGTTTATAATTGTATGACGCTACCAAACAATAAAATACATTACATTTCTCTTGCAATTTCATTTTTCTTAACCTCCGATGTATGGTTTTTACAAAGCTTTTTACACAAAATGGTGTAAGAGCTTTTTACCAAAAAGCTTTTGAAAAAGCTTTTACTCCAACAATTAAAAGCTTTTGATCATTTGAAAACCTGAGAAAAGATCATGAGAGTACAAGGATTTTGGAAAGAATGGAAGTACCAATGGAAGGGTGACATGTGTACAAAGAGAATACACACATGTTAAAAACCCATTTACCCCCTAACTTAAATATCTCACAAACGATAAATCGAAAAATTATGAAAATTGCACCATTAGATTCAGCGTTTGATCATCTTCGATTTGCCGTCCGTCAAGGCATACTTTCGAAGAATTTTTTTTTTCATCTTTTTTTGGAGGGTTTTACAAATTGCTAACACATGTGTTATTACATACTTGAACATTTAATTTAGAGTTTAGTGTTTAGTATGTTTGATGGTTTAGGGTTTAGTAAGGTGTAGGGTTTAGAAGGGTTCAAGGTTTAGGGTTTAGAAAGATTTAGAGTTTAGCGTTTTGTAACCCCAAACCTCAAACCCTAAACCCTAACCCATAAACCCTTACCCCTAAACCCCAAACCCTAAACCCTAAACGCAACCCTTTAACACTTTAACACATGTGTTATTATAATGTGAAACCCACCAAAAAAGAAGGAAAAAAAACTCGTCGAAAGTATACCTTAAGGGACGGCAAATCGAAGAGGAGAAGACGCCGATTCTAATGGTGCAATTTTCATAATTTTTCGATTTGTCGTTTGTGAGATAATTGGTGTTGGGGGTAAATGGGTATTGTATTCTCTTTGTACAAATGACACCCTCTCATTGGTACTTTCAAACTTTTCATAATTTATGTACTCTCATGATCTCATCTCATATATTGTAACGTAATTGTTAAAAGAATTACGTTAACAAAAAATTAAAAATATACAGTTTTGAAGAAACCATGTGTCGGTTTTGATAAATATTACTCCCTCCGTCCCAATTTAATTGTCCTCAGACAGAAAACACGCAGTTTAAGATAAACACAATAATTACTACTTACTTTTTGCACAATGACATTCTTACCCTTAACCAATTAATTTGAACTCCCTTTCACTTTTGTAATTTAATTTTTGAAGTAGGGACAATATCGTAAATGGAATCATATTTACTTTCTATTTTTGGTAGTGGACAATCAATTTGGGACAACCCAAAATGGAATACTGGACTATTAAATCGGGACGGAGGGAGTAGTATTTTTACTCAACAAGATGAATTATGGAAAGTTTGAAAGTACCAATGGGAGGGTGCCATTTGTACAAAGAGAATACAATACCCATTTACCCCCAACACCAATTATCTCACAAACGACAAATCGAAAAATTATGAAAATTGCACCATTAGAATCGTCGTCTTCTCCTCTTCAATTTTCCGTCCCTTAAGGTATACTTTCGACGAGTTTTTTTTTCTTCTTTTTTGGTGGGTTTCACATTATAATAACACATGTGTTAAAGTGTTAAATGGTTGCGTTTAGGGTTTAGGGTTTGGGGTTTAGGGGTTAGGGTTTAGGGTTTGAGGTTTGGGGTTACAAAACGCTAAACTCTAAATCTTTCTAAACCCTAAACCTTGAACCCTTCTAAACCCTACACCTTACTAAACCCTAAACACTTATAAACCCTAAACCATCAAACATACTAAACACTAAACTCTAAATTAAATGTTCAAGTATGTAATAACACATGTGTTAGCAATTTGTAAAACCCTCCAAAAAAAGGTGAAAAAAAAAATTCTTCGAAAGTATGCCTTGACGGACGGCAAATCGAAGATGATCAAACGCTGAATCTAATGGTGCAATTTTCATAATTTTTCGATTTATCGTTTGTGAGATATTTAAGTTCGGGGGTAAATGAGTTTTTAACATGTGTGTATTCTCTTTGTACATATGTCACCCTTCCATTGGTACTTCCATTCTTTCCAAAATCCTTGTACTCTCATGATCTTTTCTCTACAATATATAGCTAAACTAGTCCAATGACCCGTGAGTACACGGGTTTGATAAAAAGTAAAGTCACAAAATCATTTCGTATAACTTGCAAGTATAATACATAGTAAATTTTTGTAAGTAATTTTGTATTTTCAATAATGCATTTATGTTTTGACATGATTATATGTATGTATATTTTTTTTTATTAGAAAAGGCAAAAAATTTTATTTCAACTCAAACATATACAACAGTATCTTGCAGCGGCCACAATGACCAAGCCATGCACGAAATCTAAACTATCTACACATAAACTTGAAGCAATACAGGAACACAAACTGTCATCACTACATTATATATTTACCACCTTACACATTACAACTAACAAACAGCCTTCTTGCTTTCTACATTATTACCCCATTACTACAAAACATAGAACATCAGAAGCTTTTCCTGACCAACTCCAGTTTCAGAATTTTGTGTTAACTGTTAGATATCGCCCACTTGTCACCACAACCTCTCGGATCAGCAACCCACTGATCCCAATCTAATTTGACTATCTTGATCTGCGATTTCATCCACTCAAAGCTCCTAACCTGAACTTCTCGCGCCAAACCCGCGCCCCTAAGCAATTTCCCACCGAAAACCTTTGCATTTCTATTCTTCCAAATCAAATACATGGTAATCCATATGACCCCCAACGACATTTCTTCCAAATCAAATGTATGTATATTATGGTCTGTCAAAACATCTTATGCACATAAGAAAATCTTTTTACACAAACTTAAAGCTTATCCAATGTAAAAAGTCTTTCAAAAGCATTATTACATTTCACCTCACATTTTGAGCTTTCCAAATAACACTACACAATACACATCTGTAACCTCTTTAAAACTTGCTCGATCTCTTTAAAACTTGAGCATGAGTATCCTACCATTCATATCGCCATATACCTGCACATAATGACAATAACATAGAATTCTATATATTGGATCTAAAATCAATCAGCAGCTCATACATATAGTTGGCGGTCAATCAATTACAATAAACCCCTAATCATGTTTCATAAACTGATAGCCATTACAATACACCTCATTTGTTAGTACAAAATACCAACTTCCAACCCCAATATTATCACTCTAGAAATTGCAACAGAAAGAATTAGCAAGTTCTTCCATTTAATGTATCAAACATCAAAATCTGTAACATTTTAAATAAATATAGTCAGCAATTCAACTTCAACCTAAATTAAATAGTAGTAATTAAACTAAAACTTGAAAATGTGAAATAAATAAAGAAGTTATCATTACATTAGCCCCAGCTTCAATAAGCTTTACAACACAATTAATCTTCCCATGCATTGCAGCTAACATCAATGGAGTCTAAACCAAACAACACCCAAATAGTCAAAATAAACGTAATCAGTCAAAGAGTCAAACCATTCAACGAACTAAAATAAAGTTTTCAACTTTTCATTTATCACTAAAATTTCCACATTTTATCCAAAATCACTTGTTTATGACGATTCAACAATTCAGGATTCACTGATCTATCTTCCAACAGCATAGAAAGAATCTAACAACCAAAAAAAAAACTCACCAAAGATATGTCAGTATAAGTATCAAATTTGCATAAAGATTGAATTTTACCCAAAAAATTTTATCAATATTTCAAGAAATGTTGAAAATTTGAAACACCCACCTGGATTAGACCATTTGCAGCAGCTATATGAAGTGCAGAATGACGATCATAAATAGTTGTCACCTTGGTCTTGCTCCTGTACAGGACCACATATTGTCCCGGTAAATAAAGAAGATAACTTTTTGATACAAAAATATAACTCGAAAGGTGCATTGAAGAATACTTAGTAACCATATTCAAGACTCGTTGTTGAACCATCTCTGCCTCATCTTTACTCTCTGCACGTAATTCATTCCATGATCAACTATTATTGCCAATAACCGGTTAACAACATCATTTTTTCCCGTGGAAGCAGCTTTTAATCCAGAAGTTTTCCAGTCGGCAGCTAGTAAGCACAATGCCATACTGTCAGGACCACCTGAGATACCAATAGCTACAACAAAATATATTTCAGAAACAACAAAAAATTCATCAAAATACACAAAATGATCAAATCTTTTAAAGTTAAGATACAATCTTAAAGCCCGAAAAGCAAATTTTTATGTACCAATTCAGGTGTTATGTACTTGAAATTCCCCAAAACAAACCAATTATATTTAGATAAAATTACCATGCAATTAAAACAAAATATGGGATCAGAAATGAGTACTCACTTGAAAAGGGTTTCAGCAGTCTTTGAAGGCCAGCAAAAACAAAGTTTCTCTTAGTCCTTTGTGGCATTTTATCGTGCAAGTGGTGGGCAGACATTAAACCTGAAGAAACACACATACAAAAGCTTAATAAAATCAATAAAAAGCAAAAAAAAAATATCCAAACCTTCGAAAAGAGACATTTGCTTATATCCAAACTCAAGATTCAATTGTTTTGAATCAGTTCATACCTACAATAATGACACCCAAAGGTTCAGCAAGACCACCGTTGCTAGCATATATGCCTGCCATTTGCTGAAGCAAACAGAATTTTGGGAAGTTTTAATCATACATTTTATGAGGTGTAGAGCATCATTTCTTAAATTTTAATTATGTAGCAAAGTCTCACCTTTTGTGTAGCAAAATAAACAGGAAGCGCAACGGCAACACCCTATCAAAGTATGATCGGGAATTATATTATGTTCAGCCATCAATATAAACCGTCAATAACCCTCCTAAGTGAATAGGGTTTAGTCTTAAATCACTGGTACACAAGAACAAACAGTCTTATATACAACATAAACATCAATTAAAAAACTACAGTAAAATAGGGATACATTTATACCTCTGAAATGTCGTCCGTAAAACAAAAAACTTATGAATTACACTAAATACAAATCAAAAGTAAAAAATAAATACAATTATACCTTGAATAATTCTTTCTATGAGACATTTCATCAAACACTTGTTGGCCATTCCACCAAACACCTTTGATTAAACACAAACTATTCATTATCCATCTTCAAGTTTCGGTCGGTGGTGCGTGGAGGAGCTCAACAGAAAGTATCGAAGATGGAGGTCGGAAGTCGATGGTGTAGTTTTGGTGGTGACGATGGAGTAGGGTGGTGGTGAAGGGTGCTTGCGGCGAAGATCTGGTGTGGAGAAAAAAAAGAAAGGTATGAGAATATAACCAAATTTGATTAACCACGCAGGATTAAAAGAAATGGCAGACAATTTGGGGCGGTGCACAAGGAAAGATGAGGCGTGATCTTAGTTGACCAATGGAATTAAAGAGTGCAAAGGAAGATTACTAATTTCCATGTCTAGAAACTTACAAAATAATATTTAATCAGACTTAATAATATATACTCCATTTAAGTAATTAAAAGAAAATCAAAATAAGGAGAAAATTGCTTGATTCTTAGCTATGCCACATCATCAAAATAACAGCTTAAGATTACACCACATCAGCTTCATGACATCAGCTTCATGACATCAGCATCAACTCCCTTATATTAGGTAGGAAAGATACCCTTTAGTGGTTTTAAAACTTATACGTGGTTTCTAAACTCCAGCTCAGTGTGTATGGTTTCATTAGTGATTTTTTACTTGGGAAACCAAATTTCCTTTACCAAAATTTAATTACCTAAATCAAATACTCCGTTATATAGTATCTTTTTCAAAAATACTTCGTAGATCCGTAGAAAATGAAAACATGGTTACTTGCATTTATGTCAATGTATAAATATACAGGTAAAATACAGTGACAAATCTATGATAGTGGCGAATCTATGATAAAGTGTAACGTGGGTGTAAATTTTGTGAGATAGTGAAATGATCAAACGAAATAGATTGGGTATCAGGTAGGGTTCGGGTCAGATCGATCGGTGAAAGTTACATTTTTCCTATTTAGACATTGTTTTTTATATATAACGAAACATGTAATAACTTTATTATATTGATGACTTAAATTAATCAAAATCCTACCAAAATAATGTGCAACACCTTGGATTGATTTGGTTTCTCTTACGTAACAATCTTTTGATACGCATTTATTCAACTTATAAAATTGTATTTAAATCCTCAAAATGTTCCAATCCTTAAAATTTTATAATAAAACTCTATTAAAAGTCAAAGATATAGGCATAGGCAATGAGGAAAACAAAAATCACGTATCCATGCTTTGCCCTCCCCTCCCCATATGGCCATATGGATTAAAAACGAGTGGACTGGGCCCAAAATCAGAAAAGCCCAAAACAATATTTGTTAAGCTCAAACCTTTAGTCCACTAGACAGTCCACCCAACTTAAGGTCGTCTCCTTCATTTTCAATTTTTTTTTTATAAGAAAGTCAAGGATATATTAAATAAAGTAGGCACGTGTCATCATTACAAGTTAGATACGTCATCAAAATACATACAACGACAACAAAACAAAACTTATTACATACAATGAATGACAATGTGTAAATAATTACATTTTCATATGCTTAACCTAATACTCTTTTATGTATATTACATTTTGGGGTAAATGACCCAAAGCGGTAACTAATTTGTCAAAATTTGATAATAAAGGGAATATGAGTTTTGTCGATGCCCAGAATGGCCTCACATTTCAAATCAAACCATAAAAGGATCTAATTTGTCAAAAATATTCAATTAAAGGTAAAATTAAAGTTTCATTTTAAAAAAATGCCATAAAAGGATTAAACATTTTGAAATCGTTTAATAAAAGGATTTAACACCAAAAATGAAATTCGGGTTTAAACACTCAAAAAGTAAATTAGAGTTTCTATCGTATATTTTCTAGGTAAAAAAATGTTACATATTAATTGAATATTTATCATTTAAGCCCCTCATTAGTTAAAACCGATCAAAAATTGAAAAAGAAAAAATGTAACACTAATTACACCCTTTGAACTCTTTTTATTACTTAAATCCTCTTATGACATCATTTTCAAAATGTGAATCCTTTTGGGGAATCAACAAAACTCATATTCCCTTTATTGTCAAATTTTGACAAATTCATTACCTTTCTAGACAAGTTACCCTACATTTTGATTAAAAAAAATAGAGTAAACTTATGAGTTTATATTTTAAATTGGCATTTTAATATCAATTTTTCTGTAGACAATTTTTAAAAAATGATTACGTATATATATTTAAAAATTGATTACATATACTGAATACATGAATATTTAATATTTTGATATGAATTTTGCTGGATGTAGAGCAATCAATCATCATCCCAAATATAATATATACATACTATTGAATATTTGTAACATCCTCTCTTCTGGTCCGGTAATTTCTAATTTTAAATTGATGTATTTAATTGTATTAGAAATTATTTGATAAATATGTTTAAATTGCGAAACTTAGTTAAATAAGCCTCAGGACTTATTGTGCTTAGTAAATTATTGATTGTTTTGATTTACTATAGTTGACGGTGCAATAAAAGAAGTTTCTCGCAAATGGTTTTTAGGTTCCAGACAATAGCTTAAAAGGGGACTAGTTTTAAGTGAATGCGGGTCGGTGTAAAGGTTGGACCGACTTAAATACTTCCTTTTTAGGAAATTTTCTAACTTTCCTCATTTAGAAACTTTTAAACCCTAAAACCCTAAAGCTAAAAACCCTTAGAAATCGTGAAATCAAGTTTAAAATTGTGACTTGGGGCTGATTGTGATCTTGTGATAGCCTAATTATCATCATCATCACCTTGTAATCTATATTTGGTAAGTTTTGAGTTTAATTAGTTCATAGTTTGATTTATAGATGTGTTTTGATGATCTTGAGGTTATGATATGTTAAAACATGTTAAAATGATACAATATTAGCTGAAATATGTTGCTGAAATCGTGGTTGTGGTTAGTTTGGTTTGGTTTTAAGTTTTGCAGAAATCTGCCATGGCTGCCCAGGGTTTCCCCTGTACGTCGGTTGAAGCCGGCGGCTTGTACCCTGAAGCCGGCGGCTTCGTTGTGTAGAAAGGAAACCGGCGGGTGAACTACCCAAGCCGGCGGCTTGACAACTATAGCCGGCGGGTTGAATGATTATCCGGCGGCCAATAGAGGCTTTAATATGCGATTCGTTTCTGTCACCACCAATTTAAAATCACCCGGCGGCTTGAAAAGAGAAGCCGGCGGCTGGATTTAGGAAGCCGGCGGCTTGGGGCCTGAAGCCGGCGGCTTGGTTGGTGTTCCAGCAAAGGTTTTGTTTTAAGTTTTAAGACTTGTTCTAACTGGTTACTTGCAATGTGAATTGTACTTATTGACATGATAATACATGATGGTTGTTATATTTAGGGACTTATGATAATTGTAATGTTAATTAAGTTAAGTTCCTAATGATTTAAATGGATGCAAGTCAAGTGTTAATGATCTTGATATCTAACTTTTACCTGATTGTTGATTCTCAGATAAGCAAAGAGCTCAGCGAGATAAGACAGCTGAGTAAGTGAAACAAGATAATCAGGTGAGTGGATTTGAAACTCATAGTTTGATTTGGTTGTGTCAGTTTGATTTCAATCAGTAATTATAGGATTACTATTGATAGAATGTTAACTTGGAAATGATATGCCATTTGATTGGTGGTTTGATTAGCCTGTGAGCTTGATTGATGAATACAGAGGTCAACTAGATTGTCGGTTGGACTTGATTGCTAATGTTGGTCAACACAGGGTTGCGTACATGTGTTGATAGAGATTAGCATTTAGTTAGCGGTTAATCACTGTTTTGGCCTACAGTTGATTTAAGTGTTCTGATGGGGCCACCCGGAACAGGGTCCTTAGGAACCACCGTTCCTCTTGACGATAATTGTTGCATTATTGATTGTGAACAGATTGCTAGCTAAATTGAATTGTAGTTGATTATTCATTCACTTAGCTTCGTGCTAATCCCTCAATTTACTTCCTGCAGGTTATGTTTAATTATGTGGGTAGCCAGGAAGGGACGTTTTGATGCTGGGAATGTTTGAAACTTGCAACTCTGATCCAGTTTGTAATAAATAATGTTTTATAGTATATAATGCCCCGGGTTTGTAAACATGTTAACTATGTTTGTTTAGTAGTAAAACATATTGTATAAAGGGTTGCGAAAATTTCTAGCAGGTTTTAATAGAATATGTATTTCAAGTAGTCGCTTCCGCCAAACTTAATATTATATTGTGGTATTAAATGAGGGGCGTTATAAGTTGGTATCAGAGCAATAGTTTGGGGCAATTGAATATGATTGTATGTTCAATCCTAAACTTTGATTGTGTTGTGTCAAACATTCTTGGGAAAGGGATTATGTACTGAATGTGAATCGGTTAGTAGAATAGGTGCTAACGACTAATGATTTGTAAGCTGTTGTGGTGTTTACAGATATGGCGGATAACGAGCAACTACCTGTTAACCCTAATAATGCCTCAAGGCCTGAAGTTGCTGCTGAGACTCATGATGACCGGAATGAGAATGCTGGTACTTCTTTCCATGCTAGAGAGGAGGCAGAAAGGGATTAGTATCTACTTCAATTGGAAGAGGAAAACCAAGCACTTAGAATGTATAAACAACAAAAAGAGGATGAATCATCTCATCCTGTATTTGGTACGATTTCACCGCCAAAGCAAAAGGTGTGTTCCTTTAAAACCTTTATGAGCAGTAATCCGTCTGTGTATTCGGGTAGTACGAATCCTTCTGTAACTCTAGATTGGTTGAGAGATGTTGAAAAGAAATTTGAAGTCTGTCAATGTGAGGAAGAACTAAAAGTTCCTTATGCAACTCAACTTTTAAAAGGAGCAGCTATGAATTGGTGGGATTCGATTACTTCTGTATTAACTTCTTTTCAGAAAGCATCTATCCGATGGTCTGATTTTCGTAATGAAGTTTGTAAGCAGTATTGTTCAAACTATGATATAGCTCGGATTAGAAAAGAGTTTATGGATTTGCAATTAACTGATAACATGTCAATGGATGATTTGATAAATCAGTTTACAGAGAAACTCAGGTTTGTTCAGCAGTGGGTTCCTGATGAGAGAACTCAGATAGAACAGTTTGTGGGTACTTTACCTAATCAGTATCGAACTTCAGTGAGATTAGCTGGCTCTCTTTCTCAAGCTTTCATGTTAGCTCGATCAGTTGACAGTGATTTGAAACATCAACAAGCATTAAGTAAGGAAATGACTACTCAGAAATCTAGGAGTGAATCTTCTGGTAAAGGTAAGCAACGGTGGCAAGGAAATCAACAGGGTAAGAAACAAGAAAGTCGTGGTGGTACTTCTGATCGTCCCAATTGGTGTATTAAGTGTAGAGCTAGACATTTTGGGCCGTGTACTGTGCAAACCACTAGATGTGTGAAATGTGGCGTGATTGGTCATGAAGCCAAAGATTGTGTTTTTCCTACTTATGTGTGCTGGAATTGCCATAAGGAAGGTCATCGTGCAAATCAGTGTTCTGAGGCTAAGAGACAGGGTTCGGGGACAGTTGTTGGTTCATCAGCTTCTTCCGGTCAGAAGCGGAAGACTCCGCCATCTGCAGTTAGTAGGGCTTTTCAAATGACAGTTGATGAAGCTGTCCATACAGATGACGTGATCACGGGTACTTTTCTTGTAAATTCTGTACCAGCTCGTGTTTTGTTTGATTCTGGTGCAAATTGTTCTTTTGTATCCATGTACTTCTGTGATAAGTTGAAAATGATGCCTACTGTGATAACAAACCCAGTTGAAGTAGAAATAGCTAGTGGCAAATCGGTTCCTGTTACCACCTCGGTAATTGGAGCTAGCATTATGATAGATGGCCAGACTTTCCCAATTTCCTTTTTGTTGATGCCGATTGCTAGTTTTGATGTGATTATTGGCATGGATTGGTTAAGTCAGTGTAAAGCGAGTATAGATTGCCATAATAAGCTGATTAGAATTCCAATCTCTGATGAGTCATATGTCATGGCTCGAGGAGAACGGGATAATGTTTGTATACCTTTGATTAGCATGATGAAAGCTAGGAAATCTTTGTTTAAAGGCTGTGAATCATATCTAGCTTATGTGATTGATACTAAAGTAGAAAGGAAGTCTCTTTCTGATGTACCGGTTGTTTCTGAATATCCGGAAGTGTTCCCTGATGAATTACCTGGTTTACCACCGGTTAGGGAAGTTGAATATCAGATTGATCTTGTTCCTGGCTCTTCACCTATAGCCAAAGCCCCTTATAGATTAGCTCCATCTGAGATACGTGAAATGATGAATCAGATACAGGAGTTGTTAGACAAAGGGTTTATTCGACCTAGTTCTTCTCCCTGGGGTGCACCAGTTCTGTTTGTGAAAAAGAAAGATGGGTCTTTTAGAATGTGCATTAATTATAGGGAATTGAATAAAAGGACAGTAAAGAATAAATATCCTTTGCCCCGGATAGATGATCTATTTGATCAGTTGCAGGGATCTTCATTTTATTCAAAGATTGATTTGAGGTCAGGTTATCATCAAGTTCGTGTTAGGGATTGTGATATTCCTAAAACTGCATTTAGAACCAGGTATGGTCATTTTGAATTCCTGGTTATGCCTTTTGGTTTGACGAATGCTCCCGCAGTTTTTATGGATTTGATGAACCGTGTTTGTCGTCCTTTTCTTGATAAATTTGTGATTGTGTTTATCGATGACATTTTGGTATATTCTAAATCCGAATCAGAGCATGGAATGCATTTGAGGTTGGTATTGGAAACCTTAAAGAGAGAACATTTGTATGCAAAGTTTTCTAAATGTGAATTTTGGATTCGGGAAGTACAGTTTTTGGGTCATATTATTTGTAATGATGGTGTTAAAGTTGATCCTTCGAAAATTGAAGCTGTAATGAATTGGAAAGCTCCAAAGTCTGCTTCAGAAATAAAAAGTTTTCTTGGGTTGGCGGGTTATTACCGGAAGTTTATTAAAGATTTTTCTAAAATTGCCGGTTCGTTGACTAAATTGACCCGTAAGGATGAAAAGTTTATATGGACTGAACAACAGGAAACAGCTTTTCAGACTCTGAAACAGTTGTTATGTCAGGCTCCTGTGTTAGCATTGCCAGATGGGTCCGATGATTTTATTGTTTATTGTGATGCATCGATTGCTGGTTTGGGTTGTGTTTTGATGCAGCGAGATCGTGTGATTGCTTATGCTTCTCGTCAGCTCAAACCTCATGAAAGAAATTATCCTACCCATGATTTAGAGCTTGCAGCGGTTGTGTTTGCTTTGAAAATCTGGAGGCATTACTTGTATGGTACCAAGTGTGTTATTTGTACAGATCACAAGAGTCTTCAGTATATATTTTCCCAGCAAGAGTTGAATATGCGTCAGAGAAGATGGTTAGAGTTAATCAAGGATTATGATTGTGAGATTAAATACCATCCAGGGAAAGCCAATGTGGTTGCTGATGCTTTAAGCCGCAAGGTAACTTCTGATCGAGTTTATTGTATGCGTTTAGAGGTTTCTTCGGATTTGGTGGCCCAGATAAAAACTGCACAGTTTGAGGCTTTGCTAGATCATAATTTGAAAGCTGAAATTATGTTGAATCGGAAGGAATTGTTATTAGATGATTCGAGGGGATTAAAAACCTTTCAGTCTCGTGTTTGGATTCCTTTGTTTGGTGGTCTTCGGGATGTTATTCTGAATGAAGCCCACAATTCCAGATTGTCTGTACATCCGGGAAGTACTAAAATGTATAATGACTTGAAACCTTTATATTGGTGGCCTACAATGAAAATGGATATAGCAAGGTTTGTTAGTTCTTGTCATATTTGTTCTCAAGTGAAAGCTGAACACCAAAAGCCGTATGGGTCGTTGAAACAGCTTGAGATTCCCGAATGGAAGTGGGAACATTTGACTATGGATTTTGTTACCAAACTGCCTAGAACTGTTCGCGGAAATGACATGGTTTGGGTTATTGTTGATCGATTGACCAAGAGTGCTTATTTTCTAGCTACTAGTGATACTGCATCTCTAAGTAAGCTTGCACGGTTGTATATGAATGAGATTGTTACTCGGCATGGTATTCCATTGTCGATTGTATCTGATAGAGATCCGAGGTTTGTATCTCAATTTTGGCAAAGTTTACAGCATGAGTTGGGCACCCGAGTGAATCTTAGTACAGCTTATCATCCTCAAACAGATGGTCAGTCAGAACGTACGATTCAAACGTTGGAGGATATGTTGAGGGCTTGTATTTTGGAGTATGGTGGTTCTTGGGATTCTCATTTGCCATTGGTGGAGTTTGCTTATAATAACTCATATCATTCTAGTATTGGCATGCCTCCATATGAAATGCTTTATGGACGTCGTTGTAGAACTCCAACTTGTTGGCTAGAGGCAGGTGAGAAACAGTTTGCAGGTCCAGATATTGTTCAAATGACAGCTGATAAAGTTGCAGTGGCTCGTGAAAAGTTGAAAGCTGCACGTGATAGACAGAAACAATATGCTGATCCTAAACGTCGACCAGTTACTTTTGTTGAAGGTGAACTTGTTTACTTGAAAGTTTCACCTTGGAAAGGGGTAATACGGTTTGGGAAACGTGGCAAATTGCCTCCTCGATATATTGGACCGTTTAGAATTCGTCAGATTGTTAATGATCAGTCTGTTACATTGGATCTTCCTCCAGAGCTTGCTGGTATTCATGATACGTTTAACATTTGTTATTTGAGGAAATGTAACGTTGAAGACCAGTCTCAGATTCTTCCTTTGAAAGATTTGAAAGTTGATCAGAGTCAGAAGTTAGTAGAAGAACCAGTTGAACTTCTCGACAGAAAAGTTACTAAACTTAGGAAGAAACAGATTCCCATGGTGTTAGTGAAATGGAAACATAGTTTAGGTGCAAACCTAACTTGGGAAACTGAGGATAGTATGAGATCCAGATATCCTGGATTGTTTGATCGTGATGAGATTTCGGGGACGAAATCTTCTTAAGGGGGGGAGAATTGTAACATCCTCTCTTCTGGTCCGGTAATTTCTAATTTTAAATTGATGTATTTAATTGTATTAGAAATTATTTGATAAATATGTTTAAATTGCGAAACTTAGTTAAATAAGCCTCAGGACTTATTGTGCTTAGTAAATTATTGATTGTTTTGATTTACTATAGTTGACGGTGCAATAAAAGAAGTTTCTCGCAAATGGTTTTTAGGTTCCAGACAATAGCTTAAAAGGGGACTAGTTTTAAGTGAATGCGGGTCGGTGTAAAGGTTGGACCGACTTAAATACTTCCTTTTTAGGAAATTTTCTAACTTTCCTCATTTAGAAACTTTTAAACCCTAAAACCCTAAAGCTAAAAACCCTTAGAAATAGTGAAATCAAGTTTAAAATTGTGACTTGGGGCTGATTGTGATCTTGTGATAGCCTAATTATCATCATCATCACCTTGTAATCTATATTTGGTAAGTTTTGAGTTTAATTAGTTCATAGTTTGATTTATAGATGTGTTTTGATGATCTTGAGGTTATGATATGTTAAAACATGTTAAAATGATACAATATTAGCTGAAATATGTTGCTGAAATCGTGGTTGTGGTTAGTTTGGTTTGGTTTTAAGTTTTGCAGAAATCTGCCATGGCTGCCCAGGGTTTCCCCTGTACGTCGGTTGAAGCCGGCGGCTTGTACCCTGAAGCCGGCGGCTTCGTTGTGTAGAAAGGAAACCGGCGGGTGAACTACCCAAGCCGGCGGCTTGACAACTATAGCCGGCGGGTTGAATGATTATCCGGCGGCCAATAGAGGCTTTAATATGCGATTCGTTTCTGTCACCACCAATTTAAAATCACCCGGCGGCTTGAAAAGAGAAGCCGGCGGCTGGATTTAGGAAGCCGGCGGCTTGGGGCCTGAAGCCGGCGGCTTGGTTGGTGTTCCAGCAAAGGTTTTGTTTTAAGTTTTAAGACTTGTTCTAACTGGTTACTTGCAAATTGTACTTATTGACATGATAATACATGATGGTTGTTATATTTAGGGACTTATGATAATTGTAATGTTAATTAAGTTAAGTTCCTAATGATTTAAATGGATGCAAGTCAAGTGTTAATGATCTTGATATCTAACTTTTACCTGATTGTTGATTCTCAGATAAGCAAAGAGCTCAGCGAGATAAGACAGCTGAGTAAGTGAAACAAGATAATCAGGTGAGTGGATTTGAAACTCATAGTTTGATTTGGTTGTGTCAGTTTGATTTCAATCAGTAATTATAGGATTACTATTGATAGAATGTTAACTTGGAAATGATATGCCATTTGATTGGTGGTTTGATTAGCCTGTGAGCTTGATTGATGAATACAGAGGTCAACTAGATTGTCGGTTGGACTTGATTGCTAATGTTGGTCAACACAGGGTTGCGTACATGTGTTGATAGAGATTAGCATTTAGTTAGCGGTTAATCACTGTTTTGGCCTACAGTTGATTTAAGTGTTCTGATGGGGCCACCCGGAACAGGGTCCTTAGGAACCACCGTTCCTCTTGACGATAATTGTTGCATTATTGATTGTGAACAGATTGCTAGCTAAATTGAATTGTAGTTGATTATTCATTCACTTAGCTTCGTGCTAATCCCTCAATTTACTTCCTGCAGGTTATGTTTAATTATGTGGGTAGCCAGGAAGGGACGTTTTGATGCTGGGAATGTTTGAAACTTGCAACTCTGATCCAGTTTGTAATAAATAATGTTTTATAGTATATAATGCCCCGGGTTTGTAAACATGTTAACTATGTTTGTTTAGTAGTAAAACATATTGTATAAAGGGTTGCGAAAATTTCTAGCAGGTTTTAATAGAATATGTATTTCAAGTAGTCACTTCTGCCAAACTTAATATTATATTGTGGTATTAAATAAGGGGTGTTATAATATTGATATAAGTAATCAGAAGGCGCAAGAGTAACTATATCGTTGTAACATCCTCGTTTTGGACCTAGGAGAATTACGTTAATTTTTCCTATTTTAATTCGTTATTTGAATTATAATTACAAATACTTGGTATTATTTGGATAATTAAAATTAATATGTCAAATGGTCAAAAGACTTATTGTGATAAATAAATTATTATTTGTTTTAAATTAATTTGGTTGACGGTATAATAAAACTTACTTCTCGCAAATGGCTTTTAAATTCCAGACAATAGATTAGGACGGGTATAATATTACACTGCATATGACTTGAATAAAAATGAATATGTCTTTCTTTCATTTGCCTGATTGTGCGTAACACCTCAAGAACACACACATGCTATTGCTCTCAAAGGGGACTCATAAAAATCAGATTAAATAATGCTATATTTATTTTAAATAATATTCTTTGGTTTATATAAGGATTGTACTTTGTTAGATTTATTTAATGTTATACAGAAATGTTAGATACATCCGAATTTATTTACTATAATCAATCTTCGATTTGACGAAAAATGATACATAAACGAACTGATTTTAGTGCTTTTGTTCAGTTCTTTAAATCCACAAAAATGTGTAAATTAATGAATCATAGTTTGTTTTAAACACTTATTTTTTACACCAAAGACAAAGGTTCAGAACATGATTTTTATTTCGTCTTCAACGGTTGAAAAACGATCAAAATCGAATGCTGATTCTAGAGTCTAGATTGAGATTTTGAACTGTTTTTATTGTGCTTGAATATTATTGCTGGGCTGGGCTAATAGATACTGGCCCAGCCGATTATGTTGATTTGTCATTTTGTTAGATAAAAAACAAACATAAATCTTTTTGTTGTCTTCATTAAACAAAAGAGAAGAGCCTAAAAACATAATTAGTTGATCAAGTCTTTTAAAATGGTCTGCTATCATGGGCTGAAAGTTTGCCGTGTTTAGTTGAAGAAAAGTTTGCCGTGTTTAGTTGAAGAAAACTGTGGGTGTTTTTCAGAAAATTTTTCTAACAAAAGTTGAAAATGTGTTAAAATGAGTTTTTTCCAGAAAAGTTTTCCTAGAAAATGGAAAACTCTTTTTTCAATACTAGAACTAGGAGTTGGAAAACAATAATTTCAGGTTTTCCACAATTTTCCTTTATACCACTTCCTCCTATTTTCCAAACTTTTAACAAACTTTCTCTTAACATCATTTTTTCAAAATGGAAAATACATCAACTTTTGAACACATTTTTTAAATTTTCAACACTTTTTTAGAAAACAAAAAATCTTTTCATTTCTTAGAAAATTTGAGATGGAAAATTATAGAAAATTTTCCACAACTAAACGGTAAAGTTTTCTTTCTTCATCCAGATTAGCATAACAAAATACTCCGTAGTAGAGTTACTAGTTAGTAGGTGTTCAAGTGCAAATGACAAATTTGTTGGTAACTATTGCTTAACTATTTAATACAAGCATGCACGTTTAAGTTATGGGTCATCAAGAATGCAATTGTTAGATTATCGATCAGTAGCCTAGTGTGACACCCGACCAATTAGGGCTGGAAATTTGCGCCTAATCATTTTGTAATACATGTAATTAGTTCCATGTTAGGCTAATTGTATGTATCATTGCGTGTATTTTATAAATATACGCATTTACGCGATTTAATTTGAATCGTGCATCTTTAAATCGGCCAAATTCCGATTCATTTTATGGACGTTGGTGAACCTATATTATTAAATAATATGAATATATTTAATAAACACATTTGTTTCTAAATATTATTTTGATAATATTTCATAAGTATTTCGTATCGTATAAATAACGTCTACGCGACCAAAAATACATTTAAACGATCGGGTAAACAAACACGGATATAATACCAATTATTTGAGACAAAATATAACAAAATTCACCTCCTTTTTGACTTGGAAATATCAGCCAAACAAGATCCATAAAACATGGATCTTGTTCTTGACTTTAAACCACCAACAACACCCACCAAACTTCTCATTCAATCATACACCTCCATCTCTCTACTTCCTCTCACTAAAACTCTCTCCCTCTTTCTCCTCCCCAACCTCACGGCACCATCATCATCACTATAATCTCTTCTCAAATCACTTTGGATCATCAAGACGATTGAAGCAAAAACGATCACGAGAACGAGAACCACGTTTCCATCTTTTCGGATTCTCCATACGAGCATTGTAAGAAATCCCGACACATTCGAAAAATACTTTTATTATGTTTATATAGATGTTATATTGTTCATACAACTTGGGGATGTCCAAAAATCATAACGGAAAACGTTTTTCGAACATATATGAATGAAGACAGATTCTGTCCAGAAATTTTCGTCACACCAAAACGTCTATATCTTGAAAACTAGGAAGAACCAACTCTCGACATCTAAACGAAAAATGTTCATTAGGATATCAGCTACAACTTTCATTTTTGGCTCTCGGACCAGATCCTCACAGATCATGGTGAAAAACGTGGATCTTTGGACTGAACTCATCTCCGAACATAATCTGACCACGTCTCATGTTTATTTTTGTTAAAAATAGTAAACAAACTTATAAAATTACCATAAAGTGCAGATTTACACTAGACTCATAGGGGAACATGTGTGATTTTTGGTTAGACTTGGTTTGGACTAAAAAGTGTAGAAAACGAGAGGTTTGTCGAGCCAAAAATCAGCAGTAACTTATAACTATCAGCAGTAACTTATAACTATCAGTAGTTACTTATAACTATCAGTAGTAACTTATAACTATCAGTAGTAACTTATAACTATCAGTAGTAACTTATAGCTATCAGCAATAACTTATAGCTATCAGCAGTAACTTATAGCTATCAGCAGTAACTTATAGCTATCAGCAGTAACTTATAGCTATCAGCAGTAACTTATAGCTATCAGCAGTAACTTATAACTATCAGTAGTTACTATAATCATCAGTAGATACTTATACTATCAGTAGAAACTAATAAGTGTCGCCACTAGTGTCCCTGAAAATAAATTGTTGCAAACTCTTTTTTATACTAAATGTCAAGCTTGTAAACCTCAAACGCTTATACGATACGACTTTTAAAACACATTGGAACATTCCTTTTAAGTATAACACTTCAAAAATCATAATGATAATGTTGAGATTAATATGACAAACCATCACCAACGGGCCGTACATGTTTTCAAAACTCAAACATAATCAACAACCAAAGTATTTGGGCATAACTAGTTGAGGGAACAACTAGCATAGATGGTCCGTAGAGTCATCTAATCAATTAAATCTTGCGCGTGTAATACGCCTGCAGGTTCAGTCGTTGTAACGACATCAAATCATTGTGAATCATCAATAATTGTTGGCTAACAATTCATTAGGCTCAGGTGAGTCTCATAGCCCCTTTTTAAATATGTTTTCTCAGGGGTGTGATCCATTGCTTGTTTTGTTTTACAATATGAACGCAAGTACCATCAAATCAATTACTACATGAGTTATTTTCACTAATCATTTTAAAGCCCTCAATCAGCATAGTTTGGTAATACTTAGTGGCGTGAATATTAGTATATGATATCATATAGGTTTGACCAGCCTCATCCGGGTTAGCACGCACTAACTGGTAAAACGGATGTATTAATATTTGTGTAGACGAGTGTTGATTAGGCACTCGTAGGAGGCAACTCGATCAGGATACCTTATATGTGGACCTGACATCTCGTGTTAAGCTCAGACTATGTGCTCATGGCTGTAAAACTTTTATTTTGCTTAATTGCATTTTAAATTCAATTATCATTAAATCTTGCGGTTCATACAAATATGTGTTGACATACAAACCTGTGAGCTCACCAGCGTTTTCGCTGACCCATTTTAGCATGTATCACAGGTACTCAGCAGTAGGTTGGACTGCCCATCAGGATACTGTAGCTCGAGTCGCATGCAAATAATATCATCAAGAGATTTAACTGCATTTCTATATTTTGTACAAATTAGATATGTATTGGAATCTCTCAAGTATCTTATGCGAACTCACCTTTTGGAAAACAATTATGTAATTTCTATTACATTAATGTATTTTATCAAACGACGCATGTAGTGGTCGTTCATTATGTAATCTTATGTGTTTTGTTATTGATTAGTCGCGCCCCGAACCGACCCGCTTCCGCATCATAATTTGGGGGTGCGACACCTAGCTATAACATTTTTTAAAAGCTTATTATATGGACGTTTACGTAAAAGTTACGTAGTATATTTTAATACAAATTGATCAAGCTTTTCGACTATCGGGCAAATAACCGACTTTAAACTTTATAATAATGAATTCGGTGAAATAAGACTTTAGTACCAGATTACATATACGTTAAGAGTACTTAAGACTTAACATATGATAATTATTAGTGTATTAACTTTGTGATCACATCTTTTTTTTTTTTTTTTTTTCTTTTGTTATATTTGTGGGGAAACATTAAATTTTTTTGAAAGGCAGTTTGGAATCACTGACGGGCCACTTAGGCCCACCCGATCATCTCACCATAATGCACCCTCGAGAAGAAAGCCCAGCTTCGTCCCCGGCCCAAGTGCCGACAGATCCGGTTGCCGAAGTGGGTAAAACTCCTCACCCCGGAGCCCAAAGGCCCAAGGGATTTTCATGCACCGAGTAGGGTTTGAACCCTGTACCTGCAGCATAAATGCCTGATAGCTCTACCACGTGAGCCAGGTCTCAAGTGCATGGGGAAACATTAAATGCCTCGAAGGTTTGAGATACATCTTAAGATCTCCGAGCATCCATACGTACGTAGAACGTTCCGTTGTCTAACATCTTTTGATTAAGTAGATTTTGATACAAACTCTCCGTAAGCCACGCGGCACATCCGTACGCCACGTGTCACCTTCAACGAACGACACATCAGCAAGTTACATCAAAAACCCCACTTTTTCAAGTAGGTTGCATTCTTATGCCTCCCCGTAAGTTAGTCCCATACAATAGACTTTTGGGCAAAGTTCGTAGCATTTCGAGGGACTTAGCCCTTCTTTTTCTTTGGAGATCTCGTACATAACTTTGGAAAAGGTACTAATAGCGTGACGATCAATTACTGCCTAGGTTGGGGTACACCATCATCCTAAGTTTTTTTTTTTTTTTTTCCTAGTTTAAGTTGAAGCTGAACCGCACCTTCAAAAGATATGGTAGTTTTATTTGTAATTGTAAATTTGAAATTCTCATTATCGTTCCTTTCTCATTCTCAATCCCACGTTGAACAAAACATACCAAAGAAAATACCCATTTCAATTAGATTATTCTTTTAAAACCAATTTTAGGTCGATAGATTTCCATTTTCACCCTTATTTTACGTGGACCAATCACTATGATGCGTTATAGAATACATCAAAAGCGTGAAGGCTTTTTTGTAATATCTGACAAAATATGATACTTGTGTATGAGACGTGAAGGAAATTAAGCCATATAAACAAAGCTTTTGAGAGTTCGTTTCAGCTGTATTCTTTAGTTTAAAATCGAGTAGAATAGAAGAAAAAGGAAGAAAGAAGAAGAGAAAAGTAAGGAAGATAAATCATGTAGTTGTATAGTTTAGTAAGAAGGAAATGAAAGGAGTATAAATGTTCAATTCCTTTCTCTTCATCCTAAAAATGGATGGATGCAAATGATTGGAAAAAAAAATGTATGAGGAGTTCCCCCTCCACTTTCTTCCTCTTCTTTTTCTTTCCATTCATAATATAACGAGTATAACTTACACCGTGTTCTCTAGTTTAAACATCGGTGGAAAAGAAGAGAAATGAACAATGAAGAAAAGAAAAGAATGAAATAGGAAAAGAATGAACAATGTATGAGGAGTTCCCCCTCCACTTTCTTCCTCTCCGTTTCTATTCCTTTCTACCCTCCAACTAACTCGAGAACACGGTTTAAGAGTCTGGTCCCTAGTTTTTGCCTGAAAGAAAAGAGGATAAGATAATATAAAATTATACTCCGTATAAAAGAAAAGAAGAGGAAGAATAATTTTTGAAAGTTTTGTGTTCCCCAATTGGAAATAAAAGAAATGGACTTTAAACGTTTCATATTGCCAAGTTTGAGAGAAATGGAAGGATAACATGATTCTCCTTCAACTTATCCTCTCTTCTCTTCATATATAAAAATCCGAAGAGTTAAAATATTTCCTTCTATCCAATTCTCTTCTCCTCTCTCTCTCTCTAAAATTAACTTGGAGAACACAGATTATCATGGTCCATTATTCAGAACATTATTAACAATCACATAAACAAACAATTACGTTAAATTGGTAGATCACTCACTTTAAAAACATAAGTTGCTCAAAAAAAAAAATCTCAATTAGTACGAATCAAAAGATCGAGTGGATAATTTTATTGAGGATAATGTGCTCTATTTATTGATAAAGCATATAATAGTTGTGTGGATTTGTTAGTTTGGGGTTGAACATATTAAGAAGCTTATTTATTTTGATTATTTCCCGGATAAAGTAAGGCATGACAAGTTGAACTCGTTGTGCTGTTAATGCTTTGATCAAAGTATGGTCATAACATATGTCTTTACATTTTTCGATTTCAACAAATGATCATACGTCCATTTATCTTATTGTGCTGTTAAGAATGATCTAATCAAATGCCTTTTGTTTTTTATGTTGATACGTTGATACTTTTGTTGATGTCAAAATCTTTGAGTTGGGAATGTTTAGAATCTTTTGATATGTTATTTGGTTTTGCCTATTTGATCTGTTATAGTTGAAACATATTTATTGATAAAGCTTTTAGTGAGGATAATTTGCTCTATTTATTGATATAGCTTATTGCGGTTGTGTGAATTTATTAGTTGGGGTTGACCAAAGCAGCCATCATTACGTATATGATCTTCTTTTGTACACATGTAGCTTTATTATATTATGTACGATAAGGAAGTACATTTAAACCGAGATTATTTTTAAGAAAAAATTACAAACCGAGATTATGTTCTGGTATGGGTCGATAAATTATCAAAACACAGTCAGAAATTCGCTACAAAATCACCTTTAGTGAATCAGACATAAACATTTTGCTTCATTATAAATGATTAATAAAACTAACGGATGACACCGGTTACAACGAACCACATCGACTATTTCGCTCTAATGCATCAATGAGAGAGAGAGAAATAATCGGAGTTAACTTCTTAATACGACTAAGAGTTTATGACATGATCAACGACGATATTATTATGTGGACAAATGGTCATTGACGATCAAGAGGTGTTGAGCTGACTCTAATTATAAGGTTGAGGGTCCGTGTATTTAACTTTTTTATTTTTGTTAAATATCTAGATAGCGATTAATACTCAACTCATATAAATTCCAATGAAAGATTGTAATTAACCTCGTTTCAATCTCTCCCAACCATGTGACAAATTTATCAACAACATTCTTTTGATGCTAAGGGATATATGTAAAATCTTAAATAAATATAAATTTGTCTAATAAAATATATCGTATGCCAAATCACAACTATATATAACGGTTTTTTAGTAATTACCAACTTGTAACTCTCTCCTTCCAAACAAAAAGTAAAGACAAAAAATATAGGTGTAATTTAATCTAGCTTATTCATAAATGCAAACACATAACACAATACATAACGCAATGGCAGGTTTTTTTATAATTATATACATCGATGAAACACAGTCCATCTTCATCATCATTATCACAATCATCACAGAATTTCAATTCCAGAATCTTACTTTTACTCACACTCCTTCCGCTATCATTAGCTGCATTTGCATTCATTGTCAATGGTGTGGCGAAATAGGTGATCCCACGATTCGTTGGTCTGCTTTGAATCGGCTTGAGTTTCCGGGAATGGATAGTGCCACCTCATCATCGAAAGTCACTATTCGGACGTTGGCTAGTGTTGATATATTGGGAGTTTGGGACAAAGGCGGTCTGTATCGTTTCCTTATTTTAGAGATTAGAAATTTAATTATGACTCTGATCTAAATTCGAAGGTATGTTATATTAATCATTATTACTAGCCTTTTAACCCGTGTATACACACGGGTTATGTAAGATAATATTTTTAGTATTGAATATTTTGTTCTTATTTATTAATTTGGTGATTAAAAGTAACGATATAATTGACAAAGGTAAAAATAAAATAATAATTTATATGCGATTGTTGTTAAAAACAAAATAAGAATCATAAATATGGTTAAAAATAGCTCTCATCTTATATTTAATTATTATTATTATATTATAAGAATCCTAATTATAGTTAAAATAGCTCTCATCATATATTTAATTATTATTATATTATTTATGACATCATTGTATCCTAAATTTTAACTAATTGGATATAATTAAAGAATTTAATTGGCTAACTGATAATTTGATGACATCATATGATGTTTCTTATAATATACTAGGCATTGAGCCCGTGCGATGCACGACCATTTTAAAAATGCAGTTATATGGTAATTTGTAAGTAGCCGAATATATAGTTGGGCATATAATCAGTGTTATCGATAGTACAATTAATTTGTGGTGTTGACCAATTACTTTACGTTTACTTCAATGTTTTTCATATATATCATTCATTTACTTTTTAGCATAAAGTTATAAACTAAATTTCTTTGCAAACAATGTTCAAAAGTTTGTAAATTAATGAAACGTAATCATTAACTAAAATAATACACTCTAATAGGTAATTAAAAAACTTTATTGTTATATATAAAACTAAGCATTGAGTCCGTGCGATGCACGACCATTTATATAATACCATTAAATTAGTTTGTATGTTATTATGTCTAAGTTTGAATACATAATACACTTAAATTAATTTGTAAGTTATTATATTAAGTTTTAATACATTTGTTGAGCCTATGCAATGAAAGGTAATTAAAAAAATTAAAATTAATCATATGTTTTTTAGATTTTCAATTGTATCTTAATATTGTTGAAAGTTTAAAATTTATTACTGAAATTCAATAGTAACATATACCAAAATGTACAGAAAATAATCAATTTAAAATATCTTTATTAAAACTAATTTTCTTAAAACATGGTAGCTGATGATGATAATATTTGTTATATGCAATGTATAAGATATGGATGAATGTTTCTTTTATGTAGGTAAAATTGTTATATATTAAATATAATATGGGAATTTTAAAGGCTATTATAATAAACTATAATTGATAAATAATAATCTTACTAATTAATAATTAAGGTTTTTAAGAAAAAAATAATATGATGATATGACAAGTTAGGAGGCTTTAAAGAAAAGGAAATGTTATGATGTGGCATATCTAAAAATCAAGGAAAAATCTTTGTTTTATAAGGATATATAGATGGTTTACGTACATGGGTGAGATGTGCGGTCGTATAGGGCCTTAAAACTAATAATTAGTTTAACCAAAACAAAAACACAATTCTATGGAGAAGAGACTAATCAATAAAATTACCTTTTCATTCGTATGGAGTTATGTCATCCCAAAATGATGATAGTGAATTTAAATCCAAAATCAGTCGACTTCATGTTACCACCAAGACCCTTTTGTTCCTGAATTAAAAATATACTAGATCATAACCCGCGAATTCGCGGGCTATCACATGATTTTAATACACAAGTTGTTATGCTTATATTTTTCTATGTAATTTTTAAGTTGACATATTTGTGCGGATTAGAACTAAAAACTCACTAACTCAAATGACAATAAGAACATTGATAAACACCATGTAGTCTTTTAGACCGTTCCCAACGCTGGCGTCGGTTGCTCGTCGGTTTACACCGACGAAGGCGACACCGATGGCACCGCTCGTCGGTTAGCCTCGTCGGTTCCGGCTCGTCGGCTAGCCGACGCTCGTCGCTTGTTTGTGTGTGGAGCCAGCGAAGGAAAACCAAAAAAAAAAAGGGCCGTTTGATTTTTTTTTTTTTTTTCTTTGGTTCGCTGTTCGTAACTTCGTATGCTTGGGAGAGAAAAAATGGCCGTAGGGTAGAAATGGGGAAGAAGAAGATGAGCGTGGGGCCCATTTAAAAAAAAAGAAAAAAAAATATTAAGTGGCATGATACTTGATCGGTGGGAGCAAGTGGGAAAAAAACATTAAATGCTAAAAAAAAATAGCTATTAGAAAAAAAATAGTTTTGCAATGTTTTTAGTTTGAATTTAATGTGTTTTATTTTAATTAATTGTGTATTGTTTAATTAATTAAATGGTTGTGAAAAGTGTAAAAAAAAACTGACGGACCACTGTTGGGACGGGTCCGTCAGTTTCGGTCAGTTTCTGTCAGTTTGGTGAAAAAGCTGACGTGGCGCTGATGTGGCGCGTCAGTTTCTGTCACTGTTGGGTGTGGTCTTATGGTTCACTTAAAAATTGATAAATTTGAGGAGACTCCAGATCTACAAACACGATTTCTTGATAAGTTCATATTTGATGTTCATTAATGAAGTCTCTTATAGTTCACTTTATTGGATATACTCTGACCATATATATATATATAAATATTATGGTATCATTGATGTCAACATTTTCTACAACAAAACAAAGTTCACCGTCACTTCGATGTTTTGTAAGTGCTGTCTTGACCTCGGTACAAACGTAGTTTGCTACAAAAGCCAAGGAACATGTTGAATGTTTAACAAAACAACCGGTAATCAACAATAACATAAGTTACATAACTACTAACAAATGAAAAAGTGAAGTACATAGTAGCGAGTACATAACTAATAAATATCTTGATCGTAGTTTTTTGATACCGATGATGTTAAAGTATTAGTATAGGAGTTGTATTTTAATAATGAAGGCAATATAAACAATGTATGTCGGCTTGGAATTTTCCATATCTCGACCAGTGACATTCCCCACTTCTTGCGATATTATATCTTCCGATTGAGTATATGCAGAAGCTTCAATAACAGTAGCAAACTCCAACAAACAAACGAAAAAGGGGAAAAATGGTCACTGATATAATAGATATATTATACTGTAAACTTTTGTTCTATTATAACCGAAAGTTGAAGTATATTATTTACTCTTGAAATTCAGGTTTGATCTGTAGCCAACCACTTCTGAGCATACTTGTGAGCCTAGAAACAACATCAGCAAGACCATTGATACCCAATTTTGTGACCACAATCAACGATACAAACATTTGAACACACAATTTCGTGTGCATCTCTTATCTGGGCTATAAAAGCACACATTTCTTGATTCACACCATCTATTTCAAGTTGTGAGAAAACAACTGTGTGTGTAGCATGCTGAAAACACAAAACATACATAGCATTCCAACTTTTTAGCACCATGTTAGTAGATAGCATAAACAGATCATCAAATCGTGTGATGAAAATTTGAAATGAACTCTTACATTTGCCATACCTCAACTTCAATACTTCTGAGCAGATTCACAAGGAGTACAAATGATAAGTTCTAGAGCGCCTTCATCAAATTGAAGGGGAGCGGCTTTGTATGAGGCTCGTACTGCAGAGCAAGCGAAGAAAATGTAAGGGCACGAGCTAGCATTCCTGCAAGAAAACGCTTGAGAAAATGTAAGGGCACGAGCGGCTTTGTATGAGGCTCGTACATGATCTTAAGTCCACATAAACATTTACAAAACCTTTCTGACCAAAATCTTCATAATAAAAAAGTGTATATATATATATTATAAAATGTTATGAACTGCTATACCCTATAATAACAAAAAGGATTCACCAGAAATTTCCCTTTACACACCTCCATGCCTCTGCATTAAAACATAATATAGTCAAACAGTAAGATCCTTACAAATGTCATCCGATTTCGATCACAGTTACCATTGTACTTGTTTTGTACGTCATGGTGTGGTAGAACGATCATCTCCTATAAAGACCAATAAGTTTAGTATAAAGACCAACGTAGTCAAATGGTAAATGCATCCTCTAAGAAGATTAATATATCAAAATGTAATTTTGATACTTAAAAATATGAGCAACAACTAATAGTTTAAATAACTTGAATCCAACTCCCAACTATGGCAAAAGAATTACCATCAGCTACAAATGAGTCTTACTTGAAAAATTATGATCCCCTCCAATGATCAGCATCTATAAATGACACTGCAACCTATACCATTTATCCAAATTCCAACCCACGTGACCAAACATCCTTCACTAAGTAGCCCTGCAACAATATAATTATGAGTAGAATAAAATTAGCAACCACATCTATTTCCTGTAAAAAACAAATGTATCACACAAATAATTACAACCACAACTAATAGTTTTTCTAGTTTAATCATCTAACTTTCAAAACTTTCATGGTTTACCCCTTTGAAGGGTTAAACCAATAAGTCAATGCAAACTTAAAGGATTAAATCATGAGAAAAAAACTTGAGTGGTTAAAACGAAAAAAAGGTGAAACTTTGGGGATTAAACAATTATTAACCCTAAAGTCTAATATAATAAACCTTGAGAGTGTAATGCATTCCATTCTTGTTATTATCTTTAAAGTCTGATATAATAAACGGTCATAGAACTTTGGCATTGATAGTACGCATCCTTACTTCCCACTGCCTATTGTGTTATCAAATTAATAACTTACATGAATATTTCAAAAGCTCCTAATCATGAAAACCCACACCAATAAACTCTATAACAATTGCATCTAAACCTACAAAACAAAAGCCACAGACTGTAATGAATAAAATGAAGCTAAAGTTTTATATAATTATCAATACATTAAACATGTGTTAAATTTTAGAACTGGTAGTCCTATAGGTGGAGAACCTCTTCAAAACTGCCTGATTTTTTAAGGATGACAATTGCCTAATTTCTACGTTCTTATAATAGTATTAAGTTTCTGTTACCTTCATAGCTAAAGGCCCATGCCTGATGCCACGATTCTAAAATAGATAATAATAAAACCAAATGCAGCAAGTTACAGGATTGTTCGATCAACTCATCATACACACATTACCTTGTTATAATATAGATGTGATACGTTAAGTTACGCGTCTGATTGAGGTTACACAAGTTCCTCAATAATCACCACCAACTTATAAGGCTGCGAAACAGGTAACATTTCAACAAAACGCATGTTAACTATGTACCCTCACCGCCTAATTTATCTCCCAATAATTTGACTCAAAATCCAAAATTAAGGGTAACATTCAATTAATTTCGATTTCTCAATTTCAATTAAAACCATGGGTGAAGAATTCATGATCACCGATTACGATATCTACAACAGATATGGCAATTTGGAGTGGGAATTCGGTTACCTACCGTTGACGATTGATGCCGTTATCAAAATTGATGGTAACGATGGAGCTCGCATCTGAATCGAAAGCAATCTATGAACGGAAAACGCAACTCCGGCCAGAAAACGTAAAAGAGCACGGAAATCGAAACTCTGACATGAATCTTGAGCGATTGCTACTGCCGTTAGAGTTTATGAACGAAAATTACCTCCATTCGCTAGGGTTTTCAGTTTTTATTGTAACGAGAATAGTGGTGGCGGTGGTCGCCTCGTTTCAGAATGTAATATGGTGGCGGTATGGATCCGGTAGTGATGGCGTAGATCCATTGCTATTGATGGTGGGTGCACACAGATTTTCTACTTTCCAGTGTGGGTGGTTGGTGTGGTTTCCGATTGGATTGGATTGGATGCCGATCGGATTGGAGTAGGGTTTCCAATTGGATTGGGGGATACAATGACAGATGCCGTGTGTTTATATTAATAAGGGGTAATATTGTAATTAAACAATGAACCTAATGATTTATTGGCTAATCAAATGGAAGCTTAGTTATAATTTGACGAAACTAATGCATAAGTGTAATCAGTCTCTCAAATAATATATAAGAGAGATGTTTGTTCTAGAACATCACAAAAAAATAAAATAAAAACCAAATCTAGTCCATATAGATGGGTCAAGTTGACCTGTCTTAAAAGTACAAAAATAGCGTATCGTCCATTATTCGTAGTTGGTCAAATCGTTAACGTGTTCACACTCATGAATGTCTTTTTTAGTAGATCTACTGATTTTCGAATTTTTGTTACGGTGATACATACACTAATTTAAAAAAATATCATGGAATTGGTCGCTCTGCATTTTTTGTTTCCGTAGAACATACAATGATAAAAAACAGTTAAAATTCTGAAATTATGCATAAAAGTTCACAATTGACATATGATATCTACTTGAGATTAGATTACTTGTTGTAAGCTTTCACTCGATAGACAGTTTAAAAAATTTATAGATAGTATTATTGAGATTTCAATCGAATAAAGATTAGCAATCAATCAATATCTATATAAACAAATACATTTGACCATATATTCATAATAAAGATATTCAATTTGAAATTACGTCTCATGTTCCATCCAAAATGTCCACTTTGAATTGCACACAGTTTTAAGATTATATAATAATGTGAATAACTAGATTATAACCCGCAAGTTTTGCGGCATAGACAATAAAAATAAATTAATTTTATTAAGTAAATGAAATAGATTTAAAATATTAACTAATACGGAGTATAATAATATTTAAGGGTATATAAGTTGTACATATATTCAAAACTATATAAAATGTGATATAAAATTGATTCAAGCATCGTAACATAACCATGGTGTATGAATTACTTTTTTGTTATATATATATCACCTCCCATGTTGTATATAACAAATTGTGATCTATCAACACGAGCTCTCACGTTCATTTTCAAAATATTAGGTGACCAGTGTCGGATCCAGGATTTTAAATCATAATCTTTCTAAATCCGTGGCACAAACAAAAAATGCAACTAAAAATGATATTTTTCAATAAAAATTACACTGCGTATTGAGAATGCACCCGTAGCAACTGCTACCCCTATCTTCTACATGGTTCCGCCTCTGTAGGTGAAGTTTTAAAAAAAGATATCTCGCCATGATGAGGTTGTTATAACAAAAGAAATAATGCAAATTATTTTGTATTTTGAAGTCTATTACTCTATTATTGCACTATAATCAGAAATATACACAAATCGAATAATATGATTTTTTTGAAAAATGGTAATGATAAAACACCAATCTTGCAGGCATTGATGATGCCGTAAAGTTGACATGCATATGTCAATGTTTAGGGATAACCTTAAGAAGGTTACGAATGTATAAACTGATCGAATGATACGAATCTTCTTAGAAGTCAATCAAGAAATGAAAGAAAATCACAATGAACAAAGAAATCACTGGAATAAGAAAGCAATTCGATTGAACAATTGTATGAATTAGGTTCCAAGGAACTCAATTACAATTACAGAGAAAAAAGAGAGAATACTCAACTGAGATGTTATTAAAAGCTGACTAAATCAGTTACCAGTGTTTGCTATATAATCCCTAAAACAACAACCCATAAGTTGCTCACGCGACTCTTCCTAATTTGTTATATCTGTTAAAACTCACATGTCAAGCACGTGGCTAAATTGGTCTGTATCAATACATCCCCTCTTAAAAGATTCTTGCCCTCAAGAATCCGTTAAAAAATTGAACCTTTTTCTATGTCTTCATACAACTTGATAAAAGCATTTCAATCTTGCTAACCCATGAAAGATGATTCCTGATACGATCCAATATGAACTTCATTGCAGCGCTTGTACCTTTCTTCATTTTAACTTCAAGTTCTTGGGTGTTCTCTCCTGATGTAGCAACGAATTTATCATCATTCGCACCCATGATTGTACAGCCCTTTGAATTCAGCACCATTGCAACACAAAACTTCACCAAGTGTAGCTCTTTAATAAGCCGAGTAATTGAAGCATCCAATACAGACTATTGAAAAACTCTCTCAAGGAACATACTTTTTAAAGTGTATTCAATGTAGAAAGGAAACACATGAAGTTCTTTGTTCTGCTCAATCTTGTGAGGATAATAATGTTGTAGCACGTTCATTCTTAGAATCCAATTACCAATACATATGATCCCAACTGATTGTATACCAATCCTTGAAGAAATGCTCCTATCAGCACGAGCATGTGTGGCACCATTTGTCGATTGTAAAACTTCTACTTCCAAATCATTTCTTAGCATGTCAACCTCACTATTTTCAAGAAAGTGTGGTTCCTTCTTCCCCTCCTCAGTTGACCAAAATAGCCAACCCAATACCCGTCTAAACCTTGCATCAATTATGAAATCCATTGGTTCACAAAGAACACAAACATCATTGACTATTTTATCTCTCAAGTTAGCTGTTGAATTAAGACTTAATCTGTCTGCTTCATGAGATTGCATCCAACCTTTTTCATTGTGCTTGATCATTCTGTTTAGCCTCTTAAAACCTTTTAATTCCTTGCCAATGTAATGCACTTCAGTTGATCGCCTATCACAGCTAGGATGAAGTCTAACCACTACCATCATTGAACCATTTTTAAACATATCAGAATGTACCCCATCTAACATTCTCAGTCCATCATTATTACAAGCATTCCGAAGCCCTTCATCAATCATGTGTGCAATGGTAGCATCATGTCCTAACCAAGATACCTTTCTTGAACCTGCTACATATTCATATGCAACGAACGCGTTACCTACTAACTTTGGCCAGAATATCAGGCCTGGCTTCCATTCAAATGTATCAACAACTGTTAAATCACTTGCTGACTGAAATGTTCTCTTATCTATAATGAAACAAAACTCAACAACTTTAGCACTCTTTTCTAAAGGAGTCCAAGTCCATTCTCCCATGGCATTCTGTGGACTCCTATAGACAATTAGACTGGAAAAACTGCTTTTATCCTCTATGTAACCAACTCCATTTAAAATCAAGTGATTTTGCAACTTGAGTTTATCGATATCAACAGCCTTTTCATTGAATACTGGTTCCTCAAATTTTATGTTTAAGTCCTTATTCCCAAATATATGAACCCTTTGTTGATTTAAATGAAGACACATTCCAGACTTCAATTCTTTAACATCATATATATCCAAGCTTTCTGCTTCGCTACTTTGATTTTCTTCTTCAACATCCTTCGATGCCAAAATATCTATATCCTTATCAATTTCAGCCTCTTCAATCACTAACCCCTCCTTTTGTGAAGATCTTTCATGTAAATCTAGGTAATTCAATCTTCTCAAAACAGGAGAAGAGTAGTCATATGATTCCATCTCAACACCTTTATCACCTTCCTTTCCAAATTCATCTACAACTAAAATACCACTTGCTTCTTCAAACCTTTGGGAATTGGGCAGAGATGGAGTGAACATTTCTTTAATAAGGTTGTTAGTTGCTTCTTGCATTTGAGCCAAACAAAAGGCATCATAAAGATTGGTAGGTTTGAAAATTCCAACTTTCTTTTCAATATCTGGTTGCAAACCTCCTACAAAGTATCGAACTATTTGCAATTCATTCAAACCGCTTAGTTTGTTAATCAAAGACTTAAATGCCTCATAATATTCTTGAATGGTGCCATTTTGTTTTAAAAATCTTATGCTTGGCATTTCCTCGAACACCATGTATGCATTTTTATTCTTATCATCAGTACTCCCACTGTCATCCATGGTTTTCCCCAAAATAACTTTCTCAATACAACTAATTTCCAATAATTGCCTCATAGCATTCACAGAATTGAAATTACAGCTCCTACCGTTCATTTCGTAGCTAGAAAATTGATTAATTTGATCATTACCTTGGTTCACTTAGGTCAATTTTCGCATTGCTTCCACCGAAATCTGTTTATCGCTTCTCTAAGTTGCCAAATTCACCTTCAATCTTGATTTAATTGCTTCAGAAAAAAATTAATCTAATTTTCGTCCACAACAGGCTGGTGTTCTTTGTTGATGTCAATGTTGGAATTGCCAGGATAGGGCTTTGATACCAATTGATACGAATCTTCGTAGAAGTCAATCAAGAAATGAAAGAAAATCACAATGAACAAAGGAATCACTGGAATAAGAAAGCAATTCGATTGAACAATTGTATGAATTAGGTTCCAAGGAACTCAATTACAATTACAGAGAAAAAAGAGAGAATACTCAACTGAGATGTTATTAAAAGCTGACTAAATCAGTTACCAGTGTTTGCTATATAATCCCTAAAACAACAACCCATAAGCTGCTCACGCGACTCTTCCTAATTTGTTATATCTGTTAAAACTCACATGTCAAGCACGTGGCTAAATTGGTCTGTATCATCGAAACAATGCCTTTAGAAATATAATGCAACAATCCCTTTAAAGAAATAAACTTTCATTAAAAACAACATTAGTAGTACACGCATGAGTAACATTTCCGTCATTATCATAGAGATAGATATGCTCAAATACAAAATTCAGTCCAAAATCAGCCAATTCCTTGGCATCTGTGTTCACTGAACTCATATTTGTCCATGAATACGTTGTTCAAAGGCCAAAATTGTAACTGCTCAATTCTCAAATCTCCATGGCGTTCAAAGGAGGGTTTATCGTTTCAAAGTCCTTTTTTTTCAAGGCCAAAAAGGAAAAGTATACATAGACGGGAATTGACAAGTTCAATAGATACAATAGAAGTTTAAAAAGTACGCTCCATAAAATAGTAAAATAGGTAAAGTATAATACACTTTAAAGTTTGAAACAATAAACCCTTTAAAGAAATCACGAGAGTAACACCCACCCAAAGCTATTTGCACCATAAAATACATCACGTGTGAATATTGTAACATCCTCTCCAGTGGCCTGGTAATTCTTTATTTAATTGTTTTAGGGATTACCTGATATTATGTGTTTACTAGTGAAACTTAAGTAAATAGGTCCCAGGACTTATTGTGAATATTGAAATCCTATTTGTTTTAAATTACTGTAATTGACGGTAAAATAAAATAATTTTCTCGCAAATGGGTTTCGGGTTCCAGACAATAGATTTAGGACGGGTATAAAATTATACCACTTAATATGTGAGTCGGTTTGTGAACCGACTTTAAAACCCATATGTTCTCAAAGTTTCATTCAAACTTTCATTTGGAAAACTCTTGAACTCAAAGTAAATCATAACCAAATTAGATTCAAGCTAGTGTTTCTGTGAATTCGAATTCAAAACATCAGAACTATCATCATCCACATCCTAATCTTCATCAACTTATCGATCCTTTCATTTTCATTTAAAAAGTGAGATTGATTTTGAGTGGGTGAATCAAATTAATGCTTATGTTGTTATTTGGTGTTACTAAGTGTTGTTTGATGTCACTTGAAGTATTAGAAACCATAGAAATGAGTTTTTCGGAGTTTTGGTGAGATTTGAGTCAAAAATCAGTAGCATCAGCGAAAACCTTCGAAAACCCAGTTCGTCCAACGAGACGAGCTGAGTTCTCGCAAAGCGAGTTGAGTCTCGCTGAGCGAGATGACTCTGCGAGTCGAGATGACTCTGCGAGTCGAGTTACTTCGTCGCGAGTCGAGTTTCTGCGAACCGAGTTGACCTGCGAGTCGAGATCACTACGAATCGAGAATTTTTAAAGTTTTCGTTTTGCAAATTTCAAAAGTGCATAAGTCTAAAAGACCTTACACCTTTAGTGACTAAAAATTTACAAATTTTCTTATTAATTTGGATTGAGCTGAAATTCGCATGTCCACTCGGAAACGGCCCAATGATCAAAGCTATATATTATAGCCTAGGCAGTTTTTGGCCATTCGGAGTCATCTAGGGGTCGAAAATGGCATTTTTCAGTTTTAAAACGTCAATTCGGGATTTTCCGATTTTATTTCTGATTTACTTTTTGTTTGCCTAGACTTCAGGGATTACCTGATTTGATAAATATACTATGATGATGATTATGGAACAAGTTACTAACTTGTGTGTTTTGTGGTGTTTCAGATACTCCAAAGACTCAGTGATATAAGACTGCTGAGTGTGGAATCTACAGAGGTATCGGTGAGTGGATTTAGAACTCACCTTTTGATTTAGTTGTAACTGTTTGGTTGCAACAAGTAAACGTAGATGTGATTACTAGACTGTTTAGTCTGTGTTATTGATTATTAATCTACGTGATATGTGGACCTCTGTGTATCAGATTATTGAGGTCAACGTGTAGTTGGACTTTTTGGTTATTATGTGATTTACACAGGTTTTGATTCATTTGTTGTGTTTGAAACCTGTGTATGAGTTTAATAACCAATAGTTATCGGTCTCGTCCGTTATGGCCATACGGATATGTACGATAAGTGTTCTTGGGGAATCCCCGGGTATTATGATATCCCAAGAGCCACCGATCCTCATTGAAATATGTGTGTTTACGGTTATTTGATGTAAACTCATGGTTAAGCTAAGTTGAATTGTGTGTTACAAGTTCATTCACTTAGCTTCGTGCTAATCCCTCATTTACTTCCTGCAGGTTATGAATAGATATGTGGGTGGACAGGAAGTTGATGCCTTTGGCAGGGGATGTTTGACTGCTCTGTGAACTCTGATATAGTTTTGTTATAAACTAAGTTTGGAATTATATAATACCCCGTTTGTATAATATGTGTAGAATGTTTTAATAACTTTAACATATGTGGTGTATCATATTTTGAAAAAGTTATGTACATTTTCACTATGTATAATAGTAAAGTATGTTTTAATATACGCTTCCGAGTAAAATCATATAATATTGATGTTCAGAATGAGGGGTGTTATAAGTTGGTATCAGAGCATAGATTTGGGTGAATTGAACATTGTAAAGTGTTCAATCCCAAATCTGGATCATGTTATGTCAAACATTCCTGGGTATGGGATTTAGCATTGGTTGTGAATATGTTAGTAGATAGGTACTAATGATTAACAAGTTTCAAGTGTAGTGTTGAATACAGATATGGCAGATAACGAGCAACCGACCACCAACCCTAATAATGCCTCAAGGATCAATGTTCATCCTTCAGATACTCATAATGAGAGACATGATCATGAGGGTACTTCCATTCCTGTTCATGAAGAATCGAATAGAGATGATTATCTTTTCCAGTTAGAAGATGAAGTAATTAGACTTAGAGATTATCGCCGACAGAAGGAAGCTGAATCATCTCATCAACAGTTTCAGCAGCAATTACCGGTTTTTGGTACTGTTCCACCACCTATGTCAAGTAAATTATGTTCTTTCAAGACGTTTATGGCAAGTAAACCACCAGAGTTTCATGGTAGTACAAATCCGTCTGTGACTTTAAACTGGTTGAGAGACATGGAAAGGAAATTTGATGTTACACATTGTGAAGAAGAATCTAAAGTTTCCTATGCAGTGCAATGTTTGAAAGATGAAGCCATGGTTTGGTGGGATTCGATCACTGGTCATTTCACTCATCAACAAAAAGAATCTATTCGATGGGCTGAATTTCGTAATGAAGTTTGTAAACAATATTGTTCAGATTTTGATATGGCTCGCATTAGAAGGGAGTTTGTGAATCTACACTTGACTGATAAAATGACAATTGATGAGTTGATATCTCTGTTTTCTGAGAAGCTGAGATTTGTTCAAGAATGGGTCCCTAATGAGAAAACCAGAATCGAGCAGTTTGTTGATGCCTTGCCTCTGAATTATCGCACTACAGTGAGGTTAGCAGGTACTTTATCTCAGGCTTTTAACCTTGCACGTTCTGTTGACAGTGATATGAGAGCTCAAGGTTTTCTAGCTAAAGATAGATCTGATCAGAAATCCAGAAATGAATCTTCGGGAAAAGGAAAGCAAAGGTGGCAGAGTAATCGTCAAGGTCAAAAATCTGGTAATAAAAGTGGTTCTTCTGGTAGTTCCAACTGGTGTAGTACTTGTAGGTCTAAACATACTGGGCCGTGTACTGTTTAGACGAACAAGTGTGTTAAATGTGGTGAACTTGGTCATGAGTTTAAGAACTGCAAGTATCCGAATTTTGTGTGTTGGAATTGTAAGAAAGAAGGTCACAGAGTTGGAGAATGTCCAGAGGCGAAGAAACAGGGTTCGGTTTCGGTCGGGAGTTCGGCATCTTCCGGTCAAAAGCGGAAGAATCCTCCGCCAGCTACTAGTAGGGCCTTTCAGATGATAGTCGATGAGGCTGTGCACACAGAAGATGTTATCACTGGTACTTTTCTTATAAACTCTGTACCAGCATGTGTGTTATTTGATTCTGGAGCGAATTGCTCTTTTATATCTGTGTGTTTCTGTGATAAGTTGAAACTGATCCCTACTGTGATAACTAAGCCCTTAGAAGTAGAGATTGTTAGTGGCAAGTTAGTTATTGTTACCACCTCGGTGACTGGAGCTAATATTGTGATAGATGGCCAGACTTTTCCAATTTCGTTTCTGTTAATGCCAATTCCAAGTTTTGATGTGATTATTGGCATGGATTGGTTGAGTCAGTTTAAAGCAAGTATTGATTGCCACCATAAATTGATTAGAATCCCAATTTCTGAAGAGTCATACGTAGTGGCTCGAGGAGAACGGGATAGTGGGAGTATGCCTCTAATTTCCATGATGAAAGCTAGGAAGTCGTTGTCTAAAGGCTGTGAGTCTTATCTAGCTTATGTTATCGATGCCAAATTAGAAAAGAAGTCCATTTCTGATGTCCGGGTTGTTTCTGAATATCCGGAAGTGTTTCCCGATGAATTGCCTGGTTTGCCACCGGTTAGGGAAGTTGAATATCAGATTGATCTTGTTCCTGGATCGTCGCCTGTAGCCAAAGCTCCCTATAGATTAGCTCCTTCTGAAATACGAGAAATGATGAATCAAATACAGGAGTTATTGGATAAAGGGTTTATTAGACCTAGTTCTTCTCCTTGGGGTGCACCAGTTTTGTTTGTGAAAAAGAAGGATGGTTCTTTCAGAATGTGTATCGATTATCGGGAGTTGAATAAAAGAACAGTGAATAATAAATATCCTCTTCCTCGAATAGACGATTTGTTTGATCAGTTGCAAGGATCTTCGTTTTATTCTAAAATTGATTTGAGGTCGGGTTATCATCAAGTTCGCGTTCGTGAACAGGATATTCCTAAAACTGCTTTTCGAACCAGGTATGGTCATTTTGAATTCCTGGTTATGCCTTTTGGTTTGACAAATGCTCCAGCAGTGTTTATGGATTTGATGAATCGGGTTTGTCGACCTTTTCTTGACAAATTTGTGATTGTGTTTATTGATGACATTCTGGTATATTCTAAATCTGAATCAGAACATGAAATGCATTTGAGAATAGTGTTGGAAACTTTGAAAAGAGAACACTTATATGCAAAATTTTCGAAATGTGAATTCTGGATTCGGGAGGTACAGTTTCTGGGTCATATTATCTGTAATGATGGTGTCAAAGTTGATCCTGCTAAAATTGAAGCTGTTATGAATTGGAAAGTTCCAAAGAATCCTTCTGAAATCAAAAGTTTTCTTGGACTAGCTGGATATTATCGAAAATTCATTAAAGACTTTTCAAAGATTGCTGGTCCGTTAACCAAATTGACACGTAAAGATGTTAAGTTCCAGTGGGATGAGTCACAGGAGATAGCTTTTCAGACCTTGAAACAGTTACTTTGTCAGGCACCTGTATTGGCATTACCAGATGGCTCTGATGACTTTATTGTTTACTGTGATGCATCTTATGCTGGTTTAGGTGGTGTTCTTATGCAAAGAGACAGAGTTATTGCCTATGCTTCTCGGCAGTTGAAACAACATGAAAGAAATTACCCTACTCACGATTTAGAGTTGGCAGCTGTTGTGTTTGCATTGAAAATCTGGAGACATTATCTTTATGGTACAAGGTGTACTATTTGTACAGATCACAAGAGTCTTCAATACATGTTTTCTCAGAAAGAATTGAATATGCGTCAGAGACGATGGTTAGAGTTAATCAAAGATTATGATTGTGAAATACGTTACCATCCAGGAAAAGAAAATGTGGTTGCGGACGCATTGAGCAGAAAGGGTACTTCGGATAGAGTTTATTTTCTACGAGTTGATGTTTCTTCTGATTTGATGAATCAAATTAAAGTTGCACAGTTAGAAGCTTTATTGGATCATAATTTGAAGTCTGAAATTATGTTGAAAAGAAAAGAGTTGTTAGTTGATGATTCTAGAGGATTAAAGACTTTTCAGTCTCGCGTGTGGATTCCTCTTATTGGTGGTATTCGGGATATGATTTTGACTGAAGCTCATAAGTCACGTTTATCTGTTCATCCCGGCAGTACCCGAATGTATAATGACTTGAAACCCTTGTATTGGTGGCCCACGATGAAAACCGATATTGCACAGTTTGTTGGTGCTTGTCATGTTTGTGCTCAGGTCAAAGCTGAACACCAGAAGCCGTATGGGTCACTGAAACAGTTGGAAATTCCAGAATGGAAGTGGGAACATTTGACTATGGATTTTGTGACTAAACTTCCGCATACATTTCGTGGAAATGATATGATTTGGGTCATTGTTGATCGTTTGACAAAAAGTGCACATTTTCTTGCTGCAAGTGAAACTGCCTCTTTGACTAAACTTGCTCAGTTGTACGTTAATGAAATCGTCTCGAGACATGGTATTCCATTATCGATTGTGTCAGATAGAGATTCTCGGTTTATTTCTCACTTCTGGCAAAGTTTACAACAAGAGTTGGGTACACGTGTGAATCTCAGTACATCGTATCATCCTCAAACTGATGGCCAAACTGAGAGGACGATTCAGACACTCGAGGATATGCTTCGAGCTTGTGTTATTGAGTATGGCGGTTCTTGAGATTCTCATTTACCGTTAGTGGAATTTGCTTATAATAATTCATATCATTCCAGTATTGGCATGCCTCCATATGAGATGTTATATGGGCGTCGTTGCAGAACGCCTACATGTTGGTTAGAAGCCGGAGAGAAACAGTTTGCTGGGCCCGATATTATTCAGATAACCGCGGATAAAGTAGCAATTGCACGTGAAAAGTTGAAAGCAGCGCGTGACAGGCAGAAACAATATGCTGATCCTAAACGTCGACCTGTTACTTTTGTTGAAGGTGAATTGGTTTATTTGAAAGTTTCTCCGTGGAAGGGTGTGATCCGGTTCGGAAAACGAGGTAAATTGGCTCCCCGATACATTGGACCGTTCAGAATTCGTCAAGTTGTCAATGATCAGTCGGTTACGCTTGATCTTCCCCCAGAACTTGCTGGTATTCATGATACGTTTAATGTTTGTTACTTGAGAAAGTGTAATGTTGACGATCAGTCTCAGATTCTTCCTCTGCAAGACTTGAAAGTTGATCAGAACCAGAAGTTGGTTGAAGAACCTGTTGAAATTCTTGATAGAAAAGTTACTAAACTTAGGAAGAAACAGATACCCATGGTATTAGTTAAATGGAAACACAGTTTAGGTTCTAACTTGACCTGGGAGATCGAAGAGTCTATGAGATCCAGATATCCTGGATTGTTTGACCATGTTGAGATTTCGGGGACGAAATCTCCTTAAGGAGGGGAGATTTGTAACATCCTCTCCAGTGGCCTGGTAATTCTTTATTTAATTGTTTTAGGGATTACCTGATATTATGTGTTTACTAGTGAAACTTAAGTAAATAGGTCCCAGGACTTATTGTGAATAGTGAAATCCTATTTGTTTTAAATTACTGTAATTGACGGTAAAATAAAATAATTTTCTCGCAAATGGGTTTCGGGTTCCAGACAATAGATTTAGGACGGGTATAAAATTATACCACTTAATATGTGAGTCGGTTTATGAACCGACTTTAAAACCCATATGTTCTCAAAGTTTCATTCAAACTTTCATTTGGAAAACTCTTGAACTCAAAGTAAATCATAACCAAATTAGATTCAAGCTAGTGTTTCTGTGAATTCGAATTCAAAACATCAGAACTATCATCATCCACATCCTAATCTTCATCAACTTATCAATCCTTTCATTTTCATTTAAAAATAGAGTTTGATTTTGAGTGGGTGAATCAAATTAATGCTTGTTATGTTGTTATTTGGTGTTACTAAGTGTTGTTTGATGTCACTTGAAGTATTAGAAACCATAGAAATGAGTTTTTCGGAGTTTTGGTGAGATTTGAGTCAAAAATCAGTAGCAGCAGCGAAAACCTTCTAAAACCCAGTTCGTCCAACGAGACGAGCTGAGTTCTCGCAAAGCGAGTTGAGTCTCGCTGAGCGAGATGACTCTGCGAGTCGAGATGACTCTGCGAGTCGAGTTACTTCGTCGCGAGTCGAGTTTCTGCGAACCGAGTTGACCTGCGAGTCGAGATCACTGCGAATCGAGAATTTTTAAAGTTTTCGTTTTGCAAATTTCAAAAGTGCATAAGTCTAAAAGACCTTACACCTTTAGTGACTAAAAATTTACAAATTTTCTTATTAATTCGGATTGAGCTGAAATTCGCATGTCCACTCGGAAACGGCCCAATGATCAAAGCTATATACTATAGCCTAGGCAGTTTTTGGCCATTCGGGGTCATCTAGGGGTCGAAAATGGCATTTTTCAGTTTTAAAACGTCAATTCGGGATTTTCCGATTTTATTTCTGATTTACTTTTTGTTTGCCTAGACTTCAGGGATTACCTGATTTGATAAATATACTATGATGATGATTATGGAACAAGTTACTAACTTGTGTGTTTTGTGGTGTTTCAGATACTCCAAAGACTCAGTGATATAAGACTGCTGAGTGTGGAATCTACAGAGGTATCGGTGAGTGGATTTAGAACTCACCTTTTGATTTAGTTGTAACTGTTTGGTTGCAACAAGTAAACGTAGATGTGATTACTAGACTGTTTAGTCTGTGTTATTGATTATTAATCTACGTGATATGTGGACCTCTGTGTATCAGATTATTGAGGTCAACGTGTAGTTGGACTTTTTGGTTATTATGTGATTTACACAGGTTTTGATTCATTTGTTGTGTTTGAAACCTGTGTATGAGTTTAATAACCAATAGTTATCGGTCTCGTCCGTTATGGCCATACGGATATGTACGATAAGTGTTCTTGGGGAATCCCCGGGTATTATGATATCCCAAGAGCCACCGATCCTCATTGAAATATGTGTGTTTACGGTTATTTGATGTAAACTCATGGTTAAGCTATGTTGAATTGTGTGTTACAAGTTCATTCACTTAGCTTCGTGCTAATCCCTCATTTACTTCCTGCAGGTTATGAATAGATATGTGGGTGGACAGGAAGTTGATGCCTTTGGCAGGGGATGTTTGACTGCTCTGTGAACTCTGATATAGTTTTGTTATAAACTAAGTTTGGAATTATATAATACCCCGTTTGTATAATATGTGTAGAATGTTTTAATAACTTTAACATATGTGGTGTATCATATTTTGAAAAAGTTATGTACATTTTCACTATGTATAATAGTAAAGTATGTTTTAATATACGCTTCCGAGTAAAATCATATAATATTGATGTTCAGAATGAGGGGTGTTATAAATATGGATTGGATGTTAGTCCAACTAAAGAAATTGAAAATGAAACTTGAAAATGCATAATGACCATAAAAATTATATGCCTTAGTTTGCAAAGATAACTAAACTTTGAATATCATTGTCACATGTGTTGCCATTTAGTTTCCATTTGAGACTGCTATCTTTTAATACATTTGTAAGTATTGCAATCTCCTCACAACAATGTAAATGTATAATACAGAAAAGATAACTGAAAAAGAAGCTGAAAATAAAGCACTAAGTGGCCAATCTGTTTCGTCATTTGAAACCCTCCTAACTAATAATAATTTTTAGATCTAAGATGCACCGTTCTTGTTAACTTGTGTACCTGCAAAAGTAATAGCAAAATCAGATGTATCAAGAGAGGTAGCCAAATGAAGCGAAGGGGTTGTTAGTTGTCAAAGTTCTATACTTGTTTGGAATGGCTAGACGTCAAGACACTTATATGTGTCTAGTTGGTTTTTTAAATAGTAAACGGGTTGAAATTGCTAAGTAGAAACACCATAACTAACTACTGGCATAACTTGTTTTGTGCCGTTACCCGACCCATACGACCCATCCATTTTACCACTTTCAATAAGGGATTTCTCCTTTAGTCATAAGGAGGAATTATATATGAATATAAATTATTAAATATTGCAGCCTTAATCATCACATGTAGACCCATGTGTCTGCAATTGTATATCATAGTGAATATGTGAAGGAATGTGTAGTAGTTTAAAAATTTTGGTCATACCTCATCCCGCTCATAGTTGTCACCACTATGTAGATTGGCAAGCTAAAGGCATATGGATGCAAACGACCATAAATGGGGAGATGTGGAGTATTTTGAACCTAATAGCACCTCTGTTCAAGTGTTTATACATTAAGATTTTACATATTAGCCCAGATTCTGTTACAAATTAAGAGACACTCAACTTATGTGTTATGATAATTTTATCAATCTTTCGCAATACATAAGTCTACAGATAACTCCAAACACTTGAATTTAGTAATTAACATCAAGATTGAAGAATAATAAGTGCACCTCCAGAGTTCCATAATGATAATAATCACAACAACCAACCTTAGATGTCGTGTGCACAACAATATAGATCTCAGGCAAAACTTCTCCTAAAGTGATGTGAAGTGCAAGTTAGAAAAAGATTCTAATGAATACAATTCATTAAAATCACAATTACTTATAATTAACCTAAAAAACATGTGGAGAATCTGATCTATTATATGCATATAAAGAAAAAGTGTAGAAAAATGTTATTAGCCGGTACTTGCACATATATTTGATCTGTTACACCATAATCCGCTCCCAAAAACACTCTATTACAAAACAAAAGTAAATGTATGAATGGAAGATTTTAAAAGGTTGATGAATACCTCTATCAAGATGAATAATTATTTAACAACACAGTAAAGAACATTAAGGTCAACAATAAAGGACCTACCTTGAATGTACTAAACGGAAGAAAAGGGAAATATAAAAAACTTACTTGACTTAAGGCAGCAGAATTCAAGTGTCTTTGGGCTCGTTAATACAAATATAAAAAACTTATAAAGAGCCCATAATCTTCACTAACATAAATTTGAGATATAAACATTCTGAAAGAAATAAGAGAGGGATAACCTCAATTTGGCTTGAATATGGATTTGGATCAGCTGGTACCACCATTTGACTCATAAGCAATCAACTTTGTTTCATCCTGAAAACAATGATTTTGAGCGTATTATAGCCTGACCAATTCAGAAGCAGTGTCATTGTAAACAAAACGAAAACAATATTTTGTACTTTATTAACATTTAAAGTCAAGTAATGTTTTATATTCACCGGAATTGGCTATTTACGCTCGGCTTTATGTATCGTCATTCCTGTTATCTATATAAAAAACAGAACAAATATATATGTGGCGTATTATGGATGTACACATACTGTACAAACAGAAGCTGGTCTTTCACTTCGATAATTACCGATGTAGTATCTTATATGAGCAACATTAGGCAGAGTTACATAATAAAACAATCCAATATTCCTAAGTAGTAATATATTATGCTTCCTTTACTTTATTTACCCCTATTCTCATCTGAATTCTGAGTGTCTTCCTGACATGTTGCCCTCAACCGTTATATGATTATTAATTTTTAAATTCTAAGGAGTATAATAAAGCATCCGCCTACATAACATTCACTTATTAATATCACCGATAGCAAAACATATAGCCTGATGAAATAAGTCGAGAACCAAACCTTGAAATGTATGCATCAACAGTCATTTATGTATCGTTGAGACAACCCTACCATTGAAAGTTTGGGCGGCCCATGAAGCTCCACCATGACCATTGGTAACATATGAATATGAAAAAATGATAAGAGTAAAATTTTTTATATCTAATCAAACTCTTACACAGTAACCAAATATCTCACAGAAATACAGTGGCATGTAATCGAAAAACACACCTTTTTTTGCATAAACATCCAATAGAGGGTAAGTGCCATCTTACAAAATCCTTTAATATGCACCCTAGGTTGCTGATGTTGGTGTTGGTGTTGCTGTTGCTATCCTAATTGACCTTGCTCATCACCTCCGGTTCCAGCTTATCGTTCCATTGTTACATTCAATATACTCAATTTACTAATCTTTATTAAAGCACAAGCTAAATACTATAAACACGTCCTCCAATTCCATTGTATAGTTTATTAAAACCGGTATAAAAACTAACCAACCATGAGTATGTGATAAAGAGAAACATGTAATACTCATATGGTTTTCTGCCATCAAATAAAAGAGAAATCTTGTTAATATGACCCTGGTTGCTGATGTTGGTGTTGGTGTTGTTGCTGCTGTCCTAATTGACCTTGCTCATCACCTCCGGTTCCAGCTTATCGCTCCACTGTTACATTCAATATACTCAATTTACTAATCTTTATCAAACCACAAGCTAACTATTATAAAAATGACCTCCAATTCAATTGTATAGTTTATTAAAGCCGGTATAAAAACTAACCAACCATGAGTATGTGATAAAGAGGAACATGTAATACTCGTATGGTCTTCTAGTATCAAATAAAAGAGGAATCTCGTTAATATGAAATATATAAAGTAAGATAGCAACATAACGTCATTTAGTACCTGATTTCATATTAACGTAGAGCTTTGGACGGTATCTACCTTTGACAATCAATTTGGAGAAGGAAAATATCCTTTGCAGTATCTAAGTAAAACCTTCATACTTTACCTGCAACAAAAAGGTTACACAATATCAGGAATGAAAATTTATTCCTGTTCGTAAAAGAGATTGGTTAAAACAAATGGAACCTAACATGAGTGTGAAGGCAATCAAGATTTCAACGGTTTAGTGGTATCCTTCATTGTCCTTCATTAAAATGAAATCATAAAGTAATTCGTAATTAGTCTAAAATTAGCACAAAGAAAGTTGCCGCAACTAAACTGATAAAACAATTAAACTTATTTTCTGTTCCATGAGAAACCAAAGGATTAGCATACTACATTAATCAAGTTAAGGGTTGTTTAGAAAGTACCTTTAATGTCTTCAATGCAATAATCTATGTTGCACGGAAACGGATACGGCACCGGGAAACGGATACGGAACGGATACGGGAAACGGCAAAACTCAAAATTTCAAGATACGGATACGGCAAAGATACTGCAAATATAAAATATAAAAATTATATATATATATTAAAGAAATTCCAAAATAGATATATATCGATGTAAAGTGTAAACTCCTAAAATACTAAATATTTCAAAGATTAGGGACTAAAATGTAAATTCTTTTCAAAGTATCTGACCCGTCAATTAGTTTACTGAAAATAAAGTATCTGACAAATATGACTAGTCAAACCCTTCACATATTTCTCATCTACTTACTTTACTCTTATTCTCCCGTACACACAAAACATATTATATATCCATATAATATCAATTTACTACAAAAAGCGCACATGACTAGTCATAATTAAACAAATTATATTCTTTATCTTTCTCTTTTTCTCTTTCATGTTTAACTCTCATCTTCAACCTCATAAAAATGAGTAAGAAAACTTGATTTTGAAGAGTCTACAATGGTATAACTGAAGATTTAAACACAAAACCACACTCATCTTCATCCTCTACTTCTACATGTCTTCATCATCTCTCATCTTCATCATCTTCTACTGCTCAGATATGCTCAGACCACCCTAAAAAAATGTGGAAACCTCGCTGAAACTTACCCGAAACTTCATGGAAACTCCTTGGAAACCTTTCAGGAAACGTATCTGCAATCAAGAAACGTTTCATACCCGTTTCATTGCCGTATCCGTTTCCATCCCGTTTCTGAAACGGGAGCGGCACCCTCCAGCCGTTTCTATGCATCAGAGGCAATAATGATCAATGCTTTATGTAATTAATGAACAATCTACTTCAGAATGATCAATAAGCTATAGTAAAGCTACAATGTGTTAAAAGCATAACACCAATTTAAGAACTAAAATGACTAAAAACTTATAGCCACTCTGGTTTAATGATAAAAATGAATAAGAATCTTAACGAATGTCATCCAAAGACTTAGGATAAACTGTAGTTAATCAGTATAAGCTTAACACCATTAACACAATAAAAATTAACCATTAAATTTGCGTATAGAAATGGTTCAAAGGCTTAACAAATGTACCTCAAAGTTCTTCAAGTATTTCACACTGGAAGGTTCCAACATGCTACCCGCCAAGTTTTTTTCCTAGCTTTAGGGGAAATTTCAAGGGCTAATGAGATCCACGTCAAACACTAATACAACATAAAAATCAAAACCTTTTTAAGACTCATACATGCAAGAATATATGAAAACATCACAAACCTGAGATCATTGAACTTTTTCATGGGATTTTTCCAACACACTCCTTTCCTCTTCCTTTGATTTCCTCAACGATGGCCATGACTTCATAAACTCCAATTCCTTCAAAGTTTCTGCCAACATCTTCAGATTTTCCTCCTCTATACTTTTCTCCTAATCAAATATTTCATCATGATGTAATCATTAACTAAATTCCCACTTATATGCTCACATAAAAAATAAAAAGGAAATATAAGCAAAATTATAAATGATTCGATAAGTGATTACAAATCAAAAAATCAATTAAGTATAATCTAACACAAATTAGCCCATAATAAAGAGAAAGAACCAAACCGATATAGATTTGATATATAAATCTTAATCACCATTAAGTGTAACTTGGCACACCTGCAACAATTCCAATTAAAAAAAAAATGGAATTTGATTATAGAGTCAAAGCAACAAAACACTTGAGGTTAAATGTTAAACACAACCTTATTAAACGTGAGAAAGTAGCTTGAGCATAAGGCAAGCAAAAAAATATATCTACCTCGTCTGGTTCAAGCCATTTGGTATATAATCAAACCTGCGAGAATAAAATAAGTATTCTTACACAAGGAAACATAAAGCTTGCTCGTGTTGGAACTGTGTAAGTACAAGAGCAAACTAAGGGACTTTGAACTTTAAACATTATACAAAGCTAAAAATTGATCATGTACCTTCATCAATCATAACAGTAGCATTACTTTCAAGGCCGGTAACTTCAAATGATATATTTCCTAACCCTATAATAGGAGCAACTAATGTAAAGATACACTCTTGATCTTCATAAGCAATTTTAAGGGCATCCATGGCTTCATGGTCCAATGTATATCATTGTTAAACACATACTTAAAACGACGAGGTAATTCGTTTCCCCTGCACCACATTAAAATCCAATAACAAATTATCTTTCTTCATTCAAGCATATTATCAAACGGTTGGTGTGCATACAATTTTAACTTAACTAAAGATAACATTAAGAATGTGATAATCCCATTTATTTATATGGATTATAAAATAACAGCAAGATCCTATTGCATATTTGGCTATGCATCTTTATTTCCCCCAAAATTATGCGTTTTTTTTAACCTAAAATTCTGAAAATTCAATTAGATGTTCCAATTGCAATTATCAAAATCATATAATTAGTATAGAACGATATTAAAACTAAAAAACGTTCAGACCTTTGTTACATGTTGAAATTGGATCTGATCTTGGTACGCGATGTATGCGATCACCGGTTCTTTCACCACTGGATTCTTCAATATCGAAATTTGAGGCTTCTGTTGAAGGTTGTTCCGAATGTTAGTACGAGGTTGAACGAATTTTTTTTTCTGTTGGAGGCCCTTCATCAGTTCATTGTATAGCTATGGGCAGGTTAAAAACCATGAGAGAATATCAAGTTTGGCGCTAATCATCGGATTATCTATTTTTTTACGGGTTTTTTTTTTTTGAAAATTAAATTGAATTAAATTAAATTAAATATTTAATATTTGTAATGAGGGACAATTAGGACTTTTGAAGAAGCTTCATTTACTATTAGGTAATCATTTATATAGGAGATTATCAATGGTTTTAATTAAAAATGGTTAATCAATGGAGGGTTGAGATTAGATTAAAGTTGCCTAAATTAAAAATGACAACCTAATATACACTCTATTATAATATATTAAAGAGATTGCAGTTAGAACCGGTGGAGTAATTATTAAGCATATCTTTTAAGATTATATAATAATGTGAATAATTAAGAGTGCTCACATGTACAAAACTCATTTACCCCTATCATCAATTATCTCACAAACGACAAATCGAAAAATTATGAAAATTGCACCATTAAATTCAGCGTTTTCTCCTCTTCGATTTGCCGTCTATCAAGGCATACTTTTGACGAATTTTTTTCCTTATTTTTTTGTTGGGTTTCACATTTACTAACACATGTGTTGAAACCTCAAACCCTAAACCCTAACCCCTAAACCCCAAACCCTAAACGCTTTATAAAACTCTAAACCCTAACTCATACTAAACCCTAAACTTTTAACCCTACTAAACCCTGAACCATACTAAACTTTAAACCTTAAACCCTACTAAACCCTAACCCTAAGCCCTATCCTTAACCCCAAATTAAATGTATAACCAATCACTAACACATGTGTTAACCCACTAAAAATGGAAGAAAAAAAAAGTTGTCGAAAGTATGCCTTGAGGGACGGCAAATCGAAGAGGAGAAAACGCTAAATTTTATGGTGCAATTTTCATGATTTTCCGACTTACCGTTTGTAGGATATTTAATTTTTAAAAAAGTGGAGAGGAGAGAATAAAGTGACACATGGCAGAAATCTGTAGGTTCCCTCATTCTCACTCAAAATTGATGTACTTATTTGAACCTTACTCTATTACTAATATAATAATAATTATTAAAAGAGTTTAGACAACTAAAATAAATAAAAATAGCTATGGAAACGGGAATTGAACCCACGCCAGTTTAGTTGAACCATATTACGAAACCACCCAACCAACTTCACATTTATGTATCTATTTCTAAAATATTAGTTTTAGATCAAACTGTTGGGAGGGCCAGGTTTTTGGTTATGATTCTTCAACGGATGATTACAAGGTTGTTGTCTGATTCAATGAATCTGACCATCCCATGGTCTTTCATGTGTCAATTTTAAAATCAAATAAATGGAAATTTGTTGGAGAGAATATAACTTATAATACTCATCACTTTGATGAAAGTGGGCTTTTATACAACGGGGAACTTCATTGGTTTTTGGATGATGTATGAAGAATAATAAGAAGAAAGTTATTATTTCTTTTGATTTGTCTACAGAAGAATTAAACGAAATTCCGCAACCTAATGATAAGAAATATGTATGGAATGGTAGAAACAGACTACATTCTAGTTGAATGTGCAGTAAATGTATTGGGGGATTAGTGTATGTGAATGTATCTAGTACCAAATATGTATAATTTAACATATGAAATCAATTTATTCAAATAGTCAACTAAATTTCCTACCCACCCACCGTGCCCAATACTTTTTGATCATCATAACACATTTGTTTGGTCACTTTCCGGTTCTTAAACCAGTTTCTAATAGTAAACCTCACCTTGCTGGCCATCAAGTGTTCTGACCATTGTGAATCGCAGTCATGTAGTTCTAATTTTTTGATATCATGGATCTCTACATCAATGGTGTAACCACCGTTGTTAATCAGGATGATGATGGTGCTCTGCACCCACATCGTAGCACTGTGGACACATCTTGTAAAGCTGCCAACACCAATACAAGCAATCCACTCATTTAGCGGTTGCAGCCTGTGCATAACCACCCACTGACCACCCAACAATAGACCCATAACCATATATATATGATTATAACCAAAAACTTACTTTGTCAACTCTCCCATATTTCCAGGCCTGAGTACTACCATATAGATGGATGATTTATCATAGTATTGAGGTATCAACTGGTCATAGAGTAGATTTGGTAGAGTCTGACAACAGATTTGCCGATCTAAATGGTGGTCAAATTTATAAACACGTAAAGGTTAGCGATTCATATTCAAATTGTCTCCATCCCAGATTGATTGAATGTGCACTCAAATGTAGCTATTTACATTGATAATAAATTAATAACACATAAAAGCATATCATCGATAAATGTCTGTCATTGTAGGTTGATTAAAAGCGAGTGAAGATAACATAATGAACCTGCTTATGACAACTACAATTATGTAAACAATTAGTTATCTTGTTCAAGTATAATAAAAAAAATCTTTTTAATCAGTTGTTACCGGCGACGTACAGGCACAAGAACTTCTATAGTTAGGATAAGTATATATTAAGTTGACATTATTAGGTTAGTGCCCTCATAGCTTGGTGGTAAATCCTTCTCTCATATAAACAAAGGGCCATGCGTTTAATTGCGTTCGATCCTTATTCTTCACCTTTTGTTTTGCTCTAACAACTGTATTTGTTAAACTTTGTACTTGTGAATTAATATAAGTTCCTTTTTATCTTCATGATAGTCTAAGATTTTAAAAACTATGTAAACACCCATGCAACTATAAAAGTTCATACAGTATATAGAGACTAACTTTTGAAAAACAAATAAAAAAACTCGTAAAGTTTGTTAGTTTCACAGTGACTAATTATGAACATTTTAAACTCTATACATAGAACTCTAAATCTGAACACTATATATATTTCTAATTGAAAATCAAGTCAAACTGAATTACTTTTGAGTTCGGTTCATATTATCGGATTGCTAATCACCTTATTACAACTTCTATATGGCCTAGCCCACAAATATAAAAAAGCTTGGCCCAATACAAAATTCTTCCCCACCCTCAAGTTTTAAAACAATATGAACAGTAACCTTTTCTTCTTTCATTTGTAAATATAAAATATAAAATTATATATAATAAAAGTTATAGAATGCCTAAATAAATTTTGTCGGTGCATGATTGAAGTTTATTCACATGTGTTTTTAAGAAAACCAAATGCTAATGATGTTGGTCAAGACCCCAATGGAATTTAAATTGTCCTTGATTGGAATTAAACCCATGACCTATGGTATAAAACCACTTTGCTCAACCAAAGAGCTAAGCCTCAAGGACATCAAAATGTATATCCGTATGTAAACTCTTTACTTAACCTATTCATGTTCGAATATAGGATATATATATATATATATATATATATATATATATATATATATATATATATATATACGTGACGTATACATAAATTTTCGGATACCCGAAAATGATAACTTTTAAATTATTAGTTCATTTTTTGGCAAAAATAAAAAAATAAGTGATACCCAAAAATGCCAAAAAGTGAACTATTGATATATTTTTCGACAAAAAACCCAAAAGAAAAAAACGAGCTGGATAATTATTTATCCACGTGGATTGCCACGTAGACATAACCGGATGGGTTGTCCTTTTTTTGGAATCCGATACTGATACCCGAAAATGATAACCTTTAAATTATTGGTTTATTTTTTGGAAAAAAAAAAGTGATACCCGAAAATGCAAAAAAAATGAACTATTAATCCGTTTTTCAAAAAAAAAAAAACCCTAATAATTTATGTAGAAATATAAAGCACAAAAAGACAAAGCATTTACTATTTATAAGTATTTGCAAATTGATATTAAGAGGTAATAAAAATTAAGTGTTCTATGTAAAAACAAAAAAAAAAATAGCCTTTAGATTTACTTTATAATTATTATTAAAATTATAAAAAAGTTATGATGTTATTATATCCTTTTAACTTTAACCAATTTAACATCATCAACTAATTCTATTGATTAATGACAACATTTCAAATATTTATATTTAAGATAACATGTTATAAGATGAACATGGATGGAATAATAAATAACAAAATTTTAGACGATAGAGTAACATCATGTTTAATTAATATCTTTACGATATTACTTACCTTTAAATTCACCATAAAGTAACATCATGTTTAATTTAACATTCATGAGGAACAAGTGACAAGAATCCACCATAAACGTTTCAAGAGCAGACAATTAAAAAATGAATATAGAAAAATAAAATTCATTAAGTAACAAGAATTTCACAATTATCACTGTATCTTGTGATCAAGTCAAATGACTATATTCCAATATCCAACAACTAACCAAGTTATAGACAAAGTTTTAATTCACATTGGTATCTAATAGTAGTTACAAACATCGTTTCCATTGAGACAGTTTCAATTGAGATAGCTAAACCTAAACTGCAACTAAAATGTTGAGCCGGTTCACATCCATCGCAGCACACTGAACCCATTGTTGGTTATTGATGATAGGTCCGCGTTTCAAAACACCAACTTCAATATAGAAATCTGCCTGCAAAACATGGATAAACGGAAGCTCCAGTGCGTTGCATATTAGTTGTCTCACCAATGGCCATCCCAAAACCCTATCAATGGCGATAACTCTTTTGTTCGTGAATTCACCATTCACGAAGAACTGTGCAGCAACACATATCTCGAATTCTGTCCTAGGTACAGGCCATGCTGCATAGCCATCCTCACCCATACGTCGGAACAACGTCCACCTCGAGACTATAAATATCAAAAATAGTTAACTCAGTTAATAATGTATCTAACTTTGATTATGCTAATTAGTAATGCGAAAAAATATTATAGTTATTAAGCAGATATCTAGAGCACACACGCATTTACCTCCTAGGTCAGTTGACACCTGCTGAACTGGATAACCATAATAGAGCCAAACATCAATTGTATCCACAGGGAACTTTCGGCTTCTGATCTCCGGCCTAAGTTACATCCAACTGAAATCCAACTCTCGAAAAAGCATCACCCGCCTCATTGGGTTCAACAACGAAAACATTTTCAAAAACATTACCTAGTCGATCCCTACTCTCACCAAATAGTGGTTTTGAGGTTCTTCGAGATGAAACCATAACTATGTCTTGAATATTGGCACCCGCAACAGGTAAAAGATTAGCCATCTAAAAAGTTGAGAAAATAAATAAAGCTAGATAAGCAAATTTTCCAAGTACAATAATTTTAGGGCAAATCATCTAAAATAGAAACGAGTGTATTTTGTTTTTTAGAAACGAAGTATCAAAAGTTTAAATATTAGAAATGTAGTTTCACTTTAGTTTAAATATTACAAATGTAGTTTCATTTTAGTTTAAATATTAGAAATGTAGTTTTATTAAGTAACTCAGTAAAAAGTTAATAGGTTACTATAATGAAAACCAAAATGAAACTTCATTTCTAATATTAAAACTTTTGATACATTGTTTCTAAAATTCAAAATACGAGAATACTTCGCATTAAAATGTAAGTGTAATTTACAAGGAACAGTGTCGCATTATAATATAAGTGTAGTTACAGTCTCACATGACTAATTATAATAATATATATCAAGGAGCAGCGTCGCAAGGATCAGCGTCGCAAGGAGCAGCGTCGCAATGAACAGCGTCGCAAGGAGCAGCGTCGCAATGAACAGCGTCGCAAGGAACAGAGTAAGTGTAATTACAGTCTCGCATTATAATATATGATGGTATAGTCTCGCATGACTAATTAAAATAATATATGATGGTACAGTCTCGATTATAATATATGATGGTATAGTCTCTCATGACTAATCTTAAATTATATATAGGAAACATGGTTATGACATCATCAATTTAAATCAAATTTAATTAACCAATTAAGTTCCTCTATTTTTAGTTAAATTAAATTTAGGACATTTATTTTTATTAAACAATCAACACACCGTGTGTATACACGGGTTTAAGATCTAGTTAAAATAATATATGATGGTACAGTCTCAATTATAATATATGATGGTATAGTCTCTCATGACTAATTAAAATAATATATGATGATACAGTGTCATGGAACAGTCTCGCATCATAATGTAAGTGTAATTAGGGAAAACTTACGAGAATTTCACTATTAAATAGATTATGTATATGATTTGTTGATGATCTGAAAGCTTAATTGATAGCTAGTCACGGTTTGTGATAATGATGATTTGTTGTTAATTAGGTTTTATCGCTACTTTTAAGCATGTTTAAGGTAAGATTTATTACCTTTGGAGTGAGTGATATACCAATCTAACGTAATCATTTTTTTATGTGATTGTTATTCGTGTTTTGAAAAATGGACCGTACCGTTTATCATTCATGGTTCAACCATTTGCCACAAAAACCCAAAATTTCCATTTCAATGCGCATAACAAAATGTTTAGAACTGATATAGCGCTATAAGCAAATAGCCCGAGTTGAATGACAAAAAATAAAAATAAAAATAAAAATACACCTACATTTATATAGAATGTTATTAGAATTTTAACTCGTGCACCGTTTTGTTGATATATGATCTTTTATGATATTGCTTCACTATCTGTTAAAAGTATTGCATTTTTGATTTTTCAGAGCACGAGTGCATAGTTTACTCCCCTTAGTTGGTTATTAACAAATGATGATTATATATATAACTCTTAACATGCTCATCCTATTGTTCAAGTGATCAATGGCCATTTACAGTTGAGCTTTCCGACTGCTGTTCGGAGGGAGTTAGCTCTTCAAGGCTAAAAGGAAGCAAAGTCTGCAGAAGGGGTTATACAGAAAATGTCATCACTTGGTAAAATAACAATGCAAACCTGATTAACTTAACATTTGTCACTTTTGAAAAGACTATAACATATACACATCCAGAACTAATCGAACTGTATAAACATAATGCAACATATACACTTTGAGATCTACATTCAATCAAATTCATAGCCAAAACTGAATTAACTCATCTAACATCTAAATATAATAACATGTAAACCTAATTAACTTAATATTCAACGATTATGAATGGAATATAACATATTCACAATGACAACTAATCGCATAACTAAAATCAAACTGTATAAACAGAATGCAAAAAATACACTTTGAGATCTACATTCAATCAAATTAAAATCACTTAACACCTAGATATAATAACATGTAGACTTAATTAACTTAATATTCAACAATTATGAACATAATGTAACATGTACACAACGACAACTAATCAGAGACCTAAAAAATCGTAATGTATAATTAAAATACAACATATACACTGTTAGATCTACATTCAATCAAATTAAAAGAAAAAATTCAATTAAATCTCCTAACACTTAAATATAATAACATGTGAACCTAATTAACTTAATATTCATCAACTATAAACATATTGTAACATATACATATCGAGAACTATTAATAAAATCAAATTCATAGCCAAACCTGAATTAAATAACCTTAACACCTGTATATAATAACATGTATACCTAATTAACTTAATATAACAGAATATAACATATACACATCGAGAATTAATCAGCGAACAATAACGTCATCAATTATTAACATGAATTCAACCCATACAAATCGAGCTAAAATTGAGAGAAATGAAGATGAAATACGTACTTGAAATCGAGGATCCATTTTTGTTGCCATTTGACACCTGTTGTTACTAAGAGAGAGTGATGCAATGTTTTGTTGTGAATCTTGACTTCATCCCCAATGAAGGATTTCAGTTTTGTCACCACTTCTCAGTTCTTATTATTCAAGTATGAGGGATATAAATCTTCATCAATGATGATATAGTAGGGCGGATTGAAATCCACTTAGTAAACTGTGGTCATATCAGGATGTTCTTTAATATGAGTATAGTGAATAATTTGATTGATTCCATTGAAGGATGTTCATTCCACGCTAATAAGATAAAGTATTGATAACATCATATAATACGTTATCTATTTAATAATATTTCCCTATTTTTATATATTTTTATTACATTTATTTAAGATTTGGTACTAATTTCATTCATATTTATAAAATAGGTAAAAATGGAGCTTAAATTAGGAAAGGAATGAAAATGAGCTAAAAACAGAGCAAATAAAGTAATTTTTGTATAAAAGATGATTGGACAACCTCATCCAAAGTATATACTTCAACAAACACTAGATCCTTTGATATATGCATATAGAACAAAAAACAGAGTATTATTATATTTAATTATTAGATCAGATGACTCATGTTAGAATATACCAGGAAGTCAGAGATTATAAGATCTCGCTCCCTACTCAGCCCTTTGTTTCCTTCGCTTCCTCCTTAAGAAGATAAGCTACCAACACTTCCTTAAGCCCATATGGGAATCTCAGCTTCAAATTCCCATCCACAGCTTTGATGATAGGAAACCACTATTACAAAATAATTGAAGTTTAGTTAAGCACTATCAATACAGTAAAAATGTAAAATAAAAATAAAAATTGAAGTTTAAAGTGAAGATTACCTGAATAATGTCACCATACCATGGGACATCTCCTGTGGCTATACCTGAATAAGATTTCTGCTTCTGTTTTCCTTATGTCATGTTCGTAATTAATTTCTCTAGCTGTAGTTGATGCAATCAAATTAGGTTTCACCTAGTTTGTTGCTTGATTTTTGTATCGGTTTTGCTTATTTTATGTTTGTGTTATCTTTTTTGTTGTGTAGTTGATATAATATAAATAGGTATCACTTACTGGATTTATTAGTAGATGTATTTGTTATCTGATATATGGATTGATAGGTGTTACTTAGTGGATTATTAGAATTTTGATTCTATGTGTGTATGTCTAGCTGTATGAGTTTTACTTAGCTATATTTTTGTTTTTGTGCATGTTTTTTGTTAATACTATTTCTATTATGTTTCAAAAATTAATGATGACATAAGTTGTTGATCTGGGTAACTGAAAAATTGGAAAACGTAGCGATACGGTCTGGTTTTCAAAACATTAATAGCAATCACATAAACAAATGATTACGTTAGATTGGTAGATTGCATTCACTTCACAAACTTAAGAGGTCACTTGAAATGTTTCTCCATGGTTATTGCAGGCTTATAATTTCTAACTGCACCTCTTTGAATATGCATAATTGTGAAATTAAATTTCTTTTTGAAATACTTTTAGATTTTCTAAGTTTTAATTTTAAAATTATATGTGACTTACATTACTAATTATATTTATGTATAACTATCTTAGTAATACTCAAATGTTTTTGGAATAATTTGTTTCTAATTTTTGTAGGTATTTCCAATCTTGTATACTTTAGAAGAGAGTCATAGGGTATTTTCTTTACCCACACATAATGGGCTAAGTGATGCGGTTAGGACACTTGCTGTGAAGTATGGTGCAAAGGTTTGTGAGGCTGTTAAGGATGCTAGGGATGATGCTAAGATGTGTGAGGCCTTTACTCAGATGCTAGAGGCTGCAGAGAAGGCTGAAAATTCTGCTGAAAAGTTGTATGCAGCTGCTGAGAAGCTTTCTGTGGTTGCTGAGAAGCTGGAAGCTGCGGCTGAAAAGTGGTTGAGGTAAGTGTGCAGGTGTTATGTAAAGTTAAGTTGTGCTTCTTTGATCTTTGCTACTACTATGTGAAGTTTTAATTCTGTTTCCGCCATTATTACGTTTGTATAATGACATTAAAAAGTACAATATCTACCACATATTATAACTAGTATTTGTTGTGTAAATGAGTAACTTTGATATGCCTGGAATTCTGATATTGGAAAAATTATGAAAATGTGATTTTGGTGTTTATTTTTGTTTTATGATCATGCGATCGCCAAAATAGGTTAATACTTGAAAATGAGTTGTTTGTAATTGAATTGGCATGATGAATTCTGTTGTTCTGCAAAGATGGTAGCGAGTTATTGTTATGCGATTTTTGTACATCTGCTTTCTTAGCAAATGCATTATGAAATTGCACTAAGTCCAATCTTTAGTGTGGACAATGTAAGCATAAGTTTCACAGCGAATGCTTTGTGAAATTAGGCTTTTCATTGTCTTCTAATGTGATCACTCTAATTGGTTTTGTACCGACAAATGTGAACAAATACACACTTCAGCATTAATTGGGCTTAACTTGGCCTTTGGGTCTTTTAGTTTTACGTATCATTAGATAATTGTAGCTACAAACCAAAAGTAGAAGTACTCACATTTTTTGGTAGTAAAAAGATTCGATATATTTTGAAATAAGAAATAACTTTATTTTAAGAGTCAACCTACTACACCAAACGTGTTTCACCTATGCATTAGATAGAAGCTATGTGTGTTACGATTTAAGGGAATCAAATTTGGGAGAAAATAGACCATCTTTTATTAAAACAAAGCACATCATTAACCAATATTAAATAAGTTATTGCAAGTCAATTTATGATGTTGACGAGACTAGGTCAATTTATGACGTAATTCGATTTGTATAACATGCTCAAACCAAAGGAAAATAAACTAGTATAACATGAACCAAAACTAAAGTGTGTGCGTGCTCATATTATTAACGCAATCGAACATTCTAAAACCAAATTAAGAATAGATAGACAATGCTATCACACCATCATAAATAAGTTATTGAAATCTATTAAACACAAGTCCCACACAAACTATCAACCACAAAATCCTATTATTCTGAAAGATGGATCCATACTTGAATGTTGTCTCATTTCGAATACTTGAACAACATCAAACACTAGCCCTTGGTCCGGGAAAGATATTTGTTAATAACTGAGAAAATAAAATCAGAATTGATAAGTAAATATAGCTACAATTATCCAAGGACAATAAATCAAGAAATATAAGGAACACATGTGCTCTTGACAGTTTATAATCTTCAATGGATACATATCAGAGGAACAATTAATGGAGGTGTCCTAACTATATGGTCTATATATACTATATATATACCATCATTAATTTAAAGAAACTAGTACCACGCCTTACGATTCCTCTTGTGTGCCTTCCTCTTTCTCTTGTTATTCCGAACATGCTTAGTATCTTTGAAAGAAAAAGAGCTCGAAATAACATCATAAGTCCTATTGTTATCCTTCATTTTCTTTGGTTTCCCATACGGATAGGGAGATACAAGAGACTTGACAAAAATTGGGGTTGCAATATTTTGCTGACACTCCCAAGAGAGATCTAGATTACCTTGATCATCATCACATAAACGCCAAATGTTGTACGGAACGCAATTCACTTTGCATGCACTAGCACCAACGACATACTTTAGTATCTCCTGAAACACATCCATGTGATCTACTGACCTTCCATGCAAACCCTAGTCACTTGGTATCCTACTACTCGTAAATAAAATGTTTGGATGCATAATTTCTTTTAATTTATGTTGATTTGGATTTGGAAGCCTAACAGCCCAAAAACATTAAAAGCCCATCCGAAGCCTACTCCAATTCGAGAATACATTAACATTGTGGTTCCAATTTCCAAAACTGCTATTATTCTTTATTGTCCATAATCTTTAAAGGGTTAATTGTTTCGTTATGTATTTAACTTTACCTCTTTTACTATTGTATGCAACCAACTTTCAAACGTTCTATTGTATGTATCGAACTTTTCAAAATTGTCTATTGTATGTATTGGGTAACCTTTTTGCTGACAAATCAGCGCCACGTCAGCATGACCAGTGCCACGTCAGCAAAAAGGTCATCCAATACATACAATAGACATTTTTGAAAAGTTCGATACATACAATAGAACGTTTGAAAGTTGGTTGCATACAATAGTAAAAGAGGAAAAGTTAAATACATAACGAAACAATTAACCCATCTTTAAAATTTAACCTTCAATTCCTGCGAAACTCTAATATTAAAAAAAAAGCGCCTGGTTCGCCCGGCCTTTAATTCCATTTTCAGCAATTTTTGTTGTGGCGAATTAATATTGTAGGCGAAATGTGTGTTGACCGGCGTTTTTTATTTGACCGGCTAATTTTGTTGGACACGCGGCGAAATTTTTATTGGATAAGAATATTTTTACATTTAGACGATTTCTTTTGTCTAGTTCGGTAAAAAGTACACCTTTTATTATAGAAACGGATGCTTTCACCGTTTATTTAGGCAATTTTCTCTTTCAAACAAACTTAAAAGAAATTTTTTATGATTTTCTTATTATAGGTAATAGAGAAAAGAGATTAAAACTTCGTATTATTTTAGTTGCAATGGAAGATTGTAATCCAACTCATTTCAATCTCTCCCAACCGTGTCACAAAATTTGGTTTCAATTCTTTATCAACAACATTCTTTCGATTAAAAGGGGATAAATATAAATCGTGACTACATTATAATAAAGAGTCTACACTCTTTATTTTCAACTAGCAGTGGACCCGTGCATAGTGACGACGACAAATATTGAATTTTATTGATTTACACAATTTACTGTTTACACAAAGAGTTAGTGATGATAGACAATACTTTATTGTTTTATATTTGCGATTAAGAAAGTCGAATATGTTGTCAACTTTTACATTAAACATAAAAATGCAATAACGTCAATGTTTCAATTTTAATATTGAATCATAATGTTTATGGATGATTTATTAAATCATGTTTGGTAGTTTTACATGTATCTTTTGAAAGAATGTTTAGCGAAATGATATGATACGTTAAAAATTTAGTTTAATTATGCACAAAGTTTAAAAGGAAATGATTAAATTCTAAGAATTAGTGGTTTGATTGGAAAATTTGATATAATTAATGAAGGGTAATTAATATAGACTTTAACCCGTGTTGAGTCGAATTTTTAGAAAAAATATATGAAAATGCTTTATATATAATTAAGATTAAGATATTCAAAACTATAGTAATACCCTTCCTTGAACTTTAAGTAATATATAAAGCATTTTATTGACTTAAATAGCATGCTAACGAATTTATTGCGTTAAATACTTTGTAATAAGTTTATCAATGATGATTTTTCTTTAGTTGACATTACTACTTATAATAATAATTACTTTCCTATAACAACTACGAGTATCAAACTATACGTTGAATTATTATTGGGGTGTAATGTTGCTTGAATGGGAGAGTAGAAAGTACATTTTCATGTTTTGTGGTTATTAGTTACTTTTTGGGTATCATGACTTTTAAACCGTCTCTAAAACTTTCAAAATCAGCTTACTCAATTTCATACGTTTTAAAGTGTTGTAAAAAATTAGAAGCGATACCGCAACTCGACCATCAAAATTTGGAACGATAATATAGTGGGCTTTGAGTGACTGAAATTCAAGTGACGTCCACTTCAAAAAGAATTCGAGTACTGAAATTCAAGCCTACTCCGTATTTATTTTGTTGGGCGGTAGCACGGCAGTAGCATTGTGTGAGGTTGCCCGCACAAAAGATTTCGTAAGTTTCCGTAAATAGTTAAGAAAGTGCTTTAATTTCACTACAAAAACAACTATTAGGGTAAGGTTCAAATGAGACTAAAAATTTGTGTGAGAATAGAGGAACCAATGATATGGTGCCATGTGTACTAAGAGAATACAAAACCCATTTACCCCTTAAGTTAAATATCTCACAAACGGCAAATCGAAAAATTATGAAAATTGCACAATTAGATTCAGCGTTTGATCCTCTTCGATTTGCCGTACATTAAGGCATACTTTCGACGAGTTTTTTTTCATTATTTTTAGTGGGTTTCACATTACTAACACGTGTGTTACAGTGTTGCGTTTAGGGTTTAGGGTTTGGGGTTTATGGGTTAGGGTTTAGGGTTGGGAGTTTTGGGTTTCGTCCCGAAACCCCAAACTCCCAACCCTAAACCCTAACCCATAAACCCCAAACCCTAAACCCTAAACACTTTATAAAACTCTAAACCCTAAATCATACTAAACCCTAAACCCTAAACTCTGCTAAACCCTAACAATAAACCCTGCTAAACCCTAACACTAAACCCTGCTAAACCCTAACTCTAAATCCTAACCCTAAACCCTAAATCAAATGTATAATCAATCACTAACACATGTGTTACTAATATGTAAAACCCACCAAAAAAATGAAAAAAAAAAAGTTCATCGGAAGTATGGCTTGATGAACGGCAAATCGAAGAGGATAAAACGCTGAAAAATATGGTGCAATTTTCATGATTTTTCGACTTGTCGCTTGTGAGATATTTAATTTTTAAGAACGTGGATGAGAGAGAAAAAAGTGACGCATGGCATATTGTGGTTGGTTCCTCCATTCTCACACAAAATAAATGGTCTCAATTGAACTCTTCTCACAACTATTAATCTCTTTTTTTGTTAAATGGTAAGAAGTTTTCGTGTTATTTTTCTTTTTCATAATTTAACTCTATAAACTATGAGTACGGATAAATCAAATATACTTAATCTATACAGAATTTGAAAAGTTTTAACCTGTTAGTGCTACGAACTTATGAAGAAATTAAGAGCCTCTTGTACGATTTATCGTTGAAAATTAAATTAAATCGATTTTTATCCTATTATGCTAAATTCTTGATAAATCTTGGTTGCTTTAATTTAACGCTTACTTTGAAGGAAAAAATTGAATTCAGAATCGAAAATCTGATGTGACAAACATTGTATTATTTGCCCCATTAACAAAACTTCCCTGACTTGCTAGTGTTTTCGTAGCTTTTTAGAACTTCTAATGTTACTTCATATTAAAAAAAATATATATTTTGGAATTTTGCTGGGTACATTTTTTTTTTTTTGTTGGCGAAAATAGAATATATATATATATATATAAATATAAAAGATCAATCCTCAACAAAGTTGAAGATCAAAAAAATACATGATGGATACAAAAGGAAATACCCTAACTCTAGAGATTAGATAAGAAAACTGTATATATGATGACGGAGAGAGATGAAATTTAGGAGACATATCGAATGATTGAGATGAAAACTACTTCTAGAAAATGTTGCATGAAAACCGTGAAATGGGGAAACTTCTTATAACACCAGCTAAATACAAGGACATTTTTTTTTTTTTTTTTAAACATATCGGAAGCGCATGATTAATAGAAACCAGTGGATTGCATACATACATTTCAAATAGCAATCCATTTATATACAAACCTTTAAAACTAGATTATTCTAATCATTACACACATTAAGTTTAGGTGTTATAGAAATCCCAATGGGTTGTTAAATCATTAACGTATTATCCATTTCAGAGTGAGCCTGTCAAACATTCAATTCCATATGTACTTCTTGCCCACCCACATACAGAAGTAAACCTGCAAGAAGTAATGAGGGGTTAGCACGAAGCTAAATGAATAGATCCCAAGCTATCAATCTAACTCAGCTTAACACATGCCTATAACCAAGCAATGCACAAGCAACATAGAAGGATCGGTGGTCCTTGAGGTACCCTCATGCCGCGGATGGTTCCCCAAGTAACACTTAAAACCAACTGACTGCCAAATCAGAGGTTAAACCGATAGTTTGGTACTATTACTACACACGACGCAATTTCAGTGTCCAACACATGTACAAGGCACTTGCGAAGTCCTAGTAATAGTATCCAAACCCAACACATTAGTTGACACCCACCAAATCAAATAGTCCACAACTATCATAGCACAATGGACGCCAATAATCAATCAAAGGTTTAGCCAACATGCCAATCTAATATTAATGCAATCATTGCAATAAACCAAGTTTACCCGTTGTAACCATGTTGTTACAACCAACTTAGACAGAAAGTCCAAGATCCACTCACCGACAATCATAGTCGTCCACTCAGTAGTCTAATGTCACTGAGTCTTCTCCACATCTGAGAATTCAATTAAATAACAAGTTAGTAACTCGTCCATAACAATCAACTCATGTTAAAGTAGTACAACTTGATTCATAAACTCAATTTCAGTGAGTTATTACTCTAATCATTATAGGCCTTTGTTTCAAACTCATTATCAATATGTCACACATTTAGTAACTACCACTTCATAGTTAATTACTTATGATCATCAACCTTTCATTAATCATTTCAAGCTTACGAATAATCGCATTATCCTTATAAATTCACAGTCACTTCTCAATTCATGATCATTATGATCACAACATCTCTTTAATCCATTTACTTATCACTAAGTAGCATGATTAAATCATTACAAGGTCATTAACCTAAATTATCACAAATTCATCAAAACCTCAAGGCTAGGTTTTATGAATTCTTATTCCCATGAATGCCAACTTTACTCTTTGATTAATAATTAAGCATTCCTAATCACTACTAATATCAAGTTCATCACAATCATCCATTTTTCTCCAAGAACACATTATGAACACTTAATCAAATTCTTAATTTCCAAGTTAGGGCTTAGGTTATAATCACAAATTAAGCACTAACTAACCCTTCTAACATGACTACAAGGTTTATTTCAAGATTAATCCTACCAATTAAACAAATATCCAAAACCCCAATTTCTAGGATTATATCAAACATGAAATTAACACATATAACATGATTATGATGATGCTAGAATGATTATTACATGTTATTGAAGCTTAACTAACATCAATTTACACTTTAAAAACCCTAAATTCGGATTTTGCTCAAGAACATCAAAACCCCCAATTTCTAGGTTTTAGAAAATGAAGAACACAAGATTATACCTTGATTAGAATGATTAAAGAGGCTTGAATTCGTGTTTAGAAGCTCCAATTTAATGATTTCTTCAAGATTTTGTGGATTGATTGTGTTAAATGTGTGTGTGTGTATACGTACGTATGTATGTATGTGTGGAGGGAAATAAAACCGACCCAATCCATATAATATACCATATAGGTGTTAGTTTTCATTCCCCGTATTTATTATTGTCTGGAACTTAAAAACCATTTGCGGGGAAATACAATTTTATTTTACCGTCAACTAAATAAATTTAAAACAATCAATAATTTACTAGCCACAATATCTCCTGAGGCTTATCGACCTATTTATTATCCAGTCAAACACAATAACAATTTTAAATCGCATTTAAAATTTACAGAAAATACCTATTACTTCTAGGCCCAATTTGAGGATGTTACACTTCTTGATATTGATCAACAATGGCAATCGACCAAAATCATTCCTTAGTAGGTGTGTTACCATATATTGTCATATCTTGCATAAACTCCTGTACATATTGGCCACAAATATATATAATTAATACTAGGTGGTCTTCTACGCACAGCCCACAAAAACTAACATGATTCTAAACAAGTAGGCATGATGAGATCGAATGTTAATGTTGATTGTTATATATAACTTCTTTATTGTCATCTTAAAAGCTAACCGAACGTACTTAAAATATTGGTTTGAAAGCCAATCATAAACGATTTAATATACATAACTCTTAAATATTCGCCGAAAGTCTAAAAAGAATGCAACAATATTTCATGTCATACTTTAAAGGTAACCTCCATACTATAAAACTAAAATGAGTCATCAATGTAAAAGGTTACTAATGGTAACCTCCATACTACAAAACTAAAATGAGTTATCAATGTATTTTTTGTTAGTGATGAGAAATTATACCCTTTTTAAATATCCAATTCTAAAACTCATTGATAGAGTAGATTTATTAGACGCCTCCCAACCGAGCTCGTCGCTTCACGTCGGCTCCCAACCGACGAACCGACAGGGATGGCACCGGTCCGTCGGTTGCTCCCGTCGGTTTTCGTCCTTCGGTAAACCGAAGTTGTCCGTCGGTTTTTTTGTGGGCCCAAACAATTATTTTTTTTATTTTGTGTGTATAAAATGAAAGGTAAATTGGTAAATGCGGGACCCAAAAATTAAAGTGACGGAGTAGGGATGGGAGGGGCCTGTCAGTTTCAGTCGGTTTCGGTCAGTTTTCTGAAAAAGATGACGTGGCGCTGACGTGGCTCTGTCAGTTTTAGTCAGTTGCATTTTGGGTTGGGAATGGCCTTAGAGTATTTATTATTTATTAGATTAGATACATGTAAACCACTTCTCCAAGTTTGGTTGTAGACATAGTAACTATTTTTCTCACCAAAGTCCATATAGAATTCCAAAAATCTCCGAAAGGAACTTATTTCTTTGAATGTAAGATGTGTTGTATGTTTAGCTTTTCAATTTGAACCGTAATTTTTTTGTTGATTCATTACTTAATAGTAATTATTATCAACAAAGATCTTGCATTGTACACGTTATTGTGTAACAGACAATAGTTTTAGAAATAATGTCATAGAAGAAGTGAACGTACTATTTCGGTTTCATTCATAAATGTTTATTATTTTTCACTTTATTCAAAAGTGAGTAAGTGTGATCTGACCAATGAGATGGTATGGAGTATGGAGAGGGTGAGAATGTATTTTGTTCTAGGCTCTTAGACCATTTCACTGACTTTACTTACCTACTACATAGCTGCATGTCTCACCCAGTCACCCCATGCCCCATCTACACTCCTACTAAACACTTCATCCTAATTTTTCATTTTGTTTAATGGAATATTAGAAGAAGAAATGGTCTTCCATCAAGCATTTCAACTCATGTTTTTGTAGTGTAATACTAATAAAATTTCCCAATTGATCTAGTAATGTTATTCTTTACGACAACATCCTGTGCAAGAGCTATAAAAACACTATATAATGACCAACTCATTAAGAAATATGTATACAAATTAAGTAATATACACCAACAAACAATGACGATAGAAATCATAAGCACAATATTGATGTGAATTTTCTATGCCTATACTTGCATGATGTAGAGCAAAGAATATGATAAAAATGATACGGATCGAGTAGTAATAAAAGTGGAGGTCAATGACGACAGAGATGGTGGTATAAATCTTTGCTTTATTTGATAAGTTTAGGCTTCACTTCCCATTATCATCTCCTGCAAAAAAAAAAAACAACCACCAAATATATCATCAATAAGTCAATATATCTCACAAACTAACACACTAAAATTTGACACAACGTACATGTAAACAGTCAATCGTGTAAGAAAAACACTTAATTAGCAAACACATCGCTAATTACTATAACTGAAACCCTCTTGGAAGAACACAAAGTTGAGAATTTAAACCATAAGGTAAAAAACATTACATTCTTGTTGCTTGAAAAGAGTATATACATATATATGTACACCAGAGATGGAGAAAGAGAGGGAGTATGTATGTGTGTTAAATTGCTTGCATTGAGATAGTCAATGGAAATGTTACTCAAAAAAGGAAATGAGCCAATGATGCACAGTCTACACCTGTTGAAATGCTGATGATGTGTAAAACTTTTGAGAAGTCAAGAGTAAATCAATGCTTTCTTTTGTATCTACAAGCATGACTTTCTATACAACTTTCATACAATTACTAAAAAACTTAGTAATGACTAACAATTAGAGGTCTAACTTTTGCTTACAACGTTTATACCATTTTTCTTTGGATGTATTTTGCTCCAACATTAATTATTGCAATAACTTAAAATTTTCACCAAGTAGGTGTAATGTTAGGACATACCTGCAACGCTGGTTCCCATGCAGCATCATGGCGAAAGCACAATATTGCTAGAGTATAAACTGTATCTGCCTAAAAAAGATTGTAAATTAGCTATTTCAACAAAGTGATATAAATTGACCAATAAAAAAGGAGATAACAGTACATGTTTATAAATCGATTTATCGCCAAGGAGTGTGGATCAAAAATCAAGATCCAAAGAAACAAAAAGTTTATAATAAACTGGTGAAGGTGTTTCAAAATAGCTAAGTTGTTTTACTTTCCAATGAGCCATCATAATTTTTAGAAATTAGCGGATGGATTGTGGAGCAATATTCTAAAAGGAAATAAAATGGACCTTACCGCGCCATCAGTTTTTCCTCAACATGAGATTACCATCTTCTTCTTCGTCTTTTTTTTCAAGCTTTCATCATCATCACCACCACTACATCCCAGCTGAAACAAACTAAACCGATCGATAAACAAGGCTACTAAAAATGCGAAAACGTAAGCTTATAACAGAAGATGCATTACAAGTTGGTAGATTACTTACCAAAAGATATGAAATTGGCTAGATGAGTTTTTTTTGGTGTTTCCTGCAAAAATGAGGGAGAAAAAGTAGAGAGAGGGAACACCATTGATTAGTCAAAGAGGATATGCAATCTAACTTGTTTAAGAAGAGCTTCCATTTTTTGTTCCTTTACTTCTTCAACTTCTGTGTGCAGAGGCATGGGATTAAGATACACCAAGATCTCTCAAGTCCTTTTTTTCTTTGAGTGAACAATCCCACACTATTCTATGCTGACATGTAATTCTATCAAGATAGTTACAGTAATTTAGCACCTTCTTTTATATAATAGGTAGGTAGGTAGATACCGGTAACGATATAGTCAAATACTATTACTTTGGGGTTGCAAACCTACAATAGAATGCATGTTTATTTTATATTTTATGCAAACAGGACCGTGAGTCCAATATTATTATTTAGTTGTGTGTCTTTTATGAATTTCATTTTTATCGTTTATTTACATCTATGTTTATTTATAGGTTATGAAGTTATTTATATTGGGTATGGCACACTATTATGCTACTGGGTTGGCAAAATTTGTGATGGATCAGAAGGTGTATTGTATATTTGTGTAGTAAGGCTCCGAAATGCGATCGAGGTTCATTCTGGAATACGATTTGATGAGATAATTAATCGAATCTAACGTGCCACGTCGATTGATAAACAACACCTCATCAAAGTAATCTGTTGTAGCAATTCAATGAGAATGACATATGCAAGTCAACATTGTAGATATGAAAAAGGTAGATGCAAATGAACTATTTTATAAAACTAATATACGATCTAATTTGGTATGTATACATGGAAATGTAAAGTAATAAAGGATGAATTTTTCTTTTGAATTAATGGTTACCATAAGTATAAAAGGGTAGGTTAGATATTATAAATTTTTTTAAGAAGTGTAAGATTCAACATGAAAAACAGACTCCGTATTTACTAATATGATGACGAGTGTTTATGCAATTAGCATGTTTTCAATAACCGAACCGGTTTTGGTCAAAAACCGGTTTTGACCGGTTACGGTTTCGATTTTTTTTTCGGTTTCAGTTTTTTTAACATGACTAAGCTCCCATAAGCTACTCACCCAAACACACCCTTAACAAATTTGGGTCCAAAACGTTAACACCCCATTAAGTAAAAGCATGTGGAATATTGGTTAAATACGAGTAAATATTGTAACATCTTATTTTTTCCTTAAAACGTAATTTTATTATTATTATTATTATTTTTTTTTTTTTTTTTTTTTTTGTAACATCTTAAGTTACGATCTTCTGCAATTAGCATGTTTTTCTTTTGATTAACCGACATTGTTTTTTACACGCTAATCCAATTTAGACTTCCATTTGTCACCATCAGTTTGACTGAAACTAAAATAAACACTCAACTGTTTTAATTCGTACGTGTAGCTAGCAACATATTACAGTATTAATTTACAAAATTGATTAGACTTGACTGATTGGTAAATGATTTTTAAGTCTAATTTTGAAAATAAAAATACTTTAACTAACATCTAGATGAAATTAAATGATTTATATTTAGAGCACAAGCTATAAGATATCTAGTAACTACTTATATAAAAATGAAAAATGCTATACGTAGTCCTAAGGGCTATGAATAAGAAATTCAGACATGCATCGAATGTTTATTCCCTAATAATAACCACTCACCCCCTGAATATAACTTCCCCCAACCAATTTAGTATACAACCTTTTTATGCACGAATATAACTCTTAAACATAGCCCTTAGGGCTACAAATAGCAAAATCCTATAAAAATTGGAGGTAGAGCTAGAAAATGCATAAAACTGGTAAACAAATAAATGAAAAATTAAAAAAAATTTAGAGGCGGAGGTAGCATAATATAACCCAGGGGTAAAAGAAAGAAAAAATCTTGTTCTTTTACTATTTTCAACATAATAAAATCTTTTACATTATTTCAAAATCCCCATTGTCTTCGTTGTAGATCCATCCGTCCCCTGCCGAACAATCAAAGATCCTAATTCAAACCACCTAATTAATTGATTCCATCTGAAAAGGAAACACACATGATCTTGAAGAGCAGGAAAAATTTTATTTTATGTAACAATATACCGGAGTAACATCTAAATTAATACTGTAATAGAATATGCAGTTCACTCATAATTTTCCTAATCGTTATTTATTTACTGATTAATATATAGTTAGGCTACACAAAAGAGGGTAGCCTTTCCTCTTAAAGATCTCCCCTCTATGGCTCTATCAACCAGAAAAATAAAAACATAAACTAAAAATCAGGTTTGCTTCTTTTGAAATACATGTTAAAAAATTGCATGTTTTCAAACACAAACACTAGTACTTACGGACTATAGTAATACTCTCAAGGGGTACGTCTAAAGAGTTTCTAAGTCGATACACTTAACGTGAAACCTTTTAGATCGTTTTCCCACTCTTTGGTGTGTAACTAGTTAACATCCAGACATAAAAAAAAAAGAAAAGAAAGAGGGGAGATTTGCATCATTTCAAACTTCACCCTCCATAGGGCGATGTGAACAAATCGCAAGTGTTTCACTTTTTGTCTTTCGGAGTTTGTTCATGCCACCACCACCAGATACTTCACTTTTCATCTTTTGAAGTTCCTTTGCACTTTTGCATAGTTGAATCAACTCCTTTGCCACCACATCGATCTCCTCTTCCCCTTTCACCCTCAAATCGGCACCCATTTTCTTTGCGTTTTCCCTCACTACTTTCCCTAACTTACTGACCAACACATGTCGCACCGCCGCTGTTACCATCTCCCGCCTTAGCTTCCCATTCTGGTCCCTCACAACCTCCACCCCAACCCCAACCGCCACCGCCAATCGAGCATTGATTGGTTGGTCCAAATGCATTGGCATAGCTATTACTGGAACACCAAATTTCATAGCTTCCAATACAGAGTTCCAACCGCAATGACTCACAAATCTGCCAAGATTTTTGTGTCCTAATATCCGTGCTTGTGGAGCCCCCCTTCTAACACTAAACCCCTACCTTCAACCCTTTCAAGATATCCTAATGGCAAAGCTTCAGAAATTGATATTTTGCTGTCACCTTTTCGAAACCTTACAACCCAAATGAAATTCACATTGCTTATTTCCAACCCATATGCTATTTCTGCCAAATCAGCACTAGAAAGAAAATACTCGCTCCCAAAGGAAACAAAAACAGTGGACCCGGAAGTTTTTGTGTCAAGCCACTCGATCACACTATTTTGTTTCATGTCCAATTTAAATGGTTCCGCAACAAGTGGACCAACCGGCACAATCTTTTTACCCGTCAAAAGAGAAAGATGATCAGCATACTTACCTTCAATCTCATTGAAAGACTTAACAAGAACAATACTCGACGAGCTTTCAACACATTCCTTTACATGATCTCTCTCTTTGTTAACCACTCTCTTGGAAACATGCCCATCTTCATAGGGACGATAGTATATCGTCGACGAGAATGGAAACGGAATGTTTTTAGAGGTGTTCAATTGAAAATGAACCATGGATGCAGCAGCACTAGTGGTGATAAACACCACAGAAGGGATTCCAATGGCGGCAGCAGCCACAGGAGCCCATGGTTGAAGAATGTCGTAAATTAGCAAATCAGGTTTAAGGTCTATCAAGATTCTAGAAAATTGAGGGCTTGCCATGTCAAAAGCTTGTTTGAGAGTAGGCATAAGATGGATAGGTAAGCCATTGGTGGTATGAAGGTGTGGTGGAAGCTCGGGTAACGTTGGATAGGTGAAGTTCAATGAGACGAATCAAGGGTGAACCAAACTCGTTTGATAACGTCCTCTTCACCGAATCGAGATTAGCGGGAGTTGAACAAAGGTAGATGTTAAAGCGATTCGTATTACTTAGTTTTTTGGCTAGTTCAAGAAAAGGAGAAATATGACCATGGCCTAACCATGGGAACATCAAAAGAGTTAGTTTCTTTCTTCCATCGGTATTCATCATCATTTTCAAAATCAAAATATTTCAACTTAATTTCAGGACTGTTTTTTTTGGAGGTTGTATATGGAGAAGAAGGTGGTTGGCGGGGGTGGTGTTACATATAGAGATCGAGATGATGCTAGTATGGAAACTTGGTTGAAATATGGAACAAATTGCATGCAAATCTTTTACACTTGCGATTAAATTGGGATTTTTTTAGAGTTGCAGTTGTAGCTCAGTGGTAGTGGCCTGCCTCTAACACACTTGAGGTCAGGAGTTCGACTCCGCTGGGAGACAACATTTAAATGCAACTCTATCCCGCCTAGTCGGAATCACCCGGGGCACCTTCTAAGTGAGGGTAAAGGGATGGGGGGTTTTACTTGGCCGTGCCCTTGGATCGGTTTCAAGGTTTCCTCCCGGACAGCGAATGGGGGGTGGGTGTAATTCGCTGTATCGAATTTGTCGAAACGGGAGATGATCGTGCGGGTGGTTTAACCCCCCTTGGGTGATCCCAATTTCGCTGTTCAAAAAAAAAAAAAAAAAAAAAAAATGAGATTTTTAATTTATATTTAATTAATACTCTGTCGTTACAAAAAGTATCTGATTTCTTTCAGTTTTTATTTTTATGTTGCGGATAATTTGTATTGAACGATATTATCATAATAATGATCATATGTGGTGGGTTTCATAAATTAAATAATTTATAGATTATAGATGAACAATTCCAAATGTCATAGATTGAGATCATTAATTGAGAACCGAATAAATAAATCATGTTTTTTAAGACGAGATTTGCTACGATCAACCATATCAAACTGTATTCATGAATATTTAATCTTGAAATTTACTTAAACTTAAAAGTGATAACTTAGTAAATAAATATCAACGCTATAATATGATCCATAAATTGTTGCTACCATTTTCTCAAATACTACGTAGTATTCTGTGGTTTACATTCTGTTCAAATAATCTTTTACAGTACATTTTAATAGGTCAAATTTATATCTATTTATGTCATAATATAATCAAAGTTTATATGATTTGTATCGTATTCATCACGTATTCTTTTCAGAAAGACAATAAATTCACACACCCATCACAAATTTATACATACGTCCATCCCTGAATTTGAACCCTCAATTTAGAAGGTCACCTCGATACGGCTAGGTCAATTTGCATTTTTTATTTTGCCTCAATGGTAAAACAAAATGACGTACTAATTAAAAGGGAAATAATATTTTCAGTTTTTCACCATTTTGAAAGACATAAAACTGATGCATTACAGTTTACAAAGTTGTGCTATCCAGATAAAATGTAAGGCAGTTTAAGTCAACCCGATAGGCCGATATAATCCAACCAATAATAAATTTGTTTCAATTTGACAGTAACAGATATTACTTTTTATTAACTTAAAGTTGCCTAAATTAAAAATGACAACCTAATATACACTCTATTATAATATATTAAAGAGATTGCAGTTAGAACCGGTGGAGTAATTATTAAGCATATCTTTTAAGATTATATAATAATGTGAATAATTAAGAGTGCTCACATGTACAAAACTCATTTACCCCTATCATCAATTATCTCACAAACGACAAATCGAAAAATTATGAAAATTGCACCATTAAATTCAGCGTTTTCTCCTCTTCGATTTGCCGTCTATCAAGGCATACTTTTGACGAATTTTTTTCCTTATTTTTTTGTTGGGTTTCACATTTACTAACACATGTGTTGAAACCTCAAACCCTAAACCCTAACCCCTAAACCCCAAACCCTAAACGCTTTATAAAACTCTAAACCCTAACTCATACTAAACCCTAAACTTTTAACCCTACTAAACCCTGAACCATACTAAACTTTAAACCTTAAACCCTACTAAACCCTAACCCTAAGCCCTATCCTTAACCCCAAATTAAATGTATAACCAATCACTAACACATGTGTTAACCCACTAAAAATGGAAGAAAAAAAAAGTTGTCGAAAGTATGCCTTGAGGGACGGCAAATCGAAGAGGAGAAAACGCTAAATTTTATGGTGCAATTTTCATGATTTTCCGACTTACCGTTTGTAGGATATTTAATTTTTAAAAAAGTGGAGAGGAGAGAATAAAGTGACACATGGCAGAAATCTGTAGGTTCCCTCATTCTCACTCAAAATTGATGTACTTATTTGAACCTTACTCTATTACTAATATAATAATAATTATTAAAAGAGTTTAGACAACTAAAATAAATAAAAATAGCTATGGAAACGGGAATTGAACCCACGCCAGTTTAGTTGAACCATATTACGAAACCACCCAACCAACTTCACATTTATGTATCTATTTCTAAAATATTAGTTTTAGATCAAACTGTTGGGAGGGCCAGGTTTTTGGTTATGATTCTTCAACGGATGATTACAAGGTTGTTGTCTGATTCAATGAATCTGACCATCCCATGGTCTTTCATGTGTCAATTTTAAAATCAAATAAATGGAAATTTGTTGGAGAGAATATAACTTATAATACTCATCACTTTGATGAAAGTGGGCTTTTATACAACGGGGAACTTCATTGGTTTTTGGATGATGTATGAAGAATAATAAGAAGAAAGTTATTATTTCTTTTGATTTGTCTACAGAAGAATTAAACGAAATTCCGCAACCTAATGATAAGAAATATGTATGGAATGGTAGAAACAGACTACATTCTAGTTGAATGTGCAGTAAATGTATTGGGGGATTAGTGTATGTGAATGTATCTAGTACCAAATATGTATAATTTAACATATGAAATCAATTTATTCAAATAGTCAACTAAATTTCCTACCCACCCACCGTGCCCAATACTTTTTGATCATCATAACACATTTGTTTGGTCACTTTCCGGTTCTTAAACCAGTTTCTAATAGTAAACCTCACCTTGCTGGCCATCAAGTGTTCTGACCATTGTGAATCGCAGTCATGTAGTTCTAATTTTTTGATATCATGGATCTCTACATCAATGGTGTAACCACCGTTGTTAATCAGGATGATGATGGTGCTCTGCACCCACATCGTAGCACTGTGGACACATCTTGTAAAGCTGCCAACACCAATACAAGCAATCCACTCATTTAGCGGTTGCAGCCTGTGCATAACCACCCACTGACCACCCAACAATAGACCCATAACCATATATATATGATTATAACCAAAAACTTACTTTGTCAACTCTCCCATATTTCCAGGCCTGAGTACTACCATATAGATGGATGATTTATCATAGTATTGAGGTATCAACTGGTCATAGAGTAGATTTGGTAGAGTCTGACAACAGATTTGCCGATCTAAATGGTGGTCAAATTTATAAACACGTAAAGGTTAGCGATTCATATTCAAATTGTCTCCATCCCAGATTGATTGAATGTGCACTCAAATGTAGCTATTTACATTGATAATAAATTAATAACACATAAAAGCATATCATCGATAAATGTCTGTCATTGTAGGTTGATTAAAAGCGAGTGAAGATAACATAATGAACCTGCTTATGACAACTACAATTATGTAAACAATTAGTTATCTTGTTCAAGTATAATAAAAAAAATCTTTTTAATCAGTTGTTACCGGCGACGTACAGGCACAAGAACTTCTATAGTTAGGATAAGTATATATTAAGTTGACATTATTAGGTTAGTGCCCTCATAGCTTGGTGGTAAATCCTTCTCTCATATAAACAAAGGGCCATGCGTTTAATTGCGTTCGATCCTTATTCTTCACCTTTTGTTTTGCTCTAACAACTGTATTTGTTAAACTTTGTACTTGTGAATTAATATAAGTTCCTTTTTATCTTCATGATAGTCTAAGATTTTAAAAACTATGTAAACACCCATGCAACTATAAAAGTTCATACAGTATATAGAGACTAACTTTTGAAAAACAAATAAAAAAACTCGTAAAGTTTGTTAGTTTCACAGTGACTAATTATGAACATTTTAAACTCTATACATAGAACTCTAAATCTGAACACTATATATATTTCTAATTGAAAATCAAGTCAAACTGAATTACTTTTGAGTTCGGTTCATATTATCGGATTGCTAATCACCTTATTACAACTTCTATATGGCCTAGCCCACAAATATAAAAAAGCTTGGCCCAATACAAAATTCTTCCCCACCCTCAAGTTTTAAAACAATATGAACAGTAACCTTTTCTTCTTTCATTTGTAAATATAAAATATAAAATTATATATAATAAAAGTTATAGAATGCCTAAATAAATTTTGTCGGTGCATGATTGAAGTTTATTCACATGTGTTTTTAAGAAAACCAAATGCTAATGATGTTGGTCAAGACCCCAATGGAATTTAAATTGTCCTTGATTGGAATTAAACCCATGACCTATGGTATAAAACCACTTTGCTCAACCAAAGAGCTAAGCCTCAAGGACATCAAAATGTATATCCGTATGTAAACTCTTTACTTAACCTATTCATGTTCGAATATAGGATATATATATATATATATATATACGTGACGTATACATGAATTTTCGGATACCCGAAAATGATAACTTTTAAATTATTAGTTCATTTTTTGGCAAAAATAAAAAAATAAGTGATACCCAAAAATGCCAAAAAGTGAACTATTGATATATTTTTCGACAAAAAACCCAAAAGAAAAAAACGAGCTGGATAATTATTTATCCACGTGGATTGCCACGTAGACATAACCGGATGGGTTGTCCTTTTTTTGGAATCCGATACTGATACCCGAAAATGATAACCTTTAAATTATTGGTTCATTTTTTGGAAAAAAAAAGTGATACCCGAAAATGCAAAAAAAATGAACTATTGATCCGTTTTTCAAAAAAAAAAAAAACCTAATAATTTATGTAGAAATATAAAGCACAAAAAGACAAAGCATTTACTATTTATAAGTATTTGCAAATTGATATTAAGAGGTAATAAAAATTAAGTGTTCTATGTAAAAACAAAAAAAAAATAGCCTTTAGATTTACTTTATAATTATTATTAAAATTATAAAAAAGTTATGATGTTATTATATCCTTTTAACTTTAACCAATTTAACATCATCAACTAATTCTATTGATTAATGACAACATTTCAAATATTTATATTTAAGATAACATGTTATAAGATGAACATGGATGGAATAATAAATAACAAAATTTTAGACGATAGAGTAACATCATGTTTAATTAATATCTTTACGATATTACTTACCTTTAAATTCACCATAGAGTAACATCATGTTTAATTTAACATTCATGAGGAACAAGTGACAAGAATCCACCATAAACGTTTCAAGAGCAGACAATTAAAAAATGAATATAGAAAAATAAAATTCATTAAGTAACAAAAATTTCACAATTATCACTGTATCTTGTGATCAAGTCAAATGACTATATTCCAATATCCAACAACTAACCAAGTTATAGACAAAGTTTTAATTCACATTGGTATCTAATAGTAGTTACAAACATCGTTTCCATTGAGACAGTTTCAATTGAGATAGCTAAACCTAAACTGCAACTAAAATGTTGAGCCGGTTCACATCCATCGCAGCACACTGAACCCATTGTTGGTTATTGATGATAGGTCCACGTTTCAAAACACCAACTTCAATATAGAAATCTGCCTGCAAAACATGGATAAACGGAAGCTCCAGTGCGTTGCATATTAGTTGTCTCACCAATGGCCATCCCAAAACCCTATCAAGTGCGATAACTCTTTTGTTCGTGAATTCACCATTCACGAAGAACTGTGCAGCAACACATATCTCGAATTCTGTCCTAGGTACAGGCCATGCTGCATAGCCATCCTCACCCATACGTCGGAACAACGTCCACCTCGAGACTATAAATATCAAAAATAGTTAACTTAGTTAATAATGTATCTAACTTTAATTATGCTAATTAGTAATGCGAAAAAATATTATAGTTATTAAGCAGATATCTAGAGCACACACGCATTTACCTCCTAGGTCAGTTGACACCTGCTGAACTGGATAACCATAATACAGCCAAACATCAATTGTATCCACAGGGAACTTTCGGCTTCTGATCTCCGGCCTAAGTTGCATCCAACTGAAATCCAACTCTCGAAAAGCATCACCCGCCTCATTGGGTTCAACAACGAAAACATTTTCAAAAACATTACCTAGTCGATCCCTACTCTCACCAAATAGTGGTTTTGAGGTTCTTCGAGATGAAACCATAACTATGTCTTGAATATTGTCACCCGCAACAGGTAAAAGATTAGCCATCTAAAAAGTTGAGAAAATAAATAAAGCTAGATAAGCAAATTTTCCAAGTACAATAATTTTAGGGCAAATCATCTAAAATAGAAACGAGTGTATTTTGTTTTTAAGAAACGAAGTATCAAAAGTTTAAATATTAGAAGTGTAGTTTCACTTTAGTTTAAATATTAGAAATGTAGTTTCATTTTAGTTTAAATATTAGAAATGTAGTTTTATTAAGTAACTCAGTAAAAAGTTAATAGGTTACTATAATGAAAACCAAAATGAAACTTCATTTCTAATATTAAAACTTTTGATACATTGTTTCTAAAATTCAAAATACGAGAATACTTCGCATTAAAATGTAAGTGTAATTCACAAGGAACAGTGTCGCATTATAATATAAGTGTAGTTACAGTCTCACATGACTAATTAAAATAATATATATCAAGGAGCAGCGTCGCAAGGATCAGCGTCGCAAGGAGCAGCGTCGCAATGAACAACGTCGCAATGAACAGCGTCGCAAGGAACAGAGTAAGTGTAATTACAGTCTCGCATTATAATATATGATGGTATAGTCTCGCATGACTAATTAAAATAATATATGATGGTACAGTCTCGATTATAATATATGATGGTATAGTCTCTCATGACTAATCTTAAATTATATATAGGAAACATGGTTATGACATCATCAATTTAAATCAAATTTAATTAACCAATTAAGTTCCTCTATTTTTAGTTAAATTAAATTTAGGACATTTATTTTTATTAAACAATCAACACACCGTGTGTATACACGGGTTTAAGATATAGTTAAAATAATATATGATGGTACAGTCTCAATTATAATATATGATGGTATAGTCTCTCATGACTAATTAAAATAATATATGATGATACAGTGTCATGGAACAGTCTCGCATCATAATGTAAGTGTAATTAGGGAAAACTTACGAGAATTTCACAATTAAATAGATTATGTATATGATTTGTTGATGATCTGAAAGCTTAATTGATAGCTAGTCACGGTTTGTGATAATGATGATTTGTTGTTAATTAGGTTTTATCGCTACTTTTAAGCATGTTTAAGGTAAGATTTATTACCTTTGGAGTGAGTGATATACCAATCTAACGTAATCATTTTTTTTATGTGATTGTTATTCGTGTTTTGAAAAATGGACCGTACCGTTTATCATTCATGGTTCAACCATTTGCCACAAAAACCCAAAATTTCCATTTCAATGCGCATAACAAAATGTTTAGAACTGATATAGCCCTATAAGCAAATAGCCCGAGTTGAATAACAAAAAATAAAAATAAAAATACACCTACATTTATATAGAATGTTATTAAAATTTTAACTCGTGCACCGTTTTGTTGATATATGATCTTTTATGATATTGCTTCACTATCTGTTAAAAGTATTGCATTTTTGATTTTTCAGAGCACGAGTGCATAGTTTACTCCCCTTAGTTGGTTATTAACAAATGATGATTATATATATAACTCTTAACATGCTCATCCTATTGTTCAAGTGATCAATGGCCATTTACAGTTGAGCTTTCCGACTGCTGTTCGGAGGGAGTTAGCTCTTCAAGGCTAAAAGGAAGCAAAGTCTGCAGAAGGGGTTATACAGAAAATGTCATCACTTGGTAAAATAACAATGCAAACCTGATTAACTTAACATTTGTCACTTTTGAAAAGACTATAACATATACACATCCAGAACTAATCGAACTGTATAAACATAATGCAACATATACACTTTGAGATCTACATTCAATCAAATTCATAGCCAAAACTGAATTAACTCATCTAACATCTAAATATAATAACATGTAAACCTAATTAACTTAATATTCAACGATTATGAATGGAATATAACATATTCACAATGACAACTAATCGCATAACTAAAATCAAACTGTATAAACAGAATGCAAAAAATACACTTTGAGATCTACATTCAATCAAATTAAAATCACTTAACACCTAGATATAATAACATGTAGACTTAATTAACTTAATATTCAACAATTATGAACATAATGTAACATGTACACAACGACAACTAATCAGAGACCTAAAAAATCGTAATGTATAATTAAAATACAACATATACACTGTTAGATCTACATTCAATCAAATTAAAAGAAAAAATTCAATTAAATCTCCTAACACTTAAATATAATAACATGTGAACCTAATTAACTTAATATTCATCAACTATAAACATATTGTAACATATACATATCGAGAACTATTAATAAAATCAAATTCATTGCCAAACTTGAATTAAATAACCTTAACACCTGTATATAATAACATGTATACCTAATTAACTTAATATAACAGAATATAACATATACACATCGAGAATTAATCAGCGAACAATAACATCATCAATTATTAACATGAATTCAACCCATACAAATCGAGCTAAAATTGAGAGAAATGAAGATGAAATACGTACTTGAAATCGAGGATCCATTTTTGTTGCCATTTGACACCTGTTGTTACTAAGAGAGAGTGATGCAATGTTTTGTTGTGAATCTTGACTTCATCCCCAATGAAGGATTTCAGTTTTGTCACCACTTCTCAGTTCTTATTATTCAAGTATGAGGGATATAAATCTTCATCAATGATGATATAGTAGGGCGGATTGAAATCCACTTAGTAAACTGTGGTCATATCAGGAGGTTCTTTAATATGAGTATAGTGAATAATTTGATTGATTCCATTGAAGGATGTTCATTCCACGCTAATAAGATAAAGTATTGATAACATCATATAATACGTTATCTATTTAATAATATTTCCCTATTTTTATATATTTTTATTACATTTATTTAAGATTTGGTACTAATTTCATTCATATTTATAAAATAGGTAAAAATGGAGCTTAAATTAGGAAAGGAATGAAAATGAGCTAAAAACAGAGCAAATAAAGTAATTTTTGTAGAAAAGATGATTGGACAACCTCATCCAAAGTATATACTTCAACAAACACTAGATCCTTTGATATATGCATATAGAACAAAAAACAGAGTATTATTATATTTAATTATTAGATCAGATGACTCATGTTAGAATATACCAGGAAGTCAGAGATTATAAGATCTCGCTCCCTACTCAGCCCTTTGTTTCCTTCGCTTCCTCCTTAAGAAGATAAGCTACCAACACTTCCTTAAGCCCATATGGGAATCTCAGCTTCAAATTCCCATCCACAGCTTTGATGATAGGAAACCACTATTACAAAATAATTGAAGTTTAGTTAAGCACCGTCAATACAGTAAAAATGTAAAATAAAAATAAAAATTGAAGTTTAAAGTGAAGATTACCTGAATAATGTCACCATACCATGGGACATCTCCTGTGGCTATACCTGAATAAGATTTCTGCTTCTGTTTTCCTTATGTCATGTTCGTAATTAATTTCTCTAGCTGTAGTTGATGCAATCAAATTAGGTTTCACCTAGTTTGTTGCTTGATTTTTGTATCGGTTTTGCTTATTTTATGTTTGTGTTATCTTTTTTGAGCTGTAGTTGATATAATATAAATAAGTATCACTTACTGGATTTATTAGTAGATGTATTTGTTATCTGATATATGGATTGATAGGTGTTACTTAGTGGATTATTAGAATTTTGATTCTATGTGTGTATGTCTAGCTGTATGAGTTTTACTTAGCTATATTTTTGTTTTTGTGCATGTTTTTTGTTAATACTATTTCTATTATGTTTCAAAAATTAATGATGACATAAGTTGTTGATCTGGGTAACTGAAAAATTGGAAAACGTAGCGATACGGTCTGGTTTTCAAAACATTAATAGCAATCACATAAACAAATGATTACGTTAGATTGGTAGATTGCATTCACTTCACAAACTTAAGAGGTCACTTGAAATGTGTAACACCCCCGAAATTCACTGTTTTGCGGAAGCATAGTTTGGGGTGTTACTAATCAAATATCACAGCACAAAGATAAAGCAAACGACATCTATATGCAACGTTTGTAAATTAGTTACATTCCATAGATATAATGTTTGAAAACTTAGTGTTTTCGTATACAAAAATGTAGTTTCCCCTAGAGTCCACGCGTATAGCGGGAGATTCTATTACATAATCGTAATATACAAAAGATAATGCTAAGAATCTCCGTTAATGCAGTTGTGTTGAAATCATGCGACTCTAGCTAAATCCTGGAGTAATCCTACTCCATCCGGGTACCTGAGAAAACATGCTAAAAAGTGTCAACCAAAAGGTTGGTGAATCTCACAGGTTTGTAAGTAATATCAGCTTTGAACACGAGATTTCATCAGTAATGCCCGCAGGCGTAAAATCAGCAATTTCAGTCCAGAAATCGTAAACCAGTATTTGCAATCCCGCAAATGTAAGTAAGTAAGTTTATACCGTTGCCCTGAGGCTCATAATCGAAGCTTAACCCGTAAGTAATAAGTTTGCTCCCGTGACATGCTCGTAATTGAGCAAGCATCAGTAACGAATAAGTAGTCACCCGTTTCTACGTGTAAATCAGTACGTGGCAGCGCTACTGCCCCGGGTGGGGAGGGTCATTTCCCTAATGGATCCATTAACTAGTGTTCGCGCTTAAGTACATAACTAACGATATATGATGGAGAGACTTCTGTAAATAGTAAACAACTCATGCAATTCCGTTTGGTATAGTAAACAGTTTTAGTACTTGTGTTCAAGGAAAAGTAGTAGCATGTTTCTCCCCCAATACGATAAACAGTAAAAGTGGGGCCGTAAGACTCACCTGAGTCGAGTAGTAAGCGGTGGTAATCAGTAAGTAGTGAGTAGGTTCTCCGAACCCGTAACCTTTAAATGCCTAAACATATAAAGTCAAGTAAGTAGATGTCTCGCAAGACCATCTAGTCTAGTTGTCTACACAACTCGTTATGTCCAATGTTGTTTCGTTATCGTTTGTTCTAAGAAAACATGGTTGGCCCGTTGGTGACGGTTTGCATTAATAATCCAAGGTGTTATCGTTATATGTATCGTTGAATCAAATTTCGTTATTCGTAAGTGTTTGGCACTTGGTGTGAAAAGTATTTACGACATCTAAACACGGGGGTCCGGGGGCAGCGCCCCTGGTTAGCGGGGTCTAAGGGGCGGCAGCCCCTGACGGGGTCCAAGGGGCAGAGCCCCTGGCTGGAGTCGAGCTGCCAGGTCAGCTTGGAAAATTTTTATTTCTACTATATTGCTTTAAAGAAAAACGCATCTGGATTTGAATTTGGGTAAAATCAAGTGATAAATTTCGAGCCTCGACACTTAATAAAATATGTGTTTTTGAGGTTCTAGTTTGTGCGACGTTGGGTGCGACGTCGCAAGCGACGTAAGGTGCGACGTGGGCGTCGCATTATGCGACCTTCGCAATTCAATGCGACGTAGGGTGTTGCGTCGCTAAGTGCGACGTTAGTTCGGTTTGCGACGTTAAAGTCTACGTCGCTACGTGCGACATCCGCAAGTTAATGCGACGTAATGGGCTGCGTCGCTAGTGCGACGTTGAGATTTTTGTGCGACGTAGGTCGCGACGTCGCAGAGGCCCCTGGCCAGGTGCGACGTTGCGGTCTGATGGCCGGAAATTTAGTCGAAAACGAGTTTCCCGGTTTCCGTTGGGTCCAAATCTTTTACCCAACCCAAAAATGGACATAACAAGCCATTTAAAACCATAAACAAGTAAAAATGATCAAAAACGAGAGATGTCGGGATTTGTCGGAAACTTACAAAGTGTGAGATTGAAAATCCAAAAAGATAGGATGGTAGATCGTGTTGCGGTGGTGCTTTTATTCCAAAGGGGCGAGGAAATCCGAGTGGGTTTAGTGGTAGTATTATGCAATTTTGAATGGTGGTGGTGGGTTTTCTTTTTAGAGAGAAAGAAAGAAAGAGAGAGAAGAGGGAAGTGGAGAATGAGAAAGAAAAGGGAAAATGGGGAGGTTTATCCTCCCATTTTTCAGTCCCCGCGATCGGGCTCCGTGCGGTGTTCGTTTTCTCCGTCCTTTAAACGTTAAATATTTATTTTGCACATTAATTATCCATTTTTAATTACAAGTTTTGTTAAATAAGTTTTATCGAATTATTTTGTCAAATCTTTAAATGAATTATGTATTTTGTGTTTAAGTCGCGTTTATTACGTTTTGTTGTATTATTTAAAATGTCGTCGCGATAATATGTAAATAATGTTCGTTCAGTTGCGTATTTTATACAACAAAATACTTTTTCATTATTTAAGTAAATTTCTGTCACCAACGTCCAAATAACTGTGTCGGACTCCGTCCGGTTAATTCGTACGATTAATCCAAATCGCGTAAGTACACTCATATATATATAAATCACCTTAAATATATACAAATAGAGTCTGAAATTAGTCCTATTACATACTAATTACAACTAGTTACAATTAATTAGGCATAATTAATTATCCTAATTTAGCAGGTGTTACAAAATGTTTCTCCATGCTTATTGCAGGCTTATAATTTCTAACTGCACCTCTTTGAATATGCATAATTGTGAAATTAAATTTCTTTTTGAAATACTTTTAGATTTTCTAAGTTTTAATTTTAAAATTATATGTGACTTACATTACTAATTATATTTATGTATAACTATCTTAGTAATACTCAAATGTTTTTGGAATAATTTGTTTCTAATTTTTGTAGGTATTTCCAATCTTGTATACTTTAGAAGAGAGTCATAGGGTATTTTCTTTACCCACACATAATGGGCTAAGTGATGCGGTTAGGACACTTGCTGTGAAGTATGGTGCAAAGGTTTGTGAGGCTGTTAAGGATGCTAGGGATGATGCTAAGATGTGTGAGGCCTTTACTCAGATGCTAGAGGCTGCAGAGAAGGCTGAAAATTCTGCTGAAAAGTTGTATGCAGCTGCTGAGAAGCTTTCTGGGGTTGCTGAGAAGCTGGAAGCTGCGGCTGAAAAGTGGTTGAGGTAAGTGTGCAGGTGTTATACTGTTATGTAAAGTTAAGTTGTGCTTCTTTGATCTTTGCTACTACTATGTGAAGTTTTAATTCTGTTTCCGCCATTATTACGTTTGTATAATGACATTAAAAAGTACAATATCTACCACATATTATAACTAGTATTTGTTGTGTAAATGAGTAACTTTGATATGCCTGGAATTCTGATATTGGAAAAATTATGAAAATGTGATTTTGGTGTTTATTTTTGTTTTATGATCATGCGATCGCCAAAATAGGTTAATACTTGAAAATGAGTTGTTTGTAATTGAATTGGCATGATGAATTCTGTTGTTCTGCAAAGATGGTAGCGAGTTATTGTTATGCGATTTTTGTACATCTGCTTTCTTAGCAAATGCATTATGAAATTGCACTAAGTCCAATCTTTAGTGTGGACAATGTAAGCATAAGTTTCACATCGAATGCTTTGTGAAATTAGGCTTTTCATTGTCTTCTAATGTGATCACTCTAATTGGTTTTGTACCGACAAATGTGAACAAATACACACTTCAGCAGTAATTGGGCTTAACTTGGCCTTTGGGTCTTTTAGTTTTACATATCATTAGATAATTGTAGCTACAAACCAAAAGTAGAAGTACTCACATTTTTTGGTAGTAAAAAGATTCGATATATTTTGAAATAGGAAATAACTTTATTTAAGAGTCAACCTAATACACCAAACGTGTTTCACCTATGCATTAGATAGAAGCTATCTGTGTTACGATTTAAGGGAATCAATCTTGGGAGAAAATAGACCATCTTTTATTAAAACAAAGCACATCATTAACCAATATTAAATAAGTTATTGCAAGTCAATTTATGATGTTGACGAGACTAGGTCAATTTATGACGTAATTCGATTTGTATAACATGCTCAAACCAAAGGAAAATAAACTAGTATAACATGAACCAAAACTAAAGTGTGTGCGTGCTCATATTATTAACGCAATCGAACATTCTAAAACCAAATTAAGAATAGATAGACAATGCTATCACACCATCATAAATAAGTTATTGAAATCTATTAAACACAAGTCCCACACAAACTATCAACCACAAAATCCTATTATTCTGAAAGATGGATCCATACTTGAATGTTGTCTCATTTCGAATACTTGAACAACATCAAACACTAGCCCTTGGTCCGGGAAAGATCTTTGTATATAACTGAGAAAATAAAATCAGAAGTGATAAGTACATATAGCTATAATTATCCATGGACAATAAAGCAAGAAATATAAGGAAAACATGTGCTCTTGACAGTATATAATCGTCAATAAATACATGCTAGGTATAAGTTAGAATAATCCTTCTGTTACTAACAAATATAAAGCACCCCCAATTAGAATATGTACAATTTATTAGTGACATAGAGAAATCAATTATCATATCAAATATCAAATATACATACAATTGATAACTCAAACTCTATATCTATTTATAGAGGATATAAAGAACATTTTCACCATATTCCTTCTCTAAAATAATCACGGCTCCAACCGTCTACTCTAAAAACACAACTCAATTAATTTGTATGCTACTTAATCTATCTTTAGACAACATTTTATAGAGTTATGTAACTAAGTTTCTTATCTTACTATTGTTTGATTGTTAAAATTATGATCTAGTATTGTAATACTCGTATTATCATTATATTTAATTAATTAATGATTTAGAGACATATGTGTCCTTTCAATCAGAGGAACAATGGAGGTGTCCTAACTATATGCTCTATACTATATACCATCATTAATTTGAAGAAACTAGTACCACGCCTTACCATTCCTCTTGTGTGCCTTCCTCTTTCTCTTGTTGTTCCGGACATCTTAGTATATCTGAAAGAAAAAGAGCTCGCAATAACATCATAAGTCCTATTGTTATCCTTCATTTTCTTTGGTTTCTCAAACGGATAGGGAGATACAAGAGACTTGACAAAAATTGGGGTTGCAATAATTTGCCCACACTCCCAAGAGAGATCTAGATTACCTTGATCATCATCAAATTAACGCCAAATGTTATATGGAACGCAATTCACTTTGCACGCACTAGCACCGACGACATACTTTCTTTGCCAAGAATTGTAATTTTTCATTACCCATGTTTCTATATAGAGTTCAGTACTGAGAGAGCATCTACGAAATATGCATAGACATTCTTCGAACATCCCTAGTATGTTTCCATTATCACATAAATATTTCTTGTCATCAGGTTGCAGGATTTCTTTAAAATTCTCTAGAGATAAATCAAAAGAAAGTATAACTTTCTTCTTCCGATCATCATCCATAAACCAATGAAGCGCCCCATTGCATAAAACACCAGGTTCAAATTGATGAATAGTATAAGTAAAATTACATCTCCAATAAGTCTCCATTTATTTGATTTTAAAGTTAGCACTTGAAAGACCATACGATGGCCGAATTCATTAATTCCGACAACAACCTTGTAATCATCTGTAGAAGAGTCGTAACCAAAACCCCAACATACTTTTTCCCTGTCCATGTAAGGAAGGGTTGGCAGTTTTTTAAACTCTTGAGTCGAAGGATTGATTACTAAAAATTCATCTAGACAAGGAGAGATACAAACAAGGCCATTGTAGCTTTGTAGGAACCAACCATCATCAAAGGCTGCAACTTATTAAAAGCGACATTCCAATGTAATAGAATTCTTAAATAACCAATTGCATGATTGTTATTGTAACTATGTTTTAGATGAGCTTTGACGAAATAATCAGTTGATGTTAAAGAATACCATGACTTACAAACGCTCTTTCATCGGAGAACATCTTCTACATCCAATCTTGCAAGTATCTCCTGAAACACATCCATGTGATCTACTGACCTTCCTTGCAAACCCTAGTCACTTGGTATCCTACTACTCGTAAATAAATGTTTGGATGCATAATTTCTTTAAATTTATGTTGATTTGGATTTGGTCATTTGGAAGCCTAACAGCCCAAAAACATTAAAAGCCCATCCGAAGCCCACTCCAATTCGAGAATACGTTAACATTGTGGTTCCAATTTCCAAAACTCCTATTATTCTTTAGGGAAAAGTACAATAAAATGTACTATATTTATCACTTACTAGTATATTTACCCGCGCAATGCAGCGAAACATAAACGATTATCCTAATTTAGCTATGTATTATCATAATTGTTCTTTGTTTCCTAGATCATTTCTCACAATCTCATTATTTTTATTTTAAATAATAACGATATATGTTATTAGAGTATTGTTATAATTTCACAGATGAAGGTCATTCATGTTGCAGGTACGAATGAAATGAATTAATGTGCCGATTTCATTTTTGAACTTGAAAATCTTATGATGTTTTGACTTAATTTGATTATAGGAATGTGTAGTGATTGTCTTATAAAGAGAATGAATTGTTTCCATATAAATTTGAGACATGGGTGAGGGGTATGATGGGGATTTCCCATATCCCTTTGGGTAAGTTTAAGGCAAAAAGAACTAAATGCATTATAAGGGTTATAGATTCCTATTTAAGGTACACAACTTTAAATTTTTTAATTTAAGGTATCGAACTTTCAATTTGTAATCAAGTTAAGAACGCGAATTTCACAAATGACGAGTTGTCACCGAATTTCTTTTATATAAGTAAAATATCTATTTAATCGATTAATATTCCTCGATCAATTTTAAAATATATAGATATAATGGGAGATATTAAAGTTGAAAGTAGTAATGAGTTTTTGTTAAATTCTTTCTCCTCACTCAATATTTTTTAAAATTGATCGAGTAATATTAATCGATTAAATAGATCGATATGTTACTTATAAAAAAGAAGTTCGGTGACAACTCGTCATTTGTGAAATTTTCGTCTCTAACTTGATTACAAATTGAAAGTTCGATACCTTAAATTAAAAAAATTAAAGTTGTGTACCTTAAATAGGTATAAGTGATAAGTATAGTACCTTTTATTTTACTTTTCCCTATTCTTTATAGTCCATAATCTTTAAAATTTAACCTTCAATTCATGCGAAAATCTAATATTAAAAAAAATCGTCTGGTTCGCAGGCTTTTAATTCCATTTTCACCGATTTTTGTTAGACACGTGACGAATTAATATTGTAGGCGAAATGTTTCGTTGACCGGTGATTTTTTAGTTTTAACCTGTTAGTGCTACGAACTTACGAAGAAATTAAGAGCCTCTTGTACGATTTATCGTTGAAAATTAAATTAAATCGATTTTTATCCTATTATGTTGAATTCCTGCTAAATCTTGGTTGCTTTAATTTAACGCTTACTTCGAAGAAAAAAATTGAATTTGGTTGCTTTACCTTTAACTTGCTAGCTTTTGGAATTTTGTTGGGTACATATTGGCCACAAATATAATTAATAGAACGCATGTTTATTTTATATTTTATGCAAACATGACCGTGAGCGGTGAGCCCAATACTATTCTTTAGTTGTGTGTCTTTTGTGAATTTCATTTTTATCGTTTATTTACATCTATGTTTATTTATAGGTTATGAAGTTATTTATATTGGGTATGGCACACTATTATGGCAAAATTTGTGATGGATCAGAAGGTTTATTGTATATTTGTATAGTAAGGCTCCGAAAAGCGATCAAGGTTCATTCTGGAATACAATTTAATGAGATAATAAGTCGAATCTAACGTGCCACGTAGATTGATAAACAACACCACATCAAAGTAATCTGTAGATATCCATCGGTTGGTATCGAAAAGATTATAAAATATATTCCTCTTCTAATCAAAGATGATGATGATGTTGACGTCATGTTTGATATGATTAATATTCATCACGAATTAATTAAGTAACATTGAACTATATATCTAGAGGTTGTGACCAAGGATGTCCTTCCAAGCTAGCCTAGAAGATTTGGTAATGATTTATTAATTGCTTGTGACCAAGGTAATTAAGTTGGTTTAATAGTCTTATTTGATACTCGTAATTTATATTGTTGCCCACTCCTACGTCAAAGTAATATTGGGTCTTTTATTCTTTCGAGATTTTTTGTTTTGTGGCTGGTGGACAAATTTGCTGCCTTTGCTTGTTTCTCTAAATTTAGAGAAATCTAGCTAATGTGTGTATGCTCAGCATACATACACTTCTACATTTGCTGCCTTTGCTTGTTTCTCTAAATTTCACCTTTCCATAAAACTAATAATAATAATAAAAATGCTTCATACTAATGTGTGTATATTTTGAACACAAATTTATGAATTATAGCATCCGTTTATCTTTGTAAAATGTTGGTTCCGACAATCACGATGAACGATGAACAGATGATTTACATAAACTAAATGAGTGTGTGCCTTTTCTGGTTTTAACTTTTTTTGGAAACGGCAAATAATATTAAAACAACTCCAATCTTAGCAAGTAACTAAGAAGGAGAAAAATATAGTACATATTACAGGAGAATAGAGAAAGGATAAACATTCCAATTCACCAAATTACATGCAAACTTTCCTCTATGCTTTAACCATAAAAATGATGAAGAAATAGCTTCGTCCGATATTGATGCACCTGATTTAACCATGTTGTTGAAGACCACCTCATTTCTAGCCAACCATATACACCAACATGTGCTATAAATGATAGCTAAGATAATTTTTTTCTTTTTCTTGCAATTTCCCCATTTGGCTCCAAAGTCGAGAATGTCAATCACCGAGTTGAATTGAGGCATCACAATTTTACACCAATTGAAGATCAACTTCCACGTTTGATTTGAACGAGGACACCTAAGAAGAGCATGATCCACGTCTTCTTCTTCCATATCACAAACCTTACACATGCTAGAACCAATATTAACACCCCTGATCAGCAAGTTTTTAGCTACTGGAAGCCTTCCCAAACCAATTTTCCAAATAAAGCAACTTACTTTAGGAGGAATAACCTTTGACCAAATCATGTTGATGAAGCCTTTTGAAGTTAATTTTGAGTCAATTAATAACCTGACATTTCTTACCTTGAACAATCCATCCGCCATAAGCTTGCATGATAGACGATCTGGACCATCATTCAGCTTGACCGAATACATCAGGTGAAGAAGATCACAGAATTCGTTAACGTATGCCAAGCCACAAGGGTTTTTTGACCATTTCCAATTGAAACCGTTCACCCCAATTCTATCACTAATCGAACAAGATTTCCGCAATTCAATAGAAAATAAAGCAGGAAATCTAATTTGAAAAGAAATATCACCACACCAATTGTCTTTCCAAAATAAAACATTACTACCATTACCAACCACGATTTGGAAAAGATCATTGAAGTTAAAGCCAAGCTTCACCAAATCTGAGCTAATTCGACATATATTCCTCCAAACACCAACAGAACCACCACCAAACAATCTGTGCATTGGCTTATTTTGAAGCTTATGAATAGCTCTAATTACTTCCTTCCACATAAATGATTTTCCATCATTAAGCTTCCACCACCACTTAACAAGAAGTGCAATATTTTGAGCCTTTAAAGATCCAATACCCAAACCTCCATCTTCCTTTGATGCCAAAACCGTAGGCCATGCTACCCAGTTTATATGTTTCCCATTATTAATACCTCCCCAAAGAAAATGCCTCCTGATTTTTTCCAACATCCTTAACTATTTTTCCTCTATGTTTTACGTACTCAACCCATATATGGTTCTTATAATACTGTGTCAATTATATTATACATGATGATTTATTTTCTGCATTTCCACTTGGACATGTCTTTACTCATCGCAAAAGATCATAATCATAAGTATTTCAAATGCATAGATGATTATCTTGTGTCCCGAAGAACATTACAATGATTTAAAATATAAATCGAGCTTACATAGAAAAGATACACAAACAAGACATAACCAAAAAACAAAACATTAGAAAAGGAAGACCCGGTCCCAAAAATGAGACATGATTAAAGAACATGCCCAAACATTCTAACGGTATGTCCCTTCAACCTTTAATAAGCCCAAAAATATACGACTATATAATTTTGTTAAAATAGGTATCAAAAATATTGATGACTTTTACCTTCCAGTCCAGTTGTCAAGAATTTACTTGGTCCCTGGGGATACTACCGCTTCATTGGTGATTGGGGACTGAGGTTAAAAACATATATAAAAATAATTAACATACCATTCACAAGAGTCAACCAACGAATTATTAAAAACTATATATACAGTAAAAATTCTAAACATACCGTTGCTATTGTTGCAACAATTAAATTTGAGTTTGAAGATAATGGTGAGCGTTATTCCTCCGGAAGTTGTGCCTAAAACAAAAGTAAGCCAATCAAATTGTTCTTTAAGCTTGTCAAACAGCTTTTTAATCCATCCTCGTCCATCATTATGATCACAGCCGTTATATTCATCACCCTCATTATCTGCATCTGCAGTATATTCATACAAAATCCATACTCTAATTAATATTTAATATATCTTGCAGTTATAAAATATAAAATTACTATTATACCCCTTTAAAATCATCCATCCGTCCATCACCCATTTTCATTTTCATATACGGAGTATAAAATGAAGAATATTGATTTACTAACTACAAAATTAAATGAAAAAAGAAGAATATCAAAATAATGTTTAGCAACCTCCAGAAATCCTATTTTACCTTGATCATTGTATTTCACATAGCATCCCCCAAGGTACATATCAGCCCAAATCGATGTATCGCATTCCTTTCTCAACCGCTTACTGGCCTCTGATAAGCAGTCTTGACAATCACTTGGGCTTACGTCTTGTATGCATTGTGCCCAAACTTTTGTGGTCCCGAACTTGCCTCTGCGAAAGTGTCCTGATCGCGAAAGTATACGATTCAATGAACCGTTAATGCGATCTGAGTTACACCCAAACGAAGGCCCACAAGTTTTCAACATCAGTTTCTTGTCCTCAATTTCGTAAAACGGGGTATTGTCGTATTTCACAAGACAATTTTCTAACTGTATAACTCCACCTAACGCGGCAGGACAAAGTGTTCTCAGTTGATTTACAGAGTCGGCTACACATTCTGTGCAGCTTGAGATATCAATATCCCCGCGACATTGGAAAAGGCCGTAAACAACATCATTCTGTGTGGAACTTACTAGACTTGTATTGTAGATGGAAAGTGAGGACAACGAGACTAACGAATCGAATAGAGAATTGAGGCTTGACTCATATGGTGTCATTGAGTTGTATTTGAGTCGAGAGCATTGGTAGTAAAGGTTTGGAGGGGAAGAAACCAAAGTGTATGGCAACATGAAGAAAAATATTATTGGAAGCCAAAAAACTTGCTTTCCCATCTTTTGATTGTTCATGAAAGTTTGAGATGAATGAAGAGGATGATTTCATTTTATAGACCCAGCTCATAACCAAAGTGTGTGGCAACATGAAGAGGATGATAGCAGAGATAAAGGGTTTAACTTTAAGATATTGCTTTTCTTTCAATAGGGAAGGGAAGAAGTGACTTTTTCAATAGGGGGTGAAGTGTAATAAGAAATTATGAAGAGGATGATAACAGACACAAAGTGTCTTTTTCAATAGGGGGTGAAGTGTAATAAGAAACTATGAAGAGGATGATAACAGACACAAAGTGTCTTTTTCAATAGGGGGTTAAGTGTAATAAGAGATTATGAAGAGGATGATAACAGACACAAAGTGTCTTTTTCAATAGGGGGTGAACTGTAATAAGAAACTATGAAGAGGATGATAACAGACACAAAGTGTCTTTTTCAATAGGGGGTGAAGTGTAATAAGAAACTATGAAGAGGATGATAACATACACAAAGAATCTTTTGAAGAGATGAAGATTTACCAAATAATATATTGTAAAATGTATAAATATTTACAACATTACTTATTAATTACCTTTAAACTTTATGTTTCAAAGAATTAATATTCATTATACTATCATAACTAATGTACGTAGAATATATTATATACTTGATTTGGTTAACTAAAACTGTCCATATATTGGTATTTCAAATTGTCTCAAATAAGTGATCACTTTTATATTATTACCGATCAAAAAAGACCTTAATATGTAAAGATATATGTTACTAGTGAGATAAATAGTTAGTTAACACTTTTAAAATTGTGTGCATGATCAAAGTAACACTTAAAATATGACCAAGGGAATATAAAATAGTAAATATTTTGTATATTACCGAAAGAAATCACTTTTTATATATTAGTTATCTTTACATACTTTACTTTCAACACTTAAACAGAATTTCCTATTATAAAACTATGTTTATTCACATTATTTTCCTATATATGTAGAATAAAAAATATATTTTCAAGAGTAAGAAAGACAACTTTTATATTTTCAAAGATATATACGGGCCCATTAAAATAATGATACAACCCACAAATCAGTGGAAAACTGTAAATAGAGAGACAGGAACGGAAATATAGAGACAAACATGGATAGTAAGTTAGTAACCGTCCAAATTAATGAGGCCCACATCGTCCAAAGTATTCTTTGTGAATGCAGATGGTTCTCCGTACCTTTTTTTTTTTCCCCCATATATGTAGAATAAACAATATATTTTCACGAGTAAGAAACCAATTTTGGTGACAACATTTTGTATGCACACATCCATTCAACATCGCTCGACTATTCTTTAATGCTTCAATCTAACACTATGACTTTATGATATGCACATTCAATCCTCGTATATACAATCCACTGCAAAAAAAAAAAAAAAGCATTTATCCATTATTTTTTCACACTTTTTTTTTAAATGTGTGGAATTTTATTGAATTATTGACACTACTTATATTGTGTAGAAAGTTGTTACATAAATGTGTAAATCAGCGTAATCTTCACATGTATAAGTGTAAGAAAAAAAAATTAATTTACACTTAAAAGTGTGAAAAAATCACAACTTGTCAACACTTAAAAGTGTGAAAAAAAACTTGTAACGCCCAATTTATTCACACTTTCTATTGCGTGGGAAAATCATGTTACAAATTTTGTTTCACACTTTTAGGTATTTTCCATATTTACAAGTGTGAGTTTTCATTTCTGATATATACAAGTGTAGAAAATTGTATCTTTTTTTTTACCCTAAAAAAATAAACTTTCTAAAAATGTGAAGAAAAATGTATGATAAAAAGACTTTTTTTTTTAATAATGATCACAAACTGTGATCCATACACAAAAACAAAAGTCATTTTACCGTCATTATCGAATTGTTACACGTGAAGTAGATTTTGTTTCAATCGTTGAAAAAATTGAGGATATCATTTGTAATGTTGAAAAAAGCTATATCAAATTGAAGTCCGCTAGTCATCTTCATCAAAGCATACCTTGGAACCTCATATATTTTTTAACCGGAGGTTAAAGAATTTGCAAGGAAATTTTTTAGAAACCTAGTTTACATAACTCTCAATGTCTTTCCACCAAATACTTTATCATTTCTAAATAAGATACATAACTTCGTGCAACACCATCCCACAATTCCATAACTAACTTCGTGCCACTACCCACATATAGAGATTCCAATAAATCCCCAATATCTATCAAATTTACACAGCCTTTATGCGACCACATGAATACTTTAGACCACACCAGCATAGCTCATTACATAAAAGTAGATAATGATTTATAGATTCAATGCAGTTTTCAAACCATGGACATAATACGAAATGTAAATCAATACCTCTTTAGTTCAATTCCACCCAAACCGCCGATATCATCTTAACCCTCCACACAGATATCCACACTTTGTCAGGCACCAACTTGCTTCTTCTTGTATCTTCTCTTACTTGCCCGCTCGTTAGTAATACATTATCAATCCTCTTTGTAACTTAGTTTACCAAATAAACTTGTTCGCCATCCACTGTCCATTGCGACTTGTCCCTACAATCCGGAGCTAATTCAACAGATACAAGAGCATTAGTTAGTTCCTCAAATTCTCTACAAGTCCTTTCCCATTGATCCCTACTCCAATCCCACTCCCATTGCTAAGATCCATCAACCCATTTACCTCTTCCCATAACCCTTGCCACTTTGGTCCTTTCTAAATTATACACTATACACTATTAAACTTTTCCTTTAAAATAACATTGCCAACCTATCTATGCTCGATTGCGCCCAAGATCCATCCCCTGCCACCCGTATGATATCCCCCATGTATGACCCAAACCCATCATTGTATAAAATAGATTATATAAATATTTCAACTCTATTGTAAGTTATTAAAGTAGCACGTTAATGGCTTCCTCTTTTTAATTTTTTTAAAATATATTTATCCATGTTATTATTATTATTATTATTATTATTATTATTATTATTATTATTATTATTATTATTATTATTATTATTATTATTATTATTATTATTACTAGATACAAGACCCACGACAACGCGGGATTAACCATAAAAATGTATAATAAGAATATCATTAAGGATGCAACGTTAATAAACTAATTTAGTTAAGACATATTCACGATTCTTGAACAGATAATAGTTACTATTCATTTAACCATCATATTTTTATCATTATTCGGACCACCAACGTATGATTTACTAAATAACTACGAGTATTAGAGTAGACCAATTCAAACGCATAATTTAACCCCATATCATATCCCACTTTTATTTGAATGAACATCCTCCATATTGACCATGACTTCGGATCGAGTATATATATAGCTCTAACAAAAGCTTGGGTTCTTCACAATCATCTTTAACCACTCCCTATACTCTCTTCTTCTTAACTTAATTCACTTCAACAATATTATAATGTTTAGCTTCTTGAGCTCGAAATTTCAAAAATTATACTCAAGGAAAACTAATACAAAAGGTTCGAGATACGTAGCGAGGGATGATTTAGATGTGAAATACAAAAAGGGTGTCATTAGAGGGTCCACAAAGCCAATTTATAGCGATATGAAGCATAGAAGCACGTATGACGAAAAGAAGAGAAGTACAACGAAGGTTAAAGTGGTGATGACAAAAGAAGAAGCAATGAAATTATTCTCGAAATGTGACAGTAGAGGAATTATTAGCTTCCACGAAGTCGCTAAGGAGCTCTCACAAATACCTGCTAGTCGTGTTTCTGTCATTTGTCCAAGTAGTCCTAAGAGCAACGTTATGCTTGAGAGCATACCCGAAGAACTTTAGAACGATATTATTTCTTGGTGTTACAAAAGTACCTTAAGTCTTTTTTACCTTACTAACTATCTAGACGCAGTTATATGTTACATTAAATTCATATAGTTGATGATCAAGCCACATTAGATAGCTTTAAAATGGAGCTAGTGTTAATTAAGTTCTTGTTTATTATTATTATTATGATTTGTAGTTCGTTTGGGGATTATTATTGTTTGTTGAATTTGATACAAATATCTTTTCGTTTTACAACAAAATAATTATATAGAGATGCTAGTTATAACTTATAAGAGACCTGTTGCTAAGTGACATCACAACCTCAATGAAATTATTGACTTTTTAGAGTTAAGCGTGTTATCTTCTTTGATAAAAAAAAATATAAAATATTGATATTAATCATGAATCATTAGAAGGTAATGTAACATTTAATCAAAATTAAAATCGTCAATACCGAATCATCATTCGAGATTTTTCGTTTTGTGGCTGGTGGACAAATTTTTACGAGAAATGATATGTTCACATAAATTTTACAAAAAATTGTCCACAAAATGACGTGGACCAATTGAATTGAAGGAAGAGAATGATGAATGAGAAGTTACAAATGAATTTGATTGGTTGATGACATCTGCCATATCATTTTGCGAAACTTAATTTGTAAAAATTGTGTGGACGTAGCATATCTCAATTTTTACTCCGCATACATTTCCGTACCACACTTCTACATTTGCTACCTTTGCTTGTTTCTCTAAATTTCACCTTTCCATAAATAAAACTAATAATAAACATGCTTCATACTAATGTGTGTATATTTTGAACACAAATCTATCAATAATAGCATCCGTTTATCTTTGTAAAATGTTGGTTCCGGCAATCACGATGAACGATGAATAGATGATTTACATAAACTAAATGAGTGTGTGCGTTTTCCGGTTTTAACTTAATGAGGAAAAACGTAAACATCCTTTACTATTTTTCCTCTATGTTTTACGTACTCAACCCATGGTTCTTATAATATCAATCTTACATAGAAAAGATACACAAACAAGACATAACAAAAAACAAAACATTAGAAAAGGAAGACCCCGGCCAAAAATGAAACATATACAGCATATGGTTTTAAGAACATACCTAAACATTACTACTACTAGTAGATAGACAAAGGGCAGATTTCTTTAAGAACTATCGAATTATTTAAGAGAGGAAATTTTCTAATGGTATGTCCCTTCAAAATTTAAAAAAGCCCAAAAAAAAATATGTAACGTATTTTTCTTAAAAAAGGTATCAAAAATACTGATGAGCGTTACTATAACTCTGTAAGATTTTGATAAGTAAATAATGGGCCAAAAGCTGGCCCATAGCTTGCGTGTTTCCGTTATCAGCAGGTACTGTACTGGAATCGTGAAATCGTGAATTTACTTAAGTTCTGATACCCCGCTTTGTTGGTGAGTGATGACTGAGAATTAAAACAATAATAATACTCTGTAATAAATAAATCAACATCCTATTCATAAGAGTCGACCAATGAATTATTAAAAACTATACAGTAAAATTTCTAACATTTTGTATAATGCAATATGTTATCTAGTACTTAATAACATAATTCGATTTTTGAAACATGTTGAACTAGTCGAATAGCTAATCCGGTTATGAACGCGACAACTATATATCACTTCGATTGTTGCAACAATTAAATGATAAAAAAAAATTACTATTATTCCCCTTTAAAATCATCCATCACCCATTTTCATTTTCATTTTCATTTTCATATATAATCAAAAGAATATTGATTTACTAACTGCAAAATTAAATGAAAAGGAAGAATATCAAAATAAAGTTTAGCAACCTTACCTTGATCATTGTATTTCACATAGCATCCCCCAAGGTACATATCAGCCCAAATCGATGTATCGCATTCCTTTCTCAACCGCTTACTGGCCTCTGATAAGCAGTCTTGACAATCACTTGGGCTTACGTCTTGTATGTATTGTGCCCAAACTTTTGTGGTCCCGAAATTGCCCCTGCGAAAGTGTCCTGATCGTGAAAGTATACGATTCAAATCATTCAATGATTTTGTAAAACTTGAGAAATCAATGTCCCCTCGACACTGGAAAAGGCCATAAACAACATCATTATGTGTGGAAATTCCTAGACTTGTATTGTAGATGGAAACAGAGGCCGACAAGACTAACGAATCGAATAGAGCATTGAGGTTTGACTCATCTGTTGTTATTGATCGACTTGTATTTGAGTCGAGAGCAGTGGTAGTAAAGGTGTGGAGAGGAGGAAACCAAAATGTAGGGCAACGTGAAGAAAAATATCATTTGAAGCCAAGAAACTTGATTTCTCATCTTTGATTGTTCTTGAAATTTTGAAATGGATGAAGAGGCTGATTTCTTTTATAGCCTCGTAACTTTGACCGGGGTTGTTATGTCAACGGTCATTCACTCATTCTAGAAGTTAAAATATTGTATTATTAATCATTATCATGATGATTATTATCGAAAAGGGAAAAGGGATTGTAATATTGTATGGCTGTCATATATACAACCTGGGTATAGAACAAGTTTCCTTATACACACCTAGTTTACCCATAGTGACCCGACTTCCCTTTGCTCTTGAAAATCATAAAATGGAAGATATTAAAGTTGAAAGTGGTAACGAGTTTTTGTTAAATTCTTTCTTTTCATTCAATATTTTTTAAAATTGATCGAGAAATATTAATCGATTAAATAGATATGTTACTTATAAAATGTAAATTCGGTGACAACTCGTCATTTGTGAAATTCGCGTCCCTAACTTGATTACAAATTGAAAGTTCGATACCTTAAATCAAAAAATTTAAAGTTTTATACCTTAAATAGGAATATGTGATAAGTATAGTATATTTTATTGTACTTTTCCCCATCATACAATCTGATATAAGATCCCCCTTTCACATTTTAATTTTGTTTTATCTCAGATTAAACGTTTACTTTTAATTTCAACCAATCAAAAATCATTTAAAAAATAAATAGTGAAATCTTATTAGTTTAGAAGGAATCTATTATAGTTTCTAAAATTGTATGTCATAAACACTTGAGGTAGAACGATTTTTCTTCAATTCTTTTTACTAATTTCACTAGCCCTTTAGGTTCATGCTTGATTAGGGTTTATTATTATTTTTTTCCCTTTCTCAATTTCAGTTTTATGCAGATTGTTTGCTACCACCTTAATTTTTGATTACAATCTAGCTGCAATTGCTTCCAATTTCGAATCTTTTAGGGTGTGTTTGGCAACAATATGCTGGAGTTGTGGTTTGGACTTATATTAAAAAGCTACCTCAAAAAACTATTTTTTATGGGCTTAATTGTGAGCTTATTTTTTCAAGAAGCCTCATTTTTATTATGTTGTCAAACAAAATAAGGGTTGTAGCTTATATAGTGTGAGCTTAAGCATCTAAAAGCCTACAGAAACCCGGTGCCAATACTCCCTTAATTAACTTGAAGTTGATATTTTGCTCCATAAAAGCATCTCCAATGCTAAATGTTGTGGTAAAGTTGAATAGAAGGAAGCCCACGACAAGTTATCATGTATTTGCATTATTTGTGAAGTTCCATGTGTTAACACATCAACATCTACATCCAGAAAGCGTTCCTCTTTGTACTCACGCGTATTATTGGGACGAAGTTGATATTTATTCTTGTTTTGAAAAATTGGACTCATATACTCGAAATAATTCTTTCGTCAGAATATTGAAAGAGACGTACTAAATTACAATCTCACTATGACAATTCTTTCATCTATAGAAAAGCATTTATTTTGCATTTCTGACTTTGGAGTTTGTCAATATATCATATTCTTATACCCTGCATTATAACTATATATCAATTCACAGACTAATTCAACAAATTACCGTGAGATTACGAGCAAATTATCATGTGTTTAGCAACAAATATAACTTTATAGCAATTCACAGACTAATTCGGTAAATTATCGTGAGATTATGAGAAAATTATCATGAGTTTAGCATCAAATATAATATAGTGTGGTTCTCATGATAATTTGAAGGATAAAAGTGTAAACATTAACCCCATCGGTTACCACCATCTCGATTCTTTGTGTATATAGGGAAATTAAAAAAAATGCCCTTTTTTTTTCTGAAATATATGGTTTTGCCCTTCCGGGAAAAAAAGTGACGATATGCCCCTAGAAATCGCAAAAGCAAATTTGCTTTTGCGATCCACTGTTTGCCTTTTGCGATCCCGTTCACGTGGCCGAGCAAAAAAGTAGCTGACCGTGCGATGGCAAATCGCAAAAATAGTTTTGCGATTTGCGATTTGCATATGCCTCGGGTATTTTGCGATGGCTTATAAATGGCTCGTGACCGTGGCTCGTGAACGGGATCGAAAACCCTGGTCCTGATTTGCGATTTGCCACCGCCTAAGAGACAAAATTGCGAGTCGTATTTTTTACATTTTCGTATATATATACAAATATTTATGCATATGTTTTGTATATATATGTCCAACATTTTTTATATATTAATATATTTGCTTTTGCAAATTTTCTTTTGCGATCCAGTGTTTGCCATTTGCGATCCGCTCACCTCACCGAGGAACTTAGCCATGGCAAATCTCAAAAGTTGGTTTTGCGATTTGCCAATTACCCCTCACAAACTCGTTTTAATATATATACACATTATTTTATTTTTTATTTATGATAATCACAATTATTTTTTATCATATATATATATTTATATTATTTTTTAATATATATACACATTTTTATTTTTATATATTTATAATTATTTTTTATCATATATATATTTATAGTATTTTTTAATATATATACACATTTTTATTTTTATATATATACCAAAAATTCCGGATAACTGGATTTTTGGGTAAGCTTTTCTGTGATTTTCGGGATATAAGATATTTGGATAAGATTTTTGGATAACATTTTCCGTGATTTGCGGGATTCAAGATTTTTGGATAAGATTTCTGGATAAGATATTTGGATAAGATTTCCGTGATTTTCTTGATCTTTTTCCACCTATAAATACTGTGACAGTAAGCAGGAAGACATCTAAAAATTTTAAAATGTTCAATCAGGTCATTTTTGGCAATTTCGATCTCCTAATGAAGAATCATTTACTGAAGAATTATACGCTGAAGTTCCTGAATTGTTTTCAATTGCTTTTCGTCACGGTGGACATTTTCAGGGCGCAAAAAGAATGTACACGCAAGGTTTGTTGACGTTTATTGACTACGTAGATGTCGATGAATTTTCCACCAAATTTCTGGATTACGCTTTGGAAGAGCTAGGTTATTGGGCTCCAAAGAAGTGGTTCTGTTACTTTAAAGAGCATGATAAAGACCTAGATACTGGTTTACAATTGATAACTGATGATGTCGACCAACTGAAGCAGATTACTGACTACGCAAAAATACATAAAGAAATTGAGGTGTATGTTACACGTAACGATCTGTCACATTTCTCAAATTCTGATCAAACAATGCCAGTACCAATTTCTAAAATTATGACTGGTTCTTCAAGTGCAAGACGGTTATTCGATTAGTGAGTACTCAAATCTTGTAATTCGTATCTATGTTTCAATCAATTGGATGTTTGCCAAATTATGTTAATCCTTATATAAGCTGTTTATTTAGTGTCCATTTAATTGTTATGTAACGTTAGTCATTATGTAATGAAGATGTTTTAGTATTGTTCAATGATATAAAAAAGAACATCAAGCAATTTCATTGATTCAAATTAACCACCATAATAAAAACATAAATAACATTGTTAACTAGTACATAACATAGGTTTTCCATTATAAATAATTTAAGGGTCACTCAAATGAACACTTGGATAACTCTGAGTCGGCTGAGACGTGGTTGCAGCTTCCTCCTCGATATGGCCTTTCGTTGATTTTGTGGACGTTTTCTGCAAGTAAATATTTGTGGATGACATTAATAATACAATGTAATATGTTAGTTTTTATATGAATATTTTTGAGAACTCACCTTTTTCGTTCTTGATTTTGATCTTGATTTTGACCTTGACTTGGATCTTGTTGTGGTTCTTGATCGGCTTGGCTCCTCTGTTCTATCGTATAGAGCCATACAATTAACTCGACTATGACCCTCTTCCTTGCAACGGCTACATTGCTTTGTGTATTTTCCTTTCTCCTCTCCTTTAGAAGGAATACGTGCACGTCCAGGTGGGCGACCATATTGCCTTTTTACAAGTATCGGCGGTAAGCAAATATGCAGATTACCGGGATCGGCCCACTCTGAAGGATGAGGCAGTGGATTTATAGCCTCACTGTAGGCCGCTCGATATGTTTCCGTGGTGAAATACCTCTCTGCAAAGCCGGACACGCTGTCTATATTAAAGTAACGGGTCACTGCCGATACGTGTCCGCAAGGTAAACCTGATAATTGCCATTGCATGCAAGTGCATGTTCTCGCTTCCAAGTTGACTGTCCCATTCTTCTTCCCGTCCACCACCTCACATATCATATTTGTCGATGGGTTGACCCTCCATCGCAGCGATTTGTCAACCCTTTTACCGATTTTGTGCTCCGCATATGGTGTGACAGGTGTTGTAACAGCTGCGGCAGTATTCCTATGTTTGAAATACCATTGTTGTACTAAAGATCGAAAAAACTCCAATAGCATTGTGACCGGCAGTTTCCTTGCATGCTTGGTCATGGCGTTAATGGACTCCGCACTGTTAGTTGTGAGGTAAGCATATCGTGTCTTTGTTGAATGATGCCTTGACCATCTTTCTTTCCCCACGTCCGTAAGAACCTTAATTGACGCCGGTAAATGTCTAGAAATGGCATCATAATGGCGATCGAAATCTGACTTACGGTACGCCTTACACATTTCCCAATAATGCCATTTGAAGTGCTTTACCTTTGAAGATTTGCTTTTCAAGTTCATCAACAGATGACGACAACACAAGGCATGAAATGCCTCTGGAAACACAACAGAGATGCCGGATGCAATTGCTGGAGCCCTGTCAGAGATGAATGTCAGGTTGCTAATCCCACCAGCAGATTCAATGGCGTCTCGTAAGTTTCCTAAGAACCACGTCCAAACGTCGGACGTCTCTCCCGCCCCAATTCCATAGGCTAGTGGCAAGATGCCATTATTACCGTCCATCGCCACGGCAATCAAGTTAGTACCCAAGTAACCCCCTTTCAAATGGGCACCATCAACGATGATAATTGGGCGTGTATGGTTGACAAAAGAACGTACCTGCAATTTCAGATTAAAAAAAATATGTAAATTATATATGAATGTAGGTATGCGAACATCAGATGTAAACCAAGAATCATTACTTACAGCTGCACCTATGGACATGTAACACATTACAAATTTATTCTCTTTGTCTGTACGGAGATTCGTAATGCTCCCTGGGTTATATAGCTTTAGGTTGTGGAGGTAAATGGGAAGTTTCGTAAATGATTCAGCTGGAGTACCTCTCAACAGCTCTATAGCGTAACATTTTGCTCTCCATGCTTGGTTGTATGTAAGGCTTATTTTAAAGCGTTCAGTCATATCAAGTTTGATCTCTTTGCCTCATTATACACGTCCTTCCAAACTCATCGCCTCTTTCAATATGTGACCAAGCACTTTCTTGCTCGCAGAACGGCTATTAGGCTTATTTTGCGTACGCGAACAGGTGTGAACATCACGTAACTTCCTAACTTGGAAGTTGTGACTATCTCTGATACACGCTGCACTTATCTTCCAATCACAATTAGGCAAGATACATTTTGCCGTGTACCTTTTCTTGTCTGACTTCTTCAGCTTAATCTGAAAACCTTCTTCGAGACACTTTCTATGCAACTGGAGCAGAAATTCTTCTTTAGTTTCAAATGTTTGGCCCACTCGAATTCGAGAAGATGCCTCGTACATGGTCACTGGTCGTTCTTGAAATTCTTGTTCTTCGTTTCCTAAAGGCGATGGCATATTCCAGAATATGTCTTTTTCTGCTGCTCTTTGTGGTATTGGTTTGTCGTATGTATCTCTTGGATCAGGCTCATCCTCCTCATCATCTTCATCATCAGTAACAATGTGATTACAAAATGGATGGTCATGTTCCTTCGGAGGATTTACATTTTCTTCATCATAATGATCAAAGTCATCAGGATGTGGATCTGGCTCCTTCGGTGAAACGCCCCTTTTTCAACGGAATTTTTTTTTTTTTTTTTTATAGAAAACTGGCATATTTCAAATTTATAAATTCATAATGCTTAGGAATATCATTCCATCACATTTGGTCCCATTTATATTCTACAATCTATTCCATTTGAAATCCACATTTGATTTTACATATTCAAATAAATACAACCATGACACATTATATCAAAATCATAATCCTTTGGACGATTTATACAATGGTATTACAAAACGACAATTCAATAGAATGTGAAACTTGTATAATGTCACAACAAGCCTCAATCCACCCTTACTTCTTGTAATCACCTTTCATCCAATTGGTTCAACCGAACCAACACCTACAACATAAATCACTGATACGAGTAAGCATAAAGCTTAGTGAGTATACAAGCAACTAAATAAATAATTCACAAACAAGATACAATTTATCAATAACTACTTATTTCTTTTAAATAGAAACTATTGAACAACAGTAAAGATTCGACAATATTTCGTATGGATCCATGATCCAATAGATACAAGTGAGCATGGCACCAATCCCATATGGATACCAAGCTTAATAGATACCAAGTAGTGCCAAGCACTTATTTCGTGATATTCAATTTCTACAATACTAAATCCATATATTCACTTAATTCACATAATCCTCCTAATTCACATAATTCTCCTAATTCACATAATTCTCCTAATTCACATAATCCTACAAATTCACATAATCCACATAATACTATACTATTTCCAAATAACTCAACTATTAACAACAATCCACAACTATGGTCAACAACCCATATTTCTTAAGATACGAAACATGATACAATATAGAAACACACATGAGATACAATTATAAGAAACAGACAATAAGAACAACTAAAAGAGACAAACAATATTCCAAACGAATGTATGAACCTCTTGCTCGTAAGCAATCCGGAACATACAATCATTATTCAAATAGTCCTCGTATCACTCACCTTTGCCATTTAAGCAATTACGTGACGAATTTCTTGAATAGCAAATCCATCATTCTTGATCACCTAGCATATAACCTATGAATACAATAACACATTTAACAACTATACTTCAACATAATCAATACATTAATCTTATAAATCCATCACTCCTTTGGATTGATCATATTACCCATATTCCCTTATTTCATAATTCTCTTTATTTCACTATTCCATTATTTGGATAATCACCTTAGATAATTCTTTCATACCATAATTCAATATTCATCATTACTTATGCCTTAATCATATCTATGATTCAATTACTAGTATTTCATTTTTAATCATCAATAACGATCACCATGATCATTTGAAACATAATCATAATCATCATTAATCCAAATGCTTAATTCTCTTGATTCAATACTTAAATTCTCATATTCATACTTCAATAACCATTTTTAAACACTAGTTAAGGTATGTTAATACCAAATCCTATTACTATGATCAAACTTTCTTGATTACAATCATATAATTCAATTAATTCATCAAAACCCACCAATTTAAGATGTATTAGTATCAATTCATCATTCTAAATACAAAACCCACTTGATTACTAACCTTATATTTCAATAATCCGTTATTTCATCAAAATCCATCAAAACCCCAATAACACAATTCAAGATTCTTGATTTTTAATTCGTTCTAGTGTTAATTCAATCACTAATAAGCTTTACTAAACCCAATTCTACATATTTCATGCTTAATTTCGTATTAGAATCATTAATTCCATAAATCCCCATGAAACCCTAAATTTGAATTCGAATTTAGAAGAGAATCATGATTACCTTGTGTTAGAGATGCTTAATCCTTGTTGAATTCGAGTTCCCTATCTTTGATTTCATGTTTAGAAAGTGAATTTGGTTTAGGGTTTGAGAGTCATACGAATTTGTGAAGGTTCTGAGGGTTTCTAGGAGTTGATATATATCATACGTACATATGTAGGTAGTAACAGATATATATGTATTAATTTTATTCCCGTGATTATCATTGTCTGGAACTTTAAAACCGACTCACAGTTATTACTATTTTATTTCACCTAGAGTAAAAATAACTTAAAACCTTTGCTATTACTTTATTCACAATATTACTTTTGAATTTTGGGATGTTACATCCGGCTCCTCCACATAGTATGCTGAATTAGCATGATCATCGTGAACATCCTCGTGATATTTACAATCATCTTGGGTTTCTCCATCTACCTTAAAAGATGTATCTTGGGTGTGTTGTGTTGGATATTTGTGCCTCGTCATGTTTTGTGGAGCAGCATGATAATGAAATTCATATTGTTGTTGGAAAGGAAATGGAAATTGTTGGAATGGAAATTGTTGAAAGGGTTGTTGGTGGTATTCATTAGTTTGAAGTTGTTGAAATTGTTGGTGAAAACCTGAACTACTACTGCTAGGTTGATTGCTACCCATACCCGAAACATTTCTGACAATATCGACAATGTAAATTTCTATCGGAGCATTATTTATTGCATGACACAAAAAATCTCCAAAATCATCAGCATCATCATTTATATCAATCACATACTGATCTACCTTATATTTCAGACAAACCCGAGCATCCAGTGGTAGACCAATTTTCTTTAAAACATTTTCCAATAAAACTTTGCATGTCATGGGCTTTTCCGGTGCCACCGGAAGTTTTAATGGCACTCGACTACACTCGATTGGCATATACACCGGCATGTTGTTAATATATTCAAAACGACCTCCATAACAAATGTAAATTTTGAACTTCTCCATAATCAACGTAAATAAAACTCAGAAGGATCAAAACTTGTACCTTTACATTATATGGAACGTCTACCCGAATCCTTTTCTAATACGCATGGATAATACGAAGGGAAAATGTTTTCAGGATTTGAAGTGACGTGAATGCCTACTGATGTTATTAGGTTTATTTAAAAGTGAATTTCAGTGAAGATAAAATTAGCTGGAAAAATCTAGAAAATCTAAGCAAATGTCAGAAAATCCTACCCAAAAGGTCATCCACAATGGATAAGGCCACCGACAAAATCCATAAAGTGTCAGAAAATCTAAGCTAAAATCTTATCCACATGGGATAAGTTTGATCGCAAATCGCAAGTCAACATAAAAAAATGTTAAGAACCCGGATTTAATTGGTCTATTTTGTAAAGTATTATAAATACTTTATATTTATTATAACGAAAACGTAAAAATATCTAAATCAGAGTTATTTTGTTATTTGTATAAAAATTCTACTCACAATGGTTTGTTATAAATTAGAATGATTAATATTGTTGAAGAAATAACATACAAGAGACTTTCGGATAATTTTCCTAGATATTTCATACATAGTCACTGAAATTAAAAAGACACTAGACTAGAATTTAAATCCTACATAACAACATATGAAAGTTAATTGCTACTTGCAGGACGTCTCAAAGTGAGTTGAGTGCCCTTTGAATCTCTTCTCGGAACGTTCATCGGTAGTAATGTGTGTTGCTGTCATCACTGTTGTAGTCACTGAAATTCAATTCGGGTTCTTCCTCCATGTATACAAGATATAACTCAATACCTTGACAGCATTCTTTTGCGTGTTTTGCTACGTTATTCCATTGTTCATCCGACAGAAGCATACGAGCACCAGCATTTTGAAGATTGCCGGCTTCACAGTAGTATACATCACTAAATGTGAAATTTATATTTTCCTTAAGATAGGAAAACAACTTACTGAGATCAAACTCACTAACAGCAAAATCGACGATTGTTTGTTTCACCCCATTTTCGTACGCCTTTTTGTCGTAACGAAGTTCCCCACCAAAAAACATAGTAAGGTCAATCAGTTGCATTTTGTAAACCCAAAATTTAAATTATTGAAATAGATAATTGTTTGATGAAAATCTAATAACTTACGTGGTTTGAGATGTGAATGAAGACTGATGTTATGAGGTCTACTTAAAGGTAAATTTCAATCAAGATAAGGTAGATAGGGTAATCCGAAAAAATCCATGAAATGTCAGGTAAAGGTAGATAGGGTTATCAGGAAAAATCTGCAAAATCCGTGAAGTGTCAGAAAATCTTAGCCAAAATCTGATCAACAATGGATAAAGTCAGTCGCAAATCGCAAATCTGTCATCGCAAATCGCAAAGCAAATATCCCAAATACTAGCTAACTTCAGCGTTTTACATAACACATAATTCTACCATATGTTAACATGGAACAATGTTTAACATAATACATACATAACCAAAAGCTTCTAGGAGTAAGAAAGTCTCGATCATCCTGGTGGTGGTGGTGGTGTCGGAGGCTCCCAATCAAAACGTGCCCTGAAGAAGGTATCCATCATCCTCTTCCTATATTCCCTAGCGTACCACTCTCTATCTCCACTAACCATCCTCTCTTGTCTATTGACATGCGTCTCCATATTCCGACACACCCATACTCCGCAGTCCCCTAAATCCCCAGCCTGCTGGGGGACATCATCTAACATGTGTAATAAAAACTCAGTAGTATCTGACACTTGCCTTTTTCTGCTGGCATATCTCCAATACTCAATGGCGTCCAAATATCTACCTATGTTATGAGACAAATCTTCGACAATACGACAACGCTCCAAATCCGTACAAT